>CP053125.2:11250000-12500000 GCA_022674325.2 Grapholita molesta
TATGTACAATTAAATTTATTTTATTTTTATTAATATAAGTTTACTCTATATATTGTAAAGGTTTATTATATTGTAACCTATAATTTTAACTTAAAAAAATATTAACTCTCTTAGCGGGCTGTGAAATTTACATCCTAGCTTTTTTATTATCATACTATCTATCACATTTATAAGTAAATTAAGCGGTAAGGCAAACTATACAAAAAAATATTTTAACGTTTTTAGTTTATGGAGTTAGAACATACATACGAATACTTTGGTAACTACATACGTTTGTTCACGATTAAAGTTTACGCGTGTGTAAAGCGATATACTTAATCCGTTTTTGGGTCCTAAAGCTAGTACTAGACTAACTAGAATTTGTCATTTATAGATATTTACAGTGAAATAAAAATAATGAATTATACATATACACTTTATTAATATACTTATATAACAACCATATGAATGACTTAGTAAAACAATATTATATTATGGTTTCTATATCTACAATAATTTATCGACTCATAAAATCTTTAAATACACAAGTTTATGAAATATTCATACATTCTATTTCTACGAAGAAATATCAAGCAAGACATTCATATTAATTACGCTTAAGAAAAAAAGGGCTTACGAGTTTGGTCGCCTGTAGCTACCGTTGGCAGGGAGTGCACCGTTACAACCTTGTAACATACAAACAAATGTCTACGACGTGACACTCACGCAGCAAAGCTTAACAACGGGAGACCAAAGCGCTACAGAACACCTACTCCGCAATTCGAATTATTCGAAAGTATCGTTAGATTACGTAGGAGGCGGAAATTATTTAAATTACTAAAGAAGTGGAGTGGAAGTTATTCAATGCAATATAAATTTGTTATTCACATTGTGATGTATTCTATTTGCCACACAGCACGCCTACAGCCATGCCAGCAACAAAAGATGCCAGAAAGATATGACTCTCCGTTGCGCGATAGCTGCCGTCGTCCGTGAAATTATTGTACCAGCGTTTTGCCTTAAGTTCCTTCTTTTTCAGTAGTCCTTCAGCTTTATCCAGTTTACGATCAACAAAGCGCTCCGCCTGCAACAATTATTTTCAAATTAAGTTTTGATTGTTTAAATTTTTTAACCAATATACCTACATAACATTTCTTATACAACTGAAATGGTGCTCATGTGGTCTGCATATGTACTCTTACACTGTTACACTTACATATTAATAACTATAATAAGAACATTGCCTTTTATTTTTTAATAAAAAATCTTCTACGGCCGTTTTAGCAACTGCGATACATAACCAGTTGCTAATTAAGAATTTTCAATCTTTTGTCGTAATCAGTTAAGAACTAGAAATTAGGTATTTTTTTTATTTTATTAATTTATTCTTTAAAGGAACCTCATGCAAGTACCTACATAGCAACAGGTATGTTGGGTTCGTTAGCTAGCTTTAACCCTTTGACCGCCATCGTCTCATATACGAGACAAAGTGACAACGTAAATGACACCGTCATATATTATGACAGAGTTCAAAATTGAACTTTACATTTTTGACGTTCGGCGGTCAAATACCCTAGGCAAACAGAGTAGAGGTAGGAGGCATAAGAGCCCTGCTTCCGCCGTACATGTAGATTGGTGCGGAATATGATCGCAACTGGTTTGTCGCAAATGATTGCGAAAACAGAGTGAAAATTCTTAAGTCAACTGGTTGCGAATCACAGTTAGGGGAATGACAGGAGGTAACAATCCAGCATAGTATAATTTTATGATACTGAAGTTGTTAAGTTGGTAGGTAACTGAAATATAAGTGTAATAACTACTAGGAAGTAATTTGGGCTTAGTTAGGCTTACAACTTTTAGATGGTGAGCTGACGTAACAATGTGAATAATATAAATTAAATAATCATTTATTGAGGTAGGGCCCATATAATTGTATGTAATGTACATTCTTACTCTTGTTTGATGTTAGTATTTTCATTTTTTTTGTAAGTTATGTCTATTCCTACTACATATTTATATGAAGGACCAGATGAGCACATAAAATATTATAATTAAGTAATATTATTATGACTAGGATAACTACAATAAAATCACATAACATCAAATAGAACATTATCAAAAGAAAATTATAATTAAAAAATTGTACAAATCATGTTTGACTAGAATAATAATTATAATGTCAGGAGGATAAATAATTACCATGTCAGTATTTAACAAGGATTTATAAAATATATATCAGTTTTAGAAATAATGGAAAATTTAAATAATCAATTCACAATAACAACTCTGGGATACATGACCGTGGCTGTATATAACTATGATTTTGCTAGCAGACATCATATACAAATAGATGTGGCCTACTGTCTGAGATTTTTAATTTGGTAATATAATTCATTTGTCTATATACACCTATCTGTGTACCTGACTGGTTTTGCTTTAAAAGTAAAAAGTGTATTATATAATTCCATGAACTCACAGATAATATTTGAAATTCAGGATGATGCAATACCAAAAAAAAATCCTCCTGTGAACCCTGCTGAGTAATATGAATTATCTTTGACAAATAATAATACCTGTAACAAAATAAATAAGTAATTTCAATTTAGTTTAGTTCTCATGTAAACCAATCTAACAATGAATAAATACATAAAATACCACATAAATCTAACATGAAAACCAGTCAAGCATATGATAAGAGTACATACACAGTGTTGAAATGACCATTATATGCAAATGTGACAGTAATAATATTATTACATAGCTTTGTTTAGCAATTGGAATCCAACAAAATTAATACCCATGCCAATTTTGTATCATGAAATTCATGAAAACATGCAAGTATTAATTTATCAATTTTATTTTTTAACTAGTGGATCAATGTAACTTAGATTTTAATCTCAATTTTTCTTTTGCAGCTTTGTATCTTGTCACTATACTATGTTGTTGCTTATAGAACAAAGTTATTTTACTAAAAACTAAGAGTGACATTAAATACCTACCAATAACATCAGTAAAACCTGAGTCAGTAACAAAAAAGACAAAAAAATATCTTCTACCTATCACAAAATATTTGCTTTACTATACAAGGCTTATGACTCATTCTAGTGAATAATAAGTGCAGAGAATCATATAGCAAAGTGCTATGTTGATGTCATTGTTTATCTCTATCTCTATCACTCTTACAATTGCACATACATACCCATTATGACATTAATTTTAAAAATAGATTCCATGACTAGGCCCCAATGGTATTAAAAATTCCACATGCATTTTCTATCATACAAGTAGATCAAACTTACTTTTTCAAACCAGTCAGGTGACTTCCCTGTTGTTTCTTTCTCAATTTTGTCACTAATTTTATCAACCTTCTTGTTAATTTTGTCCCAGTTTATATCGATATATCCCTTCTGGCTAGCAATATGTAGCAAAATAACACTTCCACCTAATCCAACTGCGGCCACTTTGCCAATTTTCATGGTGATAAAGCCTGTAATCCTAAAAATACACAACAAAGAGAAATTGGTACATTACATTTCAAACCGTTTTAACCCGCAAATTACCAAAATATGCATTCAAGCTGTAGAATAATCTCTCATGGTCTCAAATGTTGTACACATACAATTATCAATTTAAGTAAGATGCAATTGTGCAATATTTATTCAGTACATACCATCCTGACGCAGTTCCTAAAATTAGCTGTTTAGTTGCAGAAGTCTTCCCAATGTCTGCGACAGCTTTTTCAATGAAATTTTTAGCCTCGTCTACGATTTTTTTGGCGTCTTCTGCTGCATCTTCGGGTTTAGGTTTTGCCATTGTGAAAGATTTTATTTACGCTGTTTAATTTTACTAGGAAATGAAATGAATAACCTTAGCAAAGTGTCAACGTCAGTGTAGAACCTAAAACCATAATGCAACAACGTTAACTTCCTCGTCAAGTCATATGTCAAATTATTTCGTTGTCTTTGGTCAGAAGTTTAATGCTACCGCCACACATTCGCGCGAGTAGCGAGGCGAATGGCGAGGCGAAACGCGAGCATGCATGTGTACGCGGACGTCTCCCTATTCCTCTCGCACCACGCCTCGCGTTTTTGTATAGGCAAAGTCTCGTCGAACGTTTCGACGAATGGCGAGGCGAGTGACGAGCCAGCATGTCTAAACGCGGAGTTACTCCCTTACTCCGCGTATATGCTACGGCTACACATTCGCACGAGTAGCCAGGCGAATAACGAGCCAGCATGTCTATACGCGGAGTTATACTGCCGCCACACATTCGCGCGAGTAGCGAAGTGAATAGCGAGGCGAGTGACGAGCCAGCATGTCTTATTCCTTTATGCTACCGCCACACATTCGCGCGAGTAGCGAGGCGAATGGCGAGGCGAAACGCGAGCATGCATGTGTACGCGGACGTCTCGCTATTCCTCTCGCACCTCGCCTCGCGTTTTTGTATAGGCAAAGTCTCGTCGAACGTTTTGACGAATGGCGAGGCGAGTAACGAGCCAGCATGTCTAAACGCGGAGTTAGACAAGCTGGTTCGTCACTCGCCTCGCTATTCGTCGAAACGTTCGATGAAAATTTGCCAATACAAAAACGCGATGCGAGGGACGAGAGGAATAGCGAGACGTCCGTGTACACATGCGTGCTCGCGTTTCGCCTCGCTACTCGTGCGAATGTGTGGCGGTAGCATTAGTCGATTTTAAATCTACTCCGATAGCGTGACTAGCGTGAGCATGTGAGCATCCTAGCCCGGTACCGCGAACATCAAAGTTCATGTATTTTGACCATTTTTCTCTTATAGTCTAATCAAGGCGTCACGAGAGTGACAGAGATAATCGTCCGCAATTTACGAATATCACTGAGGAATATCATCTTTTGCGTAGCACCTCTGAGAGCAGCGTAAGCACTGTCAAATCAAATGTCACGTTCACGAAATTTATGAAAAAATAATGAGTCGGACGGCCCGTGAGTGTGCTCACTGGAGGCACAGCACTGGAGGTGGTGCTCAGGCGGTACCGCAAACATAGGAGTTCGTATATTCCGAGCATCTTTCTCTTTTACTCCAATTACAGCGTCACCAAAGTGAGAGAGACAATCTTCCTAAATTTACGAGTAACGTTTTTTGCGGCAGCGCCGCAGGTGCTCGAAGTCGAGGTGAGTGCTCAAAACAGACCAAACATGAATCGGACCACTGGCCACGGCTCGCTTATGTCATGTCGTCAAGTCAACGTCATGTCACTCTTACTTATATTAATCTCTACATTGACGGAATCGTTAAAAGGATAGACGAAGCCAGCTAAACAAAAAAATTATTGAACTGGGAGCAAAGATAATATATATAATATAACGCTACGTAGCGTAACTTTAGTACAAAGGTTGTTGTGTGTAAAGTAACAACGCCAAGAAGCTAACCATTACTATTCAGTGTAAATCAGGTCATTTACTGAAATAAACTAAGGTATAGTGGAGAAATATACAATTTTGAGTTTGAGATTGGAATAATTCAGCACAATGTCCGCTGGAGGCAAGAAGTAAGTAATTTGACCATTTGTTTGCCAGTAGTTATACTCAATACAAATGACTATTGCCGCGTGATGCCGGCTGACAAGAAAAGCACCAATCCATCTCCTCCCACGGGTGTCGTACAAGGCGACAAAGGGAAAAATCCTACGGACTGGTAGCAGCGTCCGTCGAAACCTAATCTACAGCTACTGCGGTCCCCAACCCGCCTGCCAAGCGTGGCGTATATGGCAACTACCGTTTTACAGCAAATTTAATGTTTTGTTTTGAATAGGTTCTAATTAGAAGAAAGAAAAGGGGTAAATGCCTTGATTTAGTAATTAAAAGTTTAAACAGATGAATGATTATACTTACATGTCAATTATCACTGCATATACAAACCAATATTAACTACCTATAAAATAATTTAATAATGAAATGGGCATGGATGTACCCACTATTTTTTATTGAAATTGGTGCATTTATGATATTTTCCACAGATTTTCCGATTTGTAGTAATATTTTTTGAAGCATAACAAACTCAAATAGATTATTATTTACTTAAAACTACTATGACACTATATATATATGATATTCTATAATCAAATAAATACATTACTATCTCCAGGAACAAATGCTTGTCTCTCAATACCATAGCAGTGCAATTAGAGAGCCATAAAAAATAGCAATTTACTCTACCAATTTGTATATATTAAATTAAAACACATTTACATATTTACAGGTATGGACTTATTTTACCAGATAATGCTAATTCAAATAAACCAATGTTTGAAGCATCAAGAAATGTGTTTGGCAATGATTCTGAGTCTGATGATGAATCTAACAGCAAGCCAGTATTATTGAGACCTAGTCACAATATTAATCGTCAAGTAAGGCACATTTTTAGTCTTCTGTCACTTACAAATAAGGAAATAGTTTGTTATTGACACAGCTTTTTGTTTCATACATTTAGTTCTTATTTATGTAATTACCTACACCATGAACTATAAGACACCCAGATATACATACTTTAATGTACCTATCTACTAGGTGGCAGTGCGTTTTTTAAAAGCCGATTTCGCTGGCTACCCTAACTTACTGCAGTTCAATGGTTTTCCTTGGGCTCATGAAGAAAAGGCTAAGCCATATCGGCTACGTGTTGCTTAAGATAAAAATTAACGCGCCGCTACTGCTATTTACCTATATCTGAACTATCTTTATTCTGTAACAGATCTTTTCCTTATTCTTCTGCATATCTAATGAGTTTTTATCATTAGGCAGAACCACACTGTTCAAGAGCTGTTTTCACGCAGAACAATCTTGTTAGGCTGCTTGGTTTGTGTGGACTTGCTCATTTCATTGGTATTCTAATTAATAGGCTAGATGTAGCTTTTGCTTAAATAAAAAGTTTGCAGTCCTCTAGTTTGGTAAAACTTGAAAATATCCTATTCTCTATGCAAACTATGATTAATCTATGGAGACTTAAGCTTAATGAATCAGGTTGAGCGAAGTGACTATGGGTAGGTAATTCCGAATGTATAATAGATAATATGTAGCTGAGCTATGCCTACATGTATTCTATATATAGGTATATAATAAATATTTTGCAGGCCAAGATTACGCAAAGTAAGGCAATACAAGAAGATCCGACAATATATCAATATGACGAAATTTACGATTCTATGACCAACCAGAAGGAAGAGATTAAACAGAAAGTAAAAGAACTTAAACAACCAAAGTATATTGAAAACTTGCTGAAAACTGCTAATAAAAGAAAATTGGAAAATGAACGTAGGATTGAAAGACAGGTATCCTAACTACAATCAGTATTTAAGTTTAGATGACTAGTCTTAATCTGTAAGTACCGATTGGTTGATTTATAATAATTTTGATGTGAAGTTGATGGTTACATGTACAAATAATTATGCATAAAGTGAATTACAGAGAACTTGGAATCTGATTTAATACATTCGCGGCGTCTTTAGGATGGACCCCTACATAAGTATGGTTAACTGAGTTGTTAACTGCCGCAGCGAAGGTGTCAACTCAATCGACAACATTTCATATTTCTGACCCTTTAATTTATTGATTCTCTATATTTCGTTTAAAAAGAGGAATACGCGCATATTATTTGGTTTGCACTAGGGCTTGAATTACTTTATTATTAATTAACTAATATCTGGGCCATTTTATTTAAAGTTGTATGGGGTGATGGCGCCAATGTTGGACACTTAGTTTTTAATTCAAAAACCATAACGTTATAAATTGAATAGGTATATACATATACCAACAAATGCAATTAACTCCTTTGGAATAAGCACTAATGTTCATGATTGGTTCCTTGTCCATTACTGGCGCCGTCACCATACTGAACCTTTTTTTTAATTTGAATTTTTTTGGGTGGTTACTACTCAGAATCATGAGCCCTTTCGAGCCTGAAAAAATGTGTCCCAAAAGATTCCAATTTGTAAGTATTTCGTCATAGTTCATTGATATCGAGATATAGTCTGAGCGGAATGACCTGCTGAGTCACCTGTTTGTATGAGATCCAGTACATTCCGAGTTACTATTCAATATAATATAATAATGCGAAAAATACAACATATTTTACACGTAAACATCTTAAACTTGCGAAAGATTCAGTCAAGGATCTGTAAGGAAAAATACAGGGACCTTTGAAACGTACATGTATCTTTCGTCGCTACTTGTTACCCTTGATGAAATAAACAAAAATCTTGATGATTAAGTGTAGGTATAAGAATTCCTCCTCCTCCTCCTTGTGTTGTATTCCTCAGTGTCGAGGGTTGTGACCTCCCTTCTACATCACTTTCTCTCGCACGATCTTCCTCCATTGTTGAAGAGATTCCTAGATTCATGCCTCAGTGGTAGCTTCATCTAGTTATTATTTCTACTTCTAGGTTCAAAAAGAACGAGAAAAAGAAGGTGACGAGTTTAAGGACAAGGAAGTGTTTGTCACTTCAGCATATAAGAAGAAATTAGAAGATTTGCGTTTAGAGGAGGAAAAAGAACAACGTGAAGAATATTTAGAAAAAATTGGCGATGTTACTAAGCAAAGAGATTTAGGTAAGAAATAAAAAGTAAGCTACTTGCAACCTTAATATGTTTATTAAGGTTTTAAGTAGATTAACTAAGAAATTTTGAAGAATTATGCACGTCTGTGCTAAATTCAACTTACTATTTAGAAGCTTAGTTTTTTTTATAATTAAGCTTCACGTCATTGGTTTTGTGGTTTACTGAATTTGACATTTTATTTTAGGAGGTTTCTATCGCCATTTATATGAGCAGAGGTTAGGTTCAGATAAGGTATTAGATAAGCCAGTGGAACCAAAAGACATTCATGCTGAAGAGACATTTAAAAGTAGACAGAAGCCTAAAACCGAAGACATGAAAAGGTCTTATCGAAAAAGAAAGTTGTCAGATGAAAATGACAAAAATTTGTCTGACGGTGAAATTGTCGATTCTGATGATGAAATTAATCGCATGAATCTTGTTGATATACAATCTTCTAAGAAACCCAAACTGATCGAAGAGAATATAGACGCAGACTCTGATTTTTCAATAGATTCTTCAAGTGAAGATGAAAAAACAAATGAGATGGAAATTAACACATCTAAAAATACAAAGAAAAAGGCGGAAAAGAAACATCATAATCAAAAGAACACTGCACTTATCCCTGAAGAGTGTACACCACCAACACAAGTAGAACAAAATAAAGAAAAGTCAATTGAGCCAACAGTAGAGGTTCCACCTAAACCCAAAATAGATATATGGAAGAAACGAACTGTGGGTGAAGTGTTTGACCAAGCTTTGAAAAGGTATTATGAAAGAAAAGCTTGTAAAGGTTAATTTCTGAGTTTTTTTTTATTATTCTTATATTTACTAGAGCCATAAAAAATATATTTCTAGGACAATCTTAGGAGTAACTTCTTCCAAGGTAGGTTACTTGTTGTTATACTACGACGTAATGTGCTTTGCAGTGAACTGAAAATAAAAACATATACAAATTGGTAAATATATCGCAAATGGTGTGTTGTCTAAATGTTTAATACTTAAATAATCCCTAATCCATCCCATCTATTTCACCCATTAATCTAGTGCATCTTTGATTCAATTATCTCCAGTCTTAATTCTTTATTATTCTGCACTATTCTTTGCATGGGAAAAACAACTTAATTTTTGTAAACTGTGATATTTTATTTTAACCATTGGCTATGTAGAGGACATCGGCAACATACAGACACTAGAGTGATGTGTATCAAAATAAAATTAAACTGTTGTAATGGGCCCAGCATGCAACAATAAAGTTCAAGAAAAATTAGCAATTTGATAATTATTTATTTCACCTCTTTACCCTCAGTCTTTTTGCCTCTGAGCATTGGCGAATCGTCGTCTGCCAGTGATTAATTTGGACCGTTTTATTAGACAGGCGGCTTTTTTTCGTCCAATAGCCAAGTAGTTAGTCATCCTTGTCACTCATTAGCCTCGTATATTTTAAACTTAGATAAATAGTGATTTCTCAGCCAACCCTTTGAAATTTCTGTAGGACCATCGTGTTCTGTGTCGTCTATGCTCTCGTTCTAGTCTATGGTACTACCCGACAATAGTTACATTTAACCTTTTGATCGCTTTTCTCACTAACATGTGGCATACACGCCAACATAAACCTTCATATGTTACCAGGAAAATTGCTTTGTCAGTGATAACACGGTGGCGCGGTAGGCACGACAGCACACGACACACCTTTTGGCGTTCAATGGGTTATACGTTATATGGTTTAGCTCTTAACACGTTCAGCCCCGACGACTCAGCGTCTGTGATCTTATTAAACCCTCTCCTATACCAGTGACACAACATGTGTGCGAACAAAAATTATCGAACTCCTATGCCAGTGACACGTATTTGTGCCTAAAAATCGTAGAAAATTATACTCCTATGCCGGTATCACGGTGTGTTCAAATAAATTTACCGGCCAATGCCAACAACACAACAATTGTGTTAAAAACGTTCGTATTCCTATACTACTGGCATAGGAGTAAGATTTTGACTTATGACAGCGGCATAGGAATAAAAAATATTGTAACCTATTAGTATAACACTACGGGGGGGCGAACGTGTTAAAATAGTACATTTCGATACTAGTGAAAAAAAATTTTTTTCGACGAGGGTGACAATCACCCGAGTCTTAAAGAAGTTTTTACACGAGTATAGAACCTAATTTTTCATAGCAAGTGCCTTGAAAAGTGAAATTAACGAAAAGTGCACTTTTTACGCACTAGTTAGGAAAAATATGATTTTCTATTTTGAAAATTTGTAGTCTTACGTCGTAGAAAAATTTACCTATGAATTCAGAAACTGGATCATTTTCCCCTTCCGCACGCATCGTGCCTGTGATTTCTTCATTTTCAACCATGGGCAACACCAGCTGGACAAACTCGGGAGTGTACGGCGGTGCAATTGCATCCAAAACCTGCGTGCAATGATTTAGCAGTTAGGTAATTTTGAATCCGTTGTATTAATGCAGGGTTTGAATACCGGTATTAATATCATACGATGTAAGCGGTATTTTCGCATCAAATTCGGTACTTATTTCCGTAAATATATATGTATTTTTTATGTAGAAACGTCTGCCAGCGAATATCTTCGATATTTATATCGAAAGAAAAATAGAAAAAATTGACTCGAAGCGGGACTCGAACCCACAAACACTAGATCACTAGCCCAATACGCTGACGGTAGATCGGTTAAGTGTTTAATACGGTGACGGTAGTTGTGACTACATGTCACCCATGATGACGTATACCACGAAGGATAAGACAGAAAAATTATCGTTATCGGCGAACCCGTGTTCATGGGTCCGTATCGGCTTAAGATTATCTTTCTCATTATTCAGTTTTTGTCTTAGGCTAGGTTTCTATAATACTTTTATAAAAGTAAAAAATAAAAATACATCCAAAACATATCAAATAAACAATAAAACTATTATAAAAAACCTAACATAGGAGGTGCCGCCGGCAACGGGGCAAGGCCCAGGCTGCAGAGAGAAACCGACGGACTATGCGCGCCGTGTCCAGGATTACCGCGTTCTGAATCTGACCCTTGATCCAACCACAACCACGTAGCGAGAGTCTCTCAAGACGTTGGTAGAGACTCTTCTCTATGAGATCGACAACTATCGGTACAATGATCGCCGAATCAACTTCCCACATGGCGGTTGTTGTGTTGAGTTACATATCTAAGATTTATTTTGTTTATTTATCTTGTTTCTTATGTTAGGTTTTTTACAATATTTTTATAAAAGAAGAATATTAGAAGATTTATTCTCTTTATTTTTCTTTCGTAAATTTTGTCATTATTACTGACTAACAATTATATGACATTCGACTTTCGACATTATGGGTAATGTCAAGAATATTATGCGTAAGGAAATGAAAACAGATATTATAAAAAAATGTTGTTATGCGACTAACTGCGATAAGAACCCACCTCTGTGATGAAGTATCTTATGAGAGAGATGTCAGTGTCGCCCCTCTGCCAACACTGCTTTATGTACCGCAGCACCGGCACCACGCAGCCGCGGCTCAGCAGGTTCACCATACGATCCAGCAGCATCTTCTTTAACTCTAGCTGCAATATCACAATTTTGGAGCGTTCATAACTCCAACTAATACAAACCGAAGACGGAGTAGACGCGGAGTATGTCCAGTTAACATAAAATGTATGTCTCGTAAATATAATAGAAACATATGTATATCACACAGAGATAAATTGTTGGTACAATTCCTCAAGGGCCTTTTTTAGATTTTATACTGTAACTAAATTATTTTTTATTATGCAGAAACGTCTGCTAGCGAATATCTTCGATATTTAAATCGAAAGAAAAATAGAAAGGGGTAGCACATTGTTATCGATGAATTCTCAATATGAATTGAGACTTCGATGCCGTTTAGTGTTCAATACGCTGGCGGTAGATGTGTTTACACGTCACCCATGATTACGTATACGACGAGGGATAGATAGAAAAATTCGACAAGTCTCAGCGGTACTCGTATAGCACAATTGGAAGTGCACTGGGCTAGTGATCCAGTGGTTGTGGGTTCGAGTCCCGCTGCGAGTCAAATTTTTCTATTTTTCTTTCGATTTAAATATCGAAGATACTGTAACTAGTTAAGTACTTGTAGTTATCATAATACGATTGTAATTTCTGTAAATAAATAAAATATATTTTGAGATAAATTTAACCTGTACAGTTATCCTAGCTCATAAGATATAAGTTAAACTTAGTTTTATCAGGTACTTATTCCCAGCTACCAGCTAGTCTGATAGTTTCCGGTACAAACAGGCAATAAGGTTTAAATTTCAGATCTTGCTCTTTTAGGTGGGATCAACTATAGTGATAGTATTGACAATGAAATTATTCGTGGCTGCGGCTGCGACAGTGATTGTGTCCCTTATGTATGTTGATACCTGCACTAAGATTTCCAATTCGTCTTGCGGAGATTCAAATAACTGGACAAGCAGCCGCAGCAGCCTGTGGTGCAGCAGCTGGTGGCAGGAGGCGACCTCGTCGAGCAGCGCCAGGTGCACGGGGCAGTGCTCAGTGCACAGTTTGAAGTAGGACGGCTCTGTGACCACGCACTCCACCCATACTAGCACTCCCATTCCCACCACTGGAAATCTAGAACAGAATGATGAATATTGTTTATTGAGATAGTGACAATAGGTACACACTGTTCTGACTACATTAAAAACCTACATTAACCTTTTGAACGCCAAGCACCACTAAAGTGGTCGCGTGATGTCGTGCCTGCCACGCCACCGACCACTAAAGTGGCTATGGCGGACGCTGTCAAAGCAATTGTCCTGCTGACAGATAAGGTTTATATTTGTTCTTCACAAGTCATACCATGGCGTACACGTCACATTTTGATGCGAGAGGAAAAGCGCTCAAAAGGTAAAAAAATCACTATAAGTATAAGGTCCTCGTTGTTACATACTTTCGATTGGCATAATGCGACTAAATACAGTACAAGAAAGCAAGGAGAGGTAGTTGTATAGGTTAGGTACCTTATGCAATGGTACAGCGTTTGTAGCTCGGCGATGAGTTCGCTGGAGCTGGCGGAGCTGCCGCATACGGCGTGCACCTTCTCGATGGCCTGCACCGTGGCCTTGAGCTCGTCCTTCACGGGCCGCCCGGGCGCGTGGCCCTCGCACACGCTCGCGGCGTACGCCAGCAAGTACATGTACTTGGACTTGTGCTCCGGGTTCAACTTGCTTCCTAGTTTGAATAACGCGTCCACCAGAAGCTCTAAAAAGTAGACATGCAAAAACATACAAGTTAGTGTGCAAAAAAATAATAAAAATGCATTTATTTATTCTCACTTGATCCATAAACCAAATAAGTAGCACTTATCCCAAATTGAACCGCTCTACCACAATATGCATAAGTATAAAGTAACACCAATTTTAATTTTACGTACTCCGAATAGTACCTAGTTAGGTAAGATAACAATGGGCACATGGCACACACGGGTGATTATTCGGGCGTTTGAACCGTTCTTATTGCTCTGTTCAGATTTCTGTAGAAGTGCCTGCATTATATTAAGTAGGTTTTGGTTGTCCTTTAGACAGCCCAGCTAGACAGCTGGGCTGGCTAAAACCAGTAAACCTAAAGTAACACCTAACCGCGTGATCATTTCTACAGTAATCTGGACAGAGTAATAAGAACGGTTCAAACTCCTGAATAATCGCGCACATACCCAGGAACTGCGGGATCCGCAGCAAGTGCACGGGCGGCGGGTCGGGCTGCGTGTAGACGCGGAACAGCACGGAGATGTCGGCGGGGTTGAGCGCGCCGCGCGACAGCATGGCCGCCAGCGCCGTGCGCGCGCCGCGCCAGCACTCGCCCGTCGTCAGCGCCAGCGTGATCGGCGTCACGTCGTGCCCGCTGCACGTATACATCATTCAATATTTCGGGACAATCTTATACAAATCGACCTAGTCCTACGGTAAGCTCAGTAGGGCTTGTATTGTAGGCACTAGACGACGATATATATAATAGATAGATACATATAAATACTTAAATACATAGAAAACACCCATGACTCGGGAAAAAATATCTATGCTCATCCGCTTATCACACAAATAAATGCCCCGGACCATCGGCTTCATAGGCAGGTTCACTACCCACTAGGCCAGAACGGTCGACAACACTAAACACATGCACACTAAACATGGTTACCGCAGCGGTTTTGCGCCTATTTTGAGAGGTTTTAGAAACTGGGAACCGTATTGCCTCAACTGGTCTTAATCTGCGTCACGGGTAGAAAGGGCTCAAGAAACGTGATGATTTTTTATTCATGTAGGTTTAGCAACAAGCATTTTCGAATAGTCAGATACATTTACCATTTTAACTCTTTTCTGCATGACGATAAAAATAGTTTGTTTCAATTTGAATTTTATCACGTTATGAACCGGCTCGTTGGAACCTTCTCGATGATTATTCATTATTAGGTATTAGTTGATCATTGCGCAATAAAAATAGTCGGCAATGAACTTGTACCAAAAATTACATTTTTGACAGAAACTTTTTTGCATTGCAATATTGTTTATTGTTTATGAAACGATCACCAAATCTAAGTATTTATAAAAAAATAATACTTAATTATCGTCACAAAACGGACTTAATTTAACTTTACTACAACTCACGCTAATTAAGTACATTTTTTTCTGAATGCTCCCATATCTCTATATAAATATTCCTCTTCTGCATAATAATAAGTTTATAAAATGTAAATAATATTGTTGACTGTTGCATGCTCGTTATGACCAATAAGTCGTTATCGTGCTAAGATCAGAGGCAGCCTCTGCATTTGCTATAGTTAGGTTCACGGCTAAAAAAACTTTCTAGAAAGGAGTTCCTTTCGTGCAATATATCGTATCACCTCTTTCTCAAACCCGTGAGTAGGTACGTCTAACCTAGCCATACCCATAATATTTTTCGTGTGCAAGAAACCATATGCTTCGAAATAAAAAAATACCTTTGTTATTTTTCGTGTGCAAGAAACCATATGCTTCGAAATAAAAAAATACCTTTGTTGTGCACATCGCGTAATTTCTTGACTAAGCCGTTTCATAATAGCGCCGCCCCTTGGTTCCTGGGACAATATGTGCACGATGACCTGGCTGTAGACGTACGTGTGAGCACCATGGCAAACCATTTTCTGGAAAATGACATTCATGTAATTTTAATACATATTGGAGCGCGATGTCACTAAGCTGCCTGTTGCTATGCTTTTTGGCCTCGGTCTTCAGTTAACCTGGGAAATATTGCAATGCAAGGAGGTACGTATGCTATGCTGTAGGTACGTATAGGACAGGGACCTGCATACGTACCTACAGCACCTTACGCAGTGCACGTAGTTTTAGTGCGAAGTGCAGATGCTTGCAGAACTGGTTCAAATATTAAGTAATTATACGAAATTTATATTCCTATGCCGCTGTCATAAATCAAGTTGTACTCCTATGCAGGACGTTTTAACACAAGTGTTGTGTCGCATCGGTAAATTTATTTAAACACACTTACGCGTTACCGGCATAACAGAACGATCTCGTTAGACACAAAAACGTGTCGCTATTCCGACCTGGGATATGCAGGTTGTTCCATTTAGATCGGTCAGTAGGTATATGGTGTAAATTTAAAAGTATAAGATTCTCGAACAGAGTACAATTTTTGTCTCTAAAGTCGACGACATAGTTCCTAAGAACAGATCTTTGTATGTCTTATAGTTTCAGATTTCCCCGTACTGACAGATCAAAATGGGCCACTCTTTATACCTATCCCAGGTTACGATTGTTTTGGGACGTGGAATCGACACGTATATGTAATACGTGCACGCACGACCACTTCACTTGCGTTAAAGTGCTTTTCGTAATTGTTCTCATTAGTCAAATTTCTAAGAAGACGAGTCTAATATGCGACTGGCATCTAATTTCAATCGATAGGTGTAAAAAGCGTCCGTATATGGAAGCTACTACAAAATAAACATTTTAAAACGTAAATCCGATCTTTACACGCAATATGTGATATTATCTATGAAAAGGGACCTTATTGTCGATGGCACTTATGTCATTGTTCAAGATGTTACAATACAAACGCAACGCGATTCGACGTAAGTGCCATCGACAATAAGGTCCCTTTTCCTTGATATTGACACATATTAACTCGTTTAAAACATAATATTATAACTCACTGCACATTCATTAACACTGTTCTGCCAGTCATCAGAACTCTGGAGAAAGCCAACTATGGCTGACTTGAGCACACGTGAAAATACTTCTATCTGCTGGGCCGCTGTGGATATGCTGGTGATTTCACCTTGAAAACCCGCATCAGAAATTAACTGTAAAACATATAATATTCTGTAACTATGCACAATTTATTAAATCTATAAATAACTCTAGTAACTAATGTTGTATAATATTTAGAATGTTGTTCAGAATTAATGAAATAACATGCTTATATTGCTTATATTGCAATTATAAAAAAACTCAAAAATATTGTTATTTCTTAATAAATATTCTTATTTTGTACCTAAAAATACAAAGCTAACAGAGCTTGTTTTGCAAAAAGGTGGATTTGAAATATTCATTTACATGCTCGTAAGGATTGACTTTAAGTCATGCTGCATTAAATCATATTTTCTGAAGTAAAATCATCTAATCAGACTCTTAATTACTTTAGCACCAGAGTTTAAAACCTACACAATAATATAATATGTTTGTTATTGTTTTTGTATTTCAGATATAAGCAGTTACCTTGATAGTGAAGTTAAGCATGAGGCAATCAGGGTATTCTTCCGCCAACCTATATATCAACGATCTCCATGTAGGGTGTTCTATCATCTCAGTTAACCAAGCAGGAGTCTGAAATTTAAAAATACATAATAGAACAATATGAAATATATAAATATCATATAAGGTAATGGCACCAATGTTAGACACTTTTAGCTGACAGGCACCAATGATGGACACACATATATTCTATTAAACAAAATTTTACCTATTATAATAATATAAAAAAAATCTTACCTCACCCTCCTCGGTGAATATTGTATCTGCTTTCTTAGGGTCAAATGTTTTAAGAATCATATCTTTTAAGTGATTTTCTACCATTGCTTGCACCTCTGTGACCTTAACACCTGCCCAAATTAAAATTGTGATAGTAGTGAACTGTGCCTCATTGTTAACATAAATAAATATTGCAGGACATTCTTACACAGATTGACTGAGCCCCATGGTAAGCTCAAGAAGGCTTGTGTTGTGGGAAATAACATTAATGGTTACAAAATGTTATACTGCATGTCCTAAGATATAATAATAAGCTGTTACCTATAATTATATAAGCGTCTGCCTATTATATAACTTAAGTTATCAATTAATTAAGCATTATGATTATTTGTTGGCGATCCTAAAATTAAAAAAACTATCACTCATTAAGAAATAACACTGTAATCAAAGTTCAGTTTTGGCAGGCTAGGGCAACTTTCTATTGGAAAGGAAGAAGGAAAATAGGATACAAAATACTGTTGGACACTTTTCCTTTAGTCAATTTTTATTATCAAATAACAGCTGCCCAATAATTCTGTTTAATAAAATCATGAGACCCATTTATGTGTAAGTTAAAAGAATCAAATTTATAACAAACAAGTTGCAGCTACATCAAATTAGAACAGGTTTGGCAATAGCATAATGAGATGTGAAAGATTGTAAATCTTTAATATATTTTGTTCTTATGAGCAGTGAAACTATGGTGCCAGTGACATCATTTTGCATGCAAAGGCGCATAAGGGATGTTTTATTAAAATCAACATTGCAACACCTCAATGATTCTTAATAATGTACTATGGCATTATAGCTATTGTGGTTTATTGGTAAAAATGTTTGGTATTTATACAAAAAATAATGTAATGAGTCCGACTGACACCTGAAGGTTTTCATACTATTATCTAAGGCCTAGTTTTCCTTCTTAGGTTGCTATACTTTCACTGAGCTGCGACAAAAATGCCAAAACAAAGGATCATACAATAGTATTGATCAAAGCACTATGCGTAAGATTTGATAAAACAGTTAAGCCTTGGGCAGATAGGCGCGTTTTGAGAGCGTGGCGCAGCGGGGCGTGACAGCGGTGTGGCTAATGTAACGAAATAAGACACACATTCGGATGGCAGCGTCGCGCCCCGCTGCGCCACGCCACAAAACGCGCCCTATGTGACCAAGCCTTTAACGTTGATTTACCTCCAAGTATAAGCCACTCTGCTAACAGATTTGCCATTTGGGCAACGGCATTGTAGTTGATTGATAACTGTTCAATTACTTGTTCAGGATTCCCGCCAGCTTGGAAGTAACGTTTCAATTGTCCGAAAATACCAGGCTCCATAATATAATCAGGAGTTTTAAATTTCTCGAGACATTCTTGCAAAACTTCTTCTGGATTCTCAATAACATCTTCCCCACCGTCTTCCTGTAAATACCAAAGTAAATGTATACAAAAATAGGGATAATAACAATGCTCACAACAAATTGTAAAACGCTAATAATTTACCTCAAAATGGTTATGATTATGTGCCTCCCACACTCGTTCTTCTTCAAATTGACTTGGCATGTTGTTTTATTAAAATTCAATAAATAAATAATAAACTTGCAAAACGCTTTGACTTCAGTATACAAAACATGAGTATGATATGTCAAAATCGTTAATTGACAATTGACATAAGCCGTGGTCCGATTCGCGTTTTGAGCACTTTTGCACGCTCATGGTCGGTCCGATTCATTCTTTCTGGAAATACAGAAATCTCGTTACGTCGTTGATGTCGTCATTTGACAGCGCTTGGCTTATGGTTCCTGCGCACGCTATCAGGAGCGGTACCGCGAACATCGAAGTTCGTATATTTCGGGCATTTTTCTCTTTTACTCCAATTAAGGTGTAATGAGAGTGACAGAGACAATCGTCCGAAATTTACGAATATCGTTGTTCGCGGTAGCGCCGCAGGCATGAGGCATTTATTATTATGTACTATTTGTTATTTTTACGTCTCTTCCGGCATTGTAGTAGATTGCTCAATTACTTGGTCAGGATTCCCGGAACAATGGTGTTTCGGACATTTGGGAGGCGTACGCGGAGCCGGATCAAAGCCGGATTGAGCCAACGTGCAGAGGCCCTTTCGACAATTTAATGAAATGCAAGGGGTAGCGAATGTAAAATAAGCGGATGTTGCTCTTGTCCGTGTCATGGGACGCGTTGGCTAACCGACGCAGACTCACTCTGCGTCAGTTAGCCAACGCGAATGGCTCATGATTATGCTCCTCGTTATGGAGTGAAACATGTCGAGCAATATTCGACTTATAAAACGTGATTTACCCGCTTTTATGCAATTAATATGTTTCAATCTCACGATAGTTTTGTGTTTAAAAATAAGAGATACTAACGTAATGTTGTAATGTTAATACTTACACTTCAATTAAGACAAAATTGACATGCTACCTGCCTATGCTCCGTAGCTCCGCAGGTAGGTACTAGACCTCTTAATCTTCATCATGAAATGATTAATCGGAATGCCTAAAAATAATTTATGCTTGTTAGTCAGGTACTAGTTAGTACATCTACTAAAATAATTCGTTTTCTGTTGCTGTGTGATACTTGGTTAGAACGAAGCGCAACATAAGTTGTGCCGTCATCAGAGCTTTCAATATCGTTTTAACTTGCGTCCCGTGACACACGTGTCCAAATGTATTTTAAATTGGACATTTACTCAAATATTATGCTTATAAGGGGCTTTAATAGTAATTTACCATGTTCTTATATTAAAAAAGAATATATTGAGCTACAATTCCACTCCAAGTTTTGTAGGTGCAAACTAGACTACCCCAATGACATATTAATTGTATAAAAGCGAGTAACTCACGTTTTATAATCGAATATTGCTCGACATGTTTAATATTCGACTTATAAAGCGTGAGTTACCGGCTTTTATACAATTAATATATTTCAATCTCACGATAGTTTTGTGTCTAAAATTACCCAATGACGTTCACATACCTACTGTATTTATTCATCTCTCTTAAAATTACTATATTTGGGTGTGATGTCTCACCGATGGATGTAGTAAACGATTAACTCGTAGGTTAAGTAAGTCATAAAAAAATAATACAGTATATTATTTTATCATCAACTATTATTTTATTCTATCAGACATTTTTACCTCATTTACTTTTTCTTCGTGACGACTCTAACAAACTTAAACTCGACAAGTTTGTTTTATCACCGGTTCCCATACCTACCCACATTCGGTTTCCACTATTAAACCAACATAACACGTTGGTATCGTAATATCGCGTTGTTTGACTTTGTTATCCATCTTATTTAGAGGAAATAAATAAAATCTTACAAAATTTGCAGAATACATACATAAAAAAAAGACTTTGTTTTCGAGGCAGTTTCTATTTCTAATACATACGTACAGTTAGTTGGTCAAACAGGCTGAGTTAAGGATAAAATAATTAAAAAATTACGTTCCGGTACTTAGTAAGCACATATGTAATACATATAATTATAAATCATCGTTGTGTATGATTTTACAACAGTCTAGGTAGGTATGTAGGTACCTAAGTGTAAGTATGTACTTAGGGTAGGGCAGGTAGGTACTTATTACCTATAGTTAAATTATTGAACATATAATTTTTCATTTTACATTTGATTAATTAGTTTGAGTAGGTAGGTATAATCAAATAGATTTATGAATGCGTAGTACTGAAATGTTTGTAGAATATTAGAAACACGACATACTGTTTATAGTCCATAATTTCAACAAAATTCAAAATGGAAAGTGTGTTAGGGTAAGATCGATTGGTTTTTAACTAGTTGGGCTGTATAGGTACTTTATGTTGGATACTAAACATGAAGTGTATTTTACATAGGTAAATATTTACATATCTAGTAATAACGAATATCGTATTAGTCTATCAAAACACACCTGATAAGAAATGTCTCAGTATCAATCTCTTTCTTGGGAAGGAATACATTCTGAGGCTATTAGGACTAGTAGTAGTTATATAGCACACTCTCGCTGGGAGACCCCATCGAGCGGTGGCAAAACAATTTAGCTCAGTGTAAAACAAAATGTGCTCCAGAACAGATGTTTTAAAACACCTGTACCTGAAATTACATCGTATGGAAATCTGGCGCTTGCTACGAAAGCCACGAGACAGTAATATACTTTGGTATCTTTGGTTTGTGTAGTGTTTATCTAAAATAGAATGTAGGTACTTAAATACGTACACTGTACAATGTAGGTATCTCTCGTGCCTTTATTTAGAAAAGGTGCAATTATGAATATGTGATGAGATTAACACCCGTAAAATCTATTTGAATTTTAAATGAATTTGCCGGTCATATAATTGAATGGGTTTTACAATGGTAATTGGGTATGCCTGTTATGTATCTAATTGAATTGGAAGCTTCGAAATGTTTGCAGTCACTCTTAAACTACTCTGGACTAACTTCCATTACCGTTGGCTATAAACCTACATACTGCATGTTTCAGGTCCAATATACTGCGATCTTTTGCTTTATCATGACGGTATTCATGACAGCTGTCCCCCAGGTCTTACCCTAACAAACTTACGTGCCTACCTTAATTATAAGTACAGTTTCAACTATATAATTTAACTTGGACCATTCTTCGGAGCCGTTGAATTTAAATACCCGTTGTGCTAAGTTCAACGAGTACATATAACATTTTTTAACCCAATTATTTTAAGCTCCTATTCCATCTAGGATTCTTGCTGGCGGTCACATTTTGGGATGCCTACAAGTTTGATTCAAATTAAATATATTTTGTTTTTGAGGCAACTGTATTTTTTGGCATACATTACACTTACAAGCGTAGATATCTAAACAACAGATTTTGACCTAGAACACTTCCCTTGAAGGAAGAGTCCAGCAAAAATGTACATATGTACAGGAAATTTAATTTGTAACAACAAGGGTCGTATTCTCCACTTGAATTGTATATATTTTTTAGACCACCCGTGCGTGCGTCTTGCGATTCGAGCACTTTGAGTCATAATAAATGCAAAACAAAATTAAACAAGATTTTATAATCTAAATGCCGAATGCCGCTCATGGTGGACAGTGTACAGGTAACGCTTGTTAATTTTATGGGGGCTGTACCTATCTAAACAACAACAACATTATTCAAATAAAGAAAGCATCTACTAAACGATTCGAAAACGTTATACATACAGACTATAAGTTTGCGAGGGATCCTGTTATTTAGTGGCTGGTTGTCAACTTTTTAACTATCTGGTAAAATAGTCGTCGTGTTTTATCATTCACATCACGCGGCGATAAATATTGCACACCGGTTAATTTAGACCATAATTTTTTTACGTGACAGAAAAATAGTGTTTCTAGGTTAACCGACGCTGGGCATAAAAAAACCCATTAACTCTTCTGTTTAAATAAGTTTTAGTTCATAAATCATATGTTTTTATAAATTTAGATACGTTTACTTCACGAATTTTGTCAATTATCATTAAGTATCACTATAAAATTACATCTATAGGCAGGTGCATTTTGTATTAGAAAGAAGGCTAAAGCACGAAGCACGGGGTATTTTATATAAAGAAAACTTACATAAAAAGAAGAGTTTTAAGAGGTTTCCGAGGTAACCGATGATGCCATCGGGGCTTAATAGTAGGACACGGTTCGAGATCATGCAATAAAATTCGAGAATTAATATTGAAGAATTGAACCCAATTTAGATAATGAATTGTTTAAATAAATTAATCTAATCATTGTTACACTAGAAACAAATACCTAAGGCATTGACAGTCATTAACCTTATTAAGAGCAGAAATAGTAAAATGGAAGGGCGTTACAGAATAATTCCAGGAAAAGGCGTTTGGGTTATATAGACTGATTAAAACAAAAATCATCTTTTATGTGGTCAATAATAACGGCTTACGAGATTACACGTGATGTTTTATGGTACAGTGTTACGTAAGAACTAAATGACTTTTTCTGAAGACCGATGTGCATTATTTGTCGGCAGATACCTTCATTAATATAAACTAGCGCAAACGAAAACCCACATCACGAAATGACTTACCGCCAAAATAAATTACGATGATGTTAGGTAAGGTTTTAATTTAGTTAATATTACAATTTATAACTTTTGAAACATCTACTGTTCACGACAAAATTTAAAATTTTAACTATTACCATTTGGAAATTATGTACAAGTGTTTCTACCTATAATGTTACTCATTATCACATAAAAATAGTCGATACACTAGTAGGTATTTTATTAAAAAAACTATTTGTTCTTAAAATGAATGGACACCGGTAACAATGTTATTATTCGTAGTCAGTCACCAATTTAAGAGACTTAGGAACCTCTTAAATACAATGATTGCTTACTTAATACTTAAAATTGGTGCTTTTTGAGAAATCTAGTCGATTACTTATGTTACAAATAAACAATGAAAGCAAATTCAGTCTATAAACTTACGTTAAGCATGTTTATTTAAACGTGCATACAATCTAGCAATATTGGACCGGCCTCAAATCCATTTCACAGCATAAATGTTCCCAATTACTTAAGATATTATTACCTTTATGTGTCTTGGACTGTATTCGCCCTATTAACATGACACCTATTTAATTTACATGGTTCTCGCGTACTACTTGTGCTACGAGACAAATAAATATAGCTAGAGACGTGCAACAACGATTATTCCGTAAATCATTATCAAATAAGAATTATTGCCATTGTTTTTCAATACAACTATATATTAAAAGCTGGAAAACAAATACAACATTATTCGACCCAGAACGTACATATTAAAAAACAATCTTATTTACATTTCCTAAAATTCTTGTAAACCCTGTAAAAAATACGGCATAAGTAACAATTCAATCAATTAAGGGCTTATACATAGATTAGTCAATTAATCTTAAATGTGTATTTATTTGGGTAAATATCAGATAAAATGACGAACATAAATACAAAGAGTACAGCAGCGCCGAATTGTCGCGAACAGTAGTATTCAACACCTGGAACTTTGGAAATATATTTTTTACACAATAATAAGATAGGTAAGGGTAAAATCTATTTGGAGGCAACAATAGGTCCCATTGTACGTTTTAACAAAGAAATGGTTATAGTCCGTATTTATAATTAGGTAAGGTACCCTATACTATCTATAATTTTGGCTGCACTGTGTCGAAATAGATAGGAAATATAGGTAAGTTTCTAAGTTAGGGTGTCCTATTTAAGTAATTTTATTATGTGTACATTATAAACGTTAAAATCTTAATTTTAATTATTTTTGAATGACAGGCAAATTTTACCCTGCTTTTTTTCAAGATGCATCCAAAAATTTTAAAAATTGGTTCAAGAATAGGATTTTTATTGAAAGTTGGTGCTGTATAAATACTATAGGCAAAGGATTCTGCAATCCCTATATGACTGTGTGTATACCCCATAAAATGTGGTCACGCAATATACACTATTATTTTTATGTATTACTAACCTCAAAGCAGTATTTTTGTCAATAATGTCTGGATACAATGCTATAGAAACATATTAAAATGCAAGATAGATCGTGATTTTTTGCAATTTATATTCCATCATACCTAAAATTCTTTCAACATCATCTTCTGATAGACTATTAGGTTTTCCTCTTGTACGTAGTTGGTTTTATTAATCAAAGATGACATTATAAAATAGCATGAAACAAGTTTTAAAAATGAAATGAAATTTTGTTATGACTTTTTATCAAGCAGCTAGTAAATTGTCAGGTTATGTTGTTGTTCAAATAGTAACATAATAACGTATGTATGCTCAAATTCTAACGGATAAAATCACATACGCTTTTACATGTTAATATGTAAGTTGTAACAAAAAATAGAAAATAAAATAAAACCGGATAGGCTCGGTCTTTTCATATCGGGTACAGATATTATGTAGGTATGTATTACAGGTAATGGATTGTGGAGAGTGACCGTGTTATGTGTATACTTTATGTGTGAGCATAATAATGGGTCTCACAGCTAATTAGCATACGCCTCTTTTCTGTAGACATTGATTTAAAGCTTATGATTTGGTATTAGAACCGGCTCTTCATCTTATGTAATACTGCATTGATAAAAATATGCACTCTCATAAGTAGCATAAGCTGTCATATCTTTTTCACAGGAAAGGCAATTTTTGTGTTATTCAGTTTTAGCCTGAACCTAATATAAAAAGTGTCAGGGTCAGTGTTTAAGGATTTTATCCTCGTTACTTATTTTCTATCTTTTCTCGACTCACTCAAATTTCAAGAGACAATGACTTTGTGAGTATAATACACTTGCGGTCAAAATGGACTTAAGGTGAAAATGAATGATGAAAAAGGGTATGAGTACATGCGTGAAACTAACTTTGTATTTTAATACACGACGACAGGTCAGGCCTAGTGGGTAGCCCTGCCTATGAAGCCGACGGTCCTGGGTTCAAATTACAGTAAGAGCATTTGTGTGATGAGCATAGATTTCTGAGTTATAGGTGTTTTACATATGTATTTAAGCATTTGTTTTTATACATATCGTAGGCTGAGTACCCGCAACACAAGCCTTTATGGGCTTACCGTGGGGCTCAGTCAATTTGTGCAAGGAGGTTCTGTAATTTTTATTTATTTTATATTTATTTATACAAACAATTTAATCGCTTGTCCAATCGATTGGCAGCCGTAAAAAGAACCCGTGGAGGTTTTAATATACAAAGTTTTAAAGTTTTCCTGTTTTATGTGACATATAAATTATTTGTTTGTTCTTTCCGACCGCGAGTATAACTAAAACTGGGATAATAACTGGCTGAAGTTCACATCAACATCTTGTAGCAGCGCGAGTTTTTCGAACTAACCGCTCTTGATCTTGTTAACAACTTGAACGTTCTACGGCAATAAACTGGTTTAAAAAATAGCATTTTGTGTAGATGTAGAAAAGCGTGTTATAAGAACAGTTTTCCAAAATGGTAATGTTTTTAGTAGTTTCTATTATTGATACAAGTTTCATCAGTCTATTGCGTGTACATAAATTCCTAGTTTGCAATAAGCATTATCTAGGATAAAATTTGAGGTGAAGTCTATGTAAGTTTTAAAAATATTTAGGTACTTAGCTTAAGAATAATCGAACATGCGGCATTGGCCGGTCCCACTAATTGTTTGTTGTTACTTAATTACGGTATTTTTTTTAAGCAATTTGTAATAACTAGTTACAGTCCACACATGCAAATATAAAACAATAAAAACTGGATACTTACATTCATAATGCAATAAATAACTATGCTTTCTATAAACTCTGAATTGAGTATTGTCGTAATTAAGTTATTCGTAAGCCAACAACTCACAATAATAATTTGCATCGTCTGATACAAAACCACATTAAGTAAAAATAAATATTGGGTTTTTGGTACTGTACACTTGGGTTACTTTGATTCACGGAGTAACATTGGTCATTAACATTTGAACTATAAAGAATGGGCTTTTCACAGTATTTATAATGTATTTAAATTACCCACATTACTAAACTCTTAAGCTCGCGTTAATCAACCAACCATTTCTAGTAAAAAAATATGTGACCAATGTTATCCCACGAATCAAAGTAACTCCAGTTTACGGTAGTGGATACATTTTATAGTTATTTATTCGATACCAAATGCTCCTCAGATTTTTATTAGGCTCTGTACTTCAAAATAAAATAGTTTATAATAACTCATGAGTATTGCCTGCCACTCCGAAAGTAGGTACCTAAAACATGACGGTTTCGACATTTAATAAATAAATTCATAGTAAAGTGACTGATTTGTTTGGGTTATTTTTTAGGTACGAGGGTTGCTGTGTTTTACTAGGTATATCCGTACTTAATTCGCATTAATTTAAATTTATATACAACTTATTTCTACTATATTCAAAATTAAAAGCTAAGCTTTCACTCAACTTATAGTTAAAATTCTGTAAATTGTCTTATTCTCTTAACCTAGAATAATTTATTTAAAAGCAATAGGAAATTAAGCGTATATTTTACCTACTTGTGCTCGTTTTTATTTGCGATTTAACGAAGAAACGAGTATAATTGATAAGTCGATGGTACATTTGCCGAGGCGCAGGCGAGGTCGGATATTGCAAAATGAAGTAAATATGCATTTCCTCCATTATGTTACACGACATCAAACACATGGAGTTTTTATTGAACTGCAATAAACATCAGTACATTATTGTAGCAACCAGTTATGTAATGCGTAAGTACTTACCAAGAGTACTAAGATATTGAGGGCACTAAATAGGCACGCATCCGATGCAAGCCTCATTTCTCTATCAGCTTGCGCCTCGGAGTTGAAACCTGCGTTTATTACAAGAGAAATCGCGATAACCGTCTAATAAATACTCGTTGCATAAAATGATTATTGTTTCAATAGTCACTTTTTGATTGTTCCAATCATTAACTACTTAATCACACTGGGGTATTATGCTAAAAAGCATATTATGTATTTTGACTTAAATAAGCACCTATTTACCAACGAAATGCGACGTAACAAATTGTGTAACACCAAACATTCTGTGAATGAGAAGAATTAATGGTACGTTGGTCGGGACTGTATTTGCAAGAGAGAGGTCCGTTGCATTGTTTAAGGGCAGATCAAACGTCAGGCCGCAAGAGGTGGAGGTCGACGGCGACGTCGCGCCGCTGCGTGCGCACGACGCGCGGCGCGTGCGGCGCGCTGGCGGCGTGCGAGGCGCCCAGCAGCGCCGCGTCCTCCGCCAGCGAGTCTCCCGAGCCGTAGCCGCGCTCCTCGCCGCCCTCGCCCTCCGCCTCGCCCTCGCACCACGACGCCGAGCCCGAGCTACCAGAGGCTCCCGCCTCCGCTTCAGTTTCTACTTCCACTGAACAGCTCGCGCAAACATCTGAAATTACATCGTACTTTTATTAGATGATATACATTCATGAACAATTGATTTATAAATAGAATTATTTGATTGGCATCTTGCCAAATAACTTTGTGCCTATGTCGGAAGCTCGGAAACGCGGAATGGAATGCCCTGATATATTCAATAACTTTGGATATTGTAAATTAACATCGGATATATAAATAGGATGTGGAAATGTAATAAAATTTAGGTAGGGTAAATAAAATAGTTTTGGGGTTAATCGGGAGTTTTTCACCCCCGGAGGGTAACAGAGGGATGAAAATTTGTGCAGGGTAGTACCTCCTCAAAAGATATCGTTTGATTATAGTTTCGACCCAAAAACACTGGGGGATGCTATGCTGCTATACCCTTTTTGTAACATTTTTCTAACAAAGGTAAACTAACCTTTGTTAGTCTTATAAATGCAATTAGAAAAACTGTTAAATTTGTAATTTATAAATAGTAATTCATCGTAAACAATTATTCACGCATTGTTCTGAACTATATTTTTTTTATTGTTGCATTCACGGATCATGAATATAATACAATAATAATACGTAAGTACACTCAGCCTTAATATTATCGTATGAAACAACGCACCAAGAGTAATTGCCATTCTATGTATATTTTTACAACAGATATTTTCAACAGTTCGCGTTTCAAAGTTTCTATTGCATTTCAGTTTAAATACGCAGAAACCTCTCTTTTTGTGAAACGGTAGAAACTTTAAGTGCGATGTCTCATACGCTACTATTGATGCTGACTTCTCTCCGGCATCCGCACGTAAATATTGTTGATAATATTGTTGGTGAAATCTTGAGCCACGTACCTAAAAGTACATATTTTGGAAATATAAAATTTAGTATATTCGGTTCTTGGTAGAAGCAGAGACAAGGAAAGCTAGGTTTACCTAACTTTAGCTTGGCCAAATCACGCACGAATCGATCAGAGTGATTTTGATTTCAGACTTCCCATTTACCACATTCTTGTTAGTTACATATTTATGTGTAGTTAATCAAATAATACTACTTAGCGAAAACCACGCATACTAAGTACAATTTCTAGGTTTGAATCGATCGCCTTATTCTTACCCATTTGGTAGTCAGCGTAGACTTTAAGAATATCTAAAAAAAACGTATAAGTATTATTAATTAACCGTGTCATCGATTTCAGAGACAAGAAAAACTTTATGCATTGATTAAAAAAAATTGTACTCTGTTCGACAATCAATCGAATCAGGTTGTTCTGGAAAATATTTTTTTATTATTATTTCCATTTGGATTTAGATTGTGGTAAGTCATAAGCAGTAAACGTTACCGTAAAACATGCTATCCAAAATGAATTAAACGCATTGTGATTAAATATCTTTTAATTTTATATTTCAACAATTCCCAACTGAATAGGTACAAGTTGTTTTTTAATCTATGTAAGCAGTTTTTTGTCACTAAAATCGATGTCATAGTTCTTAAGAACTGATCTTTGTAGGTCTAATTTCAGATTTTCCCAAATTTACCGACCTAAATGGGCCACCCTGTATATAGGATTGTTTAGCTTCTATTCACTTTGGTAATAGTTTAATATTTCAGATCTCTTAATATAAACCTATGTTCAAGAACACTTGAACATAGTCTACACCCCCAATACAATGTGTTAAATTGTATTTTTATAGACAATGATGAATTCTATGACTGGCATAAAACGAAGTGAGTACCTACTTTCAGATGGACCCGGTCGAATGATGTTGTGTATGATAGAAAAGAGTATTTTACTGCTTCTGAATTGGTATTTCTTTAAAGATCGTATACGGCAACAAGAAATATTAACTTGTTAAATATAAATTTAGTCTTTATGCGTAGCTTAAATAAAGGTATTGTCAACCTTTCCCTTTTTCGTGCATTCATGCGTGCTGGTGAATGTTATGTGCCTTCTACCGACAGTTCTATAATTTTTTGACATTATTTCCTAATTTATGTACCTATCTGAAGTATGTGATTTATTTACCGTAAAATGTTCTTGTGTCGACACTTACGTACATCTGCGAATCAATTTCTTTTTTCATATTATTGCACAGCAGAGATTGCCTCTTAATTAGGTATTAATTCAATGCAATAAAGTGCAATAAAGTTTAAATAAATAAATCCTTACTAAATAAAATTAAATACTTTATTTTACCTTAATATCCTACTATCAATTACCAAATTATTGAATAAACATGTCTTGATATTGTCATGTCAAATGTATTCACCCAAATACAACTTTGGCAAAGTTACTCATTAGTCTCATTCTCATTACCTACTTAATAGCGCTACTAAGTTAGAGTTGATTATATTGTTTATATGAAAACAGTAATATTTTATCATGCAAAGGGTACTTATTATTAATTTTGGATCGATCTAAGAACATTTTACGGTAACAATTATATGTTTGTTTGAATACATATGTCTAGGTCCCTATAAAGTGCAATTATTTACGGAAGATCATGAATTGATTAATTGATTAATACTATCGTTTATCTACCCTAATATCCGAATTTAAGAGTATAAGTATTCGAAATAAAATAGAATATATTTATGAATAACAAATGCGAAATTTTCATTTCTAAACAACGCTTAATTAATATACCGATTGTAGTCGTACAATCGGTATATTAATTACTGATACGTAATATGAAGAAATAAGAAACAATAGAACAATTTTACATAGGGATCTATGACAGACAAAAGACATTTTAGGTATTAAATAATATATAAAAATGACGAAAATTTTGAAGAAGGATTTTGGGCTGATAGTAGTCGTACTATCAGCCCAAATCCTTCTTCAAAATGAATTATTGGACTCAATCGTCTCAATCACGAGGTGTTAACTAGTCGCTACAGAAGTATACTATACACCTTCGGGCTCCATCATCACATTTACCAAAGTACCACATATTTGTATTGTCAGCTATGTTTGTACGCAGTCCGCCCACTACTGGAAGTACACCTCTCCTAGGGAGAGCCTTAGTAATTCTTACTTGTTTGAAAACAAGTTTATTATACAACTAATATGAACTCACGTGCAATATTTATAAAAATCTGTATATACTAAACATAATCGGTTGTCATTGATAATAGAACTTAGCCGATTACCGGTGTAATAAGAAGTATGTTACAAGGAACTGTGTTTAGCTGACGAGGTGTTTCCAGATATCCTTTCGTAGCGAAAGCTCTACAACATTTCATCATCGTCATCATATCAGCCGAAGGACGCTCACTACTGGATTAGGCCTCCCTCATAGCGATCCACAGTGACCGTTTGCCAAGAGAATAAGAGCGTGTATAGATCATTTTGACCACTTCAGCCGATCAGCCACTTTTGCTGCTGACTATACATATAATATATAGATACATATAAATATTTAAATACACAGAAAATAGCCATGCCTCAGGACAAATATCTGTGCTCATCACACAAATAAATGCCCTGACTGGGATTTAAACCCAGGGCCATCGGCTTTATAGGCAGGGTTACTACCCACTAGACCAGACCGGTATTTAAACGGTTTAAGCTGAGCATCGTCTGTCACTGTGTACCAACGCACTTACAAAGTTTTATATAGATAGGAACTGCTATTAGAATAAGTGTGCTTAGGTAATACATATAAGCGTGATTATAATCATGGAATAAAAGTTTGTTGCTCGTCTTCTCAAAATAATTGCACAATAGGTACTGTTTAATAGTAAAAGGTAAAAAAAGACGTAAAACTATTTCATGCTTAAATTAGACGTGGCATGTTCATTATTCAAGAGCTCTAGAATTACCCTGTAAGTACTAAATATACAAATCGGAGTTAACAAACAGGACACGACAGAGATCACATAAGTACAGCCATTTTTTTTAACATAAACGCTCTATGACTCGTTAAAAATCGCACCGTATTATAATCAGCTCAGCCCAGGTAGCTACACTTACACTGTTTTGTTAGAAAAACTATATTATTAACACAGAAGTTTTACACCAATAAGGCATCATAAGGGTGACAGACAATCGTCCGAAATTTACGAATATCGTGTTTCGCGGCAGCGCCGCAGTACAAATGATCGCCAAATAAGTAAACTTATTAAAATGCACTTAAGCAGCTCGAACAAAGGTTATTTGTTGTTTGTGTTGGTGAGCAAAATTCGATTTTGCTCTGATCATGAAACAAAATTACCTTGCAAGTAACCTTGGAATTAGAGCGCCGATTCTACCCACGGGCCACGGGGTATATTACAACATCGAAATATATACTTAAGTACAGATGTACCTAAGTATATATTCCTAGAAAAACCCTGTACTCATATTTTTCCTTGAGGAAAATAATGATTGCATACAGTTACTACAGTACATTAACATGCGAAGTGTACTATTTATTCTCGCCTTTTTAAAATATTATCTTATAAAATTAGGAGTGTTGGAATCCTATTGAGCTACCTTTCTTACGTAATAAAGTGAAAGTATTTTCGTATTTTATATAGAAATTCAAACAATTTTTCTGTTAATCGACGCCGATCGTTCGTTCTTTATTCCTAGTTCAAGTCTCATTAGTTGGTAGCATTTATTTTATGTTTTTTCGTTGTTTGTTTGAAAAAACTGCAATTTCATAGGACCCAATAATTGGTTTCACCTGGTGGTTGGTGTTAAAAGCTTATATATAATGAATTATACTTTTCCAATCTCACCACACGCAAAACGTCTGTACAGTCTGACTGCCCTTTGACCTTTGCCCTTTGATCTTTTTCTTATCGTAGGTAACTCACTTATCATCAACTACTGATCAACTAGTGATCAATCTTTTCTAAAACGGTTTGATATCATTACGATTTAGGTTTCTTTCAGTGAGTTCATGTGGCACCAAATACAGCTTTTTTGTTTACACAGACTTTTTAAGCTAAGTTGTATTTTTCTATAATGGTATTGATCCGAAAGAGTCAGAATGGTCATGGTCAGAATGATGGCTTAGCGTTGACATCCAATTTCTCGAAGAATTTACATTGTGCTAGTCTTACTGGCAGATTGCTAAGTTCATAATCATAAACGTCACCAATTATTTCGGCAGTTTGTGTCGCTAGTTTTTCCTATTACAAAATGAAATTTCAAATGTATCGAAGTCCTTTTTATGAAGCACTTATTTTGGCAGACAGAAAAATATATGAAAAAGGCTTCATACAGGATGACTTTATTTATTTTAAATGTAATATAGATACAAAAAAGGCCTAAGAGTTCTACTTACAGCATTAAATTTTTCGTTTTTACGCAGTTTCTACGTGTGGAAACTTGTAATTGGCTCTCTGCTTTTATATTACTATACTCTATGTAACCTTAGCTGTAAGTTTTCCTAAGTAATAAAATAAAATAAAATAAATAAACCTTAAAATAATTGCACAACCTAAATGATATTCAGGTTTCTCGTAAGAAATGCCCCTTCGTGTCCTGTTTGTTTTCCTAATTTGTATAAAGGGTATTCAATATTGTTACCTTTCGTTAATTTTCTATTCAGATGAACTTTGCTGGCTGAAAACCACAATACCTACATAATATGTTTCAAGTACCCACGTCGATATATATGTACATAACGTATTTGATGAATTTTCTAAACTCTAAACTCTACATCACATAACATGCTGTTAATTTGGATTCTCGGGAGAGACAGGGATAATAAATAATAGACATAACAACTGGTACCTACAAAAAAGTACCTTTATGGCTCGACGCTGAATGAAAACATTTAATGGAAACAGAAAAGACTACTGTTGAAGTTTGGGACCTGTTTAAAGTAATTATATTATTATTTGTGTGTGATGTCGTAAAACAGACGGTCTGACCTTACCTTTAGCTCCCTATTTGAATATTAATTATAAACGTACATCACCTTTATAACCGTCTTCCAAAACCAAACTTATTAACTTGGTATTTAATTGAATGAATCTATATCTTCTTACTTGAATGATCTGCAGTATGGTTTAAAGGAAGTCGATTAAATTTTTTTTTCTACAAATCATCATGTAATGCGGATATGTAATATGAAGAAATAAGAAACAATAGAACAATTTTACATAGGGATCTATGACAGACAAAAGACATTTTAGGTATTAAATAATATATAAAAATGACGAAAACCAGGGTAACAACACCATAATTGGGTACATTCAAGAGCGGGGAGTTTGTGAGGGTTGTAGGTACAAGGTACTGGGCGGAGACACTATCATACACATTCCACATCGAAAGGGAAAGGCTCAGGACTCACGCAGCCGGCGGTGGCCGAATACAATGGGGCTCTCCCAAGTTGTCGGTCAGAGAGAGGTCGATGACGAATAGTCTTCATAAGATGCTGCAATTTTGTAACATTCGCATATTTATACCTATGGCAACGATGTTCAATTGTTAATAAGCAAATCGTACATTACAGCAAGTCTAATAAGTTGACTTGCGATATGTACCTAACTACAAACATATTAATTACAATGTTTAAGCTCGATTCGAGTACAATCATATATCAGAATGGTCATTACAGTATGTTTATATATACATAAATGTTCAAGCATCGACAGTGCAGATTCGTGTATTGTCCACGACTAAGTTGACAAGTAATTAATGACAACACGTCAGTCGTATATCTGATAAAGCAAGTCTGTGGTAGCATATGAATCGTTTAATAAATAAGTAAATACGCGTGTCAAATGGTATATAGGTGACCGTGCATGCTCAAATAGGTTATAGTGATTAACCTTTAGATACTGAAGTTAAGTGTAAGATGTTACGTTAGAATTGTAGCGGGTACGTACCTGAGCTGTCTGTGACGAGCCGCGGCGGAGTGTCCTCTCGGTCTGTGGGCACTACGATAACTACCTCGTCATCTCTCGGTGATCCTCCATTTCGATTTGACGATGTTCTAAACGAAAATAGATGAAAGCGAATATTAGCTACTTTATATGAGAAAGTGAAATATTTACTGCCAAAGTAAATACCACGGTTGATCAAATACGAGTACGTATATCATTCCCCATGACAAAATGTTTAATGTCATAACGGAGGATATTAACGTGTATGTAACAAAATAATTATCAACGGCCTTTTAGAGTTGTCGTTTTTTATCACTTCGAGTACCTCTTACCTAAAACTATGTATCGCTCTCGCTTATGGAACAGTCAGAGTCAAATACTCGTAGTAGCGTACCGTACTAACCATATATATCAGTACAGATTTTTATTTATACAGCGGTAAGGCAGTGTAGGCTTTAATGATTGGTATAAACTGTATATGATGTTGACTGTATGCCTTTGTAGGCACTGCCACACCTTCCGATCCAAAATATATATGGGTTGTAGGTGCAGAAGAACAAAAACATACTTGTTACATACGCCATGAGTAAATTATTAATGGACTGGGAATGTGTTATTCGTCATTATCCTGAATAGCGTGCGTGGATGCCATCGCCGGATCGCTTTACGAGTATTCGAGAGTACAGGATCAGAAATATGCGGCATGCGGTATGTTGCGGCAATCAGGAAATACTCGTGGAATCAGTTATATAGTTTACGATATCGAGGCAACCGCTTAGGTACTTTGGGTCATTCAGAAGGTTTTACAATTTATTTTTTCACTTTTTTCACCTAAGGATAAAAGGTGATTATTTTTAGAGTCCTTGATGGAATTAAAATATACAGACAATACACAGAATATAAAGTCGAGTTATGATTAAAAACCCAGCGAAGTGTAGTGATGAACTCAGAAAATATAATACAGCGGTAGGTGACACAATAGGAAAAATATGTATAAGTTATCATCAGTATCAGAATCAACATGATTTTAGGCGGAAATATGAACTTTAAAACAAAATTATTACTATATCATATTTATTTTTATTTTTATTTACTTAACTGTTAAAATGTTTTAGTTAAGTTTGACAAAGCATGTGGCTGATATTGAATAGTATGAGCAGGTGACGAGGCCTGTTGTCGATATTCTTTTGTAACCTTTGGACGAAGTCTGCGTTTCTGATATTTATCTTTGGTTCTTGAATAAATGAATATTACTTAAATACTGAGTACAAACAAATTCTTACCTGACTATAACTTTTTTCCTCATAAACCTAGTTCCTAGATCAGAATAGCCCCTATTCATGGGACGCTTGTGCGGAATAGGCGCAGCAGTCGCGGGTGCTGGCTCGAAGGTCCGCGATACGGGCGAGTTGGGCTCCGAGCATTGCTTGTCAGACAGCGCGGGGCGCGGGCGCAGCGCCAGTGTGCTCTCGCTCGCTCCGCCCTCTCCGCCGCCAGTCCCCGCACTACCTATTCTTCTCGAGGACCTTCTGTCCTCTTCGTACAATTCTAACAAATGATCCAACTTACTTTCTATATCATCTACCTGAAATAAAATATTCATTAATAACTATTTTACTAATTATCGTAATAACATTGAAATTGAATGACTTACTTGTCTTTCAATTTTAACTACTCTGGAAGCTAGGCTGATTTTGGATGCGTAGACGTCTTTCGCTTTAGATCCTTGCTTGCCAAGTATTTGGTCTAACCTGAAGTTTAAAATAATATATCAAAATATGTACCGCGTTAAGTTCTTTTATAAAAAGGAAAAATTAACAAATACTAAGTCAATAACTTTTTATTTAAAAAACGCTAAATTGAACTACGAAACAAGAGTTTTTTTCTTAGTTGAGTGATTATCAAAGTATTAATGCAAAGAACGTAATCAACTGGAAAAATCTCCTTTATTTAATGTGTTTTTCTTTAAAAAGTGTTGTCAATGAACGCCATAGGAACTTGAATGTTCGCTATTTATGCATATTAGACATACATGAAATGAAACCAGAATGTTTTAAGAACAACGGGTTTTTAAATGTAATAATTATATGAACTTTAATTATAATTATAATTACCCGCTCTATAATTACCATGCTTATTTGAATTGAATGTAAGATTTCCTATTTTCTAGTAAGGTTTACGTATAGTTTGATGATCACCCAATTTGTTTTTCAGCGTAACTGCGTAACGTAACTCACCAATTATCATCAAACATATTCCTGGGGCAAACAGAAGTAACAGCACCAACTAATGCCGTATTAGTAGTTAAGTACACAGTTACCCTGTTTTTAAATTTCTAAATGCAGTTTGAAAAAAAAAAAAAACTTGTACTTGGTACTTTGTTTTCAGGCAATAACTAGGTGGTTTTTATATTTCATGCCAATATGTACTTAAATATTGGGGCGCTTTGATTTTCCAAGTGCGTGTCAGATATTGATCTTAGTTTTTATACGAGTATTATAAGCAAAACAAAAGACCGTATGAATATAAGTATAGTTTATGCCAACTTGGACACTTAACTTATAGCGCATCTGTTTATGTGGTTATAATAATTATATATGTATATTATCAATCCTGCTGTCTCTTATTGATAATATTAAAATAATTGGTATCTTGGCCACTTTAAAAAAAAACGTTGTATCCGCAAAAAAAAAAAACGAAAGATGTATTTCAAATAACGTCTCGATATATGCTATTTTATATTAAAATTATAGCGATAAGACCAAGCTAGAATCTTTCAGAATTTCGCCTCCTATGAATAAGAAAATACAATTGGCATGAAAAGTCAGAAATAACCAATACTCAGAAGTACATGATTATTCTCTGAGGTTGATGAACAAATTTATGTGGTCATTTGTTTTCTCTGTATCGAGACCGGGACTTTCCCTGGCTATGTAGGAGCAATAATAATTCATTCTTATTGCCTACCTATATAGGGCATTAAAGCGATTCCGACAATTAAGATATTACATTTTGTTTTTCAAGTTGAGAAGGACCAGCAATACCAGCATGCTCTCGGGTTAAAGTCGGTAACAGGATACTGGCCTTTACTTCGCCAACTAAGTTGTAATTTTATATTGACAATACAGTACGTTCATTATAAAATAAAACAACTGAAAACGAATGATATCAGTATACTGACATTAAATTACTTTCGAACGATTTGCTGCGTACGCGTTATAAGTAATCCGTTTTCACCTGTTTCATTCTGTAGATAATTAACGCGGGTACCGAAAACAGTAGTAGTTATTTTATATTAATAAAATAGATGTTAGTGAAATACAGGCCAGGTAACATATCAATAAAGTATTGATGGAAATGAATACGTAACAGATTTGTCGTCATGCATTATGTTAGTGTGAAAGATGATAATCATAAGCTTACGAATGCACTTCTATAAAGATTGTAGTGCAGTGCATAAAATAAAAAATAATTGAGTGAATATTTTGAAGAAAATTACAACACCAAGCCATGAAAATGAAGCGCATGAAACCTCTCTTCATAATTGCTAATGTTTAGTAGTTAAGAAGTTAAGATAGCTTACAGGGTTACAATTATATATATATATATATATATATATATATTAAATGAATTTCTTAACTACTAGTTTGCTTGCAGCTTTTAGGTTCTAATAATGCTAGTTACCGAACAACATCGGCTTTGAGAGTTGAAATTCGTTTATTACGACTATTTACGACTAATTAGATGAAATATTAACGTGTTCTTGATTTTGTACATTGGATAGCTTTAAAAGCTGCACAAATTGTGAAAAAAAAAATATTTGTAAAGAAATTTTGAAAGAAATATTGGAAGACGTGAGCAGGAACAATCCTACATGAAAATTCCTGTTTTTGTTTGAAATAATCATGTTTATTGACAGTCCTAATCTTTTAAAATTAGTTATCTATCTTTAGCTGTCCGCATCAGCCCTTACGCCGTAGAAATATTTATACTCGAAATAATAATTAGGTGCTTTAGGCACACCTTCGGGTTCGCAGTTACTACAAAAATCTGTCTAATATTGACCTTTTCCATAACTCTAGTCCAGTCTTGAAACTCACATTAGATAAGTTAAAATCATTTTAGTACCTACAGAACAGAAGTTACACTAGTTTTTATTTAGGGTTTTAACTAATAAATTCATACTTTTTCTAATCCTTACTTATGTACTTATAGTTTTATATAGTTGTTTTATGTATCTACTTCATGTCTATCATTCATAAATGTATATTTACAGTTTAAACGCTACAGTTAACTATATGAAACTATTTCACGAACCACCGTCTTTTTCTGTCTACTGTTTATTTTTTCGGTGCATTGTTTGCACTGTACGATTTTGAAACAGTAGCTAGTACCTAACTACCGGATCCGGAAAACGAATCCCGCTCACGTCTCTTTTTTTAATCATCCAGAATGTAAAAATAAAAGAGGTGTATTAATAATAATATTAGTTACTAATTTTTTTTTTGCTGTAAAGCAGATATGACAAGAAAAATTTAGTCATTACAAATACGTCGTAGGTAAGCTAATTTAGCTAATCTTCATTATAAGGTAATGGAGGTAATTACGCGCGGAGTCGTGGACGGCAGCTTGCCAAGACACCGAGTATCTATCATGTTGCTTGCAGCTTACATGTGTTGTAATAGTTATTTGTCATACAAGGGGGCAAAGTTAGTGATTACCTACTCGTGCTAATATTGATACCCGAGCTAGCTAGCGAGAGATCTTTCGATCCCAAAATTCCAAAGACGGGAATCTTGAGCATTTGGAGGCAAATTATTTACTACGTATACTACTTTATTGTTTTTGTAGTACGTGTTATAGCTGCAGTTGAACCTTATACCTAAGATATTATAATTCTCACTCTCATCGAGCATCGATAATCAATTTAATAAGCGAAATATTTGTTGTTTTGATTAGATATTACTTGGTACAGTCGCCAAAAGATATATGGAAGCTTTGGAGGTGGTTACAAATATCTGATCAATGCCTCTATTGTTAAAGCGATAAAGTGCATGATCAGATATTTGTGACCACCTCCACACCTCCGATATCTGATGGCGGTTGTACTTGACTACTTACTCGTACATCTATAGTTAATAGATTAACATTTATTAACCTACACACAGAAAACACATCTACCTACTCTATCTACAAATTTTGTAATTATTTTAATTAGGTATTGAAATATTTTATTTGTCAGCTTGCCAGTTACCAGTTAGTCTCATCATGCTGTAGTTATTTTAGTTGATGAATATTCAAGTAACAAAATAATAAAGTTGTTATTTATTATTTGGGTTGGAATGGTTTTCTGCAATGTTAGGGTGTAGCATCGAAGGATGTAACGGTGGCAAGTGGCAATGACTGCAGATGAAGGAAGCATCGGTGGATCGACGGGCGGCGGGGCTGCGGGCGCGCGTCCAGCTGATGGCTGACAGCAGAGCGCAGCGCCCGCGGCCCCGCGGCTGCGGCCCGGCCTCCTCGCCTCACCTGTACTGCAGGTTCTTTGTGCGGTTTAGAAGGTCGGCGTGCCCTGAAGAGTACTGTTCTATCACATCTTTCACGTCGTAAGGTTTCAACGCTTCTCTAAATCTCTTGCGAGCGACAAAATACTTGAGCTACACGGAAACAAAACATTTCATTCTCTAAAATTTTATCAGGTACCAGTATGTACATATTATTGAAATTAGTCCCTGCATTAGTGGATGAGATACACATACGAGTAATAGCTTAATATAAGTGAGGATGTCGTCTGTACTTAACATGAATATGCAAATATCGCATTGACTAGTTTTAGAAAGATATGAATATTCATTGGGATCATGATTAGCTCACCCCCGATAGCGCCAAATTTAACATAAGTAATTTAGAAATTTGTAATTTGTTTATTGTACAACAGTATCAAAGTTTCTGTCGCTTTTGGAATGCTATAACATATCCCAGATATTCATCCTTCAAGCCTTTAAAAAGGGAGGGTCATATCTCATGTCTACAATTACGCCGTTAGACAAAGTAATTAGGATAGGTACCCAAGGATACGTATATTTAAGTAATCGATTCGAATTTAATAAATAAATCTAACTAGACCTAAAATAATATCTATTAAGGCTTGTGTTGTACGTAGGTACTACGATAAAAAATATACCTACTCGTACATAACATAATAGACAAATACTAAAATAAATAGATACCACCCACAAGCCAGGAACAAGTATTCGTGATAAACACGCAAATTAATGCTCTTGCGAGGATTCGAACGTCCTACCGAACCGAATCACCGAACAGAAAGATAACTTCCTTACAGCTAATATAAAATGATACTATGAATACCTACCTATCTTCAAATGTTTGGTCCTAAATAACAGTTTTCATCTTGTGTGTAAGTCTATTTAAAAACCTAACGGCACAATGATTTTAGTGTTAAAGGATTTGGCTTACCTATTGAAGGTATATTTGAGAGAATCCTTTAAGTATGTAAGTGGTTTGTAAGTTTGTGCAATATTTGCATGAAACTAGGGATACCGATTTGTCATAGTTAAATACAGAATTTGTCTAAAATGTTTGTTGAACTGGAAAGTACAATTGATGCTGGTGATCAACTAATTCAATGAGGTCAGAGTTACACGGTGGAGTTGCGCCATGCGGTCATGGGGTATTACGACCAGGTGATGAAATATGTATAAGAACAATATTATGCACAGACTATTATGCAAGAGCATTTGCACACATACTAGCTACAAAAGAATTAGTAGGTTATAAGGCGAAATTTCACTACATAAACCACATTACAAGACACATTAGGCAGAATCTAGACGAGAGAAAGATACAGAATGTATGTAGGGATATAGTAGTAGAAAATAGTAGACGGTGAAGTGCAAGGCGTACGAGCGCACGCGTGGGCGAGCTACCTAGTCTGGACGTTTTTCACTCGGCCCAGCAGGTCCACGTGGCCCGCGGAATACTGTTCGATAACGTCCTTTACGTCGTACGGCTTTAGGGCTTCTTTAAACTTACGCCGTGCCACAAAATACTTCATCTGTCAGAATTTCACAACATACATATAGTGAGTATGAAAGTTATACATCGTAAGTTACGATGATGTACAAGTTTATATAAAATGTGTATTAACATCTGTTAAATTAAATAACTTTTCAATTAAGTTGCATTCAATTCATTTAAAAACATATATATGTCAAAGGCACAAGTTCTCCATTTAAAACATATTGAGGAGTACCCCGTTTACTAAAGTGTACCTACAGAGGGAAACTGTCCAGTATATGCTGAGTACTTTAGTTATTAGTACATAAGCGTTTAGTTAATATCTCTTCTACTAATTGTATTGCCCTATAGCAAGATAAATCAGACAGTAACCAAATAGCAGGTAATATTATTTATAACTAGCTACAAGAAAATTATACCTATTAGGTATATATATGTGTTCACTACCTAACCGAGACACCTACAAGTCCCGTGACGGAGGAAGATGGAGGTTTTATTGTTTACGCTCCCAGGACCGTGTGAACGAATAGTCTTATAATAAATGTATGTATGTGTGGACCACTGAGCTCGGAGACGCTCCGTTCCCGAGGGTTTACTTATCATACTTTCATATATGTGTGTACATGTGAGCAAATTGGAGCCAATTGTTCAGTCAGTTTATCTTCGGATTCTCGTGAATCTATTGAAGCGGATTCTCGTGTTTGTTAATGTGAGGAGTGATAATAGAACACGATTTTTTCGGGTAGAGGTTAGCTTGGAAGGACGAAGCTAGGGGTGATGTCTCCGCTAGCACTACGTGCCCGCGAGGGGCCGCCTGATGTAATTTATCATCCAACATGGTAATTTAATACACCCTCGAAAAAGGTCGCCTCCGACAAATCTGTGCGACTGTGTGCTAATTGTATGTTATGTGATGTTCTTGTATAGAATCTGAGTCACTTGGTTCTTTATTTTTATTGGAGGTGTCTAAGTACTTTCTTATATTGTGTTTTTAGTGAGTTGGTTAGTTAATAATATAAGTTATTTATTAACTAAGGTAGTATTACATTGAAGACTTAAAGGAAGTGCATATAGTATCTATTATCATAGGGCCATGTTATAAACTCACACAAACTATAGGTACCTAAACACGGATACCTAGGTTACTTCGATAACTAAGATATTTGTATTAGTAAAGTAAACGTCCTAATTTTTGAACGTCCCGTCTTTCCTCTTATTTGTTTACAAACAATTGCGCTAAAATTATGATTGAAGTGGCAAATATCAGGACAAGGTCGAAGACTAGGACATTTACAATATAAATATGAAATGACTTAGTTGGCAGTACTAAATTTAGTTTTAGTAAGTAAAACAGTATCATAAGGTAAATAAATCGTAAAATTAGTTTACATACCTTTCTTATGAACCGAATGGCGGACTTGTGGCGCGGCGTTAGGTTCACGCAGCGGGGCTCCTCGTCTTCGTCTGTACCAAAATAGTAAACCTTCAGTCATGGGCTCGCAAGAAACATTGTTCACAGAAATGTTTGGACAAGTGCGTTTGCGCATTCTCACTGACTGAAGCTGCGGGCGGTGTATGGCTAACACTTCAAAGACATTGCTTAACATATGTACGTTGTTCGTTTTCGCCATACTAGCTTGGATCATCGTATTTTTGTTGCAGTGCATGAGTGCTCATTGAGCATGAGTGCACCACGACCACACATTGATACCACCGGTGAATCTTCATTTTCACAAAGGCAACGAGCTGTTATAAAAACAAGTGTAGTTAGCCTCCGGTACTAAACATCTGTTTAAGGTGCTGCGAGCTAGTAAGCTATGAGCTATCAGCTATTTCAAGGGACAAAAAATAATCGATCCCGTGTAAATAATAGAGACATATATGTCATAGCCTGGCGATCTTAGTTCATCGCCGGACGATGAGCTATAAATATATCTCTCTCTCTTTTATTTACACGGGACCGATTATCTTTTGTTCCTGGAAATATCTGATAGCTCATAGCTCAATAGCTTGCGGTGGGACCAGTGCCTAATGGTCAGTACACAATCGGTACATCCACAGTATTATTCGGCATTGCATTAAAATATTGCACCTAAAAAAGAAATTGTTAGAAAAAAAAGAAATTAAATAAAACATTACACTATATACAAATCCCATTACTGTGAGCAGGCCACATTTTATTTTGAATAGGGATTAATATGTTATAAATAAGAAATGAAATATATAATGTAATATAAAACGTAACATTGTTTTCATATCACAAAAAAAATATTAACAATTAACATGTTGAAATAGTTGTAGTTTATATCCTATTAAATAGGGCCGAAATAATATCCGGAATAAAAATTAAGAATAATCACTAATTAGTTATATAATTACGGTAATAACACTTCGCTATCGTTGCAATTTTACTTTGCGATTACGAGTGAAGTGATAGTAAGTAAACTACCAATAAAGACGCGGAGAATCCATGCCTTCTTGGTTACGATACGCCCGCTACGACTGAGCACGCTCAGAGCGCGCGTTCCGTGGCCCTCGTGAAAGCGTTGCGTCCGTGCTACGCGCACCCTCTGCGTAGCACTGGCTACGCAGAGTGTTACGAATAATGTTTTTTGGTGGCGGGTAATTGTATAATCATTTGCAAATAAACTTGAAAAGGGATACGTGCTACAGCTTTTCTAAAAGATTTTATTTGCTTTGTTAAGTTAATAGAGAATTGAAATTGTTAGAATCGTTTCGATGAGCAAAATACAGCAAAATATAGCAAAAAAGAAATTATTCCAAAATAAACATTTATTTGAAAAATAACTAGGATAAGTAATAGGGTAAACAAAGAAGCAGTTGTCATCAACCTCTTCTGCTTCAGACAAATATTAAATGTTACATAACACCAACAAGGAAACGTATTCTACCCTCTACCATTCATTTGTAGGTACTTAGTATTTAAGGCACTGGTCCCACCGCGAGCTATTAAGCTATGAGCTATCAGCTATTTCAAGGGACATAAGATAATCGATTCCTTGTAAATAAAAGATACATATATGTCATGGCCGAGCGATCGTAGTTCATCGCCAGGCGATGAGCTATAAACTCTCTCTTTTATTTACTCGGGAGCGATTGTCTTTTGTCCTTTGAAATAGCTCATAGCTTACTAGCTTGCGGTGGGACCAGTGCCTAAAAGGAGCGATCACATCATTTTTGGACGAGTCCTTAATAACATGGTTAATACATGTAACATGAGTCAACGTTTCTTAATTTATATTTTTTGGAAAGTGCTTCCGAAATTATTTTATTGACAGTATCGACAGCGAAAAAAAACGAACACATCGTTTCAACCTCTTCTTCTTTAGGATTTTTATTATGAAACCTTTCCCGAGTAGAATAACGAACTTTAAAATAAGAGTGTCATTAATAAATACTTTCAAAATTAATACATTGTTAGGTATTATTTAAATATCAATAATAAAAAAATTCTATAATTTTAGGCTCGACGATACTTTGACAGTTATTTGACATAAAGCGTCTTATACAAAATTTGGCTCTAGTGCCCGGTGTCGGATTGAGATAAAATAAATATAATAATGCATTGTTAACGTCCCAGTGAGCAAGTCTGATGGATGACGGATACCGCAAGCGTCACCAAGAACAAGGTAATCGAGAACGAAACCTTTGGTTTGGAATAGTTAAACTCTGTTAGAAGTAAAATTACAATCAGTGACGAATTAGTCAATCAATCACACAGAGCATGGGCATTTATATATTAATACATACTTTATAGGTGTAGATTTTATAATGTTAATCTATTTAACTATTATCACGAAGGGTCCGTTTCAATAGGAATTATATTATCAAAAAATAAAGAAACAGAAAAAAAAAAGACACATTCGTCCATAGAACGGTTGACACGTGCCTGACGTGTCACAGATGTACCTATTTACTTTTGAGTCATGAATACATAAGTACATACAATATTTACGATATATTATGTTATAGGGTTTATCACTAATAGGTAAGACAATGGAGCAGTTTATATAGTGACAATTTGATTTCTGCACTATATTTATGACACTTTTAAACTAATTATCTTATAACAAAGAAGTTTGTATGGAAGTTTTAGATTGAGACGTAATAAATAATCTAATAGTATATTGGGTAGAATGCACTAACTACCATACGTTTTAAAGGTTTGTAAATATATTAAACCGTTAAAATCTGACCAGCCTTAAATTTCAGTAAAATTTCTATAGTTTTTTTGGAGAAGTATGGTTCAAGTCACATACCTACTTATTAAATACGTAGGAAATATGCTCGGTAAATTAAATATAGTGGTAAATTGTTTTGCTGTCATAAAAACATAGCCTGTCATGAATTTTAAAAATAAAACTTTGTAGGTACCGTAAGGAAAAAACCTTTTGTATGGAGGCGAGTAGCTAATTATTGTCAGTGTCAAAATGTCTTTGCAAATTGACACATTAGAATTATTACATTAATTTATTGTTTTTACTATAATAAACAGGTACTCCTGTGTAAAAAGTGGTTGAATAAACTATTTTTATTATTACAGATTTATTATGTAAAGTAATATAGGTATTTTCTTTCGTTAGGTAGGTTATATTTTACTGTTTATTATCATAATACGCCAAATTTAAATACCATGCCGTTAAATGTATTAAAATTTGTAAAAATAGAAAATGACGTAACAAACTTATCATGTAAATTTAGTTACTTAACCAATTCATTCTCAAGCTTTATTCTCGTGACATTTTATTTATGCATTTTTCGTGTTCTGAACCCCATATTATGTCAAACATGTCAGTACAATTCCTAATATCAGTGATCCGCATAGTGCGGGCCACGCCGGGCGCCACAGTGCAACACGAGAGTGATCGTACGTCAAACGTCATTTCATTACGCTGTCCGTCTCAGAGACGCGTCATGTTCATCGAATTAGTCATATCGGCGATTTCACTATAGGTACAATGCTACACACTATGTATCTATTCATTGAAACATCTAGTTATACAGGTGCAGTTTTATTTATAACTAATTGATGACTTGATTGAAGGGCACATCATCGGAGTTACTAAACGAAGCCAGTGTGATCGCATTAGAAAAAAATAGATTATAATATAATAAATAGGTTATTCCTTATACGTCTATATAGACACAATGTTAATAAATTAGGATCGCTTTGAGTGAACAGTTGTAGAGTTAGTAACTATGTGACCGATAAGTGCCTACGTTAATTGCTTTTCTAGTCAAACGACAAATCACACACACACAAAATACCAGTAGGTAACAGCTACACTAAGAAGATATTATTGCTACTGGAAAGCGACAATCAGAGCATTTTGCAGACGAACAGCGTTTCTAATATGGAAAGAATACTATGGTTTTATATGCGTTTGCAAGACGGGCCTTGGTCCTCTTACCGTCGGAGTTTTTCTTGGAGAGCTGCGTCTCGGCCACAGAGTCCTCGCTGTGCGCCGGGTTCACGGGCCGCGCGCGCGCCGTGCGCCCGTTCGTCGCGCCTGCCAACCCACACACGCTCACTTCAACACTACTTCAACCAAGCCTGCGTCGTTCGAGCACTAGCCTTGACTCTCCGTCACTCCCAACTACTTTTTAACCTGGCTTTATTTAAAAAAAAGACAAATTTGCATGTATTATTACTGATTTGGATGGGAGTAATGTGATAATGAATAATTATGCCCATTCAATACTAGGCTTTTGTAATGATTAAGCCTTGTAAGTCCGCCTGTCTGCCTGTCAGTCGAACGTTTACATATCACTTTATATGTTTAGATCCCGAGTGAAAAACGACAACTATTTTTTTTTCTTCAAACGGTAATAGTAATGTATTACCTATTCAAACTTCTAGGATCTAGTGATACATTAATATATACAATATACACGAGGGCCAAATTGTAGGTTATAAGCAGTTACATACTCGCTCGCTAAACTTTCTTAAATTTCACTTGATATAAAAGATGTCGACGAATCTTTATCCAGCTTTAAAAATATATGTAAGTAAATTTAGGATCAAGTAGAAACATCAGCTAACGATACAGTAATGGTAAGAAATAAAGGAATAATCTAAAAATCGGGGAATCACGAGCTCGCGTCTCGCCCAAGGCAGTAGATTGTTCAGTTTTCCCTTCATTTATTAAGCATTAACTTCAAATCTGTGTGTCGTAGTGAAAAACTTATACCGTATTTCACTAGGGCCACAGAAATATTCTATAAGTTAATAATATGTATAAATACCTATTCAATTCTTTAAAACACGGACATTACTATAATGCAAATACTGTAATAATAATCCTATGCGGAGTAATTTGCCGTTCCCTGCCCTAAGCTTATGTTAAGAAGGATTTTTCTTTCATCTTATTTTGATTACAGGGTTAAGTAAATCCCAAGCGAAAGATCCACGACTCTTTATTTTCTCCTTATTCCTTCCATTTCCAGGATTGGACAAAAACACTTGGGGTGACAATCCATACTAATATAGAAACAGTAGCGAGTTTATTGGTAGCACCATAATTATACCTATTATGTGTAAAATAGCAGCAGTTAGCGTAAATATTTTATCCAAACAGTTTACTGATTAGGTCGCTCATTGCATGTCAATTTTAACCGGACACGTAATATCCATGAAATGAATTTAGTTTTATGATATTGCTGGTAAATGTGAGATATCGATTTGGAAAGTAAATATATAATAGATTGTTATAAAAAGTGAAGATAACAAATCTGCCATATAATTCAGTCAATTCATAATGCTGCATCGAAGAAACAACTTAATAATGAGGTCAATGCAGCGGTTGCCATTTAATGTCTGAGCAAACTATCGATCGATGTGGTATCTCTTTCTTACTTAGGTGCGAACGCTCCTAAAGAGTGTAGCCATCACAAAGGGTCGGAATGACTTTAATTTCTTCACGTGTTGCTCGACTCTTCAGATTGGAAATTGATGCGACGAATTCAAGGAGTTCTTTCATTTATTTTTAATTGACAGACGTAGTAAGTGGGTACAAATGTAAGCAATGAATTTAAAAGGCATTTAAATAGAATTTTAATTTATAAGTATTGCCGTAATAGTACAAATAAGTATTAAGAACATATAAACATATAAATCATGAGTATCTAATATGTTGTTCAACGAGACAATAGTTTCTTTTTTGATTTTAGTATAAAATTTAACAAGACAAATTTAAAAATAAACAAAATCGACTCCGAAATTATTATTTGTAAATTGCTTTGACTATTGTCGATAACAACCCTACGACCGACCGTATTCTGGCCCAAAAAATGTAAATTGAACTAGTTTTCTAAAGGATTTTACCCAGAGCGGTGCATAGTTACGAGTGCATAGAGTTTAATTTTATTGGTAGATACATCCTGTACACCCAATTATTTATAAAACCTTGCCAAATTCTACAACATTGTCTATTTCTAACAATCTTTCAAATATTCGTTTTTGATTCGCACTTTCAAACTACGCTTCGCTTGTTATTAGTGGGTACAGACACTAAAACAGTAAAAAAAAACATTTATGGGTATTCTGACCAGATGAGTTCGTATTAACTTAAAAGTCTGAAGTACGTCGTAAAAACGCGCTAGGATGAAATGATATTACTTTGTTCCAATCTCTTGTTCTTAAATTTTTACTTAATTTAATTGTTTGGGCTGTAAATTTTCACCAAGTGTTGATTTAATATTAATAGGTGTTTTGAATTAGATACAAGATTCTGAATTAGATGTCTTTCTAATCAAAACGATTCTATATAAGCTTAATAAAATTTTATAAATGGATGCAACTGTATATTACCGACAACCATAGACTACAATGAGCGCTTAATAATAACGGGTTGTTTTACATACACAGTTATTTGCCACCGACACTATATTATCCTTTTGAACGCTTTTCCTCTCGCGCCAAAATGTGTTGTGTACCTGTACGCCAATGTGTCAACTAAAAGCAACTAAGCGCCTGGTCCGATTATTTCTTTCTGGACTTTCAGAAATCTTGTGACGTCATTTGACAGCGCTTACGACACGCGGCCGCGAGGTGAGCGCAAACGTCAAGTTGACGCCTGGCATTATATTCCTTCAATTTATATAGGCCTAATGTCATGTTGACAAATGGCATTCACGCTCATGCCGGTCCTAACCAAAACGCCATTTTTACGACCTTGAGCGCGTTAACTGATTCGGACCAGCTGTCAGCACTATAAGTTCTGTGAACAGTGTGAGCGTTATTCGGAACACATGGTGGTGGTGTGTCTAGTAAAAAACAAATGTAAAACTTATCTGTCAACAGGCCAATTGTTTTGACATCATCCGCCATAGCTACTTTAGGGGTCGGTGGCAAAGTAGGCTCGAAATCACGCGGCCACTTTAGTTCTAGGCGTTCAAAGGGTCAAACAAGTATATTTCCGATTTCACCATTTTACAAAAGTCTCCGACGTGGCGATAATTTTAACACAGAGAATTAAGGAGGTAATAAATAAATAGTAAAAAAATTAAATGTTTATGTGTTTATTTTTTTTTATGTTTCGGTAATTGAATTCTATTTTTATAGTACCATTGTTATACTTCTGGTCCGGCGTACCTTAAAATTCCGAGCACCGTTCGTAACATGGGATAACAATAAAACTCCTATCGCCTTCGGATTTCTTTTCAATTGGAAATCTCCGCTTACTGTGCACTATAAGGCGCCCGACTTACAAATGCTTGAGGGTTGAAGGACCTCATTTAATAGATCGGGCGTTGGCGAGCAGATCTCTGAATCGCAATCTCGAGCTCTTTTCGTGGATCGGGAATATATATCTAATCATCTACTTTGATGTTGAACAAACGTATGTATCAACTAATGACTCTATGTCCTAACATTGCTTTAGGGCATTGGCCATCATTATTGAAAATGAAGTAAAAATGTTACCGCTCGTTATTTGTTGCTCGTAGGTAGTTTATCAAATATTACTTAAACGAATTGACTTTAATATGATCCAAACTTTCAACATAACAGAAATTGTTTAAGTTATAGAAATAAATAAATCATTTTTTTCAGCGTCTACTACGGCTCTTCAGAGAGTGGCAGACCGGATCGACGCGTGCACTCAAGCAGGGAAACAACCGCAATTCTGATATTCAGTGTTTTCTGATTTTGTACAATATAATATCTTCTTCTTCGTTGTTCCCTCACTGATCGAAGGATCGCGACCAAGTATGTCTCCACTCAGTGCGGTTGTAAGCTGCGTGGACGCCCGCTGCATGTTGTTGCTCACTGCCTTCTTTATTGCGGCAGACCATCTCATAGGTGCCCTCCCTTGCGCACGTCTCCAATAATTTGCCCGACAATAATCTACCTCTCTAGTCCGTGCGTACGTATATACGTAATATGACGGTTTTTTGTAAATACCTACTGTATGTATACTTATTTTTGACACAAATATCGGACGGACTCGATGTAATTAGGTTTAAAAGTTCTGGTTCATTGTAAACTACAAGCTTGCCAATACCTTTTTTCGTTATCCCCAAAGCAACCCACTATGACCAGTTTTGCGCCACCCGCACCCAGTGGATTCTCATGACCTTTACCAAGTCATCGGTCCACCGTATGGGGCGTCTGCCTACGCTGCGCCTTCCTGTCGCCACTCGAGAACCTTTACACCCCAACTGCCATCGGTTCTACGTGAAATGTGCCCCGCCCACTGCCACTTAAGGTTAGCCATCCGCAGGGCTATATCGGATGCTTTAGTTCTACTGCGAATTACAGCTCAGCATAGCCCTATCCTTGGATAGGGTTGAGCATTCTTAGCATATATTCCATAGTAAGCGACCACGTTTCAGTTCCATATGTCATCACACACTGGTCAAAGACTTTCGTTATGAGACACTGCGGAATATTAGAAGAAAAGATGTGTCGTAGCTTTCCGATACCGTTTTTAAACAGTAATTTTAAATTTATTAGTATATACGAGTAACTATTGACTTGATAGGAATAAATATTCGAAGTATCTTGCAAATCCAAATCATTTATATAGACTGACAAACAGATCGACAGAAAGAAAAAAAGTTTATTTTTATTTTTATTTATTTATTACGAAGACTAAATAATACATGAATAGAATTGTAGAGGGGTAACACAATTTGATTAAAAAAATTATCAAGTTCTTATTAATAACCCTGAATTGTCTTTTTTTATTCATTCTGAGCTTGTCTTAATTTGCGAGCGAGGGTTTTCTCATAGAACGCGTATGACATGATAATGAAGGCGACATTAAGGGCAAGTAGTGGACCGCTGACCTATTAACATGCTGGCTCTTTCCACTGTCAGTGATTTAGCACGCTGAGGCTTAAACGAATAATAGAAAAAAGTTGGTTATGTTTTTATGACAGCAGAGGGTACATAAGCATAATTCACCGAGTATTAGGACAGATTTTTGTTTAAATAAAATTAAAGAAAAGGCCGATTAACTGGAGGTTAAATCTCTGCTAAACTTTCTCGGTATGTATTTAATTAAATAGAAAATAATCAATCACGAGTCGGAATCTGATATTTCCTGTTACGGTTTATTTATTACGGTTCATTGCGAAAGCTCTGCGTTTGTTTAAAGTATTTTTTCTTAGTTACGTACCTAATTACAGTAATTCCATACTCGTTCAGTGCTTTATTTCAGTTGCTAGTAATAGAAAAAAACACGCACTGCATAGAAACTTGTCGGGTTACAGCACTAAAGCCTGTGTACCTATGTATAAAATAATTAAAGCTGTTGATTAAATACAAGTACATATGATCAGAAGCGTGGGCGGGTGCTCAAAAACGGATCTGCTCGTGAATGTACATGGTGGTGTGTGGGTGAGCTCAAAGAACACAAGTGTTTGTCAGTACCTAAAGTTGTGTCTTCACAATTTAAGTTGAAGCTCAGACAGGCGGACGCCAACGTTACCATAATCGAGTATATATAAAAGTAAACTTACGTTAGATACAGTTAGTTATTTCATTTCGTGGGAAATATACAAGTTTATCATATTACAAATAAATATTGTACTGATGTCCTATTTGCTATCTGGCATGCACAATAAATAATGCAAAGCGGTGGAGTTTTTTCGTTTCGTTTAAGACTTTAGAACCAAATTCAAAAATGAAAGCCTGAATTTAAGCCATTCCAATAACGTCAGGTAGGTACGCTATATGCCTTGTAATCATGAATAATACAAAGTTTACCGTGTCAACTCTAAGATACTCTTAAGTTTTAATCGAGTAAAACAACATATTACTCCATACGTCAGCACTGAAAGTACGCGGAAGCAATCATAATTCTTAGAAGCATTCATCGTTACTCAAAATGGAGGACATAAAGCTTCGGATCGCAATGTATCTTAAAGAATTTCGAAGCGATTTGCTACGCGGGTGCCTTTTAATTAAAATAAAGTGAATGAAATAGAAAGAAGTAGAAGGTAGGGTAGGATGCCAGCAATCGTGTCTGGAGCTAAAAGAGATAGCCAGTTATATTACCGGAGGTCGCATCTCTGTCCGGGCTTATTGACTACATCATGAACAAATCGCTTGTCGTGTATTCACATTCTCATTTGAAAAGTTTTTACTAATAAGAATTTGTAAGAAACGCAGCAGAAGTTAATCGATTGTAACTGTCATGCCATGTGCCGTCTAAAAGATGGAGAAGAGAACCTTTGAAGCAGCTTTTCCAACAATGTAGTAGACAACACGCACGATCCCCGCCCGCTGTGCGGTTATCTACGGAACAGGGCAACATCAGGTCATCCTCCATACCATCGCAACTAGGTACATAATGCACATCATCAGGATTGTGTCCGGTGGTAGGTGATGTCGGTAAAGTGCTGATAGATTGTTGGTCATAGTGTTCGTGGATATAGATTAAGGTCAGGTGCAGGTTTTTGATTGCGTTGCAAAACCAATTTAAACATGAGAGTCAATTTGTATAGCCAACCCTTAACCCTTAACATGCTTGCGGGTATTTTTATAAGGTTATCTAGCCAAATTATTAGCCAATATTTATGTTTTGTCATTAAACTCTGCACGAGCGTAAAACAAATATGTACTTCTTTTATGTTATGACAGACTATTAAAAATAAATAATAAAATATATTACTTATATTAGTCAATCTGTTCTAAAGATTGGGCGCCACGCGAATTTTTTTTGAATGCAAGAAAAATATTTATCTTTGTATACCTAAACAAAATTATGTTTAAGTGCAATCAAAAGATTTATATACGTTTCCAGGTATGAGGACGATGTACCTACGTTTATTCAACGTCATATTACATATAAATCGTTTATATTATCGACTCAATCTAGCGTGTACTTCTTAAAAAAAGTAATTAGTTAAGACCAAAAAAATTTCGATGTGAAATTAAAATTGAAAATTAATTAAATCTCAAAATAATATATATTTTTTTAATTGTCAAGAATAAAGTTCAAATGGTTGTGTTTAGTATTTGTATTTAGAAGTAATGCAGCTTCCTGATCGAAGCGTGTTAGGAAGTTAGTATAAGAGTTGTGTGAGCTCACCGAGATTTTCTGCACTGGCGTTGACGTCATACCGGTGCGCAGGCTTGGAGTGCGGCGCGGGGGAGTGCAGCGACGTGCTCTTGTGCCGACGGATCGTCGGCAGCCGCGACACGAATGACGCGTTGTTCTTAAAGGACGCGCTCATCACCCTGCTGTCGACACAAACGGACTCATCACCACTGTTAGCAGTCAGAAGTGAGTGCTCAAATAATGTGGTGGTAAACAGTTTTACCTTGTCTGCGGACTGGGAAGAGGGATCTGATGTATCTTCCAGGTGGCGACGCTCATCGAGTGCTCGTCTGCAGCATAACATCGCCAAAGCGCTTGTATAAGAGTGGCTGCAGGCTGCCGCCTCCTTATCATATGTTTTTGTCTTTGTTGCTGTTGCACTTTTAAAGCGAATCCTGAACCCAAGATACCCTGAAGAAAAAAAAAATTGCATTATTTTTATAATTAAGACAAGTACCTAGTTAAATGGTTAATAGTAAATGAATCTCACAGCAGGGAGCGCGAAGAAAGATATTCCGAGTAGCGCGCAGAATGAAGCAATGAACTTTCCCTGCCAGGTCTGAGGCACCATGTCGCCGTACCCCACAGTGCACAGTGTGATCTAGTAACAAATATACTAAGTACATTATATATAAACCTTCGTCGGCTAAAGTAGAGGCTTTAAACGGTAATGACGTATGCTATACTACGGTTGTCAGGTCAGCTTGTAAATGTGGCGTTGTGGTTACAAAGGGTTTGATAACGCCGATCAATAATCACAAGTATCTCGTCATAACATATTACGCCAAACAAAGCGGATACTCCCAAGTTTTTTAAATTACTTTAAAAAATAGCGTTTTTTTTTTTGAAATATTATGTATAGGAATATTATTATAATTTGTTTGATCATTTTATTTTACACATTATAGAAAATAAATAAATACATTTATAGATGTTGACTTACTACTCCCCACCATAATGCTTCGGCGAAGTTTTTAAATTTTGTATGTTCGACATCTTTTTCTGCTAAGTAAACCAAAAATGATGCAAATATAAGGCCCAGGAATCCTATGTACAAAGTGGTGATTAGTTCCTGGAAAGAAAAAAATGTGTAAATTAGTTTAGTTTGTACGGCAATACTTTATAAGTAAACGATTTCGCGAAAAAAATCTACTAAGACATCACATTATTTTATTTGTTTGGTTCAAAATCAAACATCAATGATAGCTAGTGAGTATTAATAATTACGAGTATTAAATGAAGTTAGACTATACATATCTATACAGTAACAAATAAAATTCTAAACGGAAATAATTCATAGTCGTAAGTAGTCATGTTTAGTTTTTGTAATATTAAGTTAGTTTTAAGTTTAGTTTTAAATATTATTGTTATTAATTCAATTCCTCGTGACACAATAAAATAAAATATATTTGAATATATAATCGTATTATCTTCATTCTTCCCAGTAAAATTATTTTCACCCCATAAAACTCTTACGTTATTAGGTTTTCCTGAATAACAATAGATTAAAACATTTATATCAATAATTGTCCAAAAATAGTATACGTCCAACACAATAAACAGATTATCGTAAGATTCTGCTTTAAAATATATTTTTTAATAAATATCCTTAAATGAGTCATACCAATCAATTAACACTATGGACAAGCCAATCAAATAACCAAGCTTTAACCAATTCCTCGATAAAGATGTTCCAGTTTTTTTAACGCGTCTATAGTACTAGAAATTGTGTGTAATTAATTAAGAACATTAACTCAAGAGGCGTTTCAGCGTTGCGCGCCTAGCGTTACCAAAAACCATTACTTGACTTAGAGATAGTGTAATAAAATTTACGTGAACGAAGGTGCCTTGTCTCCTTGGATGCCCTTTTTAGCTAGTTGTGTTACCACTTGTCAATCCACGAGGGATGTTCAAATTGTTCAAGTGGGCTCAACAACTAGGCGAAACAACTGCATTGCGATAGAAACACATTTTCTCGTGATAGTCAGACAAGAATCACGCAAATAAATTGAAATCAGAATCACAAAATACGTTTAGCATATTAAGAAGCTATCATGGCATTGATTGAGTTCTATAAACAAAATCAAACTGACAAATCTGAATAATTTATACTTTACATTATAACCAGTTAACAAAATGAGGTAACTGGGTATATGAACTTAGTCGGAAGTTTAATTACTTTAAGAATGAAAGCCATGTTTCCACTGAAGTACCTTCTATGTCCATTTCAGCAACAAATATTGTTAGAACATCTGTAGAGTAATTACGGGAACAAGACAATAGCGTCGTCGTGTCATAGTCAGCCTGATACTCTGATACATTATGCCCCCGTCCGTCACACAATAGCCCTTCCGGCACGTAACGAAATGTTCTTTTGTGGCGGTCAAGTCGAGAGAAACTTTTGTCTCTAGTTTATGCAATATTGCTGTCTCAGTACGTCTTCATTATGTTTCAAATAGCTATTTGTTTCAATATTTATTAAATAAAGTTTGATACGAGTATCTCAAAAAAATACATTTAGGTGTGATGCGACGAGTAATCAGTAAGCAGGTTCAGGTTTTTATAGAGTAGGTACCGTTAGCGCTTCAAATATAAGAAAAATAGAAGGAAAAATGTTGTTGTGCAATGTGGAAACTATTATTTTTCAAGTTCCAAAACTATCGCATTTACAGTGACGTTGTCTTACATTTTGTTGGCAACTTTGGCGCAAACCGTGGTGTTTGAAGACATTGCCAGCAATTCCAACGCGACAGCTACAGCGCCATCTGTCGCGTCACAGCGGTAGTCGGCCTTTCCCGGTCGAAGTAGCGGGAGGACGAATTGGCGGGGATACCGAGTTAATAAAAGCGGCCGCACGACCGGCCGCGCTCTCTTCCTTTCACCGTCACTCGCTTGATTTTTAGGAACCATTTAATTAGTTTGTAATTGGTTTGATTAAATAAACGATTTAAAGCCTTTGTATATTTTATCATTGCACATTGCATCCAAATTAAGTACTTGTTGACATCAGAAGTGCTCTTACCTTCGTCCAAAAATGGGTAAAAAACGTAGTAAACGCTCAAAAACCAAGCGAAGGCGGCAACGTTCAAGTTCGACTTCATCAAGTGCCATTAGCGTGTCTACCGGAAGAACACCGTCACCTCCACTGCCAAAAAGGAAAAAGGTATCACACAAATATGATACTCAAACTGTGAGTACAAAAAATCCACCTACTTTGAATAACATGATACCCGAGTTTAACCCAGTGAATGATGATATATGTGCTTGGCTCAACATAATCATGAATTACGCGCGGACTTTTTCGTGGTCTGATGAAATTACTCGGTACCAGGCTCTGAATAAACTAAAAGGTCCCGCAAAAATATGGTACGATTCTCTGTTGCGCACCGATTGTTCTTGGCCCTCATGGAAATGGGACGATTGGAATAGAAAATTAGCATCTACTTTTCAACGGCGTCGAAATATGTTCGAATTGCTTAAAGAAATTGTCGAGAATAAACCAATAGATAACCAATCTCTGTACGAATTTTTCTTTGAACAAAAATGCAAAATTGATAGGTTATCGTTGGGGTTTTCGGAGCAAGACATTATCTCGATTATTGTAGGTAGTATAGGAGATTGCGGTATAGGAGCAGCTATCGAAGCTACCAATTTCGGGACTAGTGAGAACTTAGCAAACTATTTGCATGGTCGTGTGTACAAATCAATTAAAAACGCAAAACAATCAGGCATGAACACTCGTGATATTTTAACGAAAACTGAAATTCAACCGTCAGTTAATCAAACCATTCCATCGTCGGGGTCTTTGGTTTCAACTAACGTATCTGAACGATCCACTGCATCCGTACGAAATAACAATAACCAAAGCCAGCAACGAAAACAAATCAAATGTTACAATTGTGGCGGTAATCACACAAAAGCCAATTGTGATGTCACGAGTAAATTTTCAAATAAAAAGCAATGCAATTATTGTAACAAACTAGGGCATTTAGAAACAGAATGTTACCATAAAAAGAACGCGTCTAAAATAGAGAAACAAGAAGTCAAATTCATATCTAGCCCTGATCCGAGAAATAAATATTTCAAAAACATTCGTATTAATTAATTTTCACATGAAACTTTTATCGATGCAGGCAGTAGTTGTTCAATTATAGCAACTTCTTTGATAAAAAAATATAATATAAACAAAATCTCGCTGCCCTCGCCTGTTACATTGCAAAGGTTCAAAAGGTAAAATATAGAGATCGTCACGCACAAAGTAACAGTTGATCTGAATATCGATTCAGTGTTTTTGACTGGAATAGATTGTTACGTTATGGATGATTTAGCGGATTGTGACATATTAATAGGCAGGAATGTGACCGAATACGATGATTTAATATATTCACGAGTAGGTAATTCATTGAAGTTTGATTATGCGTCTTCATTCAAGGCATTCTGTAACAAGGTGACCGATTTCGAATTAGATGCTGATTGTCATCAGAGCGAATTGATAGAGCTTTTCAGAGAATACGACGGCTGTGTTGCATCGGATATTAAAGATCTAGGTAAAGTCAATGGCCATGAAATGATAATTACAGTAACCAGTCCTCAACTGATCCTATGCAGACCCTTCAGAGCTTCAATTCCGGATAGAAAAATAATTCGCGAAATGGTAAATGAGCTTGTAGATAACAACATTATTCGTGAAAGCAAATCTCCGTATGCGAGTCCAGCTATGCTTGTTAATAAAAAAATGGTGAAAAAAGGCTCTGCATTGATTATCGGGCCTTGAATAAAATCACTGTTAAGGATAAATACCCTATGCCGAGAATTGAGGAGCTGATAGACCGACTTCAAGGCCACAAATGTTTTACGAGCTTAGATCTGAAAAGCGGTTACTATCAAATCGCGATGAGTGACGAGTCAATACCTCTTAGTGCTTTTATTATTGAAGACGGACACTATGAGTTCCTTAGGGTCCCGTTTGGTCTGGCTAACGCGCCGAGCTGCTTTCAAAGCATGATGAATAAAGTTTTAGGGAATTTACGGTTTGAAAACGTGATTCTTTATTTAGATGACGTTTACCTCGTAACTGAAACGGTAGAAGATAATTTGATACTGCTAGAGAAGGTTCTTAAAATATTTAAAGAAAACGGTCTGACATTAAACCTAAAGAAGTGTCATTTTTTCAAAAATGAGATTGATTTTCTTGGATACAAAATAAAACCGGATTGCGTGATGCCTAACCCATCAAAGTTAGAGGCTGTGCATAAATTTTCTGCTCCCAAATCTGTTCATCAACTCCGGCAATTTCTGGGATTAATAAATTATTTTAGAAAGTTTATTAAAAATTGTGCCATAATTTCTGCCCCACTCACAAAATTACTTAAAAATGACACTACTTGGGAATGGAAGTCAATTAATGAAGAAACGTTTCGGTTGCTTAAAAATAAACTAACGTCAGAGAGTGTTTTGGCTATGTTTGATCCAAATAAAGAGAACGTGTTATATACGGACGCGAGTAGAGATGGTATCGCCGGAATATTAATGCAGGTTACAAACGAGGGTGAAAAGCCTGTACATTTCTATAGTAGACAAACGACAACAGACGAAAAAAAGTTCCATTCTTTTGAGTTGGAACTTTTGGCAATTGTCTGTTCCCTGCAAAAGTTCCGGCTATACTTACTTGGATCAACTTTTAAAATCGTTACCGATTGCAATGCAGTTAAATTTGCTTTGTCTAAAAAAGAGATAATACCTCGGATTGCACGTTGGGTTTTGTCCACACAAGAATTTTCGTTTGATATAGTGCACCGCGAGGGTACGCGAATGCAACATGTAGACGCATTAAGTCGCAACCCGGTGCCGTCCGGAGAAAAGTCGGAATCGGAAATTATAATGTCAATTACGGAATCGGATTGGCTACTTTCCGTGCAACTACAAGATCAGGAGTTACAAAAAATTAAAGGCATTATAGAATCGGGAGACGCTGATAGCAATAGGACTATTTTCTCCCAGTACGAGGTGTTAGGTGGGAAAGTCTACAGAAGAACTGCTCATGGTCGACGTTGGGTTGTGCCTAAAAGATGCATTTGGCAGATAATAAAATGTAACCACGACGACCTGGGGCATTTCTCATTAGACAAAACGGTTGAGCGCATAGGTAGCCGGTATTGGTTTGCTCGAATGAGAAATATTGTAAAAAAATATATTAAAAATTGCCTAAATTGTATTTATTACAAAAACAAAAGTGGCCCTAAAGAGGGAGAATTATACCCGCTTCCTAAGTACGCTCAACCTTTTCATACACTTCATCTTGACCACCTGGGTCCGTTTGTAAAAACAAAGGCTAGAAATGAATATTTATTAGTAGCCGTTGATGCGTTCACTAAATTTGTCTTCATTTCTGCCGTGTCATCGACAAGGGCAAACTGTGCAATAAAAGAGATGGAAAGCATTACAAAATCGTTTGGTAATCCAAAGAGAATTATAACTGACGCCGGGTCATGTTTCACATCGAACGAATTTATTGAATATTGTTCAAGAAAAAATATTCATTTGCACACGGTAGCAACAGGGATGCCACGTTCCAACGGTCAAGTAGAACGTTTTAATAAAACCATTTTAGAGGCTTTAAAAACCATCGGTGCGGACACGACAGATGATGGTTGGGACGAGTACATAAAACCTCTACAGCAAGGCTTGAACTCGACGTTCCATAAGACTATTAAAGCGGTCCCGAGTGAAGTCTTCCTAGGTTATCGATTGCGAATGGATAATGATAGTTTGGCCCCGGATAATGAATCAGGACAATTATTAGACGTGACAAAGTTGCGCGAGAAAGTTGATGAAAATATTAAAGTTGACGCTGAAACACAGAAGCAAAGGTTTGATCGTTCTAGAACCAAAGCTCGGACGTACACAGAGGGTGATTTAGTTTTGATTAGAATCCAAAGCCAAAACAATGACGGGAAAAGCAGAAAATTGTTACCAGCATTCAAAGGACCATTTCAAGTAAAGAAAGTATTGGGTAATGATAGATACGAGGTGACGGATATAAAAGGTAGTGAGAGAACCGCTAAGAAGTATACTGGCATTACCTCGGCGGAAAATATGAAACCATGGATAAAGATTGACGATTGGGACTTCTGTTAAAAAAAAATGTATGTATGAAATCTGTTTTTTTTTTGTTGGACTTATCGTGTTGGCAAGGTAATTAATGCAATCTTAGGTAAAGCAAATGATCTATTTATTTACACAAGTAATTTTACAGCTCAAATTTGTACATCCACATGCTTATATATAGTATTTTTATGACTACGCGAGTCAAGATAAAATGCATTATTTACGGAATCATTAAAACATGCAGTTATCTCTATCGTAACTGCCACCAAGTCAAACTTGAAAATCTTAAGTGCGGCGAAATGCCCTTTAAGTGCAAGTTGTTCTGATGTGTAAAGGCCAAAGAACTAAGTGCGGCTATAGCCCTTTAGTCGGTGCCTGGGATTCAGGACTTGGATGGAGTGATGAGGAAATATCGAGATGTTTTCCGTTATAGTAATGATTTTGACTGTGTTGCAGCATTTTATCTCAACTCGTGAGGTGCCCGAGGCGGGCCCCTTGCAGGAGGGCCGTGTTGGCAACCTTGGCGCAAACCGTGGTGTTTGAGGACATTGCCAGCAATTCCAACGCGACAGCTACAGCGCCATCTGTCGCGTCACAGCGGTAGTCAGCCCTTCCCGGTCGAAGTAGCGGGAGGACGAATTGGCGGGGATACCGAGTTAATAAAAGCGGCCGCACGACCGGCCGCGCCCTCTTCCTTTCACCGTCACTCGCTTGATTTTTGAGAACCATTTAATTAGTTTGTAATTGGTTTGATTAAATAAACGATTTAAACACTTTGTATATTTTATCATTGCACATTGCATCCAAATTAAGTAATTGTTGACAATTTTTTTCATATTTACAATAATTTGGCTAAGAGCATGTCGGACCGTGCTCAGTGCAGGATCGATGAAGATGAAATTATATTTCTCGAACGTCTGTATGGAGCTGTATTTTTTCCATGTTTTTTTTATTGCTTCGGGTTCAAAATTTAAAGTTTTTTGATTTCTAGACCGATTATTTCCGATTATACTCACTTTATCAAAAAACAGGCAAACCCCTATTATTTTTCAATTACCTGTCTAACGACATTTCGTGCCTTGTGTTCAACCGAAAAAAAATACGCACAACACAACACAAGGTAGGGTAGAGGTACCCAAAAATTTTGTTAACTTATTTTTGTCCACGTGATTGATTTACATATCTATACCAAATTACAGCTGCAATTCTAGGACTAACGGTCACTGAGCATAGCCGGAGATAAATAAACAGACAGACAAAGCAGGCATGGCGAAACTTCCCAGTTCACTATGAAATCCTTTCATTACCTTCACCTTTGTAGACTTTGGTCACAAGAGAGCAAAATTGCATTTTACAGCAAGAGTAACATATTATCCTGATTATAGGAAGAGATTCAAGAGCTAACGATTTTGATTCCACCGTTAGTAATCTTACTACCTCTCATAATTTTGGTTATGACGAGTACAGAATTGCATGTGCAATTTGCATGTGTGTGCCGCATAAGAAAAATACAACAATATTCGAAAATTCATTATTGTCATGTCATAGATAATGGATATTCAGTATATATCATCATCATATCAACTCCGGTTGCGTTACCTCTACACTTGTACGACCGCAAACGTAGATAAATAAAAAAAGTTCTTCCAGCAGAAGAGTACAACTAATAATTAAACTTGTTAGTACAGGAAACTTTAGGCCTTGTCTATATTTATGTTCACATAGATATTTGTTGTACATGGCTGTTTGTGTACATGCATTTCTAAATAAATATAAAAAAAAAAACAGAAAAAGAGAAGACTCGAGTTAATTGTCTCCTATTAGCAGTTGAAGTAATTATTTTGCCCCAGTGAAGCCAGTTGTTCTAATTCATTCTCATTAATATACAGGTTAAAAATCTTAACTCTTTAATAGAAATCTCCACGTTACGGAGAGAGACGTCAAATCGAATTTACACAAAACCGAAGGACTCCCTAATCCCTACCTACGTTGTCGCCTCGCCTGGCACATAATTTGTGCCGGAATAATTTATATGTAGGGGAGATGTGTGTAAAATGATCCCCTTAAGGGAAAATGTTTACTGTGGTGTGTTCACAATTAAAGAAAAAAACACAAGATCTAGGTCTTTATCTATAGTTAATTAACTTATCTAAGTAACTGCATACTTATTTTCCCACTTATTTACGTATTTTAACAATCATGTTATGGTTTCTAAAAGCTTAGTAAAGGATCATTTTATACCTATGTAAAAACGATCCCTAGGGTAGAGTTAAATTGATCCCGGGTATCATTTTGTACCAAATTAGAACACAAAGTTGTAAAATAACCACACCACAGGTGCTTATTGTATTATATTTATTAAGTGCAAGAAACACAATTATGTAGGCACATTACTTAACACGTTACTCATAACATTTTAAGTCTTCATTTATATCTGAGATTCATTTTACACGAACTATCATGAGACTCGAATACATCTAGTGACATAATTGTTTAAAGATTGATAATTAATTGATTGTAAGTTAATTGCAAAAAAGGGTAACTCACGTTTTATAAATCGAATATTGTTCGATATTTCAGTCTTCATCAGTCAGCCAACGCGAAAGGCTCATGATTAAGCTCCTCGTTACGAAGCAAAACATGTCAAGCAATATTTGACCTTTGAAACGTAAAATAAAACAACTGAAACGGATTTTATAGCGTATACTAATTTAAACCCCATCCCGACGTTTAGAACCCTTTAGCAGCAAGAAATAAGAAATAAAAAATATTTTATGATATCTCATAAGCAGAAGCCCATATTCTAGCGTGTGCAATTATCATGTGCAAGCACCAACATTGTTTAATAATTTATATGTTGCATATTGTAATTTTTGGTTGCATAAATTAATATTTTCCTCAGTATACTCGATATAATTCGTTTCAGTTGTTTTATTTCATGAGTAATCGAAGATAATATTTTATAGAAACGTGAGTTTGGTACCCGTTTAAACACAATTAATCAACTTTTTGAATATAAATAGTTGCTGCAATTATTTAAATATTTGCAGAAACAATCAATCGCAACTAAACTATAAAATCACATTGTAAACATAAAAAAAAAACTTTTGTATTCATTTCAATTTACACCCTTCTAGCTAGGTCTATCCGAGGGTAATAGGACCAACTTTTTATGAACGTCTGCCTGCAGGGTTACGAACGGAACAATCTGACGAATCATTTGAACGCCTACTGAGACACTTTTTATTGGATAATCCATTATATTCTGTAAACGAGTATATTGATTTGACATCTCATATTGATTAACACTGAAATGTAATTTTTAAATTTGATATATTGACATTATCTTTTTAATTATTGTTATTTTTTATGACATTCGAATGTAATTATTTATTTGTGGTTTACCTATATGTTTGACGATCATAATATAAATTAACTTTGCCTCCTTGTATAACAATTAACTATTGTGCAATAGTTACATTGAGGTGTAGCCGAGTATTGTGATAAGTAATAACAATAACAGACCCGAATTTAATAAGGGCTAATTATGTACCGTAGCACACAGCACTTTTTCTAGTTAACAGTTTTAGGTTAGGTTTTCTAGTGGTCAGTTTTAAGTTAACAGAGAAAAAAATACTTATAGAACATTAAAAGTTAGTTCGTATGAATTTATTTACTTATAAAATAAAACAAAGCAGGCCACATTGCACGCAGAGAAGATGGCCAATGGGGTCGAAAAGTACTCGAGTGGAGACCAAGGAGTAGCAAGCGCAGCATAGGACGTCCACCCACAAGATGGACAGACTACCTGATTAAGGTCCCTGGAACACGCTGGATGCAGATTGCTTCCAACCGGTACATGTGGAGCAGTGTACGTCTGATGGCCGAGATGGATGATGATGATGAATAAAACAAAGTGAAAATGTATCTACAGTTATATTGTTATTTTCACCACTTCGTTTTAGGAACTTGCATATAAATATATAAAAAAATAACTAGTAGTTTATATTGTTAACAAGAACCACACATTTTTCAAACACGCTACCTGGAAGTCGGCTTAGACGGCGCATTAAAAAAATAATAGTTGTGTAATATGTATTGTGTGACTACTAGCAGTTGTGAAAAGTAGCCTTCGGCAACCCTCATCGAAATGTTTAGATACCGCTGTCAGCTATTTATATTATTAGAAAAAGCATTTTTGCAGTACCTTAGTTCGAGTATAAACACTCCATAAGCTAAAAAACAAAATACGCCCTTTGGTTGTTTCCAGAGCATTAAAAATGCAATGATAAATATCTTTTCTTCCTGTTTGCTATTGTAAATTACATAATAGATTGTCACGGCGCCATAAAGGAAGCAAAAAAGTAACAACAACAATGACTGTTTCATGAAAGTTTCGAGAAAATCCACTCGCCGTCCGGCATTATTGTGAGATGATTTGTGTCTTATTTCAACTTATTTACTCCAGAAAACTTCTCTAAATTTCCTAATCACTGCAGAAATGTTTCCTGTATTCGTGTTACTAACTTAAACTTAAAATTTTATCAATGATTTTTTAGAAAGACGTCCACTGCCTGACATAGACCTCCCCCAAAACGACCCTAAAAGACCGGTCCCGCGCCTTCCACATCCAGCTGCACCCTGTGACCTTCACCAGCTCGTTGGTCTAACTTGTGGTCAAGAATATACTATTTTATTTTATTTGCAAACTTTTATTTTTGTATCACTGAATGTATAGTGCATATTTAGGCAGGTACATTCCGTTTTTTAAATGTTTGAATTAATTGAGAAATGTCTGCAATTTGTATAGTTTTGCAACACACTAGTTTAACCTGTAATATGTCTAAAAACAGGTTACGTATGATTGAAACTGTAGTAAAAGCTATTATAGCTGTTATGTCAATATTATGCAAAATATAAAAGTAAATATTAAAACGTACCTAGGTAATAAAACTTAATCATTTTGCTGTACCCACCAATCATTTTCAAACGTAATTTTAGTGTAGTGTAGTTGCCCTTATACAAATATTAATGAAGTCACAAACGTTATTACTTCTAAACCACTGCATTCATATTATGACTCATTATACATAGAATGGTATAAATCAGTTAATGCAAATCAGAAAACCGACCGCAGGAAGCCGACCGCACGCAGGATTTAGTGCACATGATTGTTGTTACACAGCTATAGTGCTACAAAAGTTAAACGTTTATAAACGTTATATGGAGTACATTTTTTTTGGTACATTGCCAGCTTGTCTTAAAAGTTTCATACGGCGGTTTGAATTATTATTTTAATATTTTAATGATAGTGACGATGACGACCACGTGGCGTAAACTTGTTTTAATGGTTGCCGACGGCACCTTAGGTTAGGTTTTTTATAATATTTTTATTGTTTTGGATAGGTATTTTTTTTATCCCGGGAACATGCTTTAGGGCAATCAGTGTTAATCTAAGAAACGAGTATATTTGGGTAAATGTAATCGTTGATTTAGCGTGAAAGGTTCATCATTAGGTGAAAGGTTCATTATTATTGTCACTTCAACGAAATTAACGCCTAGACTTAGGAGACACTTAGTTACATGACGACATGGAATGTGCGACGATGTAGGTGTCAATAAATCGAGCAGAAGATAGCACCCTGCAATAGCTTGGCACTGACTTTCATAAAACTTGCTGCAAGTTCGGCCTAAAGGTTAGTGTGAAGAAGACAGAGGTCATGTCTCTAGACATTAATGGCCGTACTGGCAGCGCTGGCAGTCACTCTTGGCGAGGATCTATTGAAGCAGGTAGACAAGTACCGTAGACGTGGGGAGCATGGCCACATCATTGTGTCACCTTGATGCGGAGATTAGTCGTATTGAATAAGTACCTACGTACAAATATTAAGGTAATTCAAGCATTAAATTTAAAAAAAGAAATAGGTAAACTAAACAATATTGTCAAAATATCAGAGGATTTAAGTGTCAAATAGCAAAACTTTGCTTTGTTTGCCTTTGGCAGTTACGATACTCGTTTCCGATAAGCTAATATTTATGGTTTCTAAAACACATAACAGGTAACTTTCCACTTAAAATGTCAGAATTAAGTAAGTTCAGGTGTATTTTAGTTCTCTTGGCTACTTTTAAGTACTAACGTAGTTGATATGATGTATTTGAAAATAAAAAAATGCATTTACGTGGCGGGACGAGTTTTCTTGCTTTAGGTTTGTAAATGTACATATATTATCATAAGGAAATTTTAATATTACAAGTGATTTAGTTCTTCATCAGATGATGTATTGTGAGAGCATATATTGCATTTCATACATATTGCATTTTTCGGATCGATATTAAATCAATTTAGTAAGCGAAATCACGAGAGCACGTTTTTCCTTCTTTATTAACACGTTGGACGCCACGGCACCCACCGGTGGGCCATCACGATGTATGCGTTGGGGCCATGGTGAAAACGTATAATACGCTATTTTTTCAAAAAAAGGATTTAGGTTATTTTGGATGTAAAACATTATATTTAGTACTATAGATAAAAAAATACTAGTTTTTACGTCAAAAATACTCGATTATCCTTAAAAGGCTCACCGGTGAGCCGCGTGGCCTAATCGGAAGGAATTGCGAACTTTCTTCCGCGGGGGCCGCGGGGGTCATGCCGCGGCTCACCGGTGAGAAAAAGCGTATTATTCCTTATTTGTTTATTATGGGTGAGGATTACCTATAACAATTGCTGTTATTTAAATAAAATGCGAGATCTTAAAGTAGGTTAGCTTTGACTTGGCCAGTTTTTATCAGAATTAAAATATATATGAATAACTTTATAAAATGACTGATGCAATGAAAACTGGCCAAGTCAAATCTAACCTAATTGAAGTTCTCACATTTTATTTAAATAACAGCAATTGTTATAGGTATGATACCTATAACAATTGCTTTATTGGATACCTAAGGTATCCATTAATACTTGTTCATAATGTTATTTTGTTCCTATAAATATAATATATATGGATTTTGCATAAAACTTGGCACTCATTTAGATCTCCATTCGTTTTGCCCGCAAGCCAAGCATAATTTTTGTATTGAACTTGGCTCTCCTTTTTTATATCTATGTTCTTTGTGGGATTAGTCTATACATCAATACATTACTTTCAATAATTGTTTATCATCTTCAGGGTTAAACTTACACAATCTAATGGATCCCATCGATTTTCTTGTATTATTGTGGAGTCCATTTTAGAGTTAGGTACCATTTTACCGCAGAAGAAGGCATTCTATACGGTTTTCTATTTCAACAATTTTATATTAGCTGACATCTTATGTCATAGAAAGCTTCTGCACTACTAACGCTGTCAAACTCTGCCTAGGCTCAGTCGCGGCACACTAGCCTTTGAGCTCGAGTCAATTTCTGTATATGACTAGTTCGTTGAGCCAGGTTTACCCGCAGTTCGTTGAGATTTTATGTACATTTACTTCTGTTCTGTGTATAATTATGTGGTGCCGCCCGCCGCCGACGACACACAGTTGGCTGGTTGTTGAGAGTGTGTTACAAGTTTTTTGTATTTATATTATACTGTTATACTGCGTGTCTCCGACATAGGGGCTTTAAATGTAAGGATTAATTTTGCTCATAATGCTGAACTACTTTTAGTCTACTGTGTATTTTTTTGGTATTACTGTTGATGCCCCAAATAAATAAAATAAATAACGGTTATTTAATGATATCATTTATATCATACAAAGTAAATACTATTTTTTTTAATTTAAGACATCCTATGAACCAAATGAGATCATCTGTCACACTTCAAAAACTGATGATTTTGCAAGGCATTGATTGCTCTAATAAGTTTTGAACTGTATTATTTTTTACCAATCCATTTGTTTTCAAAAGTTATAGACTAAAAGTAGCTCCGTTTTATGAGCAAAATCGATCCTTACATTTAAAGCCCCAATTTCGGAGACACACGGTATAGCAAATATAATAATACATATATTAAGATTTTTTTATTTCTATTATATTATATTTTAGTTTCAAATATCTGCTTGTAACATTGTAACGGTTCCAACGCTACAATAAAAAAATGCTAATGCTAAACTTTTTATTTTATTTTTAGATATCTTCCTACGCTTACATACAATTACCGATCTGGTATCCAAATTTCATCCTTCTAGGTCACCTAAAAGTAGGTTTAAGTACTATAGTCAGTCATTCAGTCAATACTAAAATTTACGACTTTTTGACCTTCATATCTATATAACCCTTTGAGCTAGCTTCTTGAAATTTGGGCTTCTAGGTTTCCTTATGGATAAAATTAAACACACGTAGTTTTATGTGTTTACCTTAAAGAGGTTTTGAGTTATAGAACGGTCAAAAGTGGCACCAAGCGGTTCGTGTAACACTCGGCGCTGGCTAGCCAGTTCGTTTACTTGTACTTGACTTGCCACGCTGCCGCGTATCTATATAAGTAATATATACATTAATAACTTATTTACTTTAATTTTTACAAAACTCCATGTTAAAAGTGTTATTTTTCAGTTTACAACTATACATTACATATATGACATGTAAGGCAACCCTACCAAAGTATAAAAAATGTGAAAAAATCATAAGTCCTTTACAGTACAAAAGAACCAAGGCAACTAGTATCTTCCCTAAGGCCACGCGGCTCATTCTACATACGTTTTTGGATGGAATAAGTGATCTGTGGCCCGTGAAGCAGGTTTAAAATGAATGCTCACCACGGCTCACCGGTGACACCCGTGGCCCCAATGGTTCAACATGGTTAGGCTCACTGGTGACCCCCGTGGCTTCAATGGAAATACTATATTTTTGGCCTGGCGTTCAACGTGTTAACAAATATTTTTCTGATGATATTGCGTTTATATACGAGTATCTATCCTGTACATTTATCAGCAGCATATATAAGCAGCAGCATATAAAAAAAACTGTCGGTCCAACTGTTTGGAGAGTACGGATAGACGAAAATAAACAATGAATAGCTTTGTTTATTCGTATATTCTGTTAAACCCAGCTGAAAAAGGTGATCGCTAACCTAAACTTAAGACATACACGCAACCCTTTTTCTGCAAAAAAAATGATTAAGCATTATCTTTTGTAATTCTACATATGTTTTAGTAAATTTAATATTACAGGGCCCTATTTCTGAAAATTACAAGCCTTGAATTATAAGCGAGTATCTATGTTAACGCGGTATGGAGAGCGCTGGTGGCCTAGCGGTAAGAGCGGATTGTTGCAATCCGTAGGTCGCAGGTTCAAACCCCGGCTCGTACTTGTACCAATGAGTTTCCGGAACTTATGTACAATATTTCAAATAATTTATTCAAGAACCAAAGATAAATATCAGCAACGCAACCTTCGTCCAAAGGTTACAAAAGAACATCGACCACAGGTCACCTGCTCATACAATGCGATAATATCAGCCACAGGCTTTGTCATACTTAAGTAACTAAAACATAACAGTTAAGAAAATGTGCCACCCCGAATCGTAGCCGGCTCAAAAGTCCCCATGACACACAGTCCCGACTACCCAATGCCCATACAAACTCCTTAGCATCCGCACCCCACCGACCCTTCTGCCAGGGAACCAATGTAACTATCTGGCCTTTTACCATCAGCGTGGCACAACCCCGGAGCCTCCAGGACACAGAGAACATTGGCTGAGACCAAAGCCCAACGAATTACCTCATTTATCACATGGTGACGCGAAAAATGTCCAGCGCTCTTCTGACAAGCCCTAAGCCTAAGCCATGGTGTCCATCCTCCTGAACGCATCGATGCACCTCGCAAACTTTGGAACCCAAAAGTAAGGCAGCTGCGATCCCTAAGAAATCGTTATCGTGCAGAGTGCCCGTACGAAATATCATTTCATATTTACCCGTCGCTTTTCGGTGAAAGAAAACATCGCGAGGAAACCGGACTAGTCCCAATAAGGCCTAGTTTACTGCTGGGTTTGAAGTTCAGAGTAGCTTTCACAAAACTAGTGCCTACGACGGATTCTGTGATTAGTTTCCAAGCGGGTCCCAGGCTTCCATGAGCAGTGGCAAAATGTCAGGATGACGCGAGGAAAGAAGAAGATCTATAGTAACGCTTTCTTATCAATATTTTTCACAATTTTTTGTCTCACGTAAATTTATATGGATACAAGAGGTGTCCTTCGGATTGCCTAACCACGTTTGCCCTAAAATCACTTGGCCTAACTGCTATGGGCTAACGATCACTTGGCATTACCTGTGGCATTACGATAATTTTCAAAATATCTTTCCTACGTCATTTTTCCTATGCATTTCTATCATAGATGTGAATATCTCTAATGGTTTCTAATGGTTTTCTGTTAGAAATATGAATGCGTACATTTATTTACCCAGCGTGCGTAACTTTACCATAAGACTTGTGTAATTTTACCCACATGACGGGTCAAGAGTACGCATTGGCAAAGTTTTAAATTAAGCTTATGAAGGGGTAAAACTAATTAACCTTAATTTCTATTAATAAATGTAAATAGATAATTATAAAAAAAAAACCTTGATGGTATTTTTTTTGATATAGTGAAAGTATATTAAATATTCCACTACATTAATATCATATCATGCCAATTATTTAATTCTTCATCGGTATTAGAAGCCATTAAAAAAAAGTGCGTGCTTTTGACCCGAACGACTCTATGCACAGTTTAACTGTCCTGATTTAGAAATATGTTGAACAGTGGGCTACATAGAAGCGTTAGAGGAAAAGTTCATAACTAGGTTGTTTCGTTAGTTCAAATGTTTTGGAATGTCCATACAAAAGAGCGAGAAATGCGGCAGACTGCCCGCTCTATTCTCTGCAATGTGATCATGCAACTTTAACATGAACCAATTGTGTAGACATCGAGTCCGCCTTATGTTCGGCCTCTACCCCGACGCGACGCGGAGGAAATTGCGCCTAGTCCCGCAACGCTTACTCAGCATGGTTATGCAAGAAAACGATCAAGCCTCGCTAATGGGACCTACTAATGTTAGATATAATATCATGTCATTTATGTAAACATAACTATTATTTACTGTGTTTTACAATGTGCTGACTGTCTACACGCTTATATTTTAATTATTTACAGTAATATTTTAGTTTTTATTGTATTTTTCAGTTGCTCTAGTTACTAGTTAACTAAAAGACGACGAGCACAATAATTATTGTTTATTTCTGCTTTACTTTATGTAAACTTGTATAAATAACAAGGAAGTCTGGTTAGCGAGTTCGAATGGAATACACTTTCCCGGTCAACATGTCATAAAAATGGGCCGCAAGGGACCGTTACTTCTGTGTTACATAATTCTTCCCTTTCTTGTTACTTGTGAGAAATTCTGCAAATCTGCACTCCATAAAGCCCCAAGAGTGAGTGTTTTCAGCGTCTGAGCTCGTTAAGCCGCACAGCGATATGCTCATTCGGTAGCGTGAAATAGCGAGAAACACTTGTCCCAACCTCAATTGTGGATATGTTTCCGCGCGTGCTTTTATACTACATATTCAAGTTGCATGTAGCGTAGTGCTCGTCGCATTAGACATTGATACTTAATCGCATAATAAAACCACTTCCATATAAATAGTTATTTTTATGTATTCATACTCATATTAATCTACTTAGTAACCTCTCCACTTAACATACCTACTTATAAGTATGCAGGTATCTGAACGCATAACATATATTTTATGTGTAAATAGATATAAAATATACGTTATGCATATCTTAAGTCCAGTTTGTAATTTAAAACACAGTTTACTCGAAAATATAAAAAAGCTAATTCACTAGTGAATTATTTTTGAAATTTTCAGTAATTACCTACCGTACCGTACATCTTTCAAGCAAACTATTTTCTTTTATCATTTTAACGTTGCTTAAACTGTCCCTATTATTAATATAGTCATCATCATGTTAAGTCTTATTTTAGAATTCAACTACTTTAAAACAACAAACGAGTAAAACATTAATCCATCTTTGGCGTATTTACATTACCAAGGCATTTTAGTGTTATTCCGTGGAAAGTGATAAAATTTAGCTCCATTTTATTTGTGTTTATTTTGCATGGATGTGTTAATAGAATTAGACAGTATTATTACTCGTAACTGGTAAAATTGATTGTGTTTTCTAGTTAATTAACTTAATGTGAACGTTAGGTTATGACAGCGTAAGTAGTTCCAATTAACGTTACCAGGCAGCGCTAAATAGTATCGCCGTGCACGCTCCCTATAGTGACTAATCCAGAACTACCACTGGAAATTAGATTAAACTTTTAAAGTTACATCTGATTTCCCATTGTTACTTAATACAATAATGCAGTGCGTGGTCGCAGACTAAGCAATCTTTACGAGATTGGAAATAGATATAATTTTATATAAAAGCAACCCGTGTCAATATGTCTCAAGTGTCAAAAAAGTAACTGTGCCAACATTGCAAGTCGGTACTTTTGTCGAAAGGCTGGAAGAATCTAAATAATTATTTTAAATTAGGGGGTAAGGTAACCAAGAATAGATGTTTTGTGTAATAAGTAAGATGATGATGATGATGATGACTGTTATCCCTGTGGGCTGGAAATGAGGGCACGTACTACACTAGGACTACAAAATGCTAATGTTCACAACAGAGGTTAATGCTAGGTTGTTACAGATGTAGTGAATAATCCTTTCCTATCGGCAAAACTCGGAACAACAATAACACCCGAATGGTGCCGATGTGCCTATGAATTACTGTATTATTAAATTATGTGTAGGTATCAAAAAAATGGCATACTTTATTTATCAATGTCAAATGTCAAACTGCCTGTTTGACGTATATTACACTGAGATGTTAAAACCACCACGATTCTATAATATAAAGAATTCGTTAGGTAAACAAAAATATAACTAGTTACCGAGGACGTTTTATTTCAATAAATCGCACTGATAAAAACCAAATTCCGGTTGGGATGATCTAATGATTCTATAAGGATTGAAACCCCAAAAGTCTAACTATAAGTCAAAACTACAGTAGGATTTTGCAGACCTTTTGTATAACAATAATTTTTGTAATTAATTAAAAATACTATGACATAACAAAAAAGACACCTGAACATAAAACAAAACAAACCAGCAGAGAAATTAATATAAATAAATATGGTTTTCTGATTGGATGAACGACTTCGATTATGACAGCGGGATAAGAGGAGGAGGAGCGGGGTGAACAGTGTGATGCGAAACAATACTTCCAACTTCCATATCACAGTCAGAATCAGAACTATTTTCTGGTGTATCATCGTCAGAGTTTTCATGAACGGTGATTACAGTTTTGTAAGCCATATAATTTTCCAACTCAGGTTCGTGTTTTCGGTACTCGTTTTCGCATTTGATGGCGTGGTCACATACAAAAATGACAGACAAGAGTAACATGTAAAAAGTCTATCAAAATATAGGTGGCCTGCATTAATACACGAGTCCATGAATTTTATCACAAAATCTAACATAAATATCAACAAAATATTTCTGTGGTATTAACTACTCTATATAGATACTTCCTCTTGCAATGCGACCGTTTCCTACGTTGTCTCGATGGGTACTGAGTGCGAGTGAAGTAGTAAGACAAAAACGAACATTTCCGAGAAAATACGAAAGGAAAGGATTATTCACTACATCTGTACTTGTGCTAACATTTTCATTAGATACTTATGTAAAAAAACATATTTTTTAAAGAAACTCTCGGTAGTAAAGATACTAGGTATATATATTGGCACACAAATAACTCTGAAACAATGTATTAATTGGTTCTAGCATTAAATCAGTTTGCACCAGGCATTTGCTTTTAGTCAGTTAGATATTTTAAGATTAACACGTGGTTAATATCTCGAATCGTTCTATTATTAACATGTTATACCTGCCCTCTATTTGTGATAATGAATTATAGACAATTAATATATGTTTTATGATAAATTAACATATATAAATAAATATTTCGGAACAATCTGACACAAATCGACCTAGTCCTACGGTAAGCTCAGTAAGGCTTGTGTTTTATTAGGTACTAGACGACGATATATATAATAGATAGATACATATAAATACTTAAATACATAGAAAACACCCATGACTCAGGAACAAATATCTGTGCTCATCACACAAATAAATAGTTTGACTGGGATGTGAACCCAGGGTCACTACCCACTAGGCTAGATTTTTTATTAAACTCTTTCCCGTACACGGAACAATGGTGTTTCGGACATTTGGGAGATATAATGGAATGTAAGGTGTACACTAAGCGGATGTTGCGCCTGACCGTGTCTTGGGAGGCGCACAGAGACAGCACCCACCATGATGTAAGGCCAAACATATAGCCAACTTGCTACTTAGATTTCCACATCTACCCTCGAAAACGTAGCTCTATCGACCCCTCTCTGAACGGCCGGTTAAGGCAAGCCAGAGGCAGGTGATCTGTCCCACCTGCCCGACAGACTGATTCCTGTTGTTTTAGGTATTCTTTCTATTTTTCATCTTAACATATAAATTACGTCTGCGTTTGTTGTCTGAGGTAGAAACAACGAGCAAACTCATACTCGTAGGTATTAATTAATCCCTATAGCTCCGTTAATGAAGCCCTTAAAGTAATCACGTTTACCAATCAATGTTAAAGGTAAGCTGGTGACTGTAGCGGGGTAGTTACAGTTAGTTAGTTCTGAGCGCGTGAAGTTTACGCTTTGGGTGGGTGCTTGAAACATACAAAATTTTCTCAATGACCCTTGACGTTAATTGAGTCGTGTGCAAATTTAGTCGTAACGGTTCTTTGATGTGCAAACGATTGTTTTGAGAGGCGCGGGTTGCGTGCGTCCCTCCCGCATCGCTTCCACGTTCACAAGCGTAATTTCTTCCCGTCTCTTGTCAGAATAGCTACGAGGCTACAAAGCGTCTTCTCATAAAGCCAGCTACATTATACGACTAGATGTATACGATATAGTTCGCCCAAGCTCGCGCTAGTTTCACTACAATCTAATAATAGAAGATTATATTATTCAAAGAAGATTGATATTAACCAGGGGAAGGTTGTTGATACCTGTTTTAAATAAGATTCAAATAAGATATCATGCTTAGGAGCTATATACTAGCTGAGATTATACATTAGCAATTGCATTTAAATCCCAGAATATTTCTTTGCATAATACTTGTACAGTAGTGATGTATCATAGCAACTATTTACTACTATTCAATAGTAAATATAATAAAACCGTAGAAGGATTTTATACATTTCTGTAAATATGTGAGGTATGATAGTTCGAGTCAGTATTAAAACATATTTCAATTTATTCGAAAGTATAAAATCATAGTGATCTTCTATTCAGTTAAAACCTTAAAGTGAATTTGTAAATCCTTCTGTTCAGCGGTGCTACCGCAAAACACGATATCCGTATATTTCGAGCATCTTTCTCTTTAACTCCAATTAAGGCGTCATAAGAGTGATAGAGACAATCGTCCGAAATTTACAAATATCGTTTTTTGCGGTAACGCCACCGCAGTATTTCATCGTAAGAAGTAGGTTAGGAGCCCTTGATTTCGGTTCGTCTAATTTCATTTTATCGGGCGATAAGGTAATGAATTGTTGACACTGATACGCTGCGCCTCTCGTAGCTGTGATATCGGGGAAATTGATAGGCAAATCCCGCCCGATTCAGATCTTTATACAAAATTACTTATTTCCGCGTCACTGACTAATCTAGACATTTTTTGTGAACAAGCAATGACAACCAAAGAAATTGGCATACAGTAAATGTAAAGTATTTGTTGATTATAACTGGGGCAATACGATAGTCGCTGGTATTTTCTTATTTGGCGCAATTTCATCTGATTAAAAAAACCATCAGTAAATAAACGTTTTCATGATTTTGAAGAAAAAAGATATGAAACAATTAAATATATGGTGATGAATTTCATAAATTACTGAAATGGTTTTTAGAGTATTTTAATAAGAAGTAAAATAGTTTTAACTCTCTAAGTTAAAATTTAACTCCATCTCTGTAGAGGATTTCAACCCCCTTTTTGTATCTTTAAGAGACGAATTTCAAAAAACGCAGAAATCAGAATCACCTTTCTTTTCATTCAATAAGGAGTTTAAACACAACGTTTATAATCTCTCAATTGACATTTGACTCCGTCTCTATACAAACTTTTAACCCCTTAGGGGATGAATTCCAAAAATCACTGAAATTAATTTTCTTGTATTTGAATAAGGATTGTTTACACAAAATTTTAAGCTTCTCGCTATAAATTTTACACAATCCCCATACAAACTTGTAACCCCCTTTAATCCCCTTAGAGGTGGAATTTCATATTCTTTATTATTGCTTCTCTTATCAAAATAAACTACCCTGAAAGTTTCAACTCTCTAGCTTCAGTGGTTTTGGCTCGGCGTAGATGATCGGTCAGTCAGTCAGGCAGTCAATCAGGACACACGATTGTAAGTAACTAGAAGATAGTATTTGTATTTAAACTTTCGTGAGACATATCAGATAAATTAAACATTAACACGGCTCTACTCACGTTTATTTAGTCACTCGCGCGACGTGTTTCGGAGGACATAGGCCTCCATTATCAAGCACTAAGAGTGCTGAGTGTCCGTTCGATTCGGCGATCGCGTCGCCGGCCCGTCGCGCACGTAACGTAAGTAGAGCCGTGTTAATGTTTAATTTATTAGAAGATAGTAATTAATATGAAATTCTGACTTTACAGCGGGAAGAGAGTGTAGTAAAATTAGAATTGATGATAAAGGATTGCGCACATGTGCGTGACGATCACAGCATACGCAACTTAGTACGATACAGTTATAGAGGTTATGAGCGCCCAACCACAGGGGTCCCCACAAATGGGGGAGACCCCACAAACCCCCTCACAGCGGGTGGCAGTATTGGCGGTAACTGTGTAAATTAGGGAAATAATTAAGAAAACATTAAACTTTTAAAAATAAGAACAAATTATAGTTTACAAATGTTTATTCTGAGAATATAAAAAATGTAATAAAAAAGTAGTGTTAAAATGTAAAAAGTTCTTTACTAGTTTTTTCTAATTAATATAGTAGTTGTTGGTCTATTATTAAATTTATTAAATTTTTGTTATGTTTATACTCAATGTATTCGTTTTATTTGAGTACCTCACTTATTTATCTCTTTATTATAAGATTTATAAGACTTGTCAGTTGTTAGGTCAGTTCAGTTGAGATATTGTTGGAGCGCAAATTGTTGAGTTAGTTATATTTATACTAGAATTTAATATCTTTGAATTTTCCATCGTCGCTACAACCACTCCGTCGCTAAATCAAACTGATATTTGACAGCCACTTTGTTGCTGCGTTGCGATGTTAAATTATTGTAGCTGTACATTTTGCATAATTGTGTTCCTAATTAGGCGCAAATTAACCGAGTTTTCCGTTACGGTGTAGGTATATTTGAGTGAAGCGATGTTTTCCAATTGGCAGTACCTACTGTGTTATGAATTAGTGAAATTTACAAATATTTAATATTCATGACGTACAGGAGTTGTAGTTTTAAGGCAGTTAGTCGGTTTTTTTACGGTTTCGTAGTCAACTATAGTTTCGCCATGTCTGTCTGTCCTCGACTACGTTCAGTTATAGTCCTAGAGAGGTGTAACTTCACTTGGTATGAATATGTTAATCAGTCACGCGAAAAAAGCGGCAAAAATTGAGATATTTTTAGGATTCTTCCCTCACATGTTAAGCTAGGACTATAAGTTTTCGGTTCAATCCTAAAGTGCGAGGCGTTTAGATAGTTATTGTCAAAGAATTGACGTTTGCCTTAAACGTTTTCCCCTAATAGTAATGTGTAAAGTTTGGGAAATAATGACTTTAAATAGTAGATTGTTTGACAAGGGGCTAAAGTAGGCCATAGTACCACGAGATGGTTATTTTCCCGAACGAAGTGAGGGAAAATTGTTCGAGGGGTACTATGGCGTTTAGACCCGAGATATACATTATAGTTTTCACTTCGATTGCGAGAAAATAAATAAATAACATTTTAACAAAATTAACAAATGCAATTTTATTCGCCCGCAATGAATTCTGAGTCAAAAAAGTTTAATTTGGCAGTCTTTGCATTTTTTTCACTACTTTGATACAGATAGGATATATCTACGCCGTGAATAAATTCCATAGACAAGGTATAATTGGGGCTTCAAACAGTTTGCCAACGATTTAAACTTTTTTTTAATGCTTGTGAAGTAGGAACTAAAAAAGCACCTGATGCTTTGAGAATTTGATTGCGTTTCCTCATTGGTCGATTTCAATATTGAGGTATTCTGATTGGTTGATACTTAATACAAAGTTTTGTTTTAATGATTTCACATTTTTAAACAGTATTCGCACCAAAAAAGAATCTAGAGTTGCGATTAACTTCGATATGTGTCGTGATTGGTGGATTTAATAAGGTGAAGTGTTCTGGTTGGTCAATTTAAAACGTTTTGTTTATCATAAATATGTATACATATTTTCCCGAGGGGCTAAATGTACTACTTTAGTCCGCCTTGGCAAGCATAATATGACACACTTTTAGAGCATGAGAAGTGAGATAGTAGATTGTTTGACAAGGGGCTAAAGTAGGCCATAGTACCAAGAGATGGTTATTTTCCCGAACGAAGTGAGGGAAAATTGTTCGAGTGGTAATATGGCGTTTAGACCCAAGTTATACATACTAGTTTTCACTTCGATTGCGAGAAAATAAGATAAAATAACATTTCAACAATTAACAAATACAATTTTATTCGACCGCAATGAATTCTAAGTCAAAAATATTTAATTTGGCAGTCTTTGTATTTTTTCACTGCTTTGATACAGATAGGATATATACGCCGTGAATAAATGTCATAGACAACGTCTATAATTGGGGCTTCCAAGAGTTTGCCAACGATTTAAACTTTTTAATGCTTGTGAAGTAGGAACTAAAAAGCACCTATTGCTTTGACAATTTGATTGCGTTTCCTCATTGGTCGATTTTAATATTGTGGTATTGTCTGATTGGTTGATACTTTATACAAAGTTTTTAATGATTTTACATTTTTAAACAGTATTCGCACCAAAAAGAATCTAGAGTTGCGATTAACTTCGATATCTGTCGTGATTGGTGGATTTAATACGATGAAGTGTTCTGGTTGGTCAGTTTAAAACGTTTTGTATATCATAAATATGTATACATATTTTCCCAAGAGGCTAAATGTATTACTTTTGTCCGCCTTGGCAAGGATAATATGACACACTTTTAGAGCACGAGAAGTGAAAAAAAATATATATTTTAGAACATATACAGTCATATAAAAATACATAGCTTGCATACTTGCATAGCACGCACGTAATTAAATTGTTTTAACAAAAAAAGACATGAACTTTCATAAAATATGATTAAAAAGTAGGTAAATAAGCAAAAGCATAAGCCCAGAGTATAAGGGTAGGGTGACGGCGCCAGTAATGGACAAGGAACCAATCATGGACATTAGTGTTTATTTCAAAGGAGTTAAGTGTTGTGCATTTGTTGGTATATATTCAATTTATAATGTTTTTGAATTAAGAATTAAGTGTCCATTATTGGTGCATGTCAGCTTTAAAGTGTCCAACATTGGTGGCATCACTAGGTATATAGTAAATATTATAACAATTTGTAGCACAAGAATTTCAACGTAAAAAGAAAATGAATACTTATATAACAAGGGAAAAAAAGCTATGGCAATAAACAAAGAAGAAACAATACTTGTTGATATGAGTAATCGTGGATACTAATTATGCCCTTAAGGAGACTTTCAGTTATAACAAATTATATTTAAGACTACCTATTTAGTGAACTATTAAGGGGTCAATTCCGCTCAGTTGTTTATCACAATATTTGGGTACTCGTCTGAAAAATGTTTGCTGTGCATATTTTTTACGAGCAAAACTAACGTGAAATAGGTGTTTAGAACGTAAGAAGTGGCGCGGGACGCTAATAAGCACTTTTTGTAAAAGATTGGACTATACTATTTAAGATTTTATAGAAAAATATAATATCTATATACATCATGCGCTTTCTAAGGGAAGAGATAGTAAAGTACTTTGCAGCAGTCGATGTATTATTAAAGTAAACACCGGTCCTGTAACTGAGAAATTTGATGAAAAGTACTTAATCACTTCCCCCCTCTCCTCTAACCTTTAAAACATCAGTCCAAAAAATATGGAAAGAATCATGAAAGTACAGCTTAATAAAGAATTATAAGACAAATTATTTTGAACTTGATCAGGTGAACAGTTGAGTTACGGGTCAAAAACTACGGAACCCTACACTGAGCGTGCCCCGCGACATGCTCTTGACCGGTTTTTATTTAAAAACAAGATCAAGAATAGTTTCAACTCGTTCCAACCTTTTAAACTTTAAATGAATTAAAAAAGGTAACACGACGTTTCATGTCTTAAATTTAGTCCCAGGAAAACTGTCGAGGAATTGTTTCACCATCTTTAGCCGCAGTTGTTTTTAGTACCATCCATACTAAGCCTTTGATTTGAACCTTTTATTTTTTTAATTTGTGTTAAGTGATGATATGAATAAAACCTGTCGATGCGCGTAGACGACGGAGCCGAGCAACTTCCAGGTGCCGCCTCGCCGGTCCATGCGCACCATGCGCAGGATCTGGAAGAACCGCAGCCCGCGCAGCGCCGACGCCGCGAACACTTGCCCCGACGAGCCCATGCCCAGCACCACCAAAGACGCCAGGATCGTCGTGACATCTGTTGACCAATCACTACTGTCACGTAAGGTAATTTTAATACTAAGCTTCTTCCTGAGAGTTCGTCTGCGTATAACAGGTTATTATTAGTATAATTTAATTGCCAATACATTATATTTGACTTATAAAACACAGAACCGGTTACGGTCAAAGAACCATCACGTTCGAGGGGCACAGCTGTACAATAACTTACCTAGCAAAGTGAAAGAGTGCCAAAATTTAATATTATTTAAAACCAAATTAAAACAGTTTATTAGTGATAACGTTTACTGAATGTTACCGACTAACTGGAATGTAATAATCATCACATAATATAGATAATGTTATATTTTAAGCTCATTGTAAGTGAACTTTTGTTCTTTATGAGTAATAAAGATCTTTAAACTGAAAAGAAAATGTTATCTCTAATCAAAACAGATGATGTTATTAAATTATGTGGCTGTCTCTACCCACAGTGCAACATCAATTTTTTCGTACTTGCATAATAAATTCATTTTCCTTTTTATCTCTGTAATTGATAATTTCTTTGTATTATTCTGTCCTTTCCTGTGGCTCAAACTCTCCCAAAATCAAATTGCATTAAAATTCTGCACAGATATGCACCAAATATACCTAATTAAATTCTTATTAACATCAAGTGACTGAAGCGTATAAACCGGGTGTGACCCGGTAATAGGAGCAATAAATTTAAGTGTAGGCTATACTCCTCAAACGGAACTACTTTAGTTCTACAATTTACAAAAAAATATTACCTTCAGTTATTCTCTCTTTCACACAAATTAAATAGTATTTTCAATGTACGTTAATATCAGTCTAATTGGCATCGCCATGTCACATTAGAAACATGACAAATATCGCAGTACATTGCGTCTTTTTACAAAATTACAAGTGATTTAAAAACCCAAATACTAGCAATTTTCATAAGTCGCTGAACAAATATTGTTCACTTTGAAGAGTGGACATTATGTGTGGTTTAATTTATTTCTCCTATTACAGGCCACACCCGGTATATTTATAGACGGAAGTCTTATATTATATATATAATAGAAGACTTACATATACTTAAGTATACTTAAGTCACTAAAATTAGTTACAATTTATGACTAAAATCTAATAAAGGACCTTTCATAATAAATAGTGTTAATTTTGTTTGCATATTTAATTAAAACTAGCTGTATTATGAAAACCTTCAAAACCTCTTCTTAAACGTTCCTAATTCCAAGCAGCGCGCAGATAGGTTTCATTTCGTTAGCTTTCCGGTAATGAAAGTTATTTAATGGGTTGGCCTTGTTGTTCATTTAATAGTGCTCCGCGTTATAGTTATATGTAGAATATCGCTGAGTGTTTTTATATTCGTCCTTATTGCAAAATAAATCAAACAGCGGTTTGTCAGAAAATAACACAAATCTCTTGTTAATACCTAATCCCTACATAAAATTTTGTTTAGTTCTACATAAATACCGACTAGGTACTAAGAGCCGGTATATTTACAACTCATGCGTTTACGCATACAATAATAATAAATTAAGATATAAGAACATTGCGGCGTCAATATTTTATTATTGATGGGAGACTTTACTAACTTTAATGGTAGGGGAAAGTGTTGCGAGTTTTACCTATTTCTCTCCATTATTGTTATTGTAATTAGTAGTCATTTGTTTAGGCCAATGCTTTTCGGAATTAGAATTTGAGCCTTTAAATGACCATTTACCTTCCAACTGTCAAGACCTTCTTTCACGACACACAAACAGGCATATTTCTATGTAAAGGATAAAGTGTCATATTAATAAGTAATTACGAAATATTTGTAACACTAGATAATAATGATTTTCAATTAGTAGGTACCTTTATTATATACCTACTAGGTTTGTAATGTAACAATTAGGTATACTGTTATATGTAAGTAGACAAAAGTAATAGTCGTATGCACAAAGCCGGCTGTATTATCGAAACAAATGTTTCGTGGCGTATTTGCTATTCGTAAAACAAAAGGTCAAAACGTTCCCCATTTCCGTTCATGCCTTTTGTCTGTGTCGACCAACTTCAAACGAATGCCAAGATGCCCCGTGTACTTCGGTATCCATCTGTTAGTCACCATCGGATGTTTAGCGTCAATCTTAATGTTGTGTATTCTATAGACGCTCACCGTGGAGCTCGAAATCTGCCTGGTGTAAGATTTTGCAGATTGACGACTAAATATTGTGACGTGGATTTATTTCCCGCAATATATAACACGCGAGAAACTTAATTCCTGGTATAAAAACACCAGACAAAAATGTATACATTAAACTATGTACTCTGTTGGTATCTAAAGGTTCTATAACCGAAAACGGTAAAAACGGGTTTGAAAGCTTCTAGCTTCTATCTTGCGATAGAGACTTAAAACTTTGTAAAATAGTTCCTTATTATTTACACAATTTATCCTGCAAGAGGGTAAAAACGGGGATGAATGTTTGTATGGCTCGGGCTTAAAATTGTAAGTTAAAACTTAAAAGTTAACAATTAGCAAACAAAAAATTGATTTCATCATTTTCCGAAATTCGACACCTAAGGGGCTAAAAAGTTTTTATCGAGGTAATTTAATTTTTTGCGATAGAGGCTTAAATGTCTATAAAATGTTCCACCCCTAAAATAACATAAAAGGGAGTAGAATGTTTGTATAGGTAGGGTTTAAATGAGAAACTTGAAAGTTTATTTTGAACTATTCATTGAAACACAAAATAAAATATTTCTCGCCGAAATGAATGAAACAGGTTGAAAGCTGGACCTAAACTACTGCATTTAGAAAGATGCCATGTTATACGTCACAAGAAGCAACTTTGGAAAAAATGTACTCTTAAGGGGGTTAGAAGTGGGATTAAAGTTTATTCGGGCAGGATATAAAATATCAGTGACGTCGTGCGTTTTTTATCTATTGAAAAAACATTAAAATTGAACACTGCATTTTCCGAAATTCAACTGTGTGTTTAAATTTGTTTGAAAGAAATTGGTTTTGGTTTGAAGTTTGTATGGAGAATGTAAAAATATTTAAATGAGAAAATTTTAAATGATTACTTTTTAAACTAGGTACTCATTTAAATAATGTATTGTCAGCATTTTACGGAGTTTCTCCTAGAAAGGGATGAAAGGTTGAAAGTTTGCATAAATTAAGGAACGAAACTACTGAATCTCAAAATTGATGTTTTACACATTGAATCACATTCATAGTGTTTACACAAAATAAGAAGCGATTTTGAGAAGTTCAATCCTTAAAGGAAGTACATAACTGCGTTTTTTGAAATTAAATTCCATACAGAAATTTGACGACCGGTCTGGCCTAGTGGGTAGTGACCCTGCCTATGGGTTCAATGGGGTCAAATCCCAGACAGGGTATTTATTTATTTGTGTGAAGAGCACAGATATTTGTTCCTGAGTCATGGGTGTTTTCTATATATTTATGTATGTATATCGACAGTGGAAATTTCAAATGTCGTAAGTCGCATATAAAAGTATGTCCCTTACGACATTTGAAATTTCCACCGTCGATATGTAGCGATCTATTATATATTACATATCGTCGTCTAGTACCTACAACACAAGCCGTACTGAGCTTACCGTAGGACTAGGTCGATTTGTATAAGATGGTCCCGAAATATTTATTTATTTATTTAAAGGGTTCAAATGTTTGTATAGGAAATGCAACTACCTAAATAAAATAAAATAAAATACTTTATTGTATTTTTTAACAACTCAATGAAACATAAAAAAAACATTTTACAGGATTTCATTTTCTAAAGGAATGAAATTTGGTATTAATGCACTGCCGACACTGCTGAAGCTATACAGTTGAAAGTTTGAAGATAGAGATGGATTCGAGATTACATGTTAATAAATTAATGTGAATAAGTAATTAGAAACGGCATTGAAAATCTTAACCCCTCAAAGGATTAAAAGAAAATTGAAAGTAGGTATATTTTTTAGAGAGGTTAAGGTTAGAAATTATGCAAATAAAGGCAGAAGAAAAATTAAAGTGGTAAAATATGCGTATGTAAAAGTCAATTTTAGGAAAATCTAGTACCGTTAAGTCCAAATATTTAAATTCACAATATATATTTCAAATATTAGATTTTTTTAAATTGATTGGCTGTCAAGATACGGTTGGCGTCTAAAAAGATTGATCATTTGTAATTTATCAACGAGTGATAACAGCACTGCGTGCGTGAGGGGTTCGTATAGGAAACAGAAGTAAAGTTATTTATGAGAGTGCCGCAAGTTTTATATCGTCTAATTTGTCTGACATATGGGTCTCACGTTTTGCGGCTTTTTTACTGTTTCGACATTATATCTGTCCTGAAGCAATAAATATCAATCACACCAAAAACGTATCATATTTCAGGTTGTTTTTTAAGCATACGAGTGACATAGGTACCTACATATACTACACATATATCTGATCATCACACGGGGTTGTGAATTATAAATACAAAAGTGCCTAAATTAAGAGTAGGGTTCTGTTTAAGGCATTTTGAAGACATTAAGGCAAGTCATTTTTACGGAGGTTGATCTCAATCAAGTTATAAAACAACCTTTGACAAGGGTCTAATCACAGCGACCATGAGAATTGACAAGGTGCAAAGTTAGTTGTTTAACATTCTAATTGAAATAAATAATTCCTGCCACTTAACTGTCGGCTTTCTGATGGTTAGGTATTCGAAAAGTGAATAAGCGCTTAAGGATGAAAACTGGGTTGCTGATGTGACGGCCAATTCATTTAATGTAATATTATAAACAGGGAAACTGGTAAATGTAAATCACGAAGTTCTTAAGTAAACATGTTCTGGGATAATCAACAGATCATGACAAATGACGATGATCTGCATTTGAAGATTGCTTTTCTAACGTGGCTTTAAATAAAGCACAATGTCTACAATCATCTTCGCCTCAAGCACATTCCTTACTTTATGTAGACATTCGGGTGGGGAAAAATGCTAATGGTCACATGCATGAATGAAAACAAACTCAAGTGGGGAAAAACGTGACTGGGAATTGTGCTACGCGGAACTAACGCGTTTGGGGTACAGATCTAGCTACTCCCTGATGGTAAGTAGGTGCCGTTGCCGTACCGATAAAATACGCATAAGGAGGCAAAGTTTCTCCAGACTCAAGGCTCAATATAGCTCGTTAGTTTGGGAACGTCGACGATTTGCAGTGTGCGCCTTTGTAACGAATCAAAGGGTCCATGCTGGCACCCAAGTACAGGCTACTGCCCAGAGGTGACAATAGTATTCCATATGGGATCTGACTAACGACTTATATAGAAGCAGTCTCTGCCCCGGAGTAAAGTATCTCCTCACTCTATTACCTTAAGTATACCCACCTTGTTGGATGCTAGAGTGGCCTAAATAGTTATCACATTAAATTAAAAATAATGAATTTGTATTAATTAAACTCTGATATATAAAAAGTGGTCCGGAAGAAAATACAGAAATGTGTCCACAACTTTGCAGCATATACTTAATTAAAATAATGTTGACGTTTTCGTCATAAAAGAACACTGCACCTTTTGTGAACAACAATAAAAGAAAACGATTTTATTATTTGGTGTATCACGTTTATACAAAACGGAATATATCTGCTTTCTGCCCTTGTAATAGTGTATCGTTTACCAACAGTGCACAGGCCCGGCACCGTGAACGAACACAGAAGTTCGTAGATTTCGAGCATCTTTCTCTTTTACTCCAATCAAGGCATCATAAGGGTGGCAGAGATAATCGTCCGAAATTTACGAATATAGTGTTTCGCGGTAGCGCCGAAGGGCACAGCCAGATCCTCTAGAATTGTTTTATATTTCTAAGTTCAAAAACGTTCCCAAATAAAAATCGCAAAATATTTACTACGAGTATTATAGCCAAGTACTTGGGTACGCGAACAACGGTTTTCACTAGTTTGTGTAAATTTACCTACAGCCTGATCCTATCATTCTCAATTCAGTCAACAAACAATTTTGTGGAGATAAATTATGTTATCCACTTTGAAGTAAATACCCATTTCAACAAGGATAAAGGTGAAATAACTTCATCATTATGTTTAGCCAGGTTTTATTTCCCAAGTGGATTGTAGAGGCGAGCCAACTGTTACATTCGCAGGTCAAACAAAAGTAAGTAAGAACTGATAATAAAGAATAAGATGGATGGACTTGTTCATCACGTCAAAAACAAACTATTTCTACTGGACGAGTTTTGGGCTGTTGTAGAATCAATACAGGAATAAAATGCCTTCAACTGCGCGCTGTATCAGCTACTGGTATGTATGTACGACGGCCTTATCAAGACAATCACATTACACGATTTCCGTTCATCGATTTGACACCCTTGTCCGATTATTACCGACGGCATTTACGATGCAACATCATCAAGTATTCTGTATCTGCGAGTCTATTGTGCTGGTTCAGTCACACCGCAATTTTCCTGGGAATATTGATTAGCAAGGGAAATTACGCTCGTGGCGTCGGAGAGGTTATCATCAATGTCTGTTTCACTACAACCTACCTGTTAAAATAGATAGTTTTGATATAGGTATATAACCTGTAAGTACCTGATATTTGATATCATTTATTAGGTCAAGTGTACACGCAAACACAATTATGTACGCTATTACTTACTATTCATACATTTCAAGCCCTTTGAACTCTGCATTTTACCAATCAAGTATAAAAACAAATAGCTCCGTGAACATTCTTTGCATTTATATTTATTATAGATTGTCAGCATGTGAAACTGCGATATACATAAGTTTTTTTAAGTATTAGCTGAGTATCGACCTTATTATATCTTGTAACTATGGAGAGAGGTGATCAGTTTATTAGAACAAATCATGTTCTGAAAAAATCTATATCAATATAATCAACCCCTAAATCAACGGCAGCCAAATGATCATACTTAATCTATTAATATTTTTTTCTTGATGTATTTACCTATACAATTTTACTTTTCAATTTAAATAGTAAAAAGTCTACTTAAGAAACCAGTAAATAAAGAGCTAAGACAGATAGATAAATCAATATATAAAATAACACTACTTCTTACACTATCTGTCCTATAAACTGTCGCAAGGGCCTGTGTATGCTAGCTTTGCCTGGCTATTGTTTCTCAATATCAGAACACCATTGTTCCGTGTACGGGCAAGACATTCAAGAGTGGATTATACTGTTAAAATCAGCCCAATTCTCACTTTCTATTCAACTGAACCGTATAAAATAAAATATTCAATGACGCCTCTGCGAAGATTAGAACCCATGACCTCGGCGTCGGTATGTCGGAAAGAAATCCATTGGGCACCGAATTTTGCATCGTATTTACAAATTTATAGAGGTCCGTAGTGCGCGAGCCGTGCGTAAGTTAATAAGGTAAAGTCCCTCATCAATTGGTAACGCGGTTTCCTCTTGTCGGTTCAGAATAAACAATGTAATTTTCTGTGTAGAAATTTAAATAATCGTAGGGGGTGTTTAAATAATTCGAGTGGAGTTGTTTGTACGCTGGTCGTTGTGTAGAGTGTCGTGCGGTAATGTTTGCGGATACCAAGGCTGGTCTCGCGCGGGCCGGCTCCCCCGAGAGCGCCGCGGTGGCACGAACTAGCGCCAGGGGAGACCGCCCGAAAATGTGAAGGTCGCGGCAGATTGGTCGCACCTGAAATAGGGTCACTTCGCCACGGTTTATAGACGGGACGTGACTTTTACTTGGAAATGTTGAGGACTGGTATATCTATGTATAGTCTACAATATTTTTATGAACTCTGCTTTATGATATTTGTTAGCATTCCGCTCCAATTTTTTGTCGAGGTTGTTATTTTCCTGTTCGTAGAAAGTTGACTATATAGTATATCTTATAAATATTTACTGGTTCGGCTTATTGGGATGTCTTTTCAATTCGTAAATTAAAGTGAAGAAACAGGCTCATCTAAAATATTATTCGCTTTGAAGCCGTGAGCAAATCGTAAGCAAAATACTATAAACAGATACAGGCTATTCATTGAGCAGCGTAATGTTGCTTCCCAAGAATCTTACTTAGTTAGACATCCATTCTACGTCTTTCTAGATACAAAATATTAGGCTTGTCGGTCCTACTTGGAATTATTTCCATGCCTGTTTAAATTTATTTTATTATACTCACGAATGATTACTGCTGGACATAGGCCGCCCTCTTAGATCGCCACAGGGAGCGATCTCTGAGTATGGAGTTATCAGTGCCATAACCGCCTCGCTTGGCAGGCGCAGTTCCACCTCTCTAAAGGCAAGCTGCTGCCCTAACCCAACTTTACCTTCCTGTCTATTTTTTGAATAATAAAACCTAAATACTAATTTAAGTCATTTGAGTATTTATTGTAGGTCAATAAATGCTTGATGATTTATGTCGACATCAGTTTTACATTAAATTATGGTTGAATGTTATGTCTATCGACGCAAATTCATTCAACTTCTGTTGGCCCAGTAATGATACAGTTGCACGAAAAACCGAAATAAAATGATTACAAGAGCCTGATCTATAAATGACATTCTTGTAATTATGTTTTTAAAGGTAGTATCTATAAGAATCCTACAAATCATCCAGAAGTAGGGGAATAGGTAAATATAGTATAATAAATATAGATTCTAAACGTAAGCATATAAACACTAATAAATAAAATCGTATAGTGTGCTGTCTTTACTTTAATCGGTAAAAAGCGGATGGAGAACAAAATATCCACGTTGGACTACTAAATATCACAAGCCGTGGGTCAGGGATGTCCTAACTTGTATAATACAATTCTTTTGATAATTTGTTAAAAGGCGCATTCAAAATATAGTAAACATATTTATTTTCATGGAAATCTTACTGCAAAACATGTGTAATATGTGCATATACTCGTATATTTACATAACTGTGTCGGTTTCTTGAACTTATAATCGTAGCTCTAACGGAATACCGTCATATAAAATAATGGTATCATAAATATTTTCGATTCGCCATATTAGCGGCGCGTAGGTACTTATATTTACTGGGATTTGTTTATTAGTTAGGACCTTTCGACCGTATGAGTAAATTAAAATGTGTATCGAGAAAACATGTAAGCATGTTGGCAACATAACAATAGTTATTTGTTTTACAAAGGAGCAAAGTTAAGTGTTCATCCTCACGTTGCAAATATTGAGACCCGAACTAGCGAAAGATTCCAAGTTCAAAAAGTGGAATCTTGAGCATTGAGAGGGTTTCAAAGCATGGGAGGGGCAGAATTGCTGCTGAGTAAAACATAAAAAATCACCTATAAATATTCACTCGAAAACATTAAAAATTGAATCCAAATTATTGGTACTTATCCATTATTTACCATCAAAAAACATCATTTTAAACGTCTATGCAAAAAAGGGATTTTAGAGCAAGTTAAGTGAAAAAACTTTTAAAGCTAATGCACATGCAATGGGCACTGCGATGTGCAATAATGAGAGTACACTTTGAATTCAATTAATCATGCAAACGGCTTTATTTTCTTAATAAACATATTTCTTAGCTGGATAGAAATCTATTCTTAGCTTGGCACATAGTAGAAAATACATATATTAATGCTATTCACACTTACCTATTATGCAGAAAGGCCGCCTCAAGAACTTGAGGCGCCCCATTGAACCCTGGTACCGGGACCGGCATCCTGACGACCATAACCTAAACAAAAATGGAACGTAATAACTATCGCAAACTTTTAATAAAATGAAAATAGCCGGGCATTGTTCGCTAATACCCTACTACGACCAGTACAGCACAGATCATTTAAACAATATATACGTTCTCACGTTTATCTTGAATACTGGGCGTTCCAATCCTGATTCATTCAAATAATCGAGACCGCTTATTTTAGTCAAATTTTCGATTATCGGATGAACGTGCTTACCTACTGGTATATTAAAAACATAAACCAGTGTTGGCTTTAGGGACAGATTTAGTTTAAAATAATATTAAAATGAGACTCGTACAGCTCTTCACTAGTGTGCTTACACTCACTAGTACTCTTGCATATAATGTATGGTGTATGCAAGTGTTTGTATATGCTTTACAGTTGTGTAACGGATGGAGTCTAGGAAGGGCCATCTATGTCAGTGAGCGAACACAGAGAGAGATAAGCCGAGTGGCGAGCGCGTCGAGTAATTCGTCACTCATTGTGGATGGATCGTTCGGTGTTCGTCCCAAAGCCGGCGCTCGCTTTACATTAAGATGAACCATTTATTTTTCTCTCAGAACTAAGACTGTAAAAAAGGAAATGATCTCATCTTTTCTTTTTCGTAATATACTTTTATAACAATTCTTTTCAATTCTTAATACTCGGTAGTTTGACTTTTATAAAGGGCCAATAACGTAAATACAAAGGTTGTACTTACAATTCTTCAGCTAATGTACCCCAATACAGTTTTATTAATTTGTAGATAAATTCCTATACTCGTATTCCGTTATGATACATTGTTATGAATCAAATAAAATGTTTATAATAAAAACAATTAATAAGATAATGTTAACGAAGCGTCGGAAGCCGGTAATCAGTTTAATGAAAAGGGCCCTGCTGCACCCCTCAACCCTGACCCAGGTACGCGTTTGTAGGGATTATGGAAAGAATATTATTTAATTAATGTTACAAAAAAGAGTTGTTACTGTGTCCTACTTGATATTTAAAACTGTATGCCTCCTGCTCTTGCAGGACTGCAAGCATAGCCTAACAGCCGGAATCCTACTATTGCCTTTTAAATGTAGCATTTCTAGCTTTTTTTAGGGCCCGAATAATTTCAATTGATTTTCTAAAGTTCTCTTTTTTAGGGTATATTGCTAATTTTGTATCCATTTAACTAAATTATGTTATTTTTTTAACACGTGTCCTCATTCCAATTAGGTTAGGCAACATTTACTCGTGGTAGGTATAAGTACATGCGGTGCGTGGCGTGGCGTGGCGTGACGCTAAACAAACAAAACCACTGGCTCGCTGATTGGTAACTTACTCGATAAAACCGTATGTTATCAAGTAATTAAATGGGAAATATGAAGCACCAAATTTTCATACAAATAGAGTAGAATTCAAGAAAAGTGAAATTTAGTAATGAGAATTTATATACATGTAATCTAAAATTGATTTTCTAAAGTTCTCTTTTTTAGGGTATATTGCTAATTTTGTATCCATTTAACTAAATTATGTTATTTTTTTAACACGTGTCCTCATTCCAATTAGGTTAGGCAACATTTAGATGCCAACGTACTCCGTTTGGCGGTCGGGCTTCGTTTGGGAGTTCAATTATGCGCGCCGCATGTATGTCACTGTGGCAGTAGCGTCGACCGGCTGGGGCACCACGGTTTATCGTGCCAACGTAGTGCGGGCCGCTTTTCCCGTCACGCCGCCCTCAACGACATAACCCGCCGGTCTCTTGCCACCGTCAACGTTCCGGTAATACTGGAGCCTACCGGTATAGTCAGAGACGATGGCAAGAGACCTGACGGGATGTCGTTAATACCGTGGAAGATGGGACGAGTCCTCGTGTGGGACGCTACATGCGTGGATACGCTGGCGCCTTCCCATCTCCACGGTACTGTAGACAAGGCCGGCGCGGCGGCAGAGGCGGCCGAGGTCCGCAAATCCCGGAAGTACAGGAGTCTCGATTCCAACTACAATTTTGTTGCCTTTGAGTCGAGACTCTTGGTCCGTGGGGCCCAGCAGCTAAGGGTCTTTTTAAAGAGTTGGCTAAGCGGCTGGTCGACGCTACCGGAGATAAAAGAGCTGGCAGCTTCCTCGCCCAACGCCCTAAGCGTTGCGATACAGCGAGGGAATGCTGCCAGCATTCTTGGAACCATGCCACAGGGCCTACCTTAAATTTAGAGTTTTAGTTATTATTTTTAATGTAGTTTATTTTATTGTTAAGTTATTTATAACCTAGTATAGTTTATCGTTATTTTCATTATTTCTTCTATGTACATCTAAAATTAAAATGTATATAAATATTAATTTAAATCAGTCACAATTAAAATAGAGTAGGTATTTACATTTTATTCAGTGAGACACATAAGCCATATTAGTAGAATAACATGAAATCTGTACAAGTATTTATGACTAGACTGACTAAGTAGTACAGCTTGCTTCAATCTTCCGACCTTGAGTAGTATAGTATAGTCCGCTACGAATATTTTATATCTATTTTACCAAGACTTTACCCATGTTAAATTTACAAACACTGTCTCGTTATCGATCCAAATAGAATTGCATGAATGCGCTAACCATAACTCGTACATAAAATCTTGGCCTAGATTAGTTATAATGGCTATTATGGGCATTACGGGCTAGCCGACCCAAGTTGGTAAGGGTATCAGCATGATGTTATGGAGTGGCTTACCTTAAGACGAACTCGATTGCGAACCAAATGACGACGACCGTTTCCATGTAGAAGAGCACAATCCCGGCACGAGCCTCGTACTCCTCGATGGTGGAGAACACGGATAGCGACAGGCACATGAACACCATCAGGAACCTACCAAAATGGAAACATCACATTCATCACATTTGTGACATTATCTATGATAATAGACCTTATTGTCGATGGCGCTTACGCCATTGTTAAAGATGCCGCAGTACAAACGCAACGCGGTTCGACGTAAGCGCCATTGACAATAAGGTCCCTTTTGCTAGATAAAGTCACATTTATTAATGTTAGCTTTATTGCATAAAACAAATAAAAATGTACAAATGGCGGACTTAATGCCACATGGAATTATCTACCAGTCAACCCTGGCGCTAAACAGACACATTGAAGTTGGTGCAGGAGGGGAATTTAATGAACAAAAGATAGTGTCATCACATTGTGTACGTAATGAGTGATGTAAGAACATAATAATTCTGAGGAACCCGGCAGCGTCCCGATGAATGCTACTTTCAATGTTACGTCATAGACAATAGAAGTGGCAGAAGGGTGTCATCCAATGGGCATTCGCATGTCGAGCACTAGTACGTTCACCTTGCTTTAAAACAAGAATAAGTCTATTACGCTGTGAAATATTATAAAATTGAGTAAATGTTAAATAATATTGTCTTATTTTTGCTCTAAGCAGAACGGATTATATCGCGTATACTGAACTTAAATTACACCTCCGCATTTCAAAAACTGCAGTGTTCAACGTCAATAACATGAAAATATAGGTAATTTATAATTAATAACGATTTTTTTATCTCTGTTATACGATTCATAGGGAGTTATTGCCATAACATAACATGGTTAACTTAATTAATGGGACGACCGCTAAGTCAACTCTTAGTTTCTTCTAAGGATCTCTATATACTCATAATTTAATTGTTTTCTTAAAATAAAACTATTTTTTCATTTGTAGCTGCAATACTACATTTACTTCAGTTTATTTAATGTAAACTGCACAAAAACAGTTAAGGAGAAATGTTCAAAACTGTTGATTTAATTTACAATTACTATCAAGTAATATAAGTAATGAATTTACCTATGTTTTTAATAAAGACCCCATATTCTATAATAATTACCATGCTAGGGTGTTAAAACTTTTTATGTCGTATTTATTAACACTTGCATCATCCAGGGTTAGCCAACTAACCCAGAGTTAAGGGTTAATGTATGAACTTAACCGGTTAACCACTGGTTAGTTGGCTAACCTTGGATGGTACAAGTGGGCAAGTGGGCCTTACTTATACCATTATAAAAACAACTAATGTCAAATAACAACAATAATATGGACTTCCGCAAAGTAACGCCTGATTCAATTCAATTAATTAACTAATGTAAAATAACTAAAACAGATTATATATCGCGTATACTAATTTAAACTTCATCCCGACGTTTCGAAGTGTGTCATCGGGTGAGTCCACCGTTTTCGTTGTTTTATTTTATGAGTAAATATCGCGGCATCCTACGCGATCCTAGCACATAAATTATTAGTTTTTATTATAAAGGCGAACTTTCCACATCATCATTGGTCATAAACATCGAAATAGTTTTAGTGAGAGCACAGGAAAATTTCCTTAATATGCACTTAAACCGGGCAGTCGGCCGTCTTTTTAAACGTGATCCATAAATGTATCCTTTGTACGTAAACTTGGACATACTCCAAGAATATTATCTTAAATAGTATAAATATGGCTGAAATAGTACTGGGTAATTGTGGGAGGCAAATAGGCTGCCAGTTGAAATTCTTGCAGTTATATTTTTATACTTTTACTCGCTCATTACTCATAAATCTCTTATTTGTAAATGATTTATGTCTTAAACAACAATGGTTCGAATGTATAACTTTAACATATCATTTCATATGCTATCAAAATAAAATGAGGGATGCACGCTGCAAATGGAAGTGTTTACTAATGACTTACGCTCCTGTAACTTCAACATCCATGTATAGTATAGGTACGAAAGTTAATGTAATAAATGACAAGGTGATAAATATTTTATTTTCAAACAAATATACAAGAATTGCAAAATTATAGTAATTACTAATATATATAATCACTCACTACATTAACCAAAACTAGCAAAGTACCATCCCCAACGAATTAAAGTCAAAGAATACGCAGCGGCAGAAATCGCCGAAATTTTTAAACGTAATACATATAATATATGTGGCTGAGAGTACCATATGGTACCGTTTGGCGTAGAAACTAGGTGCATGAGGTCCCAGCGCGCACAAACTTAACTGGTGGCCGAAGAGCTGGCAGTAACTCTGATGATAAGCATTGCGATTTGTATCGCAATATTGGAAATGCTGCTAGGATCCATGGTACAAAGCCTCAAGGCCGTATTTAGATTTAATGTAGTGAGTAGTTATGAAAAAAATATGTCTTTAAATAGAATATTGTGAAACGAATGAAACACCAGCTACATGGATGCTGTATTTACTAATCTAACATCCATATTGATCCAAACAATAATGAAAATTAATATAAATACACGTTCTAGCCTTTGTTTACCATCTTAATCTTCATAACACAAATTATCGGCATCGAGAATGGCTGTAAATACGAGGACAATGTTGTAAATATGTGCAAATAACGACATTGAGAAACTAGGATATCATTCAAGGAAAGGACGAGATAAAATAAAATGAGAGAAGAGTCGTGTTTACAAGCTAAGGAAATCGGGTTAATGTTCAAAGTGGGTGACTTACACAATCATATGATACAGGACGGCCTTAACTCCCCTCGGCCGTTCAAGGAAATTGTAGAACTTGGATTGTAGGCGGCGGTAACGCGCGTCGCGACGCGTGGCGCGGTAGCTGAGCGGCTTGCCCAGCAGCGACATCCGCGGCGTCGCCAGCCGGTCGCCGCCGCCAGGCTTACTCTCACTGCGAACAACACCGCACATCACTGCCACTTCAATTAAATCCTCACTCCACCATACCCTTTTGTTCTTTTCGCCTAACCCCGACTTTGTGTTTCGTGCCCCATGTTATTCGTATTGTGCGCTCTGAAGAGTTCTTGATTTGCGGAGCACTTGACTAAGCCGCGTGCGGTGCACGGTACCCTACTCTTGTGCTGAGACGCTGTCAATAACATGTGTAGCTATCGATGCGACTATTTATACGCGTGCTAGGCTTCACTGAGACCACGCGGGTAGAGTTTACAATTAATGCGATTATCGCATGATAAGGACTTAGTGTTTTTTATGAGAGCGATATAAAATGCATTAAAATAAAATCAGAAAACTTTTTAAGTAATTTGAAGTAAGGTACAAGTAAATAGGTATGTAGGCAGGTTAGGTACCTACAGCAAGTATTGGTAATGAATAAATATTACAAGATGTAGCACACAAAAAGGAACGAATAAATGGAGCGAATGTTTCTGGCTGCTACGGCAGGCTCCCCTCGTGGCGGAGCGCGGTATCACCTGGCCCAATTCGTAAGCGATTTAACTTTATGTCACGCTACGAAGTCCAGGCTGCGATGCGACACAAAGTGAAATTTTTCTATTCGATAAATCCAAGTTCTTTTACACGACAAGCAATAACATTTACGAGATCTGCCCTCGTAAAACTCTGCGCGATTTTCGCATGCGAAGCATTCTTAAAATTAAAGTGAATTTGAATTATATGTTGTGTTTTTTTTTATAAATGATAGGTTTGCATTTGGCCCCAATCTCACCTGATGGTAAGTGACGATGAGGCCGACGATGGAGTTCATGCTTACCCAGCAAGTGCTTATTCACTCTCGACTTGAAGATACCCAGGTTGTATTGCTCCGGGAAAAGATCAGCTGGAAGAGAATTCCACCCCTAGCTGTGCGAATCAGAAAAGTAGAAGCAAAGCGCTTTGTTCTGGTTGAAGGAATATATCCACAACATAGGGATGGAATCTCAACGCACGCCTCGTCCCATAATATTTAAATGGAGATGGTGGAATGAGTTCATGCAAACCACTCGCACACTCGCCGAAATGTATCCCTATAAAATACCGATAGGCATGCGACTTTCCTTCGGTGTTCGAGGCTTTGCAGCTTTGCCCCCACCAGATCAGGATCGTCAATGAGCTTCTTGGCACGTTTATCTATTGAATCTAAGGCAGCAAGTTGGTACTTCGCGGATCCATCCCAAAGGTGGCAGCAGTACTCCATACACGACCGGACCTGCGCTTGGTAAAGCTGCAGAAGCTGTTTAGGTGTAAAGTACCGCCGCACCTTGGAAAGAATTCCAAGTTTCTTGGCTGCAGTTTTAGCCAAAGATTCAATATAGTGTCCGAAGTTCAAATTGATGATAAGCTCATTCCAAGAAGTTCCAGGTGATCAGAAATGGGTACGGATACACCCCGGAAAGTTGGAGTCAGTTCAAAAGGACTCCGTTTAGTGGAGAACAGACAGGCCTGTGTCTTAGTGGCATTGAACTTGACTAGGTTGGCTTCTCCCCAGTCGGTTACTGCCTCGAGAGCCAAATTCAATCGATCCACCATGCTCTCACGACAAGACTGGACTTCATCCCTTTTGGCCTTCGCACTGGACAAGTACCTATCTACAACCGTGCTGTCATCAGCGTACCCATAATTCCCAGGACTAGCAAATCGTTGATGTGCAGCAGAAATAAGGTTGCAGATAAAACAGATCCTGCGGAACACCGGCATCAATATCCCGTTGGTTTGAAGTACACCCATCTACGACCACGCGAATCGATCGCCACTCTCAGGAAATCTGCAACCAGTTGCACAGGCCAAAAGGAATTCCATATGCTGGAAGCTTGCCAACTAGACTGGCGTGCCAGACCCCGTCAAAAGCCTTGGAGATATCAAGGGACACAGCAAGAGCTTCGCCATAACCCTCGATAGCCTCGCTCCAAAGATGAGTGACATAGGCTAGAAGATCACCAGTCGACCACCCAGAACGGAACCCAAATTGGCGATCGCTGAGTAAATCGTTGTCTTCAGGTATCTTAAGAGGCGTTTGTTCAGTACACGCTCCATAGTCTTACAGAGTATGGAGGTGACGAGATCGGACGATAGTTGGCTGGGTCTGCCTGACTGCCCTTCTTGGGTACAGGCTGCACATTGGCAAGCTTCCAGTCCGAGGAAACGACTTCAGCAGCGAGTGAGAGGCGATACAGGCGAGTCAAAACCGGAGACAAGTTTCGCAGGACAATGGCTGGAATTCCATCTGGACCGCTAGCCTTGTTCACGTCCAGATTCCGCAAGATTTTTAGCACTTCCTTTTGGCGTATATGAACGCCCACGCCCCTAGAACAGTCCACTTGCGGGTGTCTTTCCTGCGGAATCTAATCGTGAATTCTCAGCAAATAGCGAGGCAAACAAATTGGCCTTCGCGTCAGCAGTATGCGCTAGCGAACCATCAGGCTTCATCAGAGGTGGCAGTGATAGCCGACAAAAATTTGCTTCAGCCGCCTTAGCCAGGGACCAAAAAGCCTTACTTCCAGGCGGATAAGAGGCGAGTTTAGCCCCGATATGGCATATGTGGGCAAAGCGTGCCTTGCGAAACTGCTTTTTTACAGACTTAGCGGTCTTATTGTAGGCTTTCTTCAGCTTACGAGCATTGGGTGCTTTGCGCTTGCGAGCATCATTTGTTGTGTATCATTTATAGAATAAATTTTAGTTAATAATTGGCGGTTTTTGGTCATGCATCTAAACACGAGAAGAAAAATGGATAACACATTGCGCAAATCTAATGGAACTAATTTCTGATGAGACTGTATTTAGTGTACAGACCTGTTAAATGTTCATACAACAGTGTCGCCAGAGTAAGTTTTCTATTTTTCTGGTCGGGATTTACTTTATAATTATTTAACATTATATATAACAAGAACTTACTAAATAGTTATTTGTTATACAAGGGGGCAAAGTTAGTGTTTACCTTCTCGTGAGACCCGAGCTAGCGAAAGAATCCAAATTAGAACCACGAGCATAATGTGTGGTTTAAATAATGGAATCTTTAGCGTTGGGAAGGTTTTCAAGGCACTAGACGGGAAAACACTTTGCTGCCGAGTGAAACACAATTTTTCACCTCACTACCGCGAGGAAAAAAAACTCTAAAACATTAAAAATGTTATCAAAATTAGTGGTATCCTTTAGTTATCATTCAAAAACATTAATAAACGAACATCCAACCAGCTAACCTCATTAAAACAATCGATAAATAATAAACAATTTATATAAAATTACTTTGCACTCTTGTAAATAAAACGCAACTTTGCTATGTGTTTTTACAGAATAAAAAGCCAAGCTAGTGAGGTGAAAACTAAATTATTTTGCACCCAGTTCTTGCCGGATAGTAATATAAATATGATACAATAAGAGAAGGTACCTACGTAACATACGAGTATAAGTCTTATAACGAGGAGGGTTGAGCGGTTAGTTAAATCCGTAAGCCGACCTAATGTGTTTTTGAAACTAGGACTAAACGAAATAACTAAGTGGATTTATTATTTTAAAACAGAAGACGAAACCGATTTGTCGGATTTTATGTCACGAACTTATCACACGGTAGGCATTTAACTATACGGTAGGCATGTATGATAGTAAACTTAACGACAGTCATTGAAATTTGGAATACTTAAGGGCACTAGATGTTTAAATGCAAATTGCTCTTATCCTCTACGAATTCTTAATACAGCACTTTTCTACAGTTGGTAAGTAACAGACATAAAAAATCTCTACATTTTTTTTTTATAAATAAATATTTCGGGACAATCTTACACAAATCAACCTAATCGTACGGTAAGCTCAGTAAAGCTTGTGTTGTAGGTACTAGACGACGATATATATAATAGATAGATACATATAACATTAATACATAGAAAACACCCATGACTCAGGAACAAATATCTGTGCTCATCACACAAATAAATGCTCTGACTGGGACTTGAACCCAGGACCATCGGCTTCATAGGCAGAGTCACTACTCACTAGGCCAGACCGGTCGGTAAAATGTTTAATTAACACATGATCACATACGCCAAATTAAATTACACTAAAAATACAAACAACTATACTGACAGAAAAACTTAATTATAAAACTATACATAAAGTATAAATAAAATTTGGACCCCAAGTCTCCCTCGCTACCCATGGCACGCAGAAGGCTGGCAGCGTTTCCTCTTTGTATGGCCAGGCTTAAGCTTTGACCGAAATAAAATAACATACTAAATTCTCTGGCATATCTTATGTTGATATAATTATGGTAATTCTCATTTAATTATGATTGAGTTGCTTAATACTTATTAATTGTGGCATTTAAACCATGTCTAATAATTGTTTGTATTCAAAAAGTTGTGTTGGATACCCTAATAAGTATAATATCCCAAGCATAAGTACAGTCAGTTACTATAAGTTTTTATAAAAAACATTTTTAAATTATTTGTATTTGTTTTTTTTTTCGTAAGTTAGATAAACATTCTGATATTTTAAAAAACGAAAGCGAAATAAGAAAAGAAATATCAAAGATAAAACTAAACACATTTGTTTAATAACTTAAATAATTTAAGAAAAATTTTCCCCTACATGGTCATGATGACTCTCCAACAAACGAGTATATTTTTTAGAGAATGTTGTGTAGTGAGTAGTTAAGAGTGTTGTGTATTTACTTTTATTTTATTGTATTAAGGTTGAACTATTGTATAAATTAAAATGTATTAAACATCGATCTCTCTATAAATAAGATGTCGATTTAGTTACGCCATTTGTAACATTATAATTATAACTGAAGAACACCTGGTCCGATTTTAATGATTTGTTACGTCTCCTCTAACATAGGTGTCCCTCGCGATCCCTAACATCGTTTTTCCTATTAGGGATTCCGAAATAGATCCTATTGTAATATTTAAGACCTAAGCCATGATGCTGATAGTGATGACACTATGAATAATCAAAGAATATGTGATGTTACAGTAATCAATTATAGTTTAGTATTTAGTACTAAGTAATATAAGTAGTTTTAAGACAGTACTGAGCATGTGTCAGCAAATCCGTGAGTGCTGTAGACAGCCAGGTTTTTAATGAGTTTTCAACAGATGGCATGGCTCTAACGGAGTTTATTGCAGTTAACTTTAAGGAAACATTTTCTAGGTCAACTGGAGTTAATGTCTCTAAGTAACTAGTATTTAACCCTGCATATTTTTGGATATTTAATATATAATTCTGATCACAGAACTACTGTAGAGGGGTTATTCTCCGTCCTTACTCGTATATATCCCTTCAATGTCATAAATGTCATAATGGTAAACACTGTCATTTATGTAACTCTAAGGCCCACATGCACCACTCAAGGTTAGCCACCTAACCCGTACCCTTACCATGAGTTGTGACATTGACGTTTTCGATAACGAGTACCGAGTTTACTATCTGCGCTTGTACTATTTTAGTGCGAACGAGATGCACAGATAGTAAACTCGGTACTCGTTATCGAAAACGTCAATGTCACAACTCATGGTAAGGGTACATAGGTTTATTGCCAGACTCGGCCGTACCATTAGCGAGGGCCGTTGGGTTTAACTCACATTCGTAATACATAAAATAAAAAAACAACCCGAGGTTAACCGGCTAAGCCCAGACATATTCAACCCTTAACTCTGAGTTAGTCAGCTAACCATGTAACCATGTATAATAAATAAATAATAAATATTTCGGGACAATCTTACACAAATCGACCTAGTCCTACGGTAAGCTCTGTAAGGCTTGTGTTGTAGGTACGAGACGACGATATATATAATATATAGATACATATAAATATTTAAATACATAGAAAACACCCATGACCCAGGATCAAATATTTGTGTCGTCACACAAATAAATGCCCTGACTGGGAATCGAACCCAGGACCATCGGATTCATATGTAGGGTCGCTACCCACTAGGCCAGACCGGTCGTAAAATGGATGGTGCGAGGGCTTAAATATCAATTTACGGTGTCGAATTTAACGGAAATAAATAAATACACGGTGTACAATTAAAAAACCCTACAGTACATTTTGGAATTATTAGTATTATTACAGTAAAATGAGCAAACCTGAATATCCTTATAAAGTAATTAATTGATCAATATTAAGTAAGTTTTGTTTTCGTTTCATGGTAAGTTTCGAGTAATATCCAACAAATAAAGCTTCCTCTTCCAGTTTCCCGTCCTTTGATAATTCTTAGAGAGTTCTTAATTAGACAATTTGCACGTTTCTGCTGATTCCATTGAATTAAGTTTTATAGCTATTAAAATATTAATATATATATATATATAACATTTTAAACATATAAACATTTTAAACATAATTTAACACAATTTAAACATAAATTATACTGGCTAGTAAAAGTAGGTACCTTAAATCTTTTTACGGCCACGGCTTTTTCAAAACACGCAGAAATGTCACTAGAGTCCATTTTAAGCTGTAAGCGTTGCGGCTAGAGTCGTCGGTGGCCCTCAAAGGGTTAAAAAACAATAAACCAAAAAGTTTAGTTTAGGAATATCGGTAGATACATTAAGACTGGCCTGTCACTGGGAAGAAGAGGGACTAGAGCTTATCATCCCCACGGACTAACGCACGGATGCGCAACACCCCTTATGGGGTATAAAATCTTCTTACCTCTTCTCGCTGGTCGAGTAACTATTTACCAAAAACCTTAACATAATCAACACGGTTTCAGTACTAACATTTGTAAGAAGTATTATTCAAAACATCATTGATCTGACCTTTGCAACCGGGATAGCGCCGAAACACATGAGCACATCACAAACTGGCACGTCTTAAAAGAACTATCGTGCCCAGACACTCAAAGTACCCCTCAGGCGGAACCCGCGCTAGACAGATACAGGCACAGCCTTAGGAATATCTGTACAACAAACTTACAGTTATTTTTCTTTGGTAACCAATACATATAAATGTACTTGGGTATAAGTAGGGTTGTAATATTACTTTTAAACTTTCCTGAGGATTAGTCTAGTATTGTTAAGCAAAAAAATCATAGCAGCCGTCAAACTAACGCACGGTCGATGTAGTGTTGAGCGTTGTAATAAAAGAAAGCCTTATTGACATTGACGAGAATTTTTTTCCAAAAGAAGTGTAGGGACTAGAAGCGTAGCAAGTGGTCATTGATGTATTTTTTAACATAAAAATATATTTTTTGTGAATAATTCATAAGTAGGTAAATAATAATATATTGCACAAGTTCCTTTTGCGTTACAGAAAAGTAAATTTTGCGAGTACTTATGTCATTGAAGTCACACGCAATCGACATAATAAACTAAAGAATAAGTAGGTTACGTCAAACGAAATCACCTTAATCATCCCTTTTGTAGTAAATAGTTATGAGAATCGAATATTCTTTAGGTACTAATCTTGAAAAACAAATTATTGTAGGCTGTAACCAAGAACCTTTTAGCTGGTTCAGCCATTTTAAACATTGAAAGTGTTAATATATTGGTTGTTTCATTATTTAAGTTAGTTCTAGTAGTAAGTAATTTTAATTGATTAAATTCACTAAAAATGACTTATAAATATATAAATAAATAATTACAGGACATTCTTATTGTCTGAGCCCCACGATAAGCTCAAGAAGGCTTGTGTTGCAGGTACTCAGCCAACGTTATATATAATATATAAATACTTAAATACTTATATAAAACACCCATCCAGGAACAAATATCTGTGCTCATGAATTTGAACCCAGGACCATTGGCTTCATAGGCAAAGTCACTACCTACTAGACCAAACCATTCGTCATATATATATGTTTTTCGGACACAGATATGTTTATTTGTTATGGACACTTTATACGCACAGTCAGAGTCAAAGTTATCTCTAAAATTGTATTTTTTTTTTAATCTACCTGCGTATATTAATAAATAATCACAGGTACGGATGAGAGATATGCAGTCTTCTAAGTTCCGGGAATAATATGTATGTCATTTGAAGTGGAGACTAAAAACTACAGTATTCTAATACTAGGTAAATGTGTGGCCATAACCAAGATGACAATTGTCTATAGAAATGTATCCAAATAACTGATCGAACAATAAGTCGCTTGATCTTTTTGATTTATTTACTTGATCTTAATTTGGTTTCGATTGTGTTTTGTAATGAATAGGTTATTGTATACTGTATATTGTATGTTGGCTATGACCCCAGTAACATCAGACAGCTCTTGACTATGCAATACGGTAAAAAAAATATCCATTATGTGAAATGTATAGACAAAACAAGCCGTAAACTCTTGCTGACATTATGTCGAATATATAAAGTTTTTTTCACTTCTCATGCTCTAAAAGTGTGTTATATTATGCTTGCCAAGGCGGACTAAAGTAATACATTTAGCCTCTTGGGAAAATTTGTATACATATTTATGATATACAAAACGTTTTAAATTGATCAACCAGAACACTTCATCGTATTAAATCCACCAATCACGACAGATATCGAAGTTAATCGCAACTCTAGATTCTTTTTTGGTGCGAATACTGTTTAAAAATGTGAAATCATTAAAAAAACTTTGTATAAAGTATCAACCAATCAGACAATAACACAATATTAAAATCGACCAATGAGGAAACGCAATCAAATTGTCAAAGCATTAGGTGCTTCTTAGTTCCTACTTCACAAGCATTAAAAAAAAGTTTAAATCGTTGGCAAACTCTTTGAAGCCCCAATTATACGTTGTCTATGGCATTTATTCACGGCGTATATATCCTATCTGTATCAAGTAGTGAAACAAATACAAAGACTGCCAAATTAAACATTTTTGACTCAGAATTCATCGCGGGTGAATAAAATTGTATTTGTTAATTGTTGAAATGTTATTTTATCTTATTTTCTCGCAATCGAAGTGAAAACTAGTATGCATAACTCGGGTCTAAACGCCATATTACCCCTCGAACAATTTTCATCTCGTGGTACTATGGCCTACTTTAGCCCCTTGTCAAACAATCTACTATTTATATTGCAACGACAAACGAGCATACGGTCCGCCGGATGGTAAGCAGTTACGGTAGATACATAGACGCCTGCAATTCCAGATGAAGAGAGAAGAGGAGTTTTCAATTAAAATGCTTTTTGATTTGTAGGCATTTAAAGTGTGGCCCGTCTATAAACCCTATTACGTAAGACAGTCGCTTTCTCCTTTTGCGACGCTACAGAAATGAATAAATAACAGAATGTTAAACATTATCTATCTACGGAAAATTCCTAATAGCGGAAAATGATAAAATTGTCAACTTAGTTATTTTCTTCTTTATTTATCTCATTTCTTAGATTAGGTTATTTACAATATTTTTACAAAAATAAAATATGTAAATATATCTAAAACGTATCAAAACAATAAAAATATTTCAACTTAGTTATTATTATTAAAGATATTCAAATCACATCACGCAAAGTTCTTGTAGCTTTACTAGTAGAAATATAACATACGTATGTAGATACATACAGTAAATATTTATAAATTTTAATGTTCGCAATATCGACAGTGGAAATTTCAAATGTCGTAAGGGACATACTTTTGTATGCGACTTACGACTTACCGTCGATATATTTCGTTTACCATAGCCCTTATATTGTATTCTTATGTGCTATAACCATTATTTATTGTAGGTATATGTATCTTATGAATACATAGTTACTTAAGTTTTATAAGTAGAGCTGAGTGTCATTTTTATACAAATTTGCATTGGTGGGATATATGTGGGTTGCCTATTTAAGCTCATTTGTAGCTAACATTATTTTTTTAATAAGCTCTAGTACTTACTCCATGCACTTGTTAGATATCAGCTTATCAGAAATAATTGGAATATCAATATCCCAGTCTCATATATATGTATTATAACTTCGCATACGCGGCAGTTACGCATACATATGTACAGTCGCCATCATATATATCGGAGCTGTAGAGGTGGTCACAAATATCTGAACATGCATTTTATCGCCTAGACAACAGATGCATTGTTCAGATATTTGTGAACACATCCACAGCTCCTATATATCTGATGGCGACTGTACCTACACTACGAGTATGTACGATAAAGAGCGTAACCAGTAAAAGATTAAAAAAAGAGAGAGTGATTAATGTTAAATACTATAAGTCTATAATATAAGAGTTTTATAATTAAAATTATACATGCATGCTTTATTTTTAATAAGGTGTCCACTGTCCAGTGTATCGACTTATCAGTTATAGCTTGGCATCTTTGAGGTATACTTTCGACCAAATTTTCAGCATAACTACGAGGTAAAGTCCTCCACACGGACTTCAGTTCTCGAGTAAGTCAGTAACACCAACAGTATTTTTTCTCCGTAGTTTGAGCTTCACCCACGCCCAAACATTTTCAATTGGATTGGCGTCGGGTGATTGAGAGGACCAATCCAAGACATCGACGTAACGTTTAGCTTTCTATGCAGTACAGTGATGACTTTAGTGTTTAGGGTCATTATCCTCTTGAAGTATCCAAAATGCCTTATATTCGGGAAGCACCTTATTAACTAGCCGAAGGAACCATGCCTTTCCATAAATTTTGGCCATTTCATAGGCGTCCAGATTATCATTGAACATGTACATATGGCCAAAACCCTGCCTCGAGAAGCATCCCCATACATGTACCTTTACTGGATGTTTCACGGTTCTCACGAACACTCTATTATCTACCGTAAACCATGACCGAGTCCTGTAATTAGGTGCCCAAAATAAAGCTTCATCGGAAACAAAAATTTTCAACAAAAACAAAAATTTTCAACAAAAACTCTGTGTTTGGTTTCTCTTGCCCACCCAAAAAAAAATGGAAAAAAGGCTATTTCCATTTTTTTTAGTAAGCAGTGGTTTCTTCGCCGTACTGCGATATTTCAAACCATTTTCATTCCAACGCCATCTGATTGTATCCAGAGATATCTTCAAACCTTTTTTCTTCAATTTTTCTTGCCCCGAACGCAATGATAGAAGTGGGTTTTTCGAAAACATCAGCACAACCCGTTTATCCTCTGCGGAAGAGGTATTTTTTGTATTCCCGCGTTCGGGTAAGTCGTCAACATTTTTATACTCCATATAACGCTTAACCCACTTATTTACTAACGCCTTTGATTTATTGATATACAACTTGATTCCAACTTGAAAGCCACTTGATTTCGTGACATTTTGGGTCATTTCGGGTGCGTGGAGAGTAACACTGACGTAACGAGAAGCGTAAGCGGCACTAGTTTTTGAAAATAGACAGAAACAGGCGGGAAAGTGTCAAAAGTATTTTTTTTGCACAGCATTGTAGACAAGTAAATTTTCTATTCAGCCTGTACTTTTTTCTGTGCCACTTTCATAAAACATAGGTACAAAAAACTGGTCACGCTTTGTCAAACATACGTACCTAATGTATTCTGTTAAAGAACAGAGTTATATTACAAATATTTACAGGTACTAGATTTGTGAGTCAATAACAAAATTTAATCTGAAATGTAAATTTAACTTAGAAACCAATTCATATGTAACGTAAATTTACACCCAGCAGGCAAGTAGTTAATATTTGATTAACATAGGTGTTGGTTACTCGGGCTCCGAGAGTGCGTCGTAAAATGAAGGTATTAAGGTAACTTGAGTTACGAAGCTACTTGTTGTGTGCTTATGAATACATCATTCAAGTTAATTTTCTTTGGCACTCTAATTAACCTAACTTTGCATTAAAGCATATTTTGCTCAAGAAATGTAAGATATAGTATGCATTAGTAATTCATACTAACTCAAAGATTACGATACTACAGTTAACTACCTATATGACCGTATTATAACTAAATAGTTTTTGTCAACAATTAGGGAGCAAATAACTAAAAAAACTATTACTGTTTTAAAATCTATCTACGAGTAGCAAATAATAAGAATTGTTAATTAATTAGGTATGAACTACTTTAGTTCAAACGAAGAAAAATTAAAACCTAAAAATATCAGCTACGCAAGAACTAAGAATTTTGCGAATGTAATAGAAATGTAGAAATATATTACCTATGTCGTATAGCATCTTCATGTACACGAACACGCCTTGCCGATTTCATTTTCACCTAAACATTTTATGCCAATCAATAAATTTCTACATTAATAAAATGTCAGAATAACATATTTAATTAAAACAACAGGTTTTGTTTTATAATTTTGTTTCCGTAATTTATTTAGTCGCTTTATTCGCATCGATATTAAGAATTCCCGCGCCGGATAAAATTCTCCGCTACGGCCCGCTGTCTCCGGGCAAAAACAAAGACTGGCCCTCGATACCAGCTCGTGAATCATGTGCTATACGTCCTATAGACGCGGAGGCTACGAGCTTGCTGGGATAGCGAGGATAACTTACATACATAATGAAACAATCTAATATTTATATTCATACAGCCTCTCGTATGCTAAAATTAATAAGTAGCTTGTAGTCACTAGTAGTGCAGGGCTAAAAGCGGTAATAAGATTAATAAAAAAAGAGACCTACCAGTACTTATACGTTAAAATTAAATTAATGTAACCAAATTTAAAAATTTAACTTTGCTAAAAGCTGTTTTGGCACTGGAATCGTGTTAATGATGATGTTTACGCTTTTACGATTCTAATTTCTGCATTCCTTGTTTAGTAAGGATTTGTTAACAGAAACAATCTACTCGGCTCACTACCCACTACATTTCTGTATTCAAAACATCTGGACTGTTATTATGAACACAGGAATTGCATGTCGCGGCGCGGCGGCGCACTGGCCCTGGGCGATATCGTTGTTTTAATCGCATTTTAAATTACTTGCTGCAAAAAATCTGTTACGGAACTCTACATATCTAGGTAATCGTATTTATCGATCGAAATATTATAAAGGGTTCGTGCGCCACCCAATGAAATCATTGTTATCAACATACATATCGAAGACACAAAGCACTATGCGATTTCGTAAGTGCATGCAATTTGTTTGTTTTATGAATAATATTCATTTGTCTCTTTGACGCGTGATAAACAGTCTAACAACAGTGTCGTGCAAAAATCGAAACACCAGACATTACTTACGTACCTTAAAATTCACAGCCAATCTAAACAACTGGAAACTGACATCCATAAATATTTACATTCCGGTAGACGTGAGACGCGTAATCGCGTGTGATATAAGTGGTGATGTAGAGCGCGGTGCGGGGCGCGGCGGGCACGCGGCACGTGGGATGCGGGCCCGGTGCGCCGGCATAATAGCCGCGCTGCAGGCTCGCGAGCGAGCGTGGGGCGCGCGGAGAGCGGCCGCCGACTGACGGCAACGCCGCCGCGCCGCCGCCGCCGCCGCCGCCGCCCTCGCCCGCCGAAGCCCGGCCGCCCGCCCTCCCGCGCACCTCTAATTCTAATTGTTGGCCTCCTTCAGCGATTCAGGTCATCGTACCTGCACTCGATTTCGGCTCTAAACGAAAAACTCGGTTATATTTTGCATATTTAATAACTCTTCTGTTGATTAAATTTTTATTTGTATGAAAGTGCAACTTTCGCCCACTTATATTGCACGTAGCTACCTAGTACGTTTAATTATTTTTGTAGATGCTGAATGTGAAAGTAAAGTCAAAAGTTCAAACCTATTAACCTTAGCTGTCATCTTTGTAAGTATGACTCAATATGATTGGGGGTGTTAAATTTGTACTTACTGAGGTATATGCATGTTTCATTGTGCATGTGTTTGCCGGTAAGTACCTAGGTTACACACACGCGGTTATAATATTACGCGTGTGAACCTCCATACCAAATACGCTCTTTTTTATACTCTTTACAAGTATTTTTAAAAGTTTCAGGAGTTTATTATGAATTAATTTGGCCATATGAGTCTCGAAGCAAACCAATATCTCAACCAATATAAGTAACTTGTAAAAGTTGATAAACGAATAAAATGAAATATTAATTATGAATTACGTAGGTATTTCATATTTACTTTAATTCAAACTTAGCCCTTAATTTTTTTTTTATGACGAAGGCGTCAAACGAGCTGACGGATTGCCTGATGGTCAGCAATTACCGTCGCCCATGGACACCCGCTACACCAAGGGAGTCACAAGCGCGTTGCCGGCCGTCAAGGGGGGTTGGAGCTCTGAGAACCTTACTCACCAAGAGGAACACAGCAGTACATAAATGAAAGGCAGCAGTGCTATTATGGCTGTGGTCTTCTGTAAGGAGGAGGTACTTCCCCAGTTGGGCTTCTCCAGACTCAAATGTGATGGTACTTCGCTGTGCCCTAACTCTCATATAAGTATTAAACATTACGAGTAATTACGTAGGCGGTATAATTACGAGGTCTTCAGGTGTCAGACCTAGGTACCTACCTACCAGTACCTAGGTATCTAGTATACTAGTTTCTTACCGACTCATGTACCTGTGTAACTTGTAAATTAGCGAATATGTAGGCTCAGCACAACGGAAACTATAAGTACGTACATACGTACTGGGGTCGTGTTCTTGTAAGAATACTTATTGTAAAAATAACTTAATATATTAGCCGGCTGACAACAGCAGGTCGCGGGCAAAAATATTTTCTTTTTGCAATAAATGGAGATATCTGCGGCCCCTACGCCTAGGCGTAAATCACTGCGAGTCAGCTCAGCGGACTCACGAGGATTCTTATAAAGTTTATTACGCCTTTGGCTAGAGCCCCCTATACGTTCTCTACGAACCATGTTTCCTGTTAAATAATGTGGGTATTTTTATTGAACGAAATGCTCTCGAATCGGAATTTAATTACGCTCGAACGTGAATGATTTCAGTTTTTCATTTAAAACTGCACCTACATCTGAGAGGCACGGTACGCTATATTATAACACTGTTCGATAAACAATTTAAAAACACTACTATATACCGCTCTCGTATTTCAGAGATTTCTTGAAACTTTTGCTTTCTCTACACATATTTTACTATGTGGATAACTCTTCGAGAATGACCGGTGCAACCCGCGTCAAAATGTCGGTAATCATGGTAATTAAATTTAATTCGCGATAGATTCGTAGTTTTTAGTAAATATTTTTAGATTTCATTTTATTTTATTTGAACTAGATATATTACAAGCCATTTTTTCAACATAGGTCACGAGTCCTACTACTTAAACATTGACTTTTTTGTTCACGTGTCTTGACGTTAGACTTAAGGCTTGGTCACATAGGGCGCGTTTTGTGGCGTGGCGCAGCGGAGCGCGACACCGGCGTGCCTAATGTAACGAGATAAGGCACACATTCGGACGGCAGCGTCGCGCCCCGCTGCGCCACGCCACAAAACGCGTCCTGTGTGACCAAGGCTTTAGGATGGGGAGTGTCCACGCAGCGTTGTAAATTTACGACTATGACATCTGATTGTTGTATCAAATCTAAAACTCAAACTATATTAGCGAGCTGTACAAAGCTGCTGCAAAACGTTTTATAAATACCTAAGGGGGTACGCTAAATTTATGACTAGCTTACGCAAATTGATCGTACGTATTACATCAAACGTGAGACGTAAGTAGTAGCTACGTAACAAACAGACGTCTAATTACCGTAAACTTCCGTTTCAAATGTAACCAGAGCTCTTGGCTACGTCTCGACTCTTTATTTTTATCAACCTACCTTTTTGTTGGACCGTTCCTGTCCATAAATCATGAATCAGGACGATGCCGCTGACCTTTTCGGGATTTGGGGACGAAATTTTTGGGTTTTATGGTAATTTTAGAGATAATAGACTGTTACAGACCAACGGATGCGGTGCTGGCGGGAACGATCCTGCTAAATAACTTTCTTGCTTAGTCTACGGGTTTTGAAATAAGGATTTTTTTATGTACATACTATATAAAAGTATAAGTATGTAGGTGTAGGTAATCGAACGGATAGAATCAAGTTCACTTAATTGTAGTAATTAAACTAAACATCTTGACACTATTCTTCATTTGTCCTCCTATTGTTTTAAGTCTTTTGTCTTATATCTCTCCATAAGTACATAAAAAGTACGAAGAGTATAGGTGGATCAGAAAACTATTCGTCTCCGAGTTCAAATAATAACATACATTGCCATTAATTTTATATTTGTTTGCTGTTATTCTTTGTATTAACTAAATCGTGTACCACTTGAAACCACACGTAGATATTCTTATATTTTATGTCCAGTTGATGCAAAATACTTAAGTTTCTCTAACAATCAATACGTTAAAATGATCACAACAAGCTATATTATGATCAGTACTAAGTTCTCGATTACTTATCGTAAGTATAGTTATACCATATCTGTATATGGTTGCAATTCCCGGGGGTGCTATGCCGATCCCTTTAAATACCTGCATACTTATTCGATAAACATTCGGACCGTAATTTCGTCAGCTGTGGTGTTTGCCATGGCTCGTCTAACCTAACCGTTAGGCTGCGTAACCTAATTTAAAAATTTAAGGATACTGTGATTATTTCACATTCCAACTCAGAAATTAGGATTGGGATTTGGTCCAGTTTGCTTATTGCGTCCTTGACCGAAAAATTAATTGGAAATGTGAAAAGATGTGACATGTGAATAATTTTCAAAAAAATCAAAGGTACCTACGATCCGAATAGGAATCGCACCTACGGTAACATCGGAATCACTTTAGCACCTGGCGTCAAAACTTCTTTAAATACTGTTTCAAATACTCTATAAATATTATTATCGTCAATTTAATGAGAGAGAGAGAGGAGTTATGGCCGACTGTACTTTACAACCATAAATCATTGTGAGCCCTCTGGTTGCGTTCTCGCTTCGTAGCCAGTTTCCTATACACTACAGAGCGGATAACGCATCGGCTACGACCGTAGCACTGCGTCATAGAAAGTACAGTCAGCAGCAGAAGTAACTAAGCGTTTGAGGTATTCAAAATGAGGTCAACACATCTCTATTGTCAAGAGAATAAGAGCGCGTGTAGGTCATTTTGAACACTTCAAACGCTTAGCCACTTTTGCAGCTGACTGTACATCTCTCAATCACAGATATGGAGTCCATTGCTGGAGAGCAAGAATATTAGAAAACTTTTTAAAGAAATTAATATATTAACTGTAGCTTGTCAATATATATATGAAAATATTATGTACGTTATTAAAAACCTTCAGTTGTTTACCAAAAATTGTGACATCCATACCTATAACACTAGAAATAAGAATAAGCTTGCTATTAGAAAGTGTCGTGTGCGTAAAGTGTATAAATCATTTTTTGGGCAATGTATTCATTTATATAACAAGTTACCTGATGATGCCTTAAAATTACCCTTCCCAATACTTAAGAATTACTTAAAAAAGTCTTTGATGTCTAAGGGCTATTACAGAGTAGAGGATTATTTGACAGACAAACATGCATGGCCCAAACCAGAAACTAACCAAACCGCCTAGCAATTTATTCAACAATTGTATGTACTGCCAGATAATGTAAATGACACAGTTCAGATAAGAAAGCATATTAAAGTATGTCTATTTTGTGAAGTCGAATTTATTTATACATTATTATTTTTACTTTTATATTTTAATATTTTCTTATCTTGTAATAATAATAAACTGTTTGATATGTTTTCTTATCGGACTACGCATAATTATGTAAGTACCTACTTTAAGATTTGATGTATCACTGTTTTGAAAAAATAAGTCCCGCCGTAGTTTCTTGCCGGTATCTTCACGGGTCAGAGGTGTAGGGTTTGAACCGGTGTAGATTTTTTTTTTTTTTTTGACGTTCATAAGTGCATGTAATGTGCCTAAATTGAAAAATAAAGATCTTTTATCTTTTATCTTTTTATTCACGGGGAGCGATCTCAAGCAAACTACAGCCACCGACTCCCAGCGATTCGTACAAGGTCATCTGTTCATATATTGTTTTGGATGTCCCATTCTTATACGTGGGCGCCACTCTAGGACTTTTCTGGCCCAACGTCCATCGACTTAGTCGGAAGATGTTATTGTATTCGTATAGGTATAATATAAATTATTTATTAATAATACAAGATGTGTATGAAAAGTTATTTATTAATAATACATTCATAACACTTACAAGATTTGCCACTAAATGACCTCATCTCAGCAGGTTGCTAGCGGTAGCCAGTGTTGATCTTCCGACGAGATGATCAAGTGAAAAAATCACGGCAAAAAAACGTCACGGAAAATAAGTCCTACTTGTAATTATAAAATACTATTTCTGCCCATAACTTAAAATTTTTAGATTACTTTTTCAAAAAAAAAATTAGGCGTGAATGCATAGACAAAACTTTTATACGGCAGTTTCTCCTGCCACCAACGCACATGTGGGTTCATTTCCATACATTTTTGGAGGCGGTGGCAGCGAATGTGTTAACTTATACCGGCCACGGCATTTCTCCACAATGAAAACTCCACTATTATTTAATGTTTTATGATTAGCAAAAAACACTTCTTAATGTAACTGTAAAATTATGACGCTTGGCCATTTCGCTACATTCACATGGGCATAAAGTGAACGGAAAGGTTTATTCACTGTTCATTACTTTTCTATTATAATAGTACTTTTGCCACTGGACTAATTCAAGACATACGTTAAACTCTATTTGCTAAGAAAAGAATACTATACTGTAAAATAATTCGTTGAAGATAAATATGCCTTTAAACCGGTAGATTGATATTGAAGTACAATAAAAGTTGATCATTATTCCAGTACTATATGGCCATTACCTACTAGTGTCCAGTATGTCTGACACGAGATATGTTGTTCTTGTTCTTTTTTTTATTTGTAATATTTTAATTTAGTCTCCAGACACTTAATCCGTAATTAGGGATGAACTCTGGCAGAATTCATGCCTCAAGGCTTTCTCTACCAGTCAACCATGGGGCCAAACGCTAACTTACTTGTACATATAATTCACTAGAGTTAATATTCAGGCCTGATTTGAATACAAAACAAAATAGATAAATGTAATATAGAAGGAAATTTTTAATAACAGTTTTTTGTTTTTGCTACGAAGTACTACGCCGTAGCCCGGAAAGGGAGAAACTAACTGCGTGTGAAGTCAAGGTCATAAATATGTGCACATAAACATTAACCCTAATAGTTTATAATGAGGTCTAACATTGTATACAGATTTATGCCATGCCCTTGACTATACATCATGTGCGCCATGCCATGCGTATTAAAGTAGTAAATGAGTAAGAGCTCATAATTCACGATTTTTTAGGTATTATGAATATAACACTCGTTTCATTTAACTTCAGCCGCAGACGAATCATATAGAAAAGGATTATTACATTCATAGATTTTTTTCACTTATGTTAGCTACTTAAGTAAGTAATATAAAGAGAGTTAAATTTTACTCGATCACGCCACATTTATACCCACGTCATACTTATCACATTTAAAATCCATTATTGTGTGAAAATACTGCAAAATAGCTTGTTACCTTGTTTCGCCATATATATAGCGTTAATGGACTGAATTGTGTTATATTTATAAGGTCAGTACATTCTTGATTTGTTTATAAGTTACAATTAAATATTTTTAATCTGTTTACCTATAAATAGAACACACTAATGGAATTTCAATTACTGGCCACCGTTCAAAAACTGGCCCCTTAACACTAATTATGAGTTCTAGTTACCCATAAACAGAGTTAATTATTAGTATAATGTGGCCAGTTATTGGAGGGTGGCCAGTTACTAGAGAATTAACCTATATGAGTCTGTTTTGTTTATATTTAAAAATCAGATTTGACTAAAATGAATAGCTATTTGTCCTATATGAACGTTTTATTATTGGCAGCAGACAGATGCCACTGGCTGCAGTGTGGCCGTATAATATCACTTAGTTAATTAAAAAAGCCTGATTAAAAAATGTAGTGGCTCGTGAGTCGGGCTAAATCAAAATAAAACTTTTGTTCCATAGCTGTAAGCCTCGATGCTTAGCGTTTCCTCTTCAACAAAACCTTTGAAAGTTAAAGCTGGCTTGTAGGGATATTCTTGCCTACTAAACAGTGGAAACTTGTCCAATAAGGAAATACTTGTTAAAGGAGAGGTTAGGAATTAGTTTTTCAACTACGCCTCCCGGATATGTGTTTGATCATGGCCCTCGCGCCTTATCAATTTATTATTAGAATATATGGTCACCGTTATCTACACATATTAATTAAAAATATAGAACTGAACGTAAAATATAAAAAAATATAGAATTGCAACTGAATTAAATTATAATTTGTGATAAACCCGTTCTATATTTTTGGTCACCGTTATCTTTAAAATAAATCTTTTTTTTTATTTAATGATACTTATCTTGATGAAATCATGTGATATATTATTTTTCCCCTCACTAGCTCGTAAAGCGCTTGTTTATCCTTTAATACGAGAGGGTAAAAACGTATTTTATCCACTAGTGATTAAAGTAAGTTGACTTCTCATAGCTCTTATTGCTATGGTTTTAAAGTCTAAATTCGCGAAGAACAGCTGACTTGCCCCCGCGGCGGCGGCGGCGGGCGCGGGCGAGCCTCGCTAACGCACCGAGTTGAAAATCGAATTAGAACATTCGAAAATCGTACTGGCGACCAAAAACCAAGCTAAAGGCACCTTTTGTAAAAATGTTGAATGTATCTAAACGCAAAGAAAAAGTCAATGCGATTTGAAAACGTTTTTTTGCATGTTTCACTTTCCTCGCTGTAGTGAGGGGAAAAGTTTTGTGTTACACACGGGTGCAATTGTAATTTAATTCTCGTGTATTGAAACACTCGTTACGCTCAGGATTCTATTTTAAAACCACTCGCTTTGCTCGTTGTTAAACTATAGAATCCATTCGTTTGCTCGAGTTTCAATCCCACACTCGCAGTTAAAATACAATTTTGCACCCTTGTATAACAAATAACTATTCCTTCGTACAATTTATCATTTACCATGATCACAATATTCATCATATGATTTTGTCAACGAAGGGAACTAAGTATAGATACGATTAACAATTAGATTGGAGACCGAAACTTTGACGGATTTTAACACATAGGTACATATCAACTAGACTAATGAAAAACTGTAACAGTATGCCCAAATACAATATGGTAACACATCCTTACTGCTATATAAACAAAGATATGTATCGATATATTTGGCCACTTTGGTTGCCACTATTTGACGCTGATTATACCTACATTATGTATATCTATATTTACTAGGTACATATGACCAAAGTACTACTCAATTACTTCAAAGTTTGTATGTCGATGGAGTCAAATGTCAACTGAGAAACTTTAAACGTTGTATTTAAAGCCCTTGTTTAATAAATAGAAAAGTAATTTCAGTGTTTCTTGAAATTCATCCCCTAAGGGGTCAAAAAGGGGGTTCAAAGTTTGTATGGAGATGGAGTCAAATTTCAACTGTGTGACTTTAAACTTTGTGTTTAAATTCGGCGTTTTTTGAAATACATCCCCTAAAGGTACAAATTGTAACTAAAAAGAGTTAAAACTATTTTATTGACTTCTTATTAAAATATCCTAAAAACTATTTTAGTAATTTATGAAATTCAACACCTAAGGGATTAAAGAGGGGGTCGAAAGTTTGTATGGAGCTGGAGGAAATATTCAAGCGAGAGATTTGATACTTTGTGTATCAACTTTAATAAAAGAAATAGCAGCGATTTTTAAGGGCCATAAAAACCGTTTATAGGTACTTATTGCTACCGGTTGTAGGTACTGTGCGTGCAAAACCGTGTCCAAAAGCTATTTATACAATAAAAAATCAAATTGTCAAGTTGAAGAAGTTTTATATCGTTTAGGTTGAACGGATATATTCGTATAACAAGATGAAACAGATGTAATAGAAATATATAAATAACCGGTTCGGTTTCGCCGATAATCTAATTAAAAAAGGATCTGTAAATTTGCGGTGACCCCTAGATATGCTTTCGTTTTATTTTACTTGCAGGCAAGCCAAATAAAGCAAGTAAAGCAAGGTTAAGTCTCACATGTATTTAGGTACATATAGTTACTTATATATGTATAAATTAGGTACCTATAGCTAGATAGGATTTGTCTCTAGAAAACGGGCAAATTGTAAATTTTTATCCACGTGTGCCTAGTCATTGTAATTCTAAAGGTGGTCCTTAGACACTATTTCGTGATATAAAGAATGAGGAAAAAACATGAATCCTCAAAAACCGCGAAATTTTCTGATGTTACATTCTACTCTTTGGTATCAGTTTTTATACACGACGACTTTTGATCTCAGTCACACCTGATGGTAATTAAGTGTCGACGAGGTCGAGTGTGTAGCACGCTGGTTCTGTATTAACAGCCTATTGTAGAAACGAATCGCTTCGTGCGAATAAATGTATGTATACTATTCACAATGTAAGGATGAAATCGCTCCCCTCGGCCCCCTCGCCTGGACGTCCGGTGGCGGAATTACATCGTGCAATTCCTGAGCAATTCCCAAAAAGTGTGTACATTTGGATCACGTCTTCGATTTTGATTAAAAGCGGTAGACTGATAGAGTAAATGATGCTGAGCAAGATAAAGTTTGTATGGAACTTTCCGTTTTTGTTACCGAAAGTGTATAGAAATTTGATTTATAAAACACAGACAAACTAACAACCCTGCGGTGTTCAAGGTTCTGTAACCTTTACACTCACCAACTCAGGATCGCCAGTAAGTCTGCGAGCTCGGTGCTCTATTGAATCCAAAGCGGCCAGCTGATACTTGGCAGACCCGTCCCAAAAGTGGCAACAGTATTCCATAAATGATCGAACCTGAGCTTGGTAAAGTGTTAGGAGCTGCGAGCTGCGGAGCCGGCGTAAAGAACCGCTTCACCACCCCGCATATAAGGATGAAACCGCTCCCCTCGCCTGGACGTCCGGTGGCGGAATTATATCGAGCAATTCCTCCAAAATGTATCCTGTAAATCACAGACAAACTAACAACCCTGCGGTGTTCAAGGTTCTGTAACCTTTACACTCAACAATTCAGGATTACCAATGAGTCTGCGAGCTCGGTGCTCTATTGAATCCAAGTAATATAAGCAATATTCCAAGTTTTTTAGCAGCGGATTTCGCTTTGGCCTCAATAGTGGCACCGAAGTTCAGCTTAGTGGTTCATTTTAACCCAAGTAGCTTGAAGTGGTCCGTAATTACTAAGGATACATTCTGGAAAGCAGGAGTCAGGTTAAAGGGACTCATTTGCCCATGTTTTGAAGGCGTTAAACCTAACCAAGTCAACGGTCAACGGCCTTCAAGGTCAGGTTAGTTTGCTCAACCGAAGCTTTCCTATAGGACACGGTCTCTCCACTTGTAGCTTGGGTATCAGAAATGTATCTCTCAGTCTTATCGTCTGCATACCCAATGATACCGGGCTTTAGCAAATCGTTTACATACCGCAAAAAGATAGTGGCAAATGGTACTGAAACCTGAGGCACTTCGGCAGCATTAATTGTCATGCGATCCGAAAAGCAACCATCCACTAACTACCACCCTAATAGATCGCTGCCTCAGAAAATCAGAAATCCAAGAGCACAAGCCAGTGGAGATCCCACACGCAGAGAGCTTGCCGAGAAGGCCATCATGACAAACCCCGGACCCAGACATGTCTTTAAACTACGTCCAACAATGAGAGGTAGGGCACAGCGATGACCATCACGCTTGAATCTGGGGTAGCCCAACTGGGGAAGTACCTCCTCCTTACAGAAGACCACAGCCATAATAGCACTGCTACCTTTCAGGTATGTAGTTGTAGTTTCAGGTATGTGGTTCCTGATGGTGAGTAAGGTTCCCAGAGCTCCAACCCCCCTTAAAGGCCGGCAACGCGCTTGTGACTCATCTGGTGTTGCGGGTGCCCATGGGCGACGGTAATTGCTTACCACCAGGCAATCCGTCTGCTCGTTTGCCGCCTAAGTCATAAAAAAAACCCCATCGAAGACCTTGGAGATGTCGAGAGACACAGCGAGAGCTTCGCCGCGTTCCTCAGCGGCCTCGCTCCAAAGGTGGGTAGCGTACACTAGAAGGTCCCCAGTACACCGATTTCGGTGAAAGCCGTATTGCCGATCGCTGACGAGATCGTTACCTTCTAGGTGCGCGAGGAGTTTTATGTTCAATACCCGTTCCATAATCTTACAGAGTAAGGAAGAGATTGTGATGGGTCAGCACGAGTACCCTTCTTAGGCAGAGGCTGCACGTTAGTAAGCTTCCACGCTTCTGGAACTTTTCTCGTCTTTAGGGAAAATCGATACAGGTGCGTCACAACACTTACCTTATTCACAGTCAGACAGCGTAGTGTCTTCAGAAGGTACTTCCCTTTGATGAATATGCACCTCTGGCATTGATACTTCGCAGCGGGGTAAAGAATGCGAATTTTCCACAAATAGAGAGGTAAACAAGTTCGCCTTCTCTTCCGCAGTGTGGGGCAGTAAACCGACCAATTTCAACAGTGACAGCAACCGACTTCGCGAGTGACTCGAGCTTTCTGTATGAACTTCTTGCAGAACTTAGCAGCTTTGATTAAGACACAGTCTTATAACTGTTATCTTAACGTGTACATCCGGAGCTTTGCAGCTACGGGCCGATGCCCGTAGCATGCAGGCGTAGGCGTATTTAGCATTGGTCGATACCTATGATAAATACGCTTTGTGTTTAAGCGCTTCCACGTCAGTCTGACATTCGCACTTCATGGAACCTATGACGTCACTCATTCATAGCCGCGCACTTTAAATAATGGATTTTTTTTTTCAGTAAAATGTGGGAAATCGCAGTGTGGTGCCCGCTGACTAGTACTAATAGCACTACTCCATCTCCTCCCGCGGGTGTCGTAAAAGGCCACATTGGGAGAAAACCGACGAGTATTTTCGAACGCCAACGCGCCTGCCAAGCGTGATGACTATGGCAACTAACCCCCAAGGTGATAACAGTTTTATTTGGGGGAGGCCTAAGTCCAGCAGTGGACGATTTACGGCTGAAATGATAATGATATGATGTGGGAAATCGAATGGTACCAAGGTTTTTTGACGTTTTCTTCTATTGTAGACCTAGAGGTGTATATATTCGTTATTATTTACCCATTTGATTTACTTTAGCGGCTGCCCGCTGCCATATCTACGCCTGCCTGCCCGGGAGCCGCGCGGGCCAAATGTATTTAAACTAGATAGTGATATCCCCTGGTAGTGAATAGAAATTAATTAACCTATGACGTCACTCATTAATAGCCGCGATCTTTAAAGTACGAAAAAAAAAGGAATTGCTGTTCGGTTGAGAAATACTGCGTTTATGTACCTACAGCCGCCAACAGATAAGTAGGTATATCAGGCCGGCCAAGGTGGTCACAAACATCGGAAAAACGTCGCTATTACCAATGCGATAAAATGCACGTTCCGATATTTTTGAATACCTTGGCTGCTCAGATATGATTGGTGACGACTGTAACTACATAGTTGCATTACTTTTTATTTTTCAGTAAAACGTGAGAAAACGTCTTGTATTGCAACTATGTAGGTACACGAACGGTGCCTATTTTTAAATTGTGATAACTTTGAATCACATTTTTGATTTTTTGTTGTTTTTTATTATATTCGCCATCATTTTTTCCAATTATACCTACTTAAGTTTGTCACAAAATTGAATGTATCAACATTTCTAATGAGCCGAGACACACTCCCCTGACTAAACGGCAGCCACAATAGAGCTCCAGGTTCCAGGTTGAAATAGCAATTTAGACTCAGAAAATAATAATAATCTTAAGGCGTAGTAGACGGCTCCGATACAAATAAGAATCTATTCAACTCCGTGAAAATGTTTATCTCGGACTACTACTTATTAGAATAGTTAGCACAAAATTATCTTCTTTGGTACTATTTTTTGGTTTCTTGGTGACAGAGAAACAGCGCCTTCTGAGAGCGAAAACGTTAACACTCATTATAAACTAATTTAGTGCTACATGCTGTTAAATATTTTATGAAAGGATTCTTGAAACGTATTTATGAAAGGATTCTTTCGGTACGAATTTTAGCACTTGACTGGACCACAACTTTAACAAATAATTTTGGTTGTTCTGTTACTAATAATTGAATATTAATTTGTATTCACTTCATTAAAATACCATACTTGGAATGATTGGAATACCTGCAAGTTTCCATGTAGCCATATAATATCATTCTTGAAATTATAATTTTCTATTATAGACACAAAAAAAAGATACCTTGTGTGTGTATCTTGTAGGGTGTATTTAAAAAGTGAAAACTTCATTATTGTATCTAAAATGTATAAAAAAAAAATATTTATCTTGTAAAATAAATCAAATCATGGCTGATAGAGCTACACTGCCTCAGGGTGGTGCATTATAATCATTTCACTTTTAGTACATACACACTTAGCTTTGGGTGTTTATTATAAGATCATTAATAAAAAGTATTCATACATTTACTTAAAAAATTTATTATAAATCCAATATAGGACAGAATTACTAACTTATAATAGTAACATTAAACTAAATGGGAAGTGATCAATTGTACCTACATTATCCCCCTTTCTTCCATTTCTCACCAGGTGTGTAGTTAGTCATAGGCTGGCCAGAGATACCGCAAGTGCCAATGCCCACTCTGCCAGTCAAATTGTCAGGAGAGGCAAAAATGCTTTTATTCCGAACTCCAGGCTTTTTAGATGCTTTAGTATGAAATGACAGCCATTTATTCTTTTCACTCTCTCTTTCTTCCTCAATTTGTTTAAATCTTTGCTGTTTCTTCTGTTTCTTCTTTTTTAAATATTCTCTGTTGTAGCCTTTACCATGCCTGTGGAAATAATACAAAATATGTTACACTTACAAATCAATCTTAAAGGGGCTATGTTGTTTTAATAAAAAAACACAACTGCATCATAGGTCATCAGTTACAAGTTAAATCACTCCTATTTTTTATATTAATCTATAAAAATCCTTTCATTACAATTCTAAAATGAACCATTTCTCCCAATAAAAAGAATAGATGTTTTACTAACTTGCTTTCATCAGTACTTAATCGTCTTTTCAGTCCTGAACCAACTGGCTTAACATCATACACAGAGACTGTTTCCAATGAAGTGTAACCATCAAATTTAACTTTGTAGTTGTCTACTGTTATCTCTTCAATAATAGCTTCATAGAACCTGTAACACACAATTTATTAAAATTTGTCAACATAACATGGGTTTGTTACAATGTCCATATATGTATGTAAATTGTTGCAACTTAACACAGGATCTGCATGATGATAAATAAATATACAAGAGGTTTTACACAAATTAACAGAGCAAGCAGCCAACAGGTACCCATAATAACAAACAACAATATATTGTAAAATATACATGTAACTACACCTTGCATTTGGGTAATTACAATAAATGTGGCATAAAACTTTGTCATTGCTACGAAATCTTGTAATCCATTGTAATAATATTCCATTTTTGGCATAATCTGTCATATTTGGACTGACCCAAATACAGCTTACATCTATATTAAATGCCTATTCTTTTAGGGTTAGACCCATAGCCCCCCTATTTCATAAGCAGAGTCACAAGTGAGTAGACTAAGAGGCTGTTTGAATATGTGGATAAATTGAATATTAGATAAATCTCAAAATTAAGATTAAATATATTGAGGGTTGCATAGAGAAATAGAAATAGGTATAAGTGAATTAGGTTACATTGAGACTTCAAATAAAAATTACATCTTTTGATTACGTTTCACCACACAACCCAGACATCTAAATTGAAAATATGGTGTGCACCTTCACACCTTCGCTGAGGCAATGTGTTAGCATGGTGTGAAAGGTGTTTCTTTTTGGGAGGTTGATTTACCCCAAAGTAAACATGTCAAGAATTGGTATGTTGTAATCTAAGAAAAATACGAAAATGTAATGAAAATACTCAATAGTAATCTAAAAGAGATCGTTTTTTAGTTATAAGACTACATGTTCTTTACCACTACTTTTTATCTTCTTTGATAAATTGTGTTGTGTTCTTTAATGTAATGAAGTATATATATAGGAAGTCAATAAACAAGAAGCCCCTATCACAGCTCAAAAGTGCTACAAAAATTCCCAGCTCTTATGATAAGTTATCAATCCATATTTAGTATTGATCCATTTTCTAATCATATAACCAAAAACAGACATATTATTATGTAGATATTTTTAGTCAGTGTAAGAAAGTATAAAAAATAATCACAATATATAAATACCTAACTTGTAAAACACAAAATCACCACATGGTTTACAATAATCTAATTCAGATGATTTTTTTAAACTAAATGGTAGAAGTATGATAAAGCCATGTTTTTAACTTACATTCCATCAGATTTGTATTTGGCAAGGCATTTGTCTCCAACATGCCATTGAGTAGGCGCGTGGTGTTCCGCCTCCTCCTCGGCAGCCAGCAGCGACGCTGTAACATCATCATCATTACTAGAACCGTGAATATTCGTGGGTTTAGATTCACCTTCCTGTGTTTTTATAAGATCTTGAGTCAACTCAATTACTTCTTCTAAATCGCCTTTCAGTTTCAGGAGTTCCTCATTTTGAGGATCAGTTAGCAATGCTGCTTCTACCTGAAATTCGAATAAACAAAATAATTGATTAGTTCCTTGGTTTAACCCTGTTAACTATGATAATTTTATGATACATTTGCTCCATGGACATACCTGCTGTAATTGTAAATTATAGTTTCTTAAATCTTCAGCCATCCTGAGGTATAGATAAATAATACAATGAATTAAATAATTTACACGATATAGAGGAAAAAACAAAATATACACTTCAATGTTAGAATTTTAACTTTTCAACATCATTTTTTGACAACGCCAAAAGTCTCCATTGATGCCGATGGTGGGGCAAGCAATGACAGTTTTGACCATAAACAATATTCCTCCGAGCTTATGATGCTGCGGCCACACATTCGCACGAGTAGCGAGGCGAATAAATGGCGTTAATTGAGTCGCTTAAATTCAAACTCAGGTAAATCCATCTGTCAGATCATGTGATTTTGGTATTATGAAAAGGTAATAGGGTAGATATTGGGCTTATTTTGTGAAATTGCACAGTCCTATTGCGATGCCACGCTATCATCCACCATCGCCTTCGGTTATGCCTTTTATGCAACTTCGTTTTTAGAACTTCCAGATAATTATAAATGCTCATGCTCAACAAATGCAGAGCACAGAGGCGCTACCGCCAAAAACGATATTCGTAAATTTCGGACGATTGTCTCCATCACTCTCATGACGTCTTAATTGGGGTGAAAGAGAAAGATGTCCGAAATATACGAACTTCGACGTTCGCGGTACCGGGCCAGGCCCCTAAGACTATTATTTCTACGTTGTCCATTTTTAAACCTCAACAAGTTTCCGTTTATGCTCGTGCTCAACTATAATTTAAAGAAGACGGATTTATAATATAAACAGCAAGATCAAGAAAGGTAGAACATCAATTAGGTAGCGGCGGGAATGTAGGTAATTTAAGTTTGTTTTGACTTCACAATACACCTAAAACTTCCCATTCACGTACGAGTGCCAATATTCGTGCGTGATTTCTATTCATTGGCGAGTTAACGAATGTCTACGCGGACATCTCGGTTAAGACAAAGTTTCGTCGAACGTTTCGACGAATAGCGAGACGAGTGACGAGCCAGCATGTCTAAACGCGGAGTGTCAGTTTTATCTTATCGCGGTTTGGTGAGTGTTGCCAGAGATTGTCCCCAAATATTGTGTATGATCCACCCCAATATGAATCTCAAACTTATACTTGTTAATTTCCTTTGGTATTTAAATTATATCATAAGAAATACCTAGCCGGTTCGTTTCTGCCATCGAAGTTCGAACATTTCGAGCATCTTTTCCTTTTACTCCAATTATAGCGTCTTGAGAGTGACAGAGACAATCGCTTATTGACGACTCGACGAACATCAACTAACTCCGCGTTTAGACATGCGCTTGTCACTCGCCTCGCTATTCGTCGAAACGTTCGACGAGACTTTGCCTAAAAAAACGCGATGCGAGGGACGAGAGGAATAGCGAGACGTCCGCGTACACAGGCGTGCTCGCGTTTCGCCTCACTACTCGCGCGAATGTGTGGCGGCAGTATAAACGCGGAGTTAGTTAATGTTCGTCGAGTCTGCAAATATCGAAGTTCGTATATTTCGAGCATTTTTCTCTTTTACTCCAATTACGGCGTCATGAGAGTGACGGAGACAATCGTCCGAAATTTACGAATATCGTTGTTTGCGGTACAACGGGATAATAATACAAAACTTAACAAACGAAAAAACCGGCGATAACCTCGAAAACCGCATCAACGTTCCAACCGAGAGCTCGAATTACATGGCTTGACGCAGACGAGACCAATTAATTATTCTTCCATAATCCGTTTTGTTACTTTTATTTATGTTTTCCATAGATTTACCATTATTCCTCCTAGATGTTTTCACTTGTTAATGCTGCCGCCACACATTCGCACGAGTAGCGAGGCGAATGGCGAGGCGAAACGCGACGACGCATATGTACGCGGTACGCGGACGTCTCGCCATTCCTCTCGTCCCTCGCATCGCGATTTTGTATAGGAAAAGTCTCGTCGAACGTTTCGGCGAATAGCGAGGCGAGTGACGAGCCAGCATGTCTAAACGCGGAGTCAGTTTTGCTAAAAAACTGCAGTTCTTTTTATTTTAGTCGCGCATACACTTCAGAATTTTATTTTTATAAATATTTAATTTATTTTATCTTCATTGTTCATATTGTCAACCGTGAAATCACTTTAATGGTTCCTACGGAAGACCAGCGCTGGTTACCACACCAGCTTCATGCTGAGTAGGGACCATTTAGTGACATATATCTTTTAATTATGTATCTTTCTGTCATCTGTTATTTCTGTGTATGTCTCGAATAAATAATTTCTATTTCTACCAACAAGATGGCGGCTTTTTTTTTTAAATTATTTAAGTTATCCCATATTCTACCAGGTGTCGCTGTCATCGATGAATTTTGAAGTCGGTTCTATCTAAGTGTGTCCCCCTGGTTTTAGTTCGTTAAATTGTTACTGTGATACTGTCAAGTGTCAGTGTCAAGTCAAACTGTCAATAGTGTCAATGACTAATAAATCTGTAGAGCTGTATTGTAAATTACTCCTATTTACATATGAGAATAGTATTAGTTACTGTAAGCGCATTAGCATTTATTGTCTTCGTAGTATCTTCTTAGCAGTTTGTGATTGTGCTACAAACCGGTAGAAGTGGTCCTCGACATTCAGACCTAAACGGTTTAACCGTTCTTTGAATGAATGCATCTACCAATGCCTCTATTCCGCAAAGATTTTAATCAAGTACGATTTCAATATTCACTTATTCAGCGACTTGGGAGATATATGTAAAATGTTCACACCAAGTTACCATCACACTTTTCTCTTGTTACCATTGATTATCTACAGTAAGTTTTTGCTTATTAAACTATTCATTTGCAGTGCCAATTGAGTTAAATTGAATTAACATTTTGTTTCTTATTTTCAGATTGAACCACATTACAATAGTAACCATGAACAAGAAGAATATACTTGATTTACCTGATGAAATCAATATTATAATAGTGAAACTTCTAGATATTGAGTCCCAAAGCAATATTTATTACACATGCACATACTTTAGAAACTTGATAAGCATTTATGGGGTAGTTACCAGGTGCAAATTATGTATGACTAATATGGCCACAGCTAAATCCCTGAAATTAGAGTTCTTCAAGAACATTGCCATACACTTACGGGAACTCAACCTATCAACAATCAGTGACTTGAACAAAACAACACTATTACCTGCTGTCAAGAAATTGAAAAAATTGCATGTGTTAGATGTTTCATATACAAGGATAAATATTGCAGATCTGCTTGACGTTTACCAAGCTTGTCCAACTATAAAAGATGTTTCTATAAACTTTATGTTTGATAAATCTGTTCCAATTACTGTACCTCAGAACACTATAGAGAAATGTCAAAATATGTTTGAACATTTTGAACGAGTTCACTTTGTTGGCATATTGACAAATCTGTTCTGTTCAAAACTGCCATTAAGACTGTTGGAAAAAGCCAAATTGAATGAGTTACAGTACACTATAACAGATTGTGCTTGCTTAGGCCCTGTTTATGACAATGATATAAACATGGAAGCAATGATTCAATTCAGGCTATGGAAAGTATTTCTGCTCAACTGGCATAAAGAAAATCAATACTATGGGCGCCTAAATGGATCTGCTATTCTTTCTATGTTAGACTTAAGAAAATATGATTTAATTATGATTAATCGATGCACCATGGATATGATGCAAGTTTTAGTGTCCCCAAGATTTAAAGATTTCTTCCTAAAACAATTTGATGTGCAAGCAGACATATTCAATACATGGGCCAACCAGGAACTTGGAGGAAATGTTGCTTTTATGATTTGGAATACTGAAACAACTGTATTTGATCACTCATTTTTTTATCACTTATCAAATCAATTACGTCAGTTTTTTCCATATTGTTTAAAATCTGCTGCAGATGACACCCAAATACCAGTTAATAATGATTGGTTTTACACCAAACCAAATCAAGATGACTTTGGAAGGTCAGAAAGAAAGATTGAGCCAGATTTTAAGAAAAGAAGGGTAGCTCCACAGGCCGTCATTCTTGACTATGATAATGTTTTTAAAAGAAAGAAAAATATTAAATTAACTATATCATTTGATAACTCAATTCGGTGTCCTGTGACACTGTCAAATAGTAGTGAATATTTGAAGAAAATAACTCATTTAAACTTGACTGGGCATGTGGTTTATAGTTCTGATTTTTTCAAGATACTATTTGCAAATTGTTATAGTCTTGTTGCAATCAATTGTACTTCATCGCCAAATGCTACCCAAGCATTGGGTCGATACATCTGGCTGTGTAAATATATTAAACATTTACGGTTAGTTGCAACAACAATTGATTTCAAGTCACTGTTTGTTTCATTAAGCCAATGCAGATACATAGAAAACGTGCATTTATACAATATGACATCAAGTGGTGATATATCAGAACCAAAGGATATGTTTGAAAGGTGTTGTCGCCTGTACAATTTATCAATTTGTATGCCTATGTCTGATACTTCGAGGATGAAAAAAATGCAGATACTCAATAAATTTAAATCAATGTACTCAAGAGATCATTTAAACATAGAATTGTGTGTTGCTCCTGATCTCAAAACTTATGGATATGATCCTTTTGTTGACGTTTTTGATTTGAATCCAATAAAAGTAGTGTAAAACATTTTTATTTCTATTTTTAATCTTCATATTTTTCTCCATAATAAAACACTGCTCTAGATGGTGATATTGTGGCTCTTTAAAGAATAACCAGTGCTTTACATTTGAAACTCTTCATTTAGTTTGAAACCAAAAATGTACTGACTTATATCGCGACACATCGTTTGTAAGTTTATAAATCACCTACTAGCTTTTCCTCGCGAGTTCGTCGGCCAGCCATGCCCGTCTTTAAAAGTACGATTGCGGTATAAAAAATATCCTATGTACCTACTTTCTCGTAGCTCAAATCCATACCAAATTTCATCCCAATTATCTAAACGGTTTAAGCGTGAAGAGGTAACAGACATTTATATACTTTCACATTTATAATATTAGTATGGATAACTAATAATCAACCAGTACTTATAATTAACCCTTTGATCGCAAAGAACCACTAATGTGCCTGTCACTAAATTGGTTATGGCAGACGCTGTCAAAGCAATTGTCCTGCTGTCAGATAAGGTTTATATTTGCTCTTCACTAGTAGATTTGTTGGCGTACACGTCATACTTTGACGCGAGAGGATAAGCGTTCAAAAGGTTAAAACCAACAAGTAACTATACCCACTCCCAACAGGATGATTTAATCTTTTGACCGCATAGCTCGTGGTGGTGCTCGTCGTAACATGTGCCTAAAGCACACCGTAAGTATAACAATGACACAGAAATGCGGTAAATAACGTTGCGTTCTAGTGCTTTCTGCCAACTTAACACCGACGGAGGTTAAAAGGATAAGATAAATGTTTAAAACTGACTAGAATGTATCGAAGGGATAAGATCAAACCAAACGCAATTACATCAGCTTTAAGCTTATAATTCATTAAAAAGTATACTAAATGTCAATTGGTCAATTATCAGATTATCCGGGGACAATTTACAAAATAATACAATACCCGATAAACTCGTTAAAGCAATGGTTATAATTATTGGCGCCCTTAAGTTTATACCTCGGTTAATGTTTATTTCCGTAGCTAATAAAATTTGAAAGGACAGTTTTCTTTTCAGCTGTCCGTAATATAGATTATGTCTTTGAGGGACATATGCTCATTATTTAGCACTGAAATTTATTTGTTAATACTATATGTATTAGAATACAGTAATAAGGTAGCGTACGAGTTATTCAATATACAAATTGGATCGAGGGTTACCAAAGCAAGTAGGGCGCGTTTGGAATATACAATTTTAATAACCGCAATAACCGAAAAACGTGTAAACGCCCCAAGTAGATGTGAAATTTCAATATTGATTCTTAAAAAATACATTGATATTAAATATAGATCTTACCATCGACGTCAAAGCAAACCTAATAATATATCCATAGATTAAATCGTTTCAGTATTTAAAAACACAACCTTTTGTATTGATGAAAATTGGGTAATTGTTACAGGTTAAACTACTCTTAAAAAGTAATAACTATGTACATTAATAAAAACGTTAATAAATAAATAAGTCTCTTAGTTACGCTATAATATTATAAAATTGGTATTAATTATTTAGAATAGCACTTTGCAACATGGGCAATGCATAAGAACTCAAATTCATACCCAACCAAGGCAGCTGTCCATCGAGGCACTTTTTAAACTACGTAAATTGCCACGCCGGCTATATATGCGACAGCGAGTACAGTCGCCATCAGATATGTCGGAGCTAAAAGGCTTGTCAAGGCGGTAAAGTGCATGTTCCGATATTTATGACATTTCCGATATTTCGGAGCTGTGGAGGTGACAGCTCCGAAATATCTGATGGCGACTGTACAACTTAACTTTGGGTATCGTCTATTGTCGTTGCCACCAACGTACCTAATATTGTCTTCGGTTGCCGCGATAATTATTCATAGAATAAACCAAAAAAAAAAAAAAGGAATATCGCACGACAACTAATATTCAGTATACATGATCAGTTTAAAAAATAAAAAAATATTGCCTCTGCCTGTATTGAAGGATATGGAGGAAAAATTCAGAGCCATCTGTAGAGTATGCGTAGCTCAGTTAGTAGAACGATGGGTATGTATCCTGAAGTCGCCGTAGATTTTTCCTTTATTCTTTCATTTCTAAGAATTATTTCGTAACTATCTACACTTAATTGTTACACGGGAAGGTTTATTTGCACCTTAATTATTATAATATCGATGTTAACTAATGAGAGTTACATTAACCAGTTGGAGCAGTTAAATTTAGTGAATTAAAATTTTAATGAAACACTAAAAATTCCTTATGCCACTCTCAGGTCAGTGATGCACAGTTTTGTTGTCAGTAAATACGTTTAGAAAAGGCGAAATCATGGTCCATTCTAACCCTGCACGGACTACGCATTTACTCTTTATCGAGATGAAGTGGCTACTAGGTGATGTTATAAGTCCAAGTGCATATGTAATTAACGACTGGCAGTATAAGCCTGCCGTTCCAATCTAGCCGGCGCTCTAGGAAAAAGGCTGTATGCCCTACCAAGTGCCATCTATAATTGGGATGGTGGCTGGCTAAGATACCGAAATTCTATTCAGTTCATCAGTTCGTTTATCAAAAGATACTGAACACGTAATTTTTCTTGAAAACAATTAAATAAAAAAATACAAAAAATTACAAAGTATAAGGCAGAGTGCTAGAAGAAAAAAACCTACATGTCCAATACTTTTTCTTAATGTCCAGTATGTTTTTAGAATAGCATCCAAAGTAGCCAGATATATCGTTGTGTACCTTTATTTGTCTATACACGATAACGATGTAGAACGATATATTTGGCTAGTTTGATTGCTGCAAGAAAATAGTCATCCCTATAGCGACAGGTACGCCTAGTATGGTACATGCGAGTATATAATACGCTGATTCCACGGTTCTGGTGATGTCTACGTGACGCTGACGAGGTGGCTCTGCACGTTGGTGGACTGGTGGTAGCGGCGGCGCGACGCGAAGTCCTCGTTGTCGTCGTTGAGCCGCTCCTGCTCCACGCGGATGTCCGAGTGCACCGGCGTCACCACCAGCTGCTCATACTCTAGTGGTCGCTTGCTGTAATCAATTACTTCTTGTGAAAAACCTTGATAATCTAAGTAATATTTACACATACCTACTGAATGGACAAATCAAAGGCACGGCGAAATTACCCACAAGACTTAAAGCGTAAAAAAACCGTAGCTCTGACGATTTCTATAATAAAATAGATGTGCTAACATGCACTACCACAATTACAATATTATTTCATTGAATGTTTAAGAAAATAAAATAAATAATAAATAAATATTTCGGGACAATCTTACACAAATCGACGTAGTCCTACGGTTAGCCAGTAAGGCTTGTTTTGTAGGTACTAGAAGACGATATATATAATAGATAGATACATATTAATACTTAAATACATAGAAAACACCCATGACTCAGGAACAAATATCTGTGCACATCACACAAATAAATGCCCCGACTGGGATTCGAACCCAGGACCATCAGCTTCATAGGCAGGGTCACTACCCACTAGGCCAGACCGGTCGTCAATTGTAATAATATAATTATTACTAACCCTATAGCTTGTAGGAATGCGATCTTCAGCCAGTAGAAAAAGCGGAACTCCGAGGCCCGGCCGGGCTTGACGGCGGGGTTGGCGGCGCCGATGTACAGCCACAGCAGCCACAGGATGCTGAGGCAGCCCAGCGCGTACGCCCAGTGCACCAGGAACATCAGCAGCAGCTTCACGGCCACCTGCCAATTATGTTCAAGATTGTATAGGCGAAAAACTTAGCTAAAGCACCTGGTCTATGTAGTAGTAACGTGTCTCGCATTTCGGCGTTCTATATTCAAATTTTGACGTAAGTTCCATATCAATTCTCCGCACAACTACATCGACATGGTGACTTTCTTAAGTTTTTCACCTATACATATACTCAGCTTTAACATTCCAGAATCATTATTTTTTGTCTTTCCCGTACATGAAACAATGGTATTCCGGATATTTAGGAAGCGTTGGCGGAGCCCCAGCCAACACGTACATTTCGACAATGTAAAGAAATGTATGGGGTACACTAAGCGGATGTTGCCCCTACCCGCATCTTGGGACGTGCGCAGAGACCCCAGCAGCCATTGTGTAAGGACTATTGAGATTTAATGGAATCTAGATTGAATGTACTAAAAGGCAGCATGATTGGACTAGCTATAGTATACACAATTTTATCTCCGGCCTAATGTGACTTGTCCTCAGAGATGGCTCAAAGGCAACACTGGTGTAAAGGTCTGAGGGTAGAAAGGTCTCAGTGAAATTTAGACATACTTACAGGCGACTCGCCTTATGTTCCCACATCTATTCTCGAGGTCAGAGCTCAGTATCATTATTATTAAAATTGTTATGTATTTTAACCTTTTACAGTCACAGATTTTTCGTTTAAAAAAAGAAGTTTAACAAAGCAACCCGCCGTGGAAACGGCATACACGTAAGTCTTGTTAGTGTGCTTGTATCTCTTATAGGGTAAAAAGGATAGAAACGGCCTATAGATAGGATCTGAAATTGTACTGAATAGTGACAACCACATGTGTATTGTTTTTCATTTTAGGAATCCCCCTGACGATGACTCGCTATCTTGTCATGTATGCCATATCTTGTCGTGTATGTCATATATTAAGTATTATAGATTTACCTACAACTGGCGTTAGCCGATGTTTTAGCCATTGTTCAAACTGGATTTCCGAATAACCCATGACTACAAACTTAGTGAGGTAATGAACTAACCCCAACGAGCGACAGCCACCGGTTGCACAGGTGTGAGTACCAGTTCTTGTCCTTGGAGTGCACACTAACGTTGGGGCGGCGCACTTCGGCGTCGACGTCGGCCCCTGCTCGGCCGTTCATCATCGCTGGGTCAGTCGGGGAAGGAGTAAAATCCTGAAACATAATCATGTTTACAAATTATAAATGATGCAAAGCTAATGTAACATAAACAAAACAAATTATTTAAAAAATATACTCACACCAACATTTTTATGCCTTATTCTTTCAGGAAATAATAGATCTAAGTCACTGCCAGTAGCGCCATATACTTGTGTATCTCTCTGTGAATGCCCCTGGAATCTAAAAAATAGGTATTATTAGGTATAATAGTCTTAGGTCTTAAAATTATTTTTATAAAAATAAGAAAAAACGGTATCATCTCATTATTCGTGTATTGCAGGTACATATTAAATTTTACTTCAATAATTTGTGTATAAGTTATTCGACCAATGACAACAAAAACGGAGTTAAACTCACTACAAAAGAAAAGCCATGAAATATTGTGATTATAAATAGAATAGCACTGAAGGGGTAAACCAAAAATATAAGAAATATCATACCTCATCTCACGTCTATGTTGCAAATCAAAGGTTTGAGCAAGGGCAAAGTAAGAGTAATCAATGCTAGCGTAAGTGATAAGAAACGGCATGGTCACGATGGGTGCAAGCTTGTTTATGTCGCCTATGATGATGAAAGTGATGGTCACTACGGCTACTACGACCATTGAGTATATGGGAACCTTATTTGGACCTCTCTGTAAAACAAAAAGGATGAAAAATTATAAAAGTGCTATAAATATGTGCTAGATGAGTTGTAGGTTATGTCATAATGTTGGATTATAATAAATATTGTCTTTATCTTTTTGTTTAATAAATACCTATTTGGCCAATGCAAGAAGCCCATCCATACTAATATTATAAATGTATAATGTGAAAGTAACTCTCTCTGTTACCTTTTCACGTTTAAACCGATGAACCAATTGGGACCAAACTTGGTATGGAGAGAATGTTAAGATTTCGTTAGCAGTTTTCTCAGTACTCCTATGCTAATTTAAGTAATTAACGTTTTGATCACCGAGCTCGTTGACGAAAAAGTGTGGCTCAGACGCCATGACATGTGCCTTAGGTACAATTATGTAAAGCGGCAAATGAGGTTTTGGTGTTTGAGACACAGCTTACCGTCGAAGTGAATTGCAGCTCAAAGAGTTAATCTTACAAGTAAACTAAAAAGATGATGATTCTACCAAGCCAACAAATGAAAAAAAAAAAAAGAAACACTTACACCATGCCCTAGGTTTTCGATTCCTGGTATAACCTTCTCGTTGGCTATGCTCTGAAGGACCCTAGGAGTCCCGTACATAGCTCCTAAGCACGAGCTCATGGAGCTGACATATAAGCCCGCTAGTAGTAGGACAGTGATGGCTGATATGTCTGTTACTATAGAGAAGTTTGTAAGCAACACTTCTCTGCTCACAGTTGCCGCGAGGGTTATGACGAACATTAAGTATAGGAATGTGCTGAAAAATAAAATGTAATGTCTTGATCTCGTTTCATCGTAAATTTCGAAAACAAATGTTATTATTTACCTTTAAATGTTCTAAGGATCAATTGCTTCTAATTGATGATTGACAAGATTTTATAAACTTTGTTAAGTCTACATTGAAGAAATAAAGTTTGCTTTTAAAGGATCTAATAGTATTATTACTGATAGCATATTAAAGACTGTCAATTTGGCAAATACAAAAAGAGGTAAACAAACACAAATATAAACATATTTACAATATAAGATTTTAAGCTAACATAGTTGTCTACATTACAACTATTACTTAAAACGAGATAGTTATCATATAGTTTAATTTGAATGTGTTCCCGATACTTCACGGATGTTTCCGTGAGGATGGCACATGCAACAAACAGTACCGAAATATCGGAAACTCATTCCAATTAACATACACGGTAATTATCCGGTTTCAATTACGTAATAATTGTAATTTACAAATACAATAGTTTGATAAATACTAAATAATAATAGGTGCTTTAAACTCACCCTGTTCCAATAGCTGCCAATGAGCCATTAGGAATATTCATGGAAGGATTTTTCAAGTCCCCACTCATATTGATGCCTGCCAGAATGCCCGTAATAGTCGGGAAAAAAACGCCAAAGCATTGGAACCACGTATAGTCCTTGTAGTCTGGCCACATATTGTAGGATATTGTGCTGTTGAGCCATCCATTAAAGCCAGGAACATCTTTAAATAAAATGAGAATTATATTGATTATTTATTATATCATTTCATGGTTTTTATAAATTTTTACAACTACAGCATTAACCAGGAGTAATCTTATAAGTGAATATAATCCCAGTCTAATTTAGTTGTAACAATTGGACTAGCTACTTCCCTAAAACATCTAACCAGCAAGTCTCTATGAAACCCCAGACCTATATTTACTGCCATGTCTATGAGAGTATTACACTGTGATGTAACATTGTGTCATGATTAATGCACCGCTTATGCATAGCACAAATGTTTGACTTACTTTTTCCTATGTATTTAACCCAATCTCAAAACATGTGAAAACTTACACAGTCAAGCTGGCCCAAAGGTAAAAAATGATGTCCTGCCCAACCAATTCCAGGCTAATAATCAAGCTAATTTTAAACATAATAATAAAGCTATACTAACCAGTGTGGGCTGTAAACGAACCAACAAAGAAGTCCAAAGCAGCCAATAAAATAATTAGTAACAGAACAAACTGCAATTTAATAACCCATTTAACCCCCGCAATATTGATCGTGCCCAACAATAGCACTGCAGCAATGGCAAATCCACGTGCTGCCCACGTTTCTTCAGTTCCAAACAACTTGGCCATTGATTCTCCAAAACCAAACACATTTAATGCACAACCAACAGCCTGAAAAAATATCTCATGTATGTGTTTGGTAAAAAATTAACTTAAATATAATCTACAGTATGAAATACAAACGCCATAGAACAATTTTGATATTTATTCATACCTAAAGTAAAGTATGATATTTAAGGGCATTTCTACTGTTACATGTTAATTGCCATTGTCCATCCATTGCACTTTAGTATGAGATTTGGTACTTAATTTATGGCTCTCATTGTTGCTGAACTGATATTGCTAATTTCAGCTAAGGTATTTTCAAGATTATTGCGTTAAAAGTTAGTGACCACTGCTACATAAGGAGCACTTTACATTGGCTACATGTTCCTTACATGAAATTAATTTGATTCTGTTGGTGCCATGGTCTTTGTACTTGTGCTTATAGTTTTTGTTGCTTGTTTATTTATACTTATGCCTGACTATTATGGCATCTATGCAAATAATTCTGATTGCCCACAACTAGGTGGGATCCTGGTAATAAATGTCTAGTCAAATTAGCATTATGCTATAAAGTATACTAATTTATATAACTATAAATACAATACCTGGCCAAAACAGTAGACAATGCCCAGTGCCCCTCCCATCCTGGAGCCCAGTGTGTGAGCAAGTAAGAAGTAAACACCTCCACTTTCTATGCGGCATCTCTCACAAATACCAACTGCTGATAAGACTGAGATCAGGGCTACAAAAACTGAAAATAATAGAACTAATTATTATAATTAATAATTATTTCAAGTTTTAATAAGACATTCTAGTCATACCAAATGAGGAGTTAACAGATTGCTGATTAGGTAAATCAACTACAAATAAATAAAAAAAAAACAGAAATGTCCCATAGACAAACCAATAAATAAATAAATACTACAGGACATCCTTACACAAATTGGCAGAGCCCCATGGTAAGCTTAAGAAGGTTTGTGTTGTAGGTACACACTGTACACAGCCAACAATATAGATAATATACAAATATGTAGACAATATTCCTCCATCAGGATTCCTTACTAGGATTTGAACCAACGACTGTTGGCCTTATAGGCAAGGTCACAACCCATTAGGCCAGACATGTTGCCAATATGTCTTGCAGAATCTTTTATAATTTGGTCATAACTGTGAAAGTTATGTTTGTATAATCTGCATATTTAGCTTCTTAAATATATCAATTCCTTTTTAGCTACAACTACACTAATTGCTTGTACTATAAGGGGTCTATTAATTAGTAAATTTCTATCAAATGTAACATTTTCATTATAAAAGGTTAACTCCATCCACTTTCACATTTGTGTTTGTTAAAAACACAAAATAAACAAATGTTTGCTAAGTTTTAATTGTCATTAAAATGGAGCAGTACTGTTTAAGTGTTGTGGGTATAAGGGGGTAAGTAAACATACCTGTGAAAAACACTATTAGAATAGCATTTACTAAGCCTGCTTGAGCTACTATCCAGCCCGACCGCAGAAATACAATTACTCCAAAAATGTTGATGAGACATGATGTGAACACTCCATCCCAGGTGCCAAACAGGACTGGTTGTGATATGAAGAAGTTAGACTTCCACCATGGAACATCTCCCTGCCAATATAAAATAATATAAGACTTTCATAACATTTCAATATCATAGATTCATTGTATTTTAAACAACTTTCTGTGGCAGTCAGGTAACATTGTAAAAGATTGATTTTGTTGAGATTCCATAATTAAAATCTGGATATAAAAACCAGTACATTAATCTTTTAACAAAAAAGCCTTATTAACTCAGTAGCTAATATCAGTTGTTTGTAAAAAAAAAAAAAATAGTATAGACTACAAATTCGGTAATAAGTAAGTAACATAATATATTCTAAGATATGAGTCATTAGTTAAAATTTCATTGAGCTAAGACTGCAATTCTACATAATTTAGTTGAAATTAAAATACAAAACAACACTGTGAAGCTGTATAGATTCTGTCTAAAACAGCTTAGCATCAGTGATGATTACATACACCAATAATACCAATATCTAATCTTAATCTCGTAATTTTTGCTGAACATAGAAAGTAATTCACAAACTTATAATTTAACAACGCACTGTCATCTACACCAACTCATTTTTACCTGAATATCCGCAAATATTTCATTAGCCCCTGAGGCTTGGTGACCACCTGTTCCATATTGTGATTCATTTCCCAGGTCCACGAAACCACCGGATTGTCTTCTCATTCGAGCCCTATCGAAGCCCGCGTCTTCACTGCGAAAACTGTCTATATCTAACTCGTTCCTTCTTTCCCGACTATTTGGCTCCATATTATTATAATAATTTAATACGAAATATTAAAAAATATTTGTTTATCTCGCGCTACTTCGCATAAACATCCTGTAAATTTGATACGTGAACGTTGTGAAGTGAACTCTGTCAAACTTTACAAGTGACAGTTATAACAGAAGGTTACTAGGAGAAAAAAATAATAAAACATGGCTCCGACAACGGGAGCACATTAGCACAAAGCACATGCCAGTACAACAGATTGGATTGGATATGAGTTAGAGTATTATTTTCTTTGGATATTAGTAGGCATCATTATATTCTCTGGATGTTGGAATGAAAACAAAAACCTCAACATCGATAGCGACCTCTGTCGCTTTTGATTATTTGAGGCAAAGAGAGGAAAATAAGACCTCTCAATTATTGTTCTCTCTATATTACTCCCTTACCTATAATTTGAAAATAAATCCTTAGTTGTGGCAATTTTTCAAATCCATATTAATCCATACTATCTATTATGCCCGGAATACACGAGGCTAGTTTTTCAAACCAGTATAGTAAGCTAGTAGGCTAGTAAAACTGTCCTGGCTTAAACACAGGCTAGTGCTGTCTACACGATGCCAGTAATTTTAAGTCAGTTCGAGTGCCAGTACCTTTCCAAACTGTCGTAAACATATCGTCAATATGAACGTAATTCGTAAAAAATTACATAGCATGAATGAAACAATTACTTAAAAAGCTATGTAAATGTGTACTAGATGAATTACTTGAAGATATATTTAAAAAAACGTGTATGGCTACATGGCACTAACCGGACGGATACTAGCTTCACCGGCCGCACGAAGATAGTACACAAGCCAGGCTAGCGAAATCGGTGGTGGGGGGCGCTACTAGCTCAAAAAATAGAACGGCAAGCTATTAAAACTATCCTGGCTTCAGCACTAGCTTACTAGCCTGAAAGTTAAGCTAGTTTTGTATACACGAAGATAGACGCACTAGCTTGCTAGCTTACTAGCACTAGCTTACTATACTGGCTTGAAAAACTAGCCTCGTGTATTCCGGGCATTAGGCCTTGCGGCCCCTGTACTGACAGACATATTTTTGGTACCACAGTACAAGATATCAGCGTAGACATTCGTTATAGGTGATTACCTAGCTATTATTTTCTATTTATTGGCGATTACCAATAAATAGAAAGCACACACGAATACACGAGCTTGTACTCGTACGTGAACAGAGTGTTTAGGTTTAAAGTCAGTGTCAAAACAAAACTACATAAGTATTTTTCTTTCCAAGCTACCTCGCTTCATCATGTCAGCCGAAACGAAAGAACTGCTGGACATAGGCCTCCCCCAAAACGATCCAACAAGACCGGTCCTGCGCCTTCCACATCCAGCTTACCAGCTACCTTGTTTACTTGTTGTTTTATTGAGCTTGCCGTTACTTATATTATAAATGTCCATTTAAAATTTTTAAAATAATTGTCGCGCGCGCTTAACTGTCAAAGCCAAGTCAACTGGCACAGTAGGTACCTACCGTGGAACATCGAAGTTCGTATATTTCGAGCATCAAAGTTTACAACTTGGAAATTATTCCATACAATGGTAAAAAGCGACCCAAGTTCGATTAGACAACTGCATTGAATTATTGCAAGTATATTTATGCAGGCGTTTTGGCATTTGTTACATACCTCACATACCTGATCATTAACTTAAATTAGCTTCTAATACTAGATAAAAATTCTTATCTTCTTGTTTTTCTTTTGCGTCGTAAAATTTAGTATTAAGGAGATAATAATTCAATACAGGCGAAGTCTGGTATTAGATCCTGCATGTCTGGACATTCTCGCTAAATATTATAAAAATCACTAGACAGCCGCATAGAGCAACTATATTGAATAGGTACCTCTCTCATTTTTATCTATTTGGGAGACAGCAGCTTTTTAGCCCAAATATTATTATTATGCTATTGATCCATATTATTCATCCTGATTATGAAGAGTATTTTAATAATCTTTGAATGCACACAGAACATTAAATTACATCATTTAACCCTTTTCAAGGTCGCAGGTACGCTACGCACTACACTCAACGTTTTAATGCTTTGTAGGGGAAAGCAGTTATGGCCGGGGAACGACTAATAGGGATGTTGACACATATCACATTTTGCAACAAAGTTAAGTGAAATTGGTTCAAAATGACGAATATAATCAATTAAAATTGAATATTAATACTTATTTGATTTATACAAATTATTTTGCGAATTTTCAAAAAACCGTGGTACCTACCCATTAAATTCTCACGGTTTACCACTTTGTCGGCGTCATTACTTACAAGTATTGACTACATACTTAAATAATATTAGCGCGCCAATGAGCAATATCAATATGTAGTATGTAGTAGTACCTACCTATTATTATTTTTGCATTTATAGTAAAATTTCCCATTTGACGTATGCCATCAGAGGCTCTAGTGTAAGTTTCTTTTGATGTAAAGTCTTACGTCTTCATCTGGGTGTAAAGTGAGATTTTCGGTCGCGGTAAATCTCTCTTACCGCCCAGTGTGACGTAAAAACGTTTACGAACGCGTAAGTGATAATACTAATAATGTTATTTATATGGGAAACGCAAACGCGTTCGTGAGGTAAAGTTACGTTAAAAACTTACACTTAGGGCTCTGAGTGAGTGAGTGAGTGAGTGAGTGAGTACGTCAAAAGAAACTTACACTAGAGCCTCAGGGCTCAGTATATTAGAACACTAATTACAGTGAATGACATAGTAGTCTTAATGATATAACTATAAGTACTTATGTATAATTTTGCTTATTACCTATTAGGTAGGTACGTGCGCCGTCACGGAATAGCCTGCAGTGCAGGCCCTGCACGCTGCAGTAGAACCGATCCGCACGTTATTAACTCCTTTCAGTCTATCAACATTACCTCCTCAAATTCTTGTCGTTTCGTATCGGTCCGGGTTTTTGCATTAGTTTGCGGCGCATTGAGGCGGCATTCACAATGGAGGAAGCATTATTGGTGCAGGGTACCACAGAACACATTAGGATATGTGTCATTATCTAGGAAAAGGGACCTTATTGTCGATGGCGCTTACGTCGAATCGCGTTGCGTTTGTATTGTATCGTCTTGAACAACGACGTAAGCACCATCGACAATAAGGTCTCCTTTCGTAGATAATGTCACATATCTATAATTCTAAACGGCTTTAAGATTTTGATTATCTTTTATACCAAAACCTTATTTAGGTACATATCAGGATTAAAATAACTAAATGGTTTTAGTACCTAAGTTGACATACTGTAGGTATGCGCCCAAAGCTGCCTAAATACGTTCAAAGCTTTTGTCTTTTAAAACCAGATACAGAATGAATTTTGTCCTTTTCGTCTTTTTATGGGGCGTACGTACCATAAGGTACACCGGGATCCATTCTTGCTTTTATCTCCAAAGTTTGCCAAGAAAAATATAAGATGATTACCCAGCCTGGCAAACCAAATTTATCAGTGTAAGTAGAAAAAGCCCTAAAGGCCATAAGGAAGAGAAAAAGAACTACTTACATATAATTGTATCATCTTTCTTGGGGTCAGTTTTATTAAAAGAAAAAAACATTAAGTATATTTTTTATGTTTATTTTATAAGTGAATAACTTACCTGGCGGAATTATTATTATAATAATTAGGTATCTACACAAAATATATAACTAATATACATAAACGTATACTACGCCTATGTTGGTTTATTGTTGTATTATTATTATTTGTTTCTCTACTCTAATATAGATCCAACATGTAGAGGCCCTTTGGAATATTTTGATGTAGTACACCTGCTAGAACTTATTCAATAGATACCAGTGAACTGGTCCAAGCAGGCGATGAGGCTATTAGAAATAAAATAAAAATAATGCTGGACTGTGGTGTTAAAGTTGGGCTGGGTTAAAAATTCGGCTAATTTAGAGAGCTGGATGCCTGCTATAAACATGTTATAGCGCCAGGCGGTGACTCGCCGCTGACTAGATCGGCCCCTGAAACTGCCGACGTAAAGGCCACCAGGAGCAACATCGATGTGGGCGGCTCAGGGTGTTGGAGACACGTCGGTGACGGAGGCCCTGGGGCGCTACTGCGAAACACGATATTCGTAAATTTCGGACGATTGTCTCTGTCACTCTTGTGACGCCTTAATTGGAGTAAAAGGGAAAGATGCTCGAAATATACGAACTTCGATGTTCGCGGTACCGGGCCTGACCTACACTCTGGAGCACTCGGGTAAGTCGGGTCGTTATTTTTAACAGCTCTCCACAAGTTGCGCCCAGTATTATTATTATTAATCAACAAAAGTTATTTGTTATAAAGGGTTAATAATTCTGAACAATAGAGAGTACATACGAGACGTAAAATAAGTTTGCATCCGTGATCCGTGAACCTATATCACAAACATAAAGTCAAATAAATAATATATGAATTTCCATATGTTGACGACAGGGTTTTTTACTGTACTTAAGTTTAATTATCAAGATGATCGTTTGATGAGCATTTAGATGTAGGATTGTATACGGGCTGATTTATTGGTGGTGACCCAGAACCAGATTTTTAACTCAGTAACAATTCAAAATTATCTTATGGTAGTATTTCGTCAAAACAAACTTTAATTATCCGTTTTTGTTTGTGCATTAAAATAATCTGGAACCTGCTGGAACTAACCAAATCTTGCCTTTTGACATACGCAGTATGGGAAGCGACAAGATGTCACATTGAGTCGGGTAACCCATGGGTAACCAAATTGTAAAAATAGTTTTTTGTACTTACCATCTTGGAAATAGTTATTATTTTTGGTGACAATCAATTAATGATCCACATAATTAGGTTCATTTATGAATTCTATGTCAAGCCTCTTTCTTAAAAATAAGCTTAAAGATTAAACTAAGTTACAATACAGTGTGTAAATCTTATACGGGCGAATCTCTTAACGGAGGGTAGAATAGGACATAAGAAATATATTTAGATAACTTTTGCTTAGAAGTACAATTAAAATTTTATTCATATAAAAAAATCGGCCCGCAATGTGCAACACACTCGAGTTAAACACTCGTTGACAGTTAGTTTCAAAGCTCATATCGCGTAATGTTCGCAGTACATTTCTGCTCAGAAATTTTACAAAAATTTATTACATATGTATAATAGGTATAATTAAAGAAAACCTTTTGGTTAATGATTATACTGGTAAATCCTATGTCTGGTTTAATTCTTCGCCCTTATTAAATTAGACTTACACACAGTATATCCTGACATTTCAATTGTTAGTATTGGGCCATGATTGAAGAATTATTTCTGAAAACAAACATGGTATGTACTCGTACGTGCTCAGGCAAAAGTGACTTGATCCATGTTCATTTTTACTATTTTTTTTATCGTTATGACTAAAAGGGTCCTGTACGATTATCAATGCAAAATTAGACACTGTATTATTAAATTACGTTTCTTTTTAGGGAACCCTCCCCCCTCCTATTTATTTTATTTAAATTTAATAATGGATTTTAAGCTACAACCTTGTAAATGTTTCAAGTGTCTACCCGTTGTCGTTATTATTCTGTTTTTTTATTTTTATTTTGTATTTGTTATTATAGTGGCAACAAAATGATATCACTTGTGAAAATCTCAATTTTCTACCAGGTGACAGACAGACGGATAATAGAGTCCCCATTTTACCCTTTGGGTACGGAACTCTAAAAAGTAGCTAAATAAGCTTGAAAGGCTCTCTAGGGTGGAAATGAATCAGTTTCTACTTGTGTAATAGATAAAAAACACTTTTTCACACTATGTGATATGAAAGACAAGTAAATTTTAGTTATTTAATTAGTCAAGTGTAAAAAATATTATGGATGCTCTTATGTCGACATAATATCGTGAAATCTATCTATATAAATGCTTTTGCACTCGATGAAAGTTACTAAATCCATACAATCACGTACTGGCACATATTCCTACTAATTACGATACAATTTTAATATTAAACGGCCTTGGCGGTTGTTGTTCAGTTAATAATTGAGGCCAGGACAGGAAGTTCCAATGTAGGTAATAGAAATGTGAAGTTTTGCTGGAAAAGTAGCGCCGGGCGCTTTATTCCATTGTGTTAAAGATGTTTTTCTCATCGTTCCGCGGAAGTTTCCCTACTTGTCCCAAATGTTGCTCAAACAAGAAGTTTCTTTTTTTATATTGTCCTTAGGTGTCGAACAGTTAAGTCAACTTTTATAAACTGTTTTATTTAGGTATTCACTTTTATGAAATCCATAGACAAAAATATACTTGAAATAATATAAATTATTGTATAGTTGTGCTACGAAGTTTGACGTTCCATGAAATATCATAAACAATTTGAAATAGTAAACTTACCAAATCATATGAAGATGTTCCAAAACTTATAGATCAACCTGGTGTGTGCCAGTTGTTTAGCATTGTTACGAAAAGCGAAAAAAGGTTAGGTAAATGCGTGTTTGATATTTCACCCGCACTCGTAAATTCGTGCGCGGCTTTTGGGTGCTATCTTAATCGTTGCGGTAGATATATTTACGCCGCAATAAGTTATCAGGAGCCTAATTACGGCCGCGAAACCACCTGTCCGCTATCGTCTGTCTGTACATAGGCCTTCGCATATACTTCCGTGCGTCTTACGCGCGGGACCTCCCCCGAGGCGTGATTGGTCGGGCCGGGAGGTGCGCGCGCACCGGCCCTCCTCGCTGTCTGGAGCGCTGCTCGGACTCCGGAGCAGCCGGTCGCGGCCGCGATGTGGCGCCGACAGTGCTGTCGCGACCCCATCGCATCGCAGCGCGGACCAGACGCTCCGCACTATCCGCAAAGAACGTGCGCTCACCACACAAAAACTTCTTTACAACTAAATTGGACATTAACTTATCGAGTATAGACATTTTGTAAATAATAGTTGTATAAGTTTTGTATTGTAGTTTTGTAAAGTTTTAAACTTTTGAGGTGGAGACCAAACTTTCATATTAGTATAGTGAAGATCTGACACTTTGGTGATGTGAAATGGGTTGGCACCACAAGCAGGTCCGCACGGTGCCGCGGCCGCTGGCCAGCTGGTGCGCCTGGGCATGCGCGCTGCTCGCCGCCGCCGCGAGCGTTCACGCGGACGTCGACACCTCCACGGGTCTTGGAGACAACACACTAACTAATTCAGGTACCTTCAATACCTTCATACATCGTTTAGCATCCAGTATCTCAACTTTAGATACGTTTAGTTTATTTCTTAACTTTTCTGAACTTACTGATAAAACATTGGAAACATGTTTATTAATTTCAAAGTACATATTGTAGAATATGTGACGTTAGTTGTAAATAATGATCTCTTATGTCGTTTCTTAATTGTTATCTAACAATCAAAAAGCTAGGTTTTAGGACCGGTTCAATAAAACGTTCTTGCATTTTTTACTTTGGTTAATCCAATTCATATACAACTTATTTAATTGTAACCCCAGGTGTGTTATTAAAGTGTCTAAAAATCAATGAACAAATGCGAGACCTTTATTCTACGCGTTTAGGGTCAAATATTGATGCGTGTAGGTGTATAGCATATGTTAGATGTGATTTGCAACTTGTTAGTCTAGTTATTTGTTAAAAAAAAAAAACATAAACGAAAGAAGACGTATTTCAAAACTATACGTTTCTACTCATATATCCCATTCTACTATATTTGTGTTGCCGCTAGGCCGGTTACTTTACTTATTACTAAATACACTCCTTGGACTTTTGTATTATGGACGTCAATTATAAATAATTTAATTACGTGAAACAATAGATTTGTTTAAATAAGAAGTCATAAGTAAATATACTTATATTTAAACTTGCGTTAATTCTTATTTATCCAATACTGAGTTATCTTCCAATTGTTTTATTAATCTCGGTGGGCGGTGACGGAATAGAACAACACCTTCTTATGTGCGTAATCAGATATTGCTTTTCTTACCGAAAAAATCGTGATTTATTTTCAAATGGGAACCGTTCAATCTTTACCACTAACGTTTATGTAATTGTAGTGTACCTACAACATATAATGCGTATGATAATAAATGTATTGTAAACATGTTATTATTTATAAAATAACGTAGGTGTAATCTCATCAAAATTTGTAATCCGTCATCTCAATGAATTCCGTCTGTATTAGGTAATAGACGCCATGGCTATATAAGTTGTATCGCCCAATACATATAAAATTACTTAAAAAAAAACCACAAAACACCTAACAATTATGGCTTAAAAAATGGGGAGGTTTAAGGCAATTAAAACGTAAAAAAAATTAAGAAGGTAATTATTTATGCTTTTTTTTCGTGTTTACAGTTATTTTCATTTGAAATTTGGTTCCTCTCATGTGGTCCCATTTAGATTTGATCAATATTTACTACTAGGTTTTGCTGTCGGTGGGCTTTTGTAGTTTAAACTAGGAACAACTCAATTTATTTTAATTTGCGTTGGGTTTTAAGTATAACACCACTATATACTACTTTTCTTCTAGCTATTTTTTTCATTAAGCCGATTTGTTAATCACTTTCCCTGTTGGAATCAACTTGGAAAATATTAGTCGTATTTTTTTATTGTCAGAATCAACAAAGTGTCCCGCTGTAAAGCAAAAAATAAGGTCCCTAAAAAAGTTTTGAAAAATTGTTTATTTAGTTTTTATTTTATTCAGTTTTTAAATAGGTACAGTTAAAATAAAACGTGATAAATTAATATATATTATTTATAAATTGAGTGTGACAATAGCGATATTCAAACCTGGAAAAAAAAATACATTTGGTATAATTTATTAAATTACACATAATAAATGTTCCGGTCTTTTGTATTTTAGTTTTTTTTAATGATTTTGTACAGTTCTATTTTATAAATGTTACAATAAACAAAACATAGTATGAAATAGAGCCAAAAATATTATTAATACAACCTTGTCAAGCCGTGCTCAGTGTAGGGTTTCGTATTTTTCGATCCTCAACTCAGAAACAATTCAACTAAATAAGAAAAAAATCCTTGAAAGTCTTTAAGAAAAATCCTTGAAAGCTGCTCTATCATGTTTTTTTTCAACCTTAAAGTGTGAGAAGTCGACACCTTAGGGTAGAGCTAGAATTTTTTGTCCATTCTTTCGATTGAGATCATTTAAAAACGGGATGTTTATTTCATATTTCAGTCAAATGATTTAATGCAGCATTACTTTTAATAATATAAGAAAGATCGATATGAGTAGGTAGGTGCCTATTATTTTAGGCATTTGAGAAGCTCTTATTTTTGGTGCCCTACTGTCATTGGGGCTGTAGGGAGAAGAACCGCCGGAATACCGCGATCAGAATCTGACCTGTGATCCAACCACAACCACGGAGCAAGAGTCGAGACTGAAGATGTCGGAAACGGTTCTATTTATTATGAATATATAGCTTGTATTTTTAATATTACCTCAAATTTTAACAAGTCGTAGACATTAGTGTTATGAACCGACAAACAACTCTTAACTAATTTCTTTTTTGTTCATTAAAAAATAATTCAGCAGTCAATGTTTTGCTACTTTATCTTACTGGCGATGGCGTAACAACTGTCGTTTCAAGTGTGCGCAATTTAATCCTGCTCAAAACAATTCAAAAATTAATAACGCTTTAGTGGTTAACACTAATTTGAAATTACCTCGCAATATCAGTTCATAGTACGAAAACCTACGTTTGGTTAAGGTTTGAGGTAATATTAAATATACTCGCTGTATAAATCTAGTACTGAATGAAAACGATTTTTCTGTCCAAAATTATGAAAAAAGGTCATATAATTTAGCAAAACAATGATAGTGTTCAGCAGCAGGTCGATGCTGTCGAATCTGACGTCAATGTCGTTAGATTAATAATATTTTAATGAAACTAGGGCAACATTCGTTAAGCCCGACCAGGAATATAATATATGAGCATGCGCCATACTGCGGATTTTCATTAGAACTAATTTCTTGCAAGAATGTAAATGATGAGTTGTCACACTGTCAGTCAGTCATTATGGCGGTTTGAAATTTGAATAATACAAAAGTGTTGAATAAAGATAAGTGCCATAAACTCCCCTATACAGTAAAAGTGGAGAATTGTAAGAGACAGATATAAAACGTCCGGGAAATGAAACTATTTGGCTACGAAACATTTTCATATGAACATCAGTGCTGACATGTAAACAAATCAAGTTATCACCATAATGTAATAATGAAAATAATAGCGCCGTCTTGACAATGATCATATATTTCTGGTCAAGTTTTAGGTACATCCATTTCAGGGTCTAAAATGAAATATAAATCTATTATACAAATATAAAAGAAAGTGGGGTTTGTTCAACCGCTTATAACTCGAGAACGACTGAACCGATTAAAATGATTTTGGAGTGGTTGGTATCGTCACAGCCCTGATTGAGACATTAAGTATTAAAAAGTCAAAAAACCCGTGATTTAGAAAAATAAATATGACCTCAATTGAATGGTCGCCATTGTTTCCATTATGTTTATTGAATTAAAATCATATATGTTTTAGCAAATTAAAGCTATCACTACTTTTGTCGTTTTTAGGCGGTACGAAATACGCCGGGTCAGCTAGTTTAAAATATAAACTAAAAATCTGTGCGAATAATAATGTAAGGCAGCATGATCTTTATATCGCGTGGATTTAGAAATGGCACGTTATCCAGTATGATTTTGAATCAGTGATCAGTTATCACGATCATAATACTAACTCAGTAATTAATGACCGTCACGTTTCTAAGTCGTAATCCAAACTGCTGGAGCTAGAGATACGGGTTCTATGATAATTGTGATTTAGAAATCAATTTTGTTATTTCCTTTTCACCCTATTACCCTAATAATCTGTGTGTCTGTGAACTTCCAAGCTCTTTAATATTGCAATGACAATTTATGAGTAGACAATGGTCACTAGATAAACAGAGTTGCAAAGAGTAGATAGATAGTTAAAAAAAAGTAAAATGGCTTCCATCAATTCTGATGATTTTGCCATTGTCAAAGTGATTGTAGCAAATCAAAGTGATTGTAGGCCTTGCGTTCTGTAAAGTGGTTGCTGGACTTTACAGAAAGCCACGAGGCAGCCGTGGCTTTGGGACTGGCGGGTTCTGACCAAATAGTAGTGAAACGCGTTTTGATATCAATTCTTCATTAGCTGCACAATGTTGCGTTAGATCACTGAATAATTAATAAACTATCGATATTACACACTAAACGACGTTAAAGAACAAAAAACAAAAATAGTTATTTGCTATACAAGGGAGCAAAGTTAGTGCTTAACTTCTCGTGCTAGTATTGATACCTGAGCTAGCGAAAGATTCCAAAATTGAACTCAGAGCATAGCGAGTGTTTCAAAGAGTGCAATCTTAAGCATTGGGAGGGTTTCAAAGCACGAGGGGGGATACAATTTGCTACCGAGTGAAACACAATTTTTCACCCATTTTATAAAACTTTAAAAATTTATTTATTATAACTTGAGTTAGGAATCTGGTGCCATTTTAGCACAAGTAATGCAGTGGAGTCACTATTGTATATTTTTTTATTTGAAATGAATAACTGCATGATAAAGCCATATTATGTACATTTCAAAATATTAAATTTAAATTAATTTAACTTTTGAACTAAAAAGATTATGTATTCAAGAGCTTGAACAACTTGCAACTGGAATTAAAGTTTCAAAATCTTGCATGTTATCTTCATCTGATTTTAAATGGTTGTCAAGATTATAAAAAGTATACACTATGGCAATTTGTTCCATATTCACTGGCGTTACACGGTTTCTCAACTTATGAAAAATCCATTTATGTGTCGAAAAATATCTCTCTACATCATCTCATGTTAACGTAAATAAATACAAAATTATGAAAATATGATTTCTGAGTTGTCGAAATTGACAGAAACATAAGAGTTCGGCAACTAATAATAATGTAATAATGAAAATAATAGCGCCGTCTTGACAATGACCATATATTTCTGGCCAGGCTTTAGGTACATTAATTTCAGGGTCTAAAATGAAATATAAATTTAAAATAAAAACTAAAAATCTGTGTGAATAATAATGTACGGCGACTTGATCTTATAAAGATCAAGTCGCCGTACATAGTTGCCGGGACTTTTTGGTCAACCAAAAATATGGAATAGGTAGGTTTGTAATATAAGTTAAACATATATTAGAAAATGTGCTCAAAATGTTTTTACCGTTGTCGACGTGGAAGCCATCGGAATAACAATTTTTTTGTGCTTTAGTGCTAACTAAATTATCAGTAAGTAGTAGTATACTGAAACTTATCCAATGGAAAATTGTTCAAGATCTTGAATAGGGATAAGATTACACATTTTAACAATATGTTATGTTTATATTTAATTTCTATGAATCAATTTACTTGTATGTCACTAATACATTTTATTATGCATTATTGATATATCAATCATTTATTCATTCAATCAAACAAATTTATAACAACGACTCCAACGGCTCGTTGTTCTCCCCATGCCACCAAAATTCCTAACTCTAATTATAACGTAAAAAAAGCACTCGATGAGTAATTAACAATTTGTATGAAATTCCTTTCCACTCTTGTGAATAAAATGCAACTTTGCTACGTGTTTTTAAAGAATAATACAGTTATTTCCGAGCTAGTGAGGTGAAAAATATATTATCAAGACATATTCGCCATTTCAAGACTCAACTGGAAGTCCAACAAAGCCATAGATATTGTATGATTTTAGATTTGTCAAATTTCCCGTCGAGGCAATATTAGTCCAATAATTTATGTAGGAAGACCATTTAGTAGTTATCACTTTTAATTGTTCAAACACTGTGGTCATTGCTCACCTGCTCATTAAGCTAGTTTTATGTAGATATTTTTCTTTTCCTGGTGCATTAACATATAAGAATAAGTAGGTACAGTTGCCACAAGAGGTCTGCATACATCTGTCTCATCGATAATAAACGTGCCATCCACTCCACGGCGGAGTATAAAAGGGAGAAGTGCGGTTATTAATTAAAATAAGTGAATTATGAAGGCCCTTCATGGCTGCAACCGCTGCTCGATAGCTGCATTTCTGTACCTTGTATTAATTTAATGTTGGATGAATGAGCCCTGATACCTATAACTATTTAAAAACCTTGGCTAACTCTATTTCACCTGAATAAGTTACCTCCGGACAGGAGGTACGAGTTTTGGAGTCTAAAAATGGCCGTTGCTATTTATGCTTTTCACGTTTAAATCAAAGTAATTATGTGTTAATTTTCTGTTAAATTATACTAGTGATTAAGACGAATTAACGGCTATCATGGTGTATTATTATTTTATCTCCTAAGTGAAATTTGAGTCCGTCCCTATGTCATGACAATTTGTTTTTTACTCACATTTTATCGAGGGAATGGCCAAGTAATAGGTAATAGCTACTCTGATATGCTGCGTAGGTATATATATACATAATCTGGTGTAATTTTTATCTTACCGGTTCAGTAGCACTATGATGGGTTTATTACCACTACGGCAAAGGCTGCCACCAAAAACTACAGGTAGAGTAGCGAGATCTTGTTACTTACTGCTCTACGTGTTTATCAAATTATACAACATCTTCGAGGACACGATATATACATATATGTCATGGACCAAGTGATAACTTGGGTATTATTGAAAATGCCCGGGCATTATGAAAAACGCCCAATATCAGTGGACAATTTGATTATAAATATTCAAATTATTAAGTTGACCGGGCATTATTAATAATGTCTATCACCTATTGGGCAGAATACTAAAGCTAACAATATCGACCAAATGACAGATGAGATATAGTTAGAAAACCCCCGGTCCATCATTTTTTAGGGTTCCGTACCTCAAAAGGAAAAAACGGAACCCTTATAGGATCACTTTGTTGTCCGTCTGTCCGTCCGTCCGTCCGTCTGTCAAGACCCTTTTTCTCAGGAACGCGTGGAGGTATGAAGCTGAAATTTATATCAATTACTCAGGTCTACTGTCCCTTGAAGCTGTGAAAAAATCAAACTTCTAAGCCAACGCAATCAAAAGATACAGCCGTTTATGCCGCAAATTTTCGACACTTGCAAGGGAATCAAAACCTACAGGGTGCTTCCCGTGAACTCAGAATCTTGAAATTTGGTACGAAGCAACGTCTTATAGCATAGATAAAGGAAAAATTACGAAAACCATAAATTTTTAGTTACATCACATAATATATTTTTTTTAATAATTTTAAACTTACTACCCATTTCCTCATAAACGCGTAGAGGTATTAAATTGAAATTCATACCAAATACTCAGGTCTATAATACATTTAAGCTGTAGCAAAATCAAACTTCTATGTCAACGCAATCAAAAGAAACAGCAATTTAAGCTGCATATTTTGAAACTCGCAAGTACTCGCAAGGGAATCAAAACCTAAAGGGTACTTCCAGTCGACCTAGAATCTTGAAATTTGGCATGAAGCAACGTTTTATAGCACACATAAAGGAAAAATTCCGAAAACCTTAAATTTTTAGTTACATTACAAAATATATATTTTTTTAATAAATATAAACTTATTACTTTACCCTAAAAATACCATAGTTATGACTCGATTGTCGTAATGAACGAACTTTGTAAACCTTGCAGGTTTGTACGGAACCCTCGGTGCGCGAGTCCGACTCGCACTTGGCCGGTTTTTTTTCATACAATTAGTACTGAGCTTGGACAATCATATTAGGGCAAAACAGAAATTCATTCCCAGAGTCACCGGTAGGTACGACGACGAGCGAAGCGAGGAGGAGTGTTAGGTTTTTTGCGTTCACAACACAGCCGACTCGCTAAGAAAAAAAAATTCAGTTTATAACTGTAGGCCTTTGTGCCAGTTGCAGTTGCATCCATCAGTAACTGTGGTTAACACGTGTCACGAGTTTGTTTCTTTCCCCGACCAAATGGCCCAAAGACAATGTAGCAGTATTCATAATGACCAGACAATGTGATAATGATAAATATTGAAGTTTAGCTTGTCACTTGCCACTTGGCCCAGTATAGCTAGTCATTATTCATAATGCCCGGGCATTACAAATAATGCCCGTCCTTATCACTTGGTCCATAACATATACATTATACATGTATATATAAATATATTATTTACAACTATTACTTAAAGCGGGATGGTAACCATGTATATAATTTGGAATGAGTTACCGATATTTCGGCACTGTTGCAAGCGCCATCCTCACGGAATAACTCAGAGTTATTCCCGCTTTAAGTAATAGTTGTAATGTGAATGACCATGTTTAGCTTAAAATCGTATAATATATTATTTGTACAACATATTTAGATGACATCAGTAGGATCATAACCCGTCTAATAGTACACAAATGCATCGCTGTTAACGTGCTGATAGCCGGTCGTGGCGATGTCAGTAATTTGTCCAGTCATAAATTACTCGTTTAACTGAATTATTCGAGTCGAAAGCATTCCTCTGCTATCCAACGCGATCCATTTTCATTTCCCTACAACTCTCGTGCGGCCACTGATATGTTGGCATCCGGGTCTCTTCACAAATGAGCTTTGAATCAATGACATTTAATTAACGGGTAAATTGGTGACGAGGTTAGCATCGGAAAATAAAATGATTTTGCCGCCTAAAAACGTATTATTTGCGGCAGCGTGAGCTTTGGATATATGTATCTACTTAGTAAATGTATATCACAGGCTCATGTTGATGGAAAGGTTAATACAATTTTGGTTTGTGTTTGTGCTTCATGTCAGTACATATTAACTGTCTATAAAGATGTCCTAAAGATGACCTATTAACGCTAAGATAGTGATTTATATAAAACAAATTATTCAAATCAAAGATAGAAACTAAATTACTTTTACCTGGTATTGTGTTCCTAAAATATACATCATACATACATTTCAGCCGTATCCACTGCTGGACTTAGGCCTGCCACAATTATGACTTGTATCACCTTGGGGGTAGTTGCTATAGTCGCCACGCTTGGCACTCTTGGCAGGCGAGTTGGAGTCCACAGTAGCTGTAGATTGGGTTTCGACGGACGCTGCTGCCAGTCCGTAGGATTTTTCCCTTTGTTTTACGTCAACTGCGGGTGGTGCTATTCTAGTCAGCCGGAATCACACGGCAAGTTTCTAAAATAATCAGAAGTATTGTCTAATTTCATGACACGGCTTCACTCATTTTTATTTAGTCACTTGCGTACATGTTTCAGAGCCTAGGTTCTAGACCTCCATTATCAAGCTCAGAGTGTGGGACACACCACCGACGGTGGCTCGATTACACGACTCACTACTTAAATGTCTTTACTGAATGAATCACACAGTTTTTCATATCGATTTAAATCCGGAAGGCCAAAAACCTCACAATAAGCAACATAACCCACGAAGCCAGAAGACAGAAAGGGTGGCGGTTAGCGTCTCAGCAAAAATATGCCTTATGCCTTTGTAATAGGATTAAAAGTGGCCAGTGTTGGCGAACATACCTTAAATAACGTAAGATTGGCAGAGATACCAAAAGATATCAATTTATAATATGTAATAACAGTAACGTAATAACAAGACGAAAATAATGTCAAATGCCAATGTTGTGCCCACCCCAGTCTTTGTTGGGAACTCGGTACTCGAAGTTGTTGACTCGTATATCTACCTAGGACAAGTAGTCCAATTAGGTAGGTCCAACTTCGAGAAAGAGGTAAACCGCCGAATCCAACTCGGTTGGGCAGCGTTCGGGAAACTACGTAATGTCTTTTCGTCCGACATACCTCAGTGCCTCAAGACGAAAGTCTTTAACCAATGTGTGTTACCAGTGATGACTTACGGCTCCGAAACGTGGTCTTTCACTATCGGCCTCATCTCAAGGCTCAAAGTCGCTCAACGAGCTATGGAGAGAGCTATGCTCGGAGTTTCACTACGAGATCGACTCAGAAATGAGGAGATCCGTAGGCGAACTAAAGTCACCGACATAGCCCACCGGGTTAGCAAGCTGAAGTGGCAACGGGCAGGCCACATTGCACGCAGAGAAGATGGCAGATGGGGTCGAAAAGTGCTCGAGTGGAGACCACGGACTAGCAAGCGCAGCGTAGGACGTCCACCCACAAGATGGGCAGACGACCTCATTAAAGTCGCCGGAAGACGCTGGATGCAGGTTGCTTCCAACCGGTACATGTGGAGATCCAAGGGGGAGGCCTATGTTCAGCAGTGGACGTCTTATGGCTGAGATGATGATAATGATGATGAATAACAGTAACTGTACTCGTAATAAGAACGAAAACCCTGTCAAATGATGAGCTAATATTCTATTTTTATAAAATTTACGTACTTTCGTACCTAATAAAGATAATACCTGAAATGGACATGACACTACATAATGTGTATGGATTATTAATATAATATAATAACTGAGAGATAGTACATTACTACAGAGCCCAGGAATTAAGCTCGGCATGAAAAGGGGTTGTTGGCCTCGTAACAATCCTCGTCTACACATAACTACGTGGCAAGCAACCCCTTTTCACGCCGAGGTATGTATACAAATAAAATGACAATTAAAAAAGAGGATCTTACCGGCAATATCAACCTTAACGACCACTCGTGCCTCTAGCCTGGCCGAACCATATGCCATAGAAAGACTACTGTAGGTATCATATTTTAGAAGCCTGAAAAATGTGTTAGATCTGAATCCGAGGAAAGGGCTAAAAGGATAACTGTCAGTAGAATGTTGGAGCCGTATTGAGAGACATTATGTAGGTACTAATATTCAGTCGCGTGCTGGTTGCAAAAAAGTCCGGCCTTAACCCAAAGCACAACTGTAGATATATAGTTAATATTCATACTTATTATCAAATATGATTCAATAAAAATATTATTTCAAACACAATTTAAACAAATAAGACATTAAAAAATATATTCATATTTACTGGTTTTCCTAATCATTTATTTTGACAAATATTTGTAACAAGTTTATGTTCTCGAAAGTTTTTGATATCACAGGCATACAATCAAACAAAAGTACAATTTGTACTGTCCCAACTGGCTGTAAAAGCAATTAGATCCTACATAAAAATAATGGGAGCTATAGCCATGAAAGTACATTTAGTGAAATGAATACGTGGATAATTAGAATTACTAACTAACTTTTGAAGAGAGACCTGTCGATTTAGTTGTGCATAGCGCAGTGGCATGCGATACGATTGCATTGAAAACTATTATTTTAAAGCCACCAACCGCCTTTCATCGTAGTTTCTCAACTGGAATTACCGATAACCGGGAACAGTATAACGAATTAATCAAAATTTCACCTCGGGCCTAATATGAGTCACGGTTTGAGTTGAACAATAGGCTGCGGCAAAGTCGAAGGCGCATTCGGTTCCGAGTTAAATCAGTACGTAGATCTGGAGAGTTCCTTTGTTGGGAGACCGAGTAATGAAAACGCTGGCTGATAATAATTTACGAATAGCAGAAGTGTCGCAATTTAATGGCAATGAAAGCAGGGGTCCGAGGAGCATTCCAGCGGGTGCCGGGCAGGGCGGGCGAGCGCTGACAGCCGCGCCGACAGCAAACTAAAATAATTATCATCATTGTCCCTGGCCCCTGCAAACGCTTTAATTGTTCATTTACATTTGCAACGATGATATCAGTTCCGAACTATTTTGCCCGCCGCGTTTATTTTGCTTGCCCATTCTACTCGTGTTATTATCCAACGTTAATGGTCCGAAAAATAGTAATGCGATACAATTTGTTTAATGTTTTAATACAATACACACGTATTTGTCATTGGCATTGGCTGGCACTGGAATGAATCTATTTAGTTTTTCCAACAAAACAACAATAGTTTGACTTTCATGCTGACATAGGTATGAAAATCTTTTTCTATTCTCCGAAATCTATTCGTATGTTTTACATTTTTTTTTCACCTCACTATTATTTAAAAACAGATAGCAAAGTTTCATTTTATTCACAAGGGTGCAAAGTAAACTCATACAAATTATTTATTACTAATCGAGTTTTTTTGACGTTAGCTGGTTGAATGTTCTTATATTTAATGTTTTTGAATAAAAAAAATATGGTTGGGTTGGATGGTATGTTTTTAGTTACTGTATACATTTTTGTTTTTTCACATCTGCACTCATATCTCTAAGAACGCTTTTATGTATTCTTAAAGTCATGGGGATTGTTATTGCTCATTTGTAGATTACCTACATGCTATTAATTTTATAAACGTTAAATAAAACTAACCTGGTTGGTCATAAAATCAAAATAAATGGTTCATTCTAAGTATCGAATTCTGTCGTTTAAGCTTATTCCGCATTACCACGAAACCACACGTCGACCTATTAAAATATATCTACCCTATTCGGTACAAGGTGCTTAATATTATTCTCTGACTGATATCCCAATTCTATCATACCGATACATATATAAAAGGAATTAGTTGAACCCAATGATAACTAAACAATCTAAACATGTATGTATCTATACTAACATGGAAACGTTTCACATCAATGGGTTTATGGGATAATTCCTAGAACCTTCTCTAATAAGGGTAACCGATCATCGTAACTTGGTATATTTCGCCTTGTCCATCGGTCCACCCAAAATATGTAAACAATGCTTAACATATAATTAGGAAAATTAAATATTTAAATCGAAACAAAAATAGAAAAATTTGACTCGCAGCCGTAATGACGTATACCAGGAAGAATAATATAGAAAAATTTGACACGTCTAGGCGGCGTGCGGCGCTCGTATAGCACAATTGGTAGTGCACTTGGCTAGTGATCCAGTGGTTGTGGGTTCGAGTCCCGCTGCGAGTCAATTTTTTCTATTTTTCTTTCGATTTAAATATAATTAGGAAAATGCCCACAGCGCTTATTTATTTATTTACAAGTGAAAAATGAAAATATACCCTGTAGTGCTAACATTGAATTACTGTTTTAAAAAGGCCAGTGAATAAAAGGTTGGTGTTTGTCAACCTTTATTTTCGTTTTAGTGATCTTAGTTTAAAACCGCAGGTCCTAAAATAAATAAAAAAGTAAAAGTAATAAAGTCGTACGTCTTAGTTAAATGGTTCTTTTGCTTAGTTTGCACGTTAAAACGGACTGTACTGCATAACTGACTATGACGAATTAATGTTATTATCATATTTATTTTCGTAACGCTTGTTCAGGCGGTTTGGATTAAGACTGATTGCCTCACAATGATTTCCATCATCAAAAAGCGACTGGAAAATGTCAAAAGTTTCATACATTTAAGTTTCGAAAAACTAATACGAGCTGTCTCGAGCCAGCGGTACTCGAATTGAAATTCGCAGTCAAAGTGGCTCAACACTACTACACTGAGTATGTAGTGATTTCTTGGCTGGTTTTCTTTAACTTTGGTTAAATGTCGTACTTTATAATTAACTATAGGTCATACGGACTACATTTATAACTTACTTAAATGATGAAATCTCATTTCACTTAAAACATCCCTTCTGTTACTTTCATCAAGCTCCCACAGAATATGAAGCCATAAGCGCGGTGTTGTGCATGTTAGCGTGAATTCTACACACGCACTTGAATTGCTGTTTATTCTTAGTCTCGGGTTCCGCAGGGGCGGCACTGTGTAATGTGAAATGAAATTACAAGAGACGTTCAGGGATTCGTCCTGTGGCATTAATTTGTATCAAGAATTTGTAGAGATTTAGCTTGAGCCGCCAGTCGAGCCAGCGAGTGTTCATCGCAGCCGGCGAGCGTTAACACTTATTAAGGGGTGCATCCCCGCGACAGATGTAGGGGAGGACCCGCCATTTGCGTAATGCCAGGAATGGTTACACTCGATTTAATAAAACTCCGACAACATTTCATTCTGAAGAATTTAAGAGTCAATTCGTTTTAAACGCCACAGTAGCATAGCGAGAAAAAACCGTGAGCTGAAACGTGCTTGGAATACATTGCCAAGGATTTCTTATCGGAGGCAATTGAGATGAGTACTTATGGCTTTTCGAGTGGCTCGGCTTCGTTTAATTTGTTGTTTCAGCGTGGAATTTTTATTAACGTCTCCCCTCACTTTACATTTTTAGGGACGCGCATTTGTTATTGGCAAGGTGAAGACAAACTTTACGTTGCTTTATTCGCGTTTTGTGTAAGCAACAAGATAAACATTTGTTGTCTTGATTCGCACAAACATATATCGACAACATATCCGACACATTCACGCCTTATAATTTTATATGAGCACAATGTTGATTTATTTTGATTAAGTTTTGTAAACTTTTTTACATCACACTGGGCGGTAAGAGAGATTTACCGCCCTAGGGCGCGACGGAAAATCTCACTTTACACCCAGATGAAGACGTAAAACTATGTACGCACCACGGGTGGTAATAAAGAAGGCCTCAGATCGCTTGTCTATGGCCCTCACCTCCGGTTCAGGCTTGGCTTCATGGCTACCTAAAACACATAAACTTAGCAGCAATCTGACTGAAGTAAGATGAACGACAGACCAAGACGACATAGGTATTCAAACAACGATGGTAAAACTAAAAAGATACTCTTTAGACTTTATTAATTTATGGTAAAATTTGTAGGTACACCCACTACACAGCCACACACTGAAAAGTGGTTGTCAAATAATATCAATTCTAACATATTAATGTTAACATTGAAAGACCAATTATCTTATTAGTGATGTACACAAAATAGGCACAATTTTTTATTCGTTCTAATGTGACACTATAGTAAGATTATAAGAGTCAGACCCTCTCTTTGAAACAGAGGACAGTAGTTAAATTTTACTTGCAAATGTAACCGCATTACGTTCAAGCGAGTGTATTAGCTTTGACGCAGGATTCAGAAATTAATAGCAACCCTGAACGTGCGTCGATCGGAAAACACAAGGGGACCACTCAGCAGATACTTATCTCCACGCCCGCTCTGTCAACAATCCGGTTCCTACATATGCAACTCCTTGCTGTCATAACTCACGGATGTTCATTTATTTGAAGAAGTAACTACGTAGAGTAATTTCATGTGCAGGGTGGCAAATAAGTTTCTATTGTTTATGTTTATGCCAGACGATTTTGTAGAAAATTATAAAAAATATCTAAAATTATTAAGCTTAATATATGTAGCTAAACTACATTATAACAATTTATGAATAACAACGTCTTTAAAAGGTCTCCATTTTCAAGCACTAAATTTTTGAAATTAAATTCGGGCGTATGAGTATCTATTATTTTATTACATACATATTCTAACTGTCGGGCAAGCAATAGACAACCCCTCAGGCATTTCCGTTTTTTTATGTAAAGTTAATTTAATATTAAGTAAGACTGACAAAATAATAACGGCATCAGATAATTAATTACAAACCAGGAAACACCGGTCGCTCGTAAATCACAGAACACAAATGTAACTAAATCAGTTGATAGGCGATAAAAAATAACAATGTAAACTGTTAATTTGTTTATTATATAATCCTATCGTTTCGATTACAAAAAAACTGTAGCCGTGTTTAGTATTAAGCTATCATAATTTGTATTTTAATTAAATACATACCTAATACTAGTAAATATTAGATCTTTAATTTCAGGACATTTTTTTTTTCTTTTTTTTTTTATGACATAGGCGGCAAACGAGCAGACGGATTGCCTGATGGTAAGCAATTACCGTCGCCCATGGGCACCCGCAACACCAGGGGAGTCACAAGCGCGTTGCCGGCCTTTAAGGGGGGTTGGAGCTCTGGAAAACACAACACTACATACCTGAAAGGTAGCAGTGCTATTATGGCTGTGGTCTTCTGTAAGGAAGAGGTACTTCCCCAGTTGGGCTGCCCCAGATTCAAGCGTGATGGTCATCGCTGTGCCCTACCTCACATTGTTGGACGTAGTTTAAGGACATACCCGGGTCCAATTAAATGTGAATTTATACTCTTATTGCTATTCAAGTTTGTGATCTTTACACCGATATGCTAAGTAATTGGACAGATTGCAATTTGCCATCTGTACGTTTATACATAAAATTTCAGTATTTTTAACGTTGTATAGTGGATTATACCAAACTTAATTAACATGATTACTAAAAGTAGCCAAGTTAATCTCGGTGACGTCATTCAGGGATTATGAGAAATGAATTCAACTTTTTTACAAGCAAAAGCATCACGTCATTATTTGTAGGTAATAGAGGTCTTAGTCATCTTGGTGTAGCAATGTAACATGTGGCGCGTAAATGTAATTAATGATTGATCGGAGCTTGTGCGTGGCGAATGGCGGACCCTCCGCAAATCTCACCGACTCAAATAGGAGTCCCCTGTGACCACCGTGCCTTTTAATTTGCAAGCATTTTTAGGGGTGCCTGCTCCCTGCCACGTTCCTAACGTTCCTTAATCAGTTTTGTTTTACAGTACCTACTTCTCTTTGTCCATGTCATTATTTTCTTTTGCATTTTACAGTATCTAATTATAAAATTATTATTCGTATTTCTATAAATAATTAATGAATATTCCAATGGCCATTTATGATAGATACTTAATTTAAATATTATTTTATTGACAAAATTGTAATTTTTGCTTTTCAAATGAATCAGACACAGACACACTTGGCGAAACTACGGAACCCTCAAAAGTACCCAGTATAGATCATTGAAAACTTAATTTAAAACAGCACAATATTTGAATATTCTCTGCCCAGCTGCTGCTACTACTGCTTATGTTAAGATTATCTTCGTGCAAATTTCTCGTTGGAATAGCTTGTTCATCGATAACGTTGGGCGTACGTGTTTTAGTCTCCCCGGGTTGTATTCTCACCGGTTGCCGACTGTAACGAGCACTCGACTCGAGAGGCTCAGTATAACTGCAACTTGAGCTCCATTGTAAGTATGTATAATTGTATATCCTAAGATCTCAGATATACTGGTTCCTGTATGCGGAGGTTACTTACAAGTATTCGCTTAGTTTTGGTAATGCAGTACCCTTACCATGAGTTGTCAAATTGACGTTTTCGATAGTACCAGCGAGATGCACAGATACTACAACTCGATACTCGTTATCGAAAACGTCAATGTCACAACTCATGGTAAGGGTACAGAACTACAGACCCCTCTGCCGAATTTTTAATCGCGAGCGCTGATGTCGTTTGTCTGGAGCCGTCGCTGCCGCGGGCGCTCCTCGCGGCGCTACTACTCACCCCTATGAGTTACGCCAATTTAAAATTCATATCATACGACCACCTTCAATTACTTTTCTTTACTGCGAGAAAATCTGTCCGATATTTGTCCTTGGAAAATTGTTAGACGGGCTAAGTTTTAATGAGTACTGCGCGGTATTTTTACTAATGGTAATTATTATTTTTATGGCATTCATATTTTCTAGAGCTTTTATATATGTATTACTAGAGCGACGCGACAGTTCTGTATGCATTCAAGTATTTGATGGGAAATTTTAATGGGAATCATACTGGTTCACAGTTTTTTCTTATGCTAATACGTAACCAAATGTACGTATATTAAAAATAGCGTAAAATATATAGAATATTCTAAATTAGAGTACTCTAATGAGTAGGTGTACACCTACAGTGTCAGATTAATAATTTAATAGTAGTAATATAGTGAACTCTATTGTCATAATCTCAAGAATATATTATGGCATCAGCCAAATGCGATCCGTTGTCTTGATGTGTTTTTGTTTTGTGCTTATAACAATAAATAAACTGATGCAAAAATAGCTTCAAATCTTTATCGTTAGATCCGCACGCACGATTCGGGTACTTGGGTCCGGGGCGGGCGGGCGCAGGTCGCAGCTAATGTTTATTTGATACATGTAATCGTAGCGTGATGTATGTGAGCCGTCGTCGCGCTCGACGGTCGCCGCTACGCGGACGTAAGGTTCATGATGATTATTCTCTAAGTTGTGATTTATTACAGGATTATGATGGCACATGGTCCATTTTATGGGGAGATTGCCAATATTTATTGTATAATACCAGCTTTCCATTAAATTGGGTAAAAATCGATTGGGGTTTTGTGGAATATAAATGACGCGATTATCGTTATAAATATTATTATCAATTGAAATGAAAAGATGGGGTTACTGAAATAGTTATCAAACAGGAGTGGAAAACCACTGGCGAGGTAGAATTCACCTCTGAGAAAAACTATATGAGAGCTATAAAATCTTATCCCTTCCACAGCGCATTTCAATTGGTTAAAAAAAAATACACAAAAAAAATAGTTTACTTCTACTACATGTTAATCTCTAGAAGCTGGATTAAGAGTTAGATAAGAGAGATTACACCTTGGGCAACCTCTGCAGTAGGGTAGACATAACTTTGAGAAAGAGGTCGACAGAATAATTCAGCAGGTGTGGATTGGGCAACTTTCGGAAAGATACGTCATATTTTTTTATCTCCCACAGCACAATGTCTGAAGATTGGTATAATTCGAAATATTAGCTACCGATGGAGTAGATGATTTGTGTACGCAAATGTAGCGTGAGACGGCCCCCGGCTAGATGGAGCGACGGTATGTGCAGGGTGGTTGGAAGTGTCTGAATGTGGGGAGCCGAAAACTGGGCTGCATTAGTGGATTGCAATAGATTTATGATGATGATTGCACAAATAAGAAAAACAAATTACTTTCATAATGACTAATTTTGTTTATTGAACGACAGAATCGTTTTTAGGGTTCCCTAGTCAACTAGGAACCATAGTTTCGCCATTATTGTCTGTCTGTCCCCGGCTATGCTCTGTGACGTTAGTTCTAGAGTGCTGTCATTTGGTATAAATATTTAAATGGTTATTTTTCTGTTTAAAATGGAGGGTTATGTTTTTTTCGGTTCAACCTTGGATTGTGAGGTTTCTTAAGATATATATGCTTAATATTAATAGATATATATGACTTAAGCATTTTTTGATAAAAAAAAATTCTCTGAATTGATCGCTCATAAAGTAAAAAATTCAATAAAATATTTCGAACTACGGAACCCTACACTGAGCTTGGCCCGACATCCTCTTGGCCGGTTTTTATATTACCATATCCTATAAAATTTTGCAATGTAAATAATGTATATTCCCATGATTTAAGAATTTAATATTGGCAACAGCTTGCTTCAATAGAGAGATGCTTGTGTTCGTTACCATAATTTAGGCCGAGGTTAATCAAATTATATTTTGTCAAAAACGCCCTACGAAAATACGTCAGGATTTCCTCTTTTGTGTCAAGCTGCTAATAAATGATAATTATTCAAAATTCATTAATTATCAGAGGCATCTTATTTTGCATAAAAAATCCGGCTTAAAAATGATATTGAATTAAATTTATGTGATGGTGTCTTTATTAGTTATTTATGTGACTGACACATAATGAGAGGCATTAACATCCAAGTGTCATTTCATAAAACGAGGCAAAGGTGAAGGGATGAGTTTCATAATAAGATCACGATCACATAATCATGTACAGTCGTAACTATACATATTTTTTTTTAAATGATATCATCATGTCGTCACCATCATTACTCATTTTTCTACCGTTGTTTGATAGCTCGAAACATGTACGAAACATAATAAAAATAAAAACAATCTAGTCTTCAGTACATTTTAATTGTTAAATTGGTGGTAATATTGAAAATTTAATTAAATATATAGCTCTAAAATATCACAAAATGTTTTGTGTTTTTAAGAAGATGGAGAATATAGTATTAGTTATACCATAGATACCTACAGGTTTCGCCGCAGTGTGGGTAATTATTTACATCGCAATTTATGTATATATATATAAATATTTCGGGACAATCTTACACAAATCGACCTAGTCCTATGGTAAGCTCAGTAAGGCTTGTGTTGTAGGTACTAGACTACAATATATATAATAGATAGATACATATAAATACTTAAATCTTACATAGAAAACACCCATGACTCAGGAACAAATATCTGTGCTCATCACACAAATAAATGCCCTGACTGGGAATCGAACCCAGGACCTTCGGCTTCATAGGCAGGGGTCAATACCCACTAGGCCAGACTGGTCGTCAATGTATTTATGTCAAGCATACTTTTATGGGGTCGATCGACTTGGTGCCACAACGCAATGAACGGGATCATATACGCCATTAGATTGTATTTTTTGAACATATTACAAGGAAGGGGTATCAACAACTTACTCACGTTGTTCCGACAGTACGCCACTGCTCATGGGAACCTGATCGGATTTGCTTGGCAACTAATCCCAGCATTTGGCGTAGGCACTAGTTTTACGAAAGTGACTGCTATCTGACCCTCTGACCCAGAGGGTAAACTAGGCCTTATTGAGATTAGTCCGATTTCCTCACGATGTTTTCTTTGACCGAAAAGCGACTGCTAAATATCAAATGATATTTCGTACATAAGTTCCAAAAAACTCATTGGTTACGGCTAGTACCAATTGTTTTTTACCAAAATGTTTTATTACCACTTTTTAGACTTGTCAAATACACATAGCTACATCTACCAAATTTCTGTTTTCTAATATGGCAACAGTAACATGGTAGTAACATGGCGAACCTATAAGCGTTCCTAGTGGACTACGGAACCGTATAAAGCTGATTATCAACATTCATGTTTCTATCAAAAACAAATAAGCAGAACCATCATGCTTTTTAAATAACTTTGAAACAAAATTGTTTCTTTGAATTCCGACAGAGGGCAATTTTTGGAATTCGTTTTAAAACATTTCTTGCCAAGACAGCTTCCGACGCTCGTGCAGACAGACACAATGGGTGAGGCAAAAACAGACGCGTGTGCTGCAGGGTTCAGTGCTTAAGTATGTTTTAGACAACACTTGCTAATGCAATTTTCTGTGTTAGACAATGGCTTATAGGTATTATATAATTACAAGAGGACCGAACTACTTAAGATAGAAATGCTTGGTTATGTAAAAAAGTGTTTATGAGTAATATCATCAATATCATCATACATTCAATAAAATTATTACAATATTATATTAACTACGAGTACTTAGCTACTTATTATATTAAATCTAAAAAACGCCCTTGAGGCCTCTCTTCGGTTACCAGTTACGTCGACCAGACGCTGTATCGCAATTTCTGTAAAATTTAGACCTCTTAGAAAAACAATAAGATATTCCATGGTATCCCAGTTGGACTACGTCTGTGCCACAAGATAATGTATGTGGCGTATATACCGAAACTCGCAAACTAGTCGCCAGTCTAAGGGAGATCGGATGAAAGAAAGTACCATGTAGCCAGTAACCAGCTTCCCGGGCTCCGACCGCCAATAGCCTCCCACGATTTGGACCTGGTTTTGTTAACTAGGGTATTGTAGGTAAAATCACAGTAAACACTGTCCCAGCTCCTCCAATGTAAGGTATCCTACGTCGCACGGACATAAAGTGCCGGCTTAGCGAACGGGAGCTCGGTACTCTTAGGGCTTGATAATGGAAACTTAATAATGCTCTCGAAAATATATTCTGCGGGTGACTAAATAAATTAACTATCGTAATATAGGTATAAATTGTCAGACTGACGCTGACGAAAGTTTAAATACATAAAGTGGTCCCAACTGAACCCTTCGATATCTATTCAGTATATCAACCGCAAATGCTAGAAACGTTTGTTAGTTATATGAATGTAGGTTCTAGTTAGACGTTCGCTTGCGCTTTGATCGCAGTTCGAGCTAATGAAAAGTTTAGAACATTAGTTACTTGGAACTTAGAAAGTGCAAATTAAAATACTCGTGTACCTAAAGTTAAAGTAAAATTCAGGAATTCTTTTTAAGTGGCGGATAAGTTGATGTTATCTAACGACTTTACTTCGTATCGACAGCAAGAGTGCCAAGCTAGTTTCTGCAATATTGAACGCTCTCAACTTACAACTTTTTCAACCAACACGCGAATATTGTTAAGATTGTTAAGCACACAACTTATAAATAAATATGTCTTTCACATATATATAAGTATATATCTTTTACATACACTGAAAAATGGTGTTCTGGACATTTGGGAGACGTATGCGGAGCCGGATCGAGTCAACATGCAGAGGCCCTTTCACAAATTAATGAAATCTAAAAAGTACACTAGGTGGATGTTGTCCCTGTCCGTATAATGGGACTTGCACAGAGACAGCACCCACCATGGTGTAAAGATTGTTGAGTTTGTATTGGAGGGAAAGGATGGACTAGCTACTGGACTATGGGACAACTAACCGGGCGGGCGCCTGTCTAATAAAATGGTAAACAATTTTATTTACAGTAGACGGTAACTTGCACTTGGCGAGATAGGCCCCCCACGAAAAGCGATGTTAAAGATGGCTCAACGGCCGCACCGGTGTAAAGGGCTAAGGGTAGAGTTTAAACATATCGCCGATTCGCTACTTATGTTTCCACATCTACCCTCGAAAACGTAGCTCTAGCGACCCCATTCTTGACGGCCGGTTAAGGCAAGACAGAGGCCGGGTGCCTGTCCTACATGTCTGTCACACAGGGTGCTCAGGTACGTGCAGTCGCTACTCTCCAACAGCTCGCCACAAGCTGTCCTGCGTTGATTATTTCACTGATGAAAACCAGTGAGCAATGGGATCGTCACATCCCTACGCCATTAAATATTATCATTACCATGATTCTATAAGTAATACTACTAAATATAATTTCTGATAAGTCACATGTATACACAGTCACATATATTATTATGTAGAAAAAAATGTCACCCTTGAACTGCGCTTGGCTTGTCTTGGCGGGGGCACTACCGTGTTCCCAGATCATAGTGGATCATATTTATGTATAAAGAATGCGATTTGTAATGAATATACTTACATTCATATAACTACATCCCTTGATTACTGAGTTACAATAACCGAAGTTATAACTTTTTTATCGATCGTAGAAATCTCAAGTGCAATTTAAGTGAACAAGACATGCCTGCGGCGATCAATGATTGATTCAAAAGAAAGACAAGTAGAAAGTTTCCCGCCAAAGACATGAAATCATAGAGCGATTCCTTTTACGACTTCGGTTTCAACTTCATAGCGATGAATTATGCAGAAAGGAGAGAGATTTCCTGCGATAAAAGTCGAAGTACCCAAGAGTGTTCTAAAAAGAGCTTTTAAGATGATGATAGGAAAATATATATTAGTTTTAGAGATAAGAAAACGCTGTATAAATTCGGTGTAAGTATTATTTTCTTAATTTTGACTACATAGAATTGGAAAAAGTAAAAATTTAAGCTAAAAAGTAAAATACAGATCTTTATGTACTTATTGACAGAAAGGTACTGCCGTACCTAATAACACTATTACGAGTTTTACCCAATAACTTTGGGTACATTCATGTGGTAAGCTAAAATAATCGCCTTTTCTACAACGCTCCATTCTAGGAAAAATATGTGCATAAGTACGTACAGAATTACCATTTCTAATTTTTAAACAAACTACCATTTTAGTTAGTTTTGAAGTTGTGAAAATAGAAACTGCAAATATTGGCTGATTTCGGTCCGGTTTATCGAGATCAGCAATCAGCGGTGGTCAAATTTGAACGTGCGGTCAGCAAATATCGATGCAACGAAGTGGGCCGAAGATGCCGCGTTGCATAGCTGAGTGGCAGTAGAAGGGGGCCGCAGTACTTGGGGTGTTCTTGCAATCGTTTCCGAGCACGATCGAACCAGTATAAGTATTAAAATACTTGTAGTTCTTACTCCCGCATCTAAGTCAGACTAGTTCGTTTGACCGTTGGACTCTGTAAGTAAAGGGAATGCGCGGCCAGACGCACGGGGCGGGCGAGCGCGCTCTGAATACCTAATTGACTAATATTAGTTGCTGCTGGGGGAACTTCCTTAGAGGTGAGTACAAAACTTGAGACAAAGAACACGTACGGATGTTGTAAGGGATACTTTTTAAGTTTTAATACGAGAACTCGCCCAATCTCCATGGTCGTTTGGGTGTCGTTGTTTTAATAACTCAGTAGATTAAGTTTTCCCTTGGTTCATCAATTATTAATAATATCTACAAATGTCTAGTTTGTTATTAGGATGGATTGCAAATGTGTTGTACATACGTAACGAAATTCGTGTATATCAAATTATTTCACGGAATTACTAAAACTACATTTATTTATATGGATAATTTTCATACATTACATTAAAATCAACTGTAATGTTTTAGTTAATACATATAGGAAACTATACAAAAAAAATTACATGTACAAAACAATAAAAGTACCTAGTAGTAGTAGGTATTCTAGAATATACATAATAAAACCAGCCAAAAGCATGACGGGTCATGCTCAATGTAGGGTTCCGTAGTTTTCTATCCATAACTCAAAAACGGTGCAGTCGATCAAGTTAAAGAGAGTTTTTAGAAAAGTGGACTCAATTAGCGTGAGATGTAGAAAAGTTGAATTATGTTATGTCAGTTTTGTGACATGTGGTCGAGTGATGTCGTGCCTGCCACGCCACCGACCCCTAAAGTGGCTATGGCGGACGCTGTCAAAGTAATTGTCCTCCTGAGAGATAAGGTTTATATTTTTTCTTCGCTAGTCGACGTTGGCGTATACGTCACATTTTGACGCGAGAGGACAAGCATTCAAAAGTTTATAAATATCGTTACATAATTTAACTTTTCTACAACTCATGCTGACTGACTATACTTTTTTTAATAAACTAGCTAAAACAAAGTAATTTTCCTTGAAAGTCTCTATTAAATTAAATTACATGTAATATGTATTATATATAATTCAATTAATTAAACTTGGCATACAGATACTTGACGTTCCCGCCGGATCTCACGCAGACAGAATTGCGGGCAGAAACTAATATTCAATATTTATAAAAGCCAGTGATTGTTTTTATCTTCCTGGACTAATGTTTCCAATCGTTTTTCTAAATTACAAATAAAACCTTTTATATCGAAAGCTGAAGCCAAATTCAATATGGGTCTCAATAAGTGCACTTCAGAGCGAGTGCACAGCGTTGACTCTAGACCGAGTGCCATGCGTTTGAAATCAAATAAATTCCATTAGTGTAATTGGTAGCGGTAGAGTGATCGTGCTCCCGCTGCCCCTACTGTATTCTTTTCCTTGCCGGAGTGCGGCAAACTCTGGTTTTCGGGCGACTCAATGTAACCTGAACTTCAATTTAGTTATAAGTACGAGTAATCGTAGAGCACACGTGAACTGGTTAACCTGAGTTAAAGGCTCGTCAGTCCTGTAAGCAATTGTAATTGAAACCCCTGAGCGCTCCCCAGTTTAGTACCCTTCCCGGTGCGGTATGCGATGCACAAACAGGGACACGCGCCACCTACCAAAGCAACAGTCTAAGATCCGTCGCAACAAGATAATACCCTCATCTGATATATAAATATGAAGATTATTCATTACTTCGAGCTTATACTCGTATTAGGAGACCGTAGTCTAGGTGACAATTTAAAATTAAACTTAGCATGTAAACAATAGTAAACCTATTTTCACAGTTTTATTACAGCATTTAGTTCCGTAGCACTACCATTGTTTAAAATGATGACATACACTTAAGAAACAGCGATGAACAGGACCTCCGGCGGGCTAGACGCGATTTATATAGTAGTAATTTATATAATGGGTATAGTAGTATCACTACTTAAAAATCAAAGAAAAATAAAAATATTTCTTAAAAAAATTATTTGATTTGTTCTTAGTGCCATTGTCTGTTTAGCTAAAATTTTAGTATGTAGGTAATCATATGTACTTCCTTTTTTTAACAATATTTTATGTGTAAAGTATTCTGGATATACGTTACTACGAATTTAGCGACACAAGGGTACTTTCATTTATTGATTAAGATACGAGTATTAAATTAAAATATTATTTTAAACGTCGCCAAATTCACGATAACACAAGTTTTCGAAATATATAAATAAAAAGAGAAAGATTTTCAAATTCCGTAACCGACGCATTCCGTGAACACAGCTTCAGCTTACTTTGTTATGCTAATCTTCATAATTCTTTGGGCGGCAAACTTTCAGACAAGTTGCTTTTTTGGTAACAACTTGTTCCTAATTTTGTCGTAATTTGTTATGCCATGCTGAATGCTCCGATGTAAAGCAAAGAAACTGCCCATAAAAAAAACTATGTAGTCGATATTAATTAATTATAATATGGTTATTATGTTTGTTTTAGAATACATACGAAAATGCCGAAGTCAAGCTAAGTAATTGTTATTTCTACATCAGTTCGGGAACAATGTATCTAAAACTATCCTGACAGTTTTGTGAAGCTCCGACTTGTGTAAATTAACGAAGAAAACTTCTCGATCTAAGTCCGTCTACCTGAAAACACAAAGTAAACTTTGTGCCTTCGCAACTTATCCATTAACTTAAGTAGAATCTGTAGACAGCAAGGAGAACGTTGCCTTTGCCGTGTTGTAGTTTCAACGTTTACCTAAAATGGTATTACCTATATTCTAATTATAGTATATGCTGAACTGTGTATGTTAAATAATAGAGAAAATCTGTCCACTCAATAATCACTCAATAAATTTATTGAACTATTTTTATATCCCACACAACAACACCATGCCACAATAGGATTTGAAAATTACCAGTTACATCTGGTAGTTAGAAAATTTTGTCAGTGTCAAATATTTCGCCGCGCCCAGACACAGATCTCGAACTATCGCGGATCCTAAGTACACCACTATCATCATCAGTGTCGAGTAACAAGGCGGCAGCTCACGACCACAGTTTTAAGTTGGGCGACTCAGGTAGCGTTTAACTGGCAACAGTGGTCTATAACCTTCTTGCTTAGTCCAGTGTCTCCCTTTTTGGTATAATTATAACCTACATTCCACTACTACTTTGTCGTTATCGAATACCTACCATGATGGCAAACAAGCGTACTGTCCAATGAGTGCCGAGTATAGCCAGTGGCTACTCATATCTTTCTTTAATATTGAGCCATTGTTAGCCTTATTTGCACAAAATAATACGATTAAAGTTAGACCATAACTTGCCTAACTCTTTAGTAGGATTGCAAAATCTGCATTACATTATAATTTCAAAAGTTTCCCGTGACCCAAAGTCCCCGAAATGAAAAATTATTTCTTAAAATTTTACTTCACTTAAAAATCTGCACAACGTTGTAGTCGACGACCGCTTTATTATTTATGACAAGGAACACGAAACTCATCTCGAGTTATAAACTTCTTGGAATTTCTCCTGAAGTAATACAGAGCTATTATTATGATGTCCCCTCAAAAAATATTCGTTGTGTAGGCCAGCGCAGGGCAAGAAGGGGCGGCCGCAAGGCGGGAGCGAGCGTAGTCGCGGTGAGCCTTCGCAGGGGGCGCCCGTGCGAGTCGCAATCATTACATGCTTACAAAACATAATACACTGCTGGAATTCACGTAAATCAACGAATATTAATGGCTACTTCAGAGCCCTGAGTGTAAGTTTTTAACGCAATATTACTTTACCATCACATTAGTATTTCAAATATAAATAACATTATCACTTACGTGTTCGAGACGATTTTTTACGTCAAATGTAACTTACACTAGAGCCTCTGAATATATAAGTATTTCTTTTTTACCGGAACTGTTTAGAATTCGGTACCCGGAGAACAACAAATGAACACTCATTCGCTGTCCGTCTGTATCTGGGCTCAAAAACCAGATAAACAGTATATAAGGAATTACACCAAATTCAGTAGGTGAGGTCTTGTAACTCAGTCAGTTAACATTCTTTAATCACAGTACATTAATTATTGAACTGTAGTAGTTAGTTTATATATATACACACACCTACATTTAACCAACAAGTGCTTAACAAACATGTTCCTATCAACCAACGACGTCCACTGCTGGATACGGCTTCCCCCATAGACCGGCAGAGGTAGCAATCTTTGAGCATGGCTGGTTCAATGCCGTAATCGTCAGGCTTGGCAGGTGGATTGGCGATCGCAGTACCGGGATGCTGCTGGGCGTCCTCTGGTGGTAGGTATAAGGTGGCAGTTAAGTTGCAATACCCCCGGGTATTGCCTAAATATATTAGTTTAATGTAATTGTTTATACTATCTATTAAATAAATAAATGTTTCACATATGTCGAATTGTCCCGAAATATTTATTTATTTTATTTATTTACATCACTAGAAAAGTGCTTGATAACATAACGTACCTACCTGTTGTACGACGGAACCCTCGCAGCGTGAATTCGATCCTACTTGATCCGTTATGGCCACGTATAATGAAATGTAAGAGTTGGGTAATGCATTTTTATAGCAATAACCCCCTTTCTTTAATAATTAACCTAATGTTTATTTTATACGGTGTTAGTCTTACAACGAACTTTCTTAGACCCAGCAAAACGATTATTATAAATATTCCTTTAGTACAAAGGCGAAGAAAGCAAGATCCTTTCATAATTTATGAAGAGCTACGGGAAAGTCGCTTTGAGGTATACTTGTAAACTTGGTGAAGTTTCACTTCAAGAATTACAAAGGTTATTATTACGTCACAACAAAAAACCGACTTGGGACGGTTTGCCAACTTCTCGACTCGAGGGGCGGCGTTCCACTCTTTTTTTACCCGCTCCTGTTTTATAATTTATAAGGTCTCGGGGATGGCGAGTTGAAATTAACTTAAGATCCTGCTTGTACTTTTCAAACACAGGTGAATCGTCGAAATGAATTATAGCGTGCTACGTGTCAAGTCTGTTATAGTACGAGCGTTTATCTTATGTTCGATCTAAATATGCGAGGGAACCTATTGCTTAAATGGCTTACGATAATAAAAAAGTTTCCGAGATGTTTTTCTTCCAAACCACTTAACAAGCTTGGCGCACGTAGACATGTTTGTGTCTTGCTTGCATTATGACGGCGTGTTGCTGGAAGATTTAGAGGGGACAAAAGTGAGGAGACAATCTGGCGCCGTTGCCTTATGTCATATCTACCTTGCCGCGTGCAACTTTAATGCCCAACACTAACATGTGGAACTTAGCGATGCGCTACTTATGTGATTTTCTGGAGTAGTTATTATATCGTGCGATGTTCGTAATGTAGTTAGATTTTATACTAAATTGTAGCTTAGACTCAACAAAATCTCTTTAATGTTGTAACTATTGCAAGTTTACTTATTACAATCGGTTTTGTTCCTATGAAAATCGTCATAATTAATATTCGTCATAACAGTATTACTAGCGGACCCGAAAGAGTTTAGACTAAATGCTAAATGGTCTAAGCGTGATAGGTATGTTGTAAGATATTTTACATCCTCTTTGGCGATATCAACAGCACGCCTTATGTCAAACGCCATAATGTTACAGGTTGCATGACCAAGGGAAATAGGGATAGATAATTAAAAATATAATGGTGTCATTAGATTACTTTAAAACCAACAGAAATCAAAATACTCAATGAAGTGATTTTTCTGTTTTTTTAAGTAAGTAAATAATATATACCAAACTACTTTCAAATATGAACCCGTGAAAGCCTTTAAAACTTGTTCCTGCTCGTTGTTTGCTATGACAGCCAAATCTCCGGATGGATCAAAGGAAACAAACTCCTGAATAAGTTTTAACGCGAGAGAAATATTTGGAATTTCAATTTGAGGCTTTCTAATTTCAGTTTTTTTTTATCAAACTCATGTTTTATTCTACTATTTATAAGTACTATGAAATATTTGTTTGCTAAAATGGTTTCATAATGACAATACTTTGTTATACAAAAAATAACTGTGCTGTTCGTTGTAACAAGGAAGCTATTTTGTTAATGTAACAACTTAGTAACTATTGGCAGTAAGTAGAAGCAAAGTTGTAGGACGCGACGATGATAATATGACACAACAAATACAACATCAGATGGTTGTTTTAAGTACTTCCCCAAAATGGATTTTTATCTTTAAAACCGCACCCACATTTCTTTATGTTAATTATTTGCGACTATCCTTCGTGCCTTCAAACTCAATTGCGAGTTTCGAAGCCACGGATTTGTCAAATATGATTTACTAAACTAGTGGCTTATGTCATTTACAACAAAATTCAATCTACTTTCTCATAAAAGTGCTGCTATATCTAAGGCCTAGGCATTCTTTTTAAATTGGGCTTCCTTAGACATCGTGCCCGCCGACGGTGTTATTTAATGACACGGTAGTATTAAAAAGAAACGATATTAAGCTATCGTTTTCAATCAAGATCGGGTAGTCGAGCACGCTGCGTGTAATAGCAAGCGAGAGAAAACACATTTGTCTTGTCCCGCCCGTTAGCGTATATTACGGAGACATCTCCTGCTGCGTGCTGCTTGCCTTCCCGACCTAACTTAAACCGTAACTTTTAGCTGAAATTGGCTAGTTAAATCACATAACAACATCTAACATTTTCTTAAAATAGGAAACTCGCACAAAGAAACCTTTGTTCTTAAATAAACACATTTTGGCATATGATGCTTCTAGGAAACAGTATAGCTGATGGTTAGCTAAGCCGAACTCAAATAGATATTGATTTGTGATTATCATTACTCATTAATAAATAGGAGCGAGGTGTTTTAGGTGAGGAGTGGTGTGTTTAACAATGAAAGAGAGAAAACTGCACTTACGTCTATTACTTAATTCAAGCCGTCATTTAAATATCAAAGGTTTTCTTTCAAAATAGAATACGATTCTATATTACGTTATAGAAAATGAGGACTGAAATCGTTAGGTGGATATATCATAAAGACAAGAGGGGCAGCATTCACGTCGCAGCTAGTTAGCAGCGCAAACTGGCTCGTCGCCGGCGTTGGGGCAAATTGAATTTGTCTCGAACGCTCTGTCAGGACCGGTGACTACCGGCCCGGCCACCTCGCACGCTTCACTGATACAGACAATACTAAGACCGTTTCCAGAAGGTGTTCGATTTCTTATGATGCGTAGGACACACTTTGTCGGTTACGGGTTTATGTCAGAATAGCATTGAGCTTTTTACTTAATAAACAACGCCGGCCGTTTAAAATTATAATTTTGCTTGGCCAGTTTGAAATTCACATATCAGAAATAATTTATAATTTTGCTTGGCCAGTTTGAAATTCACATATCAGAAATAATTTATTTATTTAACACTAGAAGCAGAAACGGCAATATGAAATAAACAAGGAAAACCTCAGATATTACCCATGCAGTAATGGTTAAACGATTTTTTTCACACGTCGAAAGTAAAGGTATTACACTACCCAGTGACTTGCGCTTTATCGGGAGTGGCGGCGAGATTAATGGCGTTCGCGCCGCGCGGCAATTACGCGCGCAATGTGACAAGCGCGATCATGGTTTTGTTGCTCTCTAAATGACGCGCGTAAACGCCCGGCGCCGTGGAAATGTGGCTAGCGCGTCATGCGTGCTACGAGAAGGTTTATTGCTTTATCGTACGACATTGTTCAATAGTTATTTGTGCAACAAGAGAGGAAAGTTGTTTTTTCTTGCGAGTGTTTATTTTGAGTCCCGAGTAAGCAAAAGATTCTATAATTGAATCACGAGCGTAGCGAGTGATTCTAGTGTTAGAATCTTGAGCGTAGCGAGGCACTCAAAAACACGAGATGTAAAATAACTTTACTCTAGTGTGACACATATAACTTTTCACCTCAGTAGTGAGAACATATTAAAGGTTAAATAAGTTGCCAAAAATTTCATCTTTAGTACAATTTTAATAAAATTTTATTGCCGACTGTACTTTTTTCACAATCGTCATCTACTGTTCGAAAGGATTCTAATGAGCCTAAAACACCACGGGTTTATCTTGTGTATTTTAGGAGTTGCTTTTGCTACCTTCTGACTCCAACATCAGATCAGATCAGTGGTACCATAATATTGCATTGTAACCGAAATTACATAAATCTGTGTGCTAAATTTCAGCTCAATCGGTTAAAGATGTCTGCTTCAAAATTGAGTTGCAAGATTCCATCCGGATAAATATACAAATACATACATCAAGTTAAATAAAATCTTGTAAAAAAATTAACATCAGGTTTTAACCACATTCATTTAAGTGTTTTATCTGCGACTGCACTGGCTTCATTACTTAATAACTATTTTGTTTAAATATTTTTCATTTGAAAATATATGTACATTTCAAAATTATAATATTTGATTAATTTGTGAGGGTCCGAACGTGGTAGTGGTGTTCAGGGAGTCCATTATGACCTATTATAATAAATAGATACATATAAATACATAGAAAACACCCATGACTTAGGAACAAATATCTGTGCTCATCGCACAAATAAATGGCCTGACTGGGATTCGAACCCGGGGCCACCGGCTTCTTAGGCAGGGTCATTACCTACTAGGCTAGACCGGTCGTCAATTAAAAAGCTACTTTGTCTCACTCCCTGGAGTGACGAAAGTAGCAACTTTCCTCACTCTCTGAAAGTGAGGAAAGTCGCACTTTCCTCACTCCAGGGAGTGAGGAAAGTAGACATGTTCGAGCTGCTGAGGTGAAAACTATATTTCCAAGTCCCTGATAAAGTAACTTTCATGTTTTGTTTTAGTTGTGTTTGTTTCATTTATTCATTAGGAATTATCATCAATTATACCAGTTGAATAAAAGTTGGTTTTATTTATAAACTTGATTATGTTTACATGTTTGTTTTATGTTTCCTAGTTATAATCTACCAAAATATTGTCTTCGGTTGCCGCGATAATTATTCATGAAATAAAACGACTAAAACGGATTAAATCGCGTATACTAATTTAAACTTCATCCCGACGTTTCGAACCCTTTAGCAGCATTCGTGGTCATCGGGTGGACTAAGGAAAAATATTAATTTACCTCCATCCTTAAAACATTACAAAATGCAAACCTACCCTATATAAATTATAAAACAATTTTGGGGCTTATACATGATAATTAGAGGGGCCGCCACGCCAGAGGGGCTTATTACATTTTAAAGTCCAAAAATTTTATAAACTACAAAGTACCTACAATGTCCACACTGTCCGACACTATGGCCTCACAGTCTTGCCTGCTGTTTTATTAAATGAACCACAGGGTCCCAAGCTGGTGGTACAGAAAAGCCATCCTCTCTATTGAAGTTTGGATACTTCTTAATTTCAATAGCCTCTCGCAACATTCTGGGAATATATCGTTTCTCTTTGGCAAGGATTCGGGGCTTATCAAACTTTATCGAGTTTAATATTTTTCCTCAGTCCACCCGATGACCACGAACGCTACTAAAGGGTTCGAAACGTCTAGATGAAGTTTAAATTAGTATACGCGATTTAATCATTTTTAGTTGTTTTATTTCATGTATAATCTACCAACTTTACATAAATATACCTGGGAATAAAAGAACATATAACGCTAAGCTCATCAAGGATGCAAATTTATATGATTTCCCTCTAGTAGCCATGTCCTCATCCATATGAAATATTCATAAAATATTCAAAGTGGTTTCAATGCTGCTTAATTATCTGTGCTTGTACGCTGTCAGGCCTTCACATTTGTATTGCGGAATATTTTTTACGATGAATCTACACTGCTAATACTTTGCTTAGCAAATTACCAGAATTTTAAAACAATTAGTAGATGAAATACGCAAAGCATAGAAAGTGATATATTCTTATTATATTACTAATACCCAGTTGTAAACTATTTAAATATAAATCCATTTACCAGCATCATCATTTCAATATTTCAAATGAATATACTCAACTACTAGATACAATTTTGTTCAGTGTAATGAAAATGTTGTACTATAGTGACATCTCGAATAGCGGAGTTCGCTACATTTCGAGTGACGTCTACGGCGTAGGTCGTGCTCGCAGCCGCGTGGCGTAGCATGTGTCGCGTCATCTGGCGCGGCAATTACACGACCGATGACAAACTCAATAGTAGTTACGTATTCACATTATTCTGTTTCACAATTCCATTTTATATTAAAAACTTGTTACTTGAACACAATCGTTTTTATTAAATTTTGCGCGTCAAAAAGGTGACCACAAACATTATCCCTAAAACGTACACGCACAGATAAGAGCCACTTACAATCCCTTTCAATAAACAGCTTGGCGAAATCTAAACACACGCTCACCGAAATCTGCTAAGATTCCCATTTCGGCGCAAAGTGACTGAATCGAAAAGATTTGTCCTACTAAATCCGTAGCTCTCTTCGCACACTCGGCGGACCAGATAAAGATAGCAGTCCCTTCCAACAAATTGCTGAAGTAAATCCATAATATTTAACTTAATCTCGAGGTTTAGAATAAAAGATAAATAAATATAATGTACATTCAGAAAATTATTTTTAAACTGATTGTACTTTAAAAATGAAGTTTATTTATTTCAATAAAATCAATTAAGGAAAACCTAAGCGTCACAATACGTTTAGCGCGTTACGTTTAAAAGGAAATTGTAATAAACGAAGCTTTTGGCAAAATCACAGAGAAAATAATGAAAACGAATCGTGAGTCAGGGTGCGAGCATCGCCCCGCGAGGCCGGCAGGTGCAGAGATGTGCTATGATTTAATTTGGGACTTAGGGAGCTGCTCTATTGAATCGAACAATCTTTCCATCGTACTCGCTGCCTGAACGCTTGGGGCGTGGGATCCGTACCCGGTCGCGCTAGACACACGCCATAGCATTGTTATTGGGTTGTGCTAAAGCTTGCTTGACTACTGTCTAAGATTTTATCTATAGCGCGTAGAACAGCAATAATACCCAAAAAAAAAAAAATCTTTAACATGAAACCTCTCTTAATTTCCTTAGAGTCTGGCTAACCAATTATTACTCGATTGTTACTCTTAAAGTTGAAAAATAAACTATACTCATCCCTTTTTTGGGGTCGTAGTGCAAGCGAAAAGAAAGAGACGGTATGATTCAATCGTCTATGCTTTAAGTGAGTAAACCAATTTTTTCACTGGCCAAATTCTATCTCTTCGCATGCTCAGAAAATAAATCCGTTGTACATGTATACAACGGGTGGAAAGAGATTAATTTCCGCTGTAAACAGTCGCATGTGTTAAGTATAAAATACATCTAAATATTTTTTAAATAGGCTACGTTTCTTTCCCTAATAAATCTCGGACAACACCTGCGGGGCACAGCTTGTAGAAGAAAAAAAACACTTTTATTACTCTTCGGTATAAATATTTTAACCGGCGGCGTATAAATATAAGAATAATAATCGTACACAAAACTTTGACATCGTGATTTTATTCAATTTATAAACTAAATGACGGAAACAAGCGTCAATATATAAAAAAAATAGATCCCACAGGCAGGTCTGACAGTCAGCGTCGTAAAAAAGCGTTATCTTAGTGTATCTGGAAATAATAGCTACCGTTTACATTTTCATACGTTTTCCTCTCATTAATGGCCGGACAAACGGGTTTCCTAGGACAAGGCAAACAACCACAATTAATATTTAACAGACTGAACAAACGCACAAAAACAAAATCACGCATGGTTGGGCGCGGCAAGCTAGCGGAAAAATGAATGGCTATTTTTCAATAATACCTCCGCCAGACAATTCATATCAGCCATTCATTAATAATGCTTTCAAAATATATTGCCTTAAATGGTTTATTTATTATAATAAAATATTATAGTACATTTCGCAAATTTTTGAAATGTAGGCAGCATTAGTTTATTCTAAAAGATTTTTTGAGCTTTTTACTTTGGTTATGATTAGACTCGAAAACATAAGTTATGCACTTTATTTATACTATATAGTATATTATCTTTATACTCCTAGCTGAAAATACTCCGTTTTCAATAATAATAGTTGTGAATTTATTAATGTGGTGTTTAAAAAATAACAGTATTTGGACAGTAATTTTGTCCTTTCAAAACATATTTATGTAAAGAAAACATCTGTTGGGTACGAAATTTGATCAATGATCATATACTCCTAGCCGTCTGAGCTAACGGCTAACTACAGTGATTTTGTCAGCGTGACAGTACTTGTCACCTTATACTTATTTTTTAACTAGCTTTTACACGCGGCTTCGCACGCGCAGATGTACCCCCTTAGGGAATAAGTTTCAAAAAACGCTCTATTCACATAAGCGCGTGTAATCCGCGTATTCGAATAAGGAGTGTTTACACAAAATTTCAAGTCTCTCGCTTTAAATTTTACACGATCCCCATACAAACTTTCAACCCCCTTAATGGTAGAATAACTAAAAATCCCTTTTTAGTGGGTCCTTTATAAACTACATTTTGTGAAAAAATCAGCTATCTAGGTTAAGCGGTTTGGCCTGGGCGTTGATCAGTCAATCAGTCAGGACTTTCACGTTTATATACTATATATATAGATTAAATAAAAATACCTAGCATAACCATGACAATGTGAGAAGTAACCAAACGTGGTTATGGGGACCTATGTTCACCGAAACATGTCGCCCGAGTGATAAAATAGACGTAAGTGAAGCCATAATTTTAATGAATTGTCTGAACGACTCACGAAAGTTTAAATGCAAACCTTAAGAGGTAATTTACTCGATTTTAAATTACGGTAAGTAATTAAGAAGCCGATAAGAATATGGGTACGAACCGGCATTCCGTTATTATTAATAATAATTGTAACCTAATCAAAAGACTTTGGTCGGCGAGGTAAGTAAACAATATACGGTGCAGCATTAGCGATAGTATGTGACGCAGCACTTTATTAGCCGGGGGCCTGGGCGGGCGCCTGCTTGATATGCGGCGCGCGCCTCCGCTGTCCGCTCGGCGCGCTCGCGCCTCCGACATTAGCTCCTACTAGACAAAGCACTATGGTGCTATACAAACTATTGAATATCTATAGATTCGACACAGGAAAAATACAGAGCAGGGCGTAATGAACGGGACAATAAACTTGACATTTATCAGAAAATATTGGATATATTTATTAGAAGTTAAGAATAAATTTAGGTACAGCCCGTACTCATCTCAAAACTCAAAGTCACTCAACGAGCTATGGAGAGAGCTATGCTCGGAGTTTCTCTACGTGATCGACTCAGAAATGAGGAGATCCGTAGGCGAGCTAAAGTCACCGACATAGCCCACCAGGTTAGCAAGCTGAAGTGGCAATGGGCAGGCAACATTGCACGCAGAGAAGATGGCAGATGGGGTCGAAAAGTGCCCGAGGAGACCACGGACTAGCAAGCGCAGCGTAGGACGTCCACCCACAAGATGGACGGACGACCTCATGGAGGTCGCCGGAGGATGCAGGTCGCTTCCAGGTCGCACCGGTACATCCAAGGGGGAGGCCTATGTTCAGCAGTGGACATCTTATGGTTGAGATGGTGACGATGATGACAGCCCGTAGGTTTGAAAAAAAATCTATTAAAATTTCAACAAACGCTTTCTAGTGTCCTTAAAAAGAAGTAGATAATATTGTTTTACTATAATTACTGGTCAGCTACTCTTGCCTTTCATTGCTAATCGGCTGCGAGGTGCTAGACGGGACTTGTAATGAGGATATTATGTAGTTCACACGTACCTACCTTCACTGGAAAGGTTTTGTCGCTTTAGAGGTAAATATATATTTATTTTAAATATGCAATTCTAGTTAATAGAATAAAACTAACTTAATCCTTGGTACAATTGCCTCAAGGGCCTTTTTTAGATTTTATACTGTAACTAGTTAAGTACTTGTAGTTATCATAATACGATTGTAATTTCTTTAGACGAATTAATTCCTTTAAAATATACAATAGCCATCTTAAATAACATATACAAAATTAAACTATTTAAAATAATAAAAACCGTTAAAAACGCTCACCTCTTTTTTCACTACATTAAGGATCTATACCTAAATATTCTGTCTTAGTATTTTTATTGCATGTTAAGGGGATATATTTTCATTACAAAGTTGTATCTTTCAGGAATTGATTTTTAAACTAAAACTTTTAAACGTTATCAGTATCCAAGATAGCTTCTTATAAATAAATGAAATTGTATTGCATCAAACAATATTAGATATAATATTATTTTACGTAAAATCAGTATGTTTAGCTTATTAGAATGTCACTTAATACTATAAAACATTACATAGAATTATTATCTTTGACGGCACGTTTGGCCTACTGGGTAGTGACCCTGCCCATGAAGCCGATGGTCCTGGCTTCAAATCCCAGTAAGGGCATTTATTCATGAGACAAGCGCAGATATTAGTTCTATATATCTTTGTTGTATATTATATATATCTTTGGCTGAGTACTCACAATACAAGCCTTTTTGAGTATACAATTCTCAGTCAATTTGTGTAAGAATGTCCTGTAATATTTATTTATTTATTATCTGACGGATGGGCATTTTTGGATTAGTAATGTTACTTTTACTCCATTTTTTAGTAAGAATATGTTAATACTACACTAACCTACCCTACTCTCCCCATTCATAACCCAACTGCCCTTGCAATCCCCACACACACTATTCTACAGTATACATAGATACCATATGATTTATTTATATTATGCATTAGATTATCGTAACAGAAATTCGATCCCCATATTTGTTATTAAAATTTAAATTCTATTTGTGTGATGTTATGATTTGTCTATCAGTTGAAATGTTTCGGTATTCAAATTGGCTATAGTTTGCCACATGCACTAATGTTGCACGTGGCATGACTGCATAATTTCGTTGGCAGTTATACGTTATGATCATGTTTATAGTGTAGGATGGCGCATGAGAGGTATTCAAGACTTGCACGTAATTACAACCGCAGCATTTGTATCATATTAACAATGGCAGTACCTATATCTATCTTTGCAGGTATGTATGGGTTGAGTAATTGGAGCATAATTAGTGATTTTACACATGCATTATTAATTTGCTGAGTTTATATATCTAATAAAAAGTGATATATGTATGAGTCTATATTAACCTTACATTTAAAAAAAATAAAAGATAAATTCGTACTCAACACGTAAAAATATGATGATACGAGTAATACATAGATTTTAAATAAAAACGGATTTTCGTAATAACTTCTTAAATCAGCACTTAGTAACATTTATAAACTCCTTAATGTAAGCAAAATGCGTAAGTTGTAGGAAACGTCTAAAGTATTCTCTTCATAATATAAGTTTTTGCCACGCAGTCTACTAGGCAAATCGGTCGCTAAGTCGAATCGATACGGTTAGCGCAATTTATTCTATGAGATAAAATCGGAAAGTCCGCAGTGGAAGGAGCAACCCTGTCGCTCTGAGCCGCCTAACAGTGCGTTAATCCCGATGAGAATATAGTCGGGGTGTAACTTCGCGCTTCTTTATCGCACCGTTGAAATTGTACTTCTTTGTGAGTAATCCCTTCACGTCCCGGCCACGTTGCGACGAAGATAGAGCACGATCTTCACAAATAATGTCACATGCGATTCGTTTCAGACGACGTGACTCGCATCACCGCGGCTGCCCGCCGTGCCGTGCATAATGGGATAAATATGCTGCGGTTATGTCCCACACATGGCCCTCGAATTAAGCGAGCGCTATTTACTGCATGCGCGAAAACTTCCTTACCCGCTTGATTAACAAGATTGTGTGTACATTCTCCGCATTAAATGCAAGATGTTTGTTCAAGACGAGCATTACATACGGCGTCGACGAAATTATAATAATACTCTTGTCTCGTCTTTTAAATTATGATTTACATATATTAAACTGCATATAACGAGAAAATGTACGTGATTTAACCATTGACTTCATGACGATAAAAATAATTTGTTTGAATATGAACTTTAACACTCTATCAACTGGGTTACAATTCAGAACCCTCAAATATGATACCGTATACAGTTAAGGCTTAACTTAGCTAGAAAAGTCGAAGTTTTGCTTGTATATTGAACAACAAAACAGCTTTTACAGATTCGTGTTATTTACAATGTATTTTTTAAATTATATTAATAATATCTTTGTATATTTTTTAATCCAATGAAGCCAATATGTATCGGCTATTAATATGTAAAAAAGAGCGAAATCTAGAGAACATCTCAAGTAAAATATGTAATTTGAGATAAAGCGGCATCCCATTCCAGATAAGACGCAGCACGACCCACGTCGAGAGGCATCCAACTCGTTACGAGCCGCCTGAAGCGAGGTGTGATACAAAATCATCAATCTTGCCCGAGATTGTACTATTAAATGCCTCTTCGCTCTTTTCTCTCGAACTCCAGACCAGAAACAAATGTAAAAAGTTGTGTGATAAGTTCAATTTGAATTTGTAAAGCCCCTTTCAGCATTTCTCGCCTGTTTATCTCGGCGAGGAAGGAACGGAAAATACAAAAGTAAGAGATAGGAAATGAAGAGGCGGAAAAAAGTGTCGGGTGCGGAACAAATGCGGAAAAGTTGGCGTTATCCGGGAGACAAGTTAAATCGCAATTTATTAGGGCGTGCTGTCGGGCTTAGCGCTGCCGCCGGCGCGCAGGGCTCCCGCTGCGGCCGCGCCGGCTCCGCCGAGCGCAAGCCGCGCCCGCGCCGATCTTCCACCTATCATTCTGCTATTAGTCTCTGATACCGATCTACCGTATTAGGTAATGCTAGCTGTCACCGTCGCATTAGTAGGACTTTAATACTTCTAATTTATTAGAAAACGTCGCTAACGTTCGGCGAGTTTGAATATATTCCCTTAACACCTGAAGATTTGAATACATTGTATTTATTGCGAAAAATAAGTATGCGTCTAGATGTTTGAAGATCTTTTGAACTTTTGTTGTAACGTTTTTTAAGAATCAAAGTATTGTCTATAAATAAAACTACGTACCTATGTACAAAATATTATCTATAGTATAAAAAAAACCGGTAATGCAGTCATGATAGACTAGACTATATTCCGTTTTTCAAGATCATAGCTAACTAAATAGTGATCTCTCATTGGACAAAGGCGGTATGATTCTCTGTATTCATACTTTAAGTGAGTAACTCACTGTCCAAACTACAACCATAGAAGGTTATATCTACGACGCCATAATGTTGAACATTCTTATTCCAAAAGTTATATTCATTAATCATTAATTTAATCGATGAATATGACAACCAGGTCGCGATGGCTTAACCAAGTCATCTTCCTCGCGTTGTCCCGTCATTTTGCCACGGCTACGGCTTATCGGAGCTTGGGGTCCGATTGGCAACAAATCCCACGACTGCGTATAGGCAGTAGTTTTTACGAAAGCGTAGAGTTATAGTGTTATCTGATCTTCAAACCCAGAGGGTAAACTAGGCTTTATTGGTATTAGTCCGATTTCCTCACGATGTTTTCCTTTACTGAAAAGCGACTGGTAAATATAATTTGATATTTCATACATATCTTCCGAAAAACTCATTGGTACAAGGCGGGGTTCGGACCTGCGACCATGGCTTAACCAGGTCATAGTGGTTGGATCCAGTGATCGAGTAACATTGAATTGAAACCAGGGAACTATATAGCAACCTGTCATTTATAAAAAAAAAAAAAAGTGATTATGTACAGCATTAAAAATAATAAAAAGTATGTAAGTAATCTCCACACTTGGTACAGTCAGCAGCAAAAGTTGCTAAGCGTTTGAAGTGTTCAAAATGACCTACACGCGCTCTTATTCTCTTGACAATAGAGACGTGTTGACCTCATTTTGAACACCTCAAATGCTTAGCTACTTCTGCTGCTAACTGTACAACGAAGACAGGTGATGGGTTGAAACGTTCTTTTTGAAGTGACATTGTGATATTGTTGGAATTTTTACTTTAGATTGTGCCTTTAGTTACGTTGGTCACTTCTGACTATCAGTTATATAACAAAATGTATAAAAAACATAGACATACCATTTAAGTAGACGTGGCGTGCTACATATGGCAGAGACGGCACTATTTTCGTCCGTCCTCATCATAGTCTCACATATTTTTGTTCCCCTTCAAAATGAACCTTTCAGAACTGTTAAACTTGGAGGAATATAAAAAATACAAGTGGAGTTTTCTTGTGTTTTCAACCGAAGTCGCGGTAAGTAATACATAATAAGCTAATATTAGTGTCCCGTAAATCAAAACTATAGTGAATTGTTACATTTTGGACTGCAAAAGCCAAAATATCATTGTCTCTTACTGGCGCCCGCGGATGCGTACTACAACGTTAGGCTTGGGTCTCCTATTTTATGCTATACGTCTGACGTCAGCGTCAACGTCTCTGAACAAAAAAAACGCTAACGTCGACGTGTGAAAGAGACCACATCAGTACATTTCTATAGTAAACATTGTGACGCAGACACTGTAAGCGGCCGATGACGTTTATAGGAGACCTTAATAGCCTTATTATTACTCATAGTTTTACTTTGACTGTCCGTTTCGTGATAACTGCTAACAGTGGCCGTTAATGGTACACAGTTAGTCAAGTGAAAAACGGTTCAACGTCATAAGAATGACATCAGTCCAGTGTTAATGAAGCATGTGCTTGTCACCTGCGCCGCGGGCACGTGCTGATGGCAGGGTTCCACTATCGCGGGCCACCAGCCTCGCCCGCTTCTTTATTTACATGCCTCATGTTTGCTTCCTCTCGACCATGCCGCCCTGAAATATGTAGCCGACGTCAAAGTTATGCTTACTCTTTTGCACCTTATGACAAAGGAGTAAAGTTCAAAAGTGTACAGGGTTGGGCAGATTAAGTGTCCTACTTTAAAATTTTCATAAAATGACAACTCCATAGATTTCAAATATTTTTTAGTAAATATATAAAACAGTAACTGTAAATTACTAACATAATTCATTAGTTCAAATTTCTCTCCATTGGCTTTAATTACTTTTCGCATTCTCCCATAGAAGGAGTTACACGCGGCACGCACTACCTCATCTGGGATATCGTTCCATATCTTCACTAACCGATGCTTGAATGAATTTAAATTCATGTCGTGTGTTCTCCCTTTATTACTTAGCATAAATCCCCATATTGAAAAATCCAACGGATTCAAGTCTGGTGACGAAGAAGGCCATTCTTGCCAAGGTATAAAGTCCGTCAAATTCATTCGACACCAGTCTTGAGTGCGTTTGGCTTTGTGAGATGGGGCACTGTCTTGCTGAAAACAAAAGTAATCACTCCCATATAACTTTCGGGCATTTTCTAATAAATGACCCTGCAATACGTTCTGAATATAGTAATCTTGGTTGATTTTGACTCCTCGATCGATGAACAGCAGTGGTAATTTGCCTCCAGGCGATATTGCACCCCAAACCATGACAGCCGACGCACTTTGAAATCGCTGCACAGCTAATTTGTCCACTGGTATGTCCCTCAATGATACGCCATACACACGATCACTTTGTTGATTGTGGCTATCTTGCAATAGAAACGTTTTCATCCGAAAAATAATGTCATCACCCTCGTGCCATGCTAGTAGCTCCTTGCATTTTGTGACTCTAGCTTTTTTCTGGGTGTCCGTTAATCCGTATTTTTTTTGTTTTTTGTAGGCTTATAATCTAAGATCATGTCGCAATATACGACTCATGGATCGTCGGGATATTTACATGTCTTTCGCGAGTTTACCTGCACTCTGAGCCGGATTTCGCCTAATACGCTCACGAACATTTTTGACCACTTTTTTGATACGGACAGATGGTTTGCGTCCAGGTTAGGGCCTGATTCGGGAAGACCCTGTTTTCCTGAATCGCTTGATGGTGCGCGATATGAACCATGCATTGAAATTTAAATGTTTCAGCTTTCTTAATATCTCGCAAGGGCGAAAATGTTTCACGAACAAATCGACAACGAGCTCACGTTTTGCGTCCATTGTTGAAAACAATAGAAAATAAAAAAAAGTCCAGTTGAAGTCTAGCGATCATAAAGCCGAATATATTGCCTTTTTAAAAACATATATATACGGTAAAAAAAGTAGGATTACTTAAGAAAAATATACGATATAAGGCTAGGACACTTAATCTGCCCAACCCTGTAAACATACTTTTGACGTCGATTGTATACCAAACTGTTATTTCTAAATAGGTCACAACTATACGTACTACTATATCTTGTTTTGTGGTTTCGACCGGCTGAATAAAGTTTAGGTATGTTGCTTCACTTGACTGTCCCTTAAGTTTTTAAACTTTATAATATTTCATGTGATGTGGGTATTAATATCTTGTAATATTTTGTTTGTAACACAGAATAACTTATACAAGCATAAATGTATCTAACATTTTCACATTTACTTAGTCAATCGCGTGTTTCGGAGACAGATTAAACAGTGTTCACATATGTGCTATTGACCAACCCCCCTTAAAGGCCGGCAACGCACTTGTGATTCATCTGGTGTTGCGGGTGCCCATGGGCGACGGTAATTGCTTACCACCAGGCAATCCGTCTGATTCGTTTGCCGCCTATGTCATAAAAAAATAAATTGTACATCATACAAAATAGAACACCAAGGAGTTAATCTCCAAAAACGTAATATGAGTTTTGTATTGTATCAAGCACAAAGATTTCTTCTTTGAAAACAGATAGCAAAGTTGCATTTTCTTCACAAGAGTGCAAAATAATTTCATACCAAATTTTTATGAAGTGTTATTTTTGACGTCAGCTGGTTGAATGTTCTATTATTTAATGTTTTTGAATGGTAAATGATGGATGCCAATAATTTTGAGTACATTCCGAAAGTGTGAGAGTATTTTTTTCCTGAAAAATTGTGTGTTTCACTCGGTAGCAAAGTGTGTTCCCCTCTCGCGCTTTGATACCCTCCCAAAGCTTAAGATTCCACTCTTTGAACCAAAGAAGCTAGCTCGGGTTTCAATATTAGCTCCAGAAGGTAAACACTAACTTTGCTACCTTGTATAACAAATAACTATTACAATATTAATTACACTCAGAGCTTGATCATGTGATCAAAAAAATCGTTATATTATAATCGTCTCAGAACTCTTGCAATATCAAGCTAGACCGTTCAGGATAATGGATTCAATGGAGAATAATATCATGACTAGAATTGAACTTTTAAATCTTTTTGCGCCGCCCGCTAATTGTGGCACCGACTAATCGGATCCGCTTCCGTGTGCAGATTCCATTATCTGGAGGATCGTGTCCGCCGCCCATACATATTCATATTACGCTCGGCGACTCGCTTGCGACTGAATCAATGCCATCATGCACTAATGTCTGCATTTTTATTTTTAACAATTATAGCGTTTTACGGGATGGAATACATTGAATTTTCTGTGGTGTGTATTCGGGTATATCAGATTGTAATGTATTTTGCACATTATTTTTTATTATAAAGAAACGTCTGCTAGTGAATATCTTCGATGTTTAAATCGAAAGAAAATAATTTTGACTCGCAGCGGGACTCGAACCTACAACTACTGGATCACTTGCACTAGCCCACATTTTTGCACATGTGAAACAGAAGAAAAATCTAAATTGAAATCGTATACATAAAATATACCCAAAACATTCATTATTTATAATTGTATGTCAAATTGAATAATGAAATTTATTTACACATGATGATTTAGGACGGCCGGTCGGCCTGACCTGCCTAGTGGGCAACGCGGCCTATGATGGTCCTGAGTCCAGTTTGGGCATTTTTGTGTAAAGAGCAGATACATGTTCTTGATTCATCGATGTTTTCTATTTAGTCAAGTATTTTTTTTTTGTTCTTTACCTGTATATTTATTTATCCAACGAACAAATTAAAAACACAAGGAAACTTAAATAAAATAAAATACTAAAAATATAAATAACTAAAAGTATTTATATATTATCTAAGTAGCCGCCCAGAGATCAAAACTTGCCAGGTCAAATTCAACTACCTATGGTTTGTAATAATTAAAATTCAAAATGGCATTAAATTGGAGACCTTTTTATAGGTCTCCGGGTGGCTAGAGGATAATATATAACCCTCAACACAAGCTTTCTTGACCTTAATGTAATACCTGTATTTAATTATTTAGGTACAAATTTAGTGAAAAATCCTTTTCTCTCGTATTTTCTCGGAAATATTCATTCACGTGGTGGACAGTTGCATCGCGAAATAAATATCGATAAGAATAGAGTTTGTACGCAGTTCCTTTTAATAGTCATGCCGAAAGGTATATCGCAGTATAATATGCTCGTGACATGGGACATGAAAAATAAATTACTCTATTATACATATATTCATACAAACAGGTCATGTAGTAGGCACCTTTGTACCTGGAACGACGCGGGGTGGGCTATTTGAATAGTTTAGTTTAGTTTATTATTATTTTCACTTTATTTTTTCTTACACGAGAATTATAAAAAATTAAAATAAAATTGGAATACACTTTAATTATTAAATTTTAGACTTAAAAAAAAACAGGTCATTTAATAAAACATACTTCGTAGACACATCGGTATCATTCGGAAGTAGTCGCGGCTCCAAGCTTTCACCATGGGAAAGGATTTATTATTACCTCTGTATAGGTGTAATGGACTTATTATATCTGTGGGTAAAATTTTCGTACGAAACAAATGGATAATCCAATTTTGAAAATTGTGGCATGACTTATAGCAGCTTATAGTATTTTGCAATTTTTACAAGCTCATTATTTGTTATTCTTTCAAATTTGATTGTTAATGGCAATCTTGACCCCATGGAATCTTAGGGTGATTTTCTACAGAGCTATGCTGTGCGATTACATAAAAATAGGCCAAGCTATGCTATGAAACTATGTATTATTTGTATACGCCTACGTACGTTTAACGTAGGCACTCTTATCGATGTATTTTCAATTATTACTTTTGTTTTTGTTTTGCTTTCATTGATAAACAATATAATACTTAAACAAACTATAGAAGTAACGCTAAATTAAGCAAATTGATATGATAGATAAGCGATATTCATATTACCAATAAAGTACCTACATTAGAACTGCAAATAATGACATTGTACTTGACAAATCCATTTAGGGAAACGAGATAGATTGATTGAGGTAAAAAAGTAATTGATATGATGTACTCATATCAATTATTTAGAATAATGTATTATACCACCGGTTAAAGTAAATGCGCACTGGTTTCCTGGATCCAACCTTTAAGTTTGAGTAATGAAAAAAAAACCAAAACATTCCTTATGTCCAGCACTTTGAATGTAATGTAAGTAATTGCATTATGAATAAGATTCTAATTATACGCGATGTTAAATGGGGGCTCTGCTGCGACGCCACTTCACTCCAAACTTCAGCAAACAAACTTTTTAATTAGTCTGCCAGGACAAACAAGCTGTGTCGTCCTAGTTTCTTCGATACATTATGTAAGTACTTGCCTTCCTCCGAATAGAACTCAGTAGGAACTTGCTCAGTGTCTGTTGTGAATGATTTATTCGACGAAATATATTAACTTAGGGGAATCAATGTATGCAGTTGTTCTTGGGCATTAACATATACGAATATATATTTCTAATTAGAATTACTAACTAATTAGATGCTTGCTGGAGTACGTTTATTTCATAACATACCAATACGTATTCTAAATATTTTGATACAACACTAAATATCTTTCTAGGCTCCTATGGGCCGTGGCAAATGCCAGGATAACGCGAGGAAGATGACTGACTAAATATCTTCCTTCTCTACTAGGTGAAGGACTGAATAGCTTTATTATTGGAAATCATATATTATGGTCTATTAAGGTATACTGTAACAACTAGTAGTTAACGTGAGTCATTATCAGAGACACTGAATATGCAGCAGTGGTAATGCCTATGGATAATTTTGGTACCAAATATCACCTCTAAGATATTTGTACGGAATGACCCTGGCAGGTTGTGATTAGTAAAGCCGGTTCCAGATCACAAATAATTAATTAAAGTATAGCTTAGTACCAATTTCGACGGAATAAAGTTCTATTAAATGCGAAAACAAGAATGAGGCGGTAATAGAACAATGATGGAGCTCAACGACGCCGGCATGTTGACTATTCATTATAACATTTCACCGTAAGACAAACAACCCTCTATTATCTATTATGTTATTAGATTTCCGGCATGGCCGTTGCGAGTAGTATACACCCACGTGGCTAATTTAGCTTGAAACATTGCCGAGTATTTTTCAATTGTTGTGGTAAATAAATATAGACAAACAAGTTAAGGTGAATGTTTCTTTGGTTTTTTATCGCCATTAAACAATATGGTGCTTGGTTTTTAAAAAAATCATCGAGACGAAACATGTCGCGCGAATAACTAAATAAACGTGAGTGAAACCGTAATTTTTCATAAAATTATATAGTGTATTTTTGTAGGTAAGAGGTATAGGGTTGGAACCGATGGTGGATTTTTCTTTGACGTTCATATGTAAGCTTTAAGCAGCATAAGCAGCTTTTAGTTTTTTTAAAAGACATGCATACTTTCATGTTCTCTTCTTTTGTCTATAGACAATCTCTCCTAAATAATGGAATAAGCTGAAAGTTTATTGCTCTCCATTATATTGCTTAATAAAGTACTATAAACTGAGATGAGTCGAGGTAGGTATCCGGTGTTAATTGTGTCGCGTCAGCGCCAGGGCAAACTGGCGAGCCAGGGGGAGTGTCGTAATTATACAGTAGCTACAAGAATTGTAGCAAATTAGCAGTAGGTATAGTAATCATTTAAAATCGCTTTGAAGTAATCATCGCTATCATTGTTCCAAAAGACATGTATAGTTTGAATAGCTTTACCATGTTGTAAAATGGTGTTTCTGATCCGCTAGGTAGTCCAAGGTACTGACGACGATAGGTGTACTGTGGGCTCGTCGCAGGCCGCGAGTGCCGACTGCCGGGCGCCACAATTACACCAGCCCCCGTAAATCATAAACATCAACCCTCCATTTAATCCAAATAGTCCCTCGTTAGAGCAGCCTGCGTCTAATTTGTCTCCTGTAACTGGAGATTAATTTATTAACATTAATTACATGACAATAGCTATTGCTTTAGTTTGTGATTTTCATAGCGTCTCTGAAGTAAGTGAAATGAGCGTAGTCTGGCTTAGCAATGTCATTCGATGAAACATTGAGGGCCAAGAGCCTTTGGGATCAGCTACGATTGTAGCGCGTAGATAACTGCGGCAAAGTCACAAGAATTATTTTATGTAAAAACACTGAAAGTAACCGAACAGGGTAAATACCAGGGGCCGTAAAGATGACAATCTTTTATAAAATAAGCATCCGAAATGGAACAACGGAATGACAGATCGAACGAACAGTTTCGTCACCTTTTCCATAAGATATTTTCGCTTCGATTGCGTTTTCTATAAACGACTGTCATCTTGGCTACGGCCGCAGTAGTGGCATCGGCGTTAAATATCTACGTAATTATTTCGCTTTTGACAGCATATTGCATCAAGTGCAATCTAACGTGTTCGGAAATATGAGCGAACTAAAATACCATTGTATTGCTGCTCGTCGATATTTTTACGCGTATAAAGCACTTTATTTTGAAATGGGAAATATTTTCAAAGTGCTATCAATACATTTCATTCAATTAGCATGAATTTTAGTGCATTGCAGAGCTTCCGTTTTATACATTTTTATTGCAGTAGGTACTTAATTGTCTGTGGTTATCTCTAGTGCGTATTGATAACAGTGAATTTAATAACCGAATATGTGTATTGTGTAAGTAAGAATCGATATTCAGTATAACAAGTTTCCATACTCTGTAAAACACTCAACAATGCTATATCTCATAGAGTGAATCAGTATTTCTTTTGCATAATATTGCTATAGGAGATGCGCAACAATAACCAGAGACAGTGTTTTTATTTCACGCTTACAGTGATATACCTTCGTTAACCTTCTGGAAATAACGTATTCAGATTACATTATTCATCATGTCAGGGAATCAACACGCATATTTTTGTACGCGCACAAAAGCGCGCGATACGTTCGAGCGTTTACACTTTGTACGCTTTTAAATAAAGGGCGAGGGCAAAACGGTGCTGATGGTTGTTTGGGAATTGCGGAAAATTGCCTGCGGAAAAATTGCGTAGAGAAGCGCTGGCCACATGGCGCGCGACGATACGGCCTACATAACTGATGACTTTCCGATGGCTATTCATTCGCGAGCCGCCGGCCACCGGCCGCCGCCCGCCTTACCACCATACATAAATTCATGGCGTCGCTCGTGTACTCAAGTGTTAAACAATTACAGCGGTGTTTTATGATAAAAAATTGGCTCAGATAAGCCTGGGCTTGTATTTTATTACTTCAGTCACACACAATGCAACTTTAGCTACGCAATACTTATACAACCTGAATTTTAATTTATTAATAGAGAAGTTACTGATATTAATATGAATAATTTAATGAGAACCCATGCTACCGGATACTAACTATACATTTAATATCTTAATAGTACAATGGAAATACGAGTACAATGCTGTAAATAGAGAGAGATTCATTCAAAATAAGGTAGTTAAACTGGAGTTGTTTGTAAAACAAATAAATTTAGTTTAACAAAGTTATGAAGAGTTTTGAACGTTATTAGTAGTACATGCCTAAACTATAAAGTTAGCTTTCTATATTGTAATAGCTGGGGAGCGAAGATTAGAAGTAACAAGACAGTGTTCGATTGTTGACAGTAAACCAATTAAAAAGTTGCGGGTTGATCGCTGGTGACGGCGCGAAGCTATTGATGTATTGGGCCGCCGCTTGTAACTATATGTATGTCGTAACCTACTCAAGAATATAATGCCCCTTGTTCAAATTAAGTAAAAGGTTGTTTGATTTTTTACTGTGTCACTAATTTGTTGGAACGACATTATGTACGTAGGTAGGCCTTTTTTTACAAAATGATTCCATATTGCTTTAAGCTATGCGAGTAATAAACTACTTGTAGAAATTTGAGTCTGCAATAATAAACATTATTAGGTAGATATCGCTACCTTGAAACAGCCTGACTTGAGTAAGGAGAACCTAATTTTAAGTATCTTAATTATATCGGCTACTTTCATCAACAAAAATAATATAATGACAAAAGGGTTTAGTAGCTATGAATGGAGTATTATTTTTATTGTATGAAAGTTGTTCAGGTCCAGTTCAGGGCCGGGAAATGCTCGGCCACTCAGCCAAACAGCGGCTCACAAAGCAACGGTAACGGCCATTCACCCGCTCCGCTGAACCGTTTTCCACCCTCGACCTTTAAATTGAAACAAAATCATTCGCACCGCCCAATTTGTCCTATTCACATACCATAGGTACTGTGATACCGACATGAATATTGATAGTTGCAACTTTACCAACGACGGCCTGGCCCACTGATATGTGGCCTGTCATCATTAGATGTTTTTGCTTCGTATTAATCAAGAAATTCCTATAGGGACCTTTTTAAAATTACAGGACTATTATGATAATTGTTAGTTTCTAAACTTCCACCTCCCGGATATATCGCGGTGACCATTTACAAAGATATATGAATAAACCCCACGCTGTCCATAATTTGCAGTAAAATTGTGGACAGCGTGGCATATTTGTCAGGATTACTAGCAACATAGACTGACACCACTCACTGATGAATGTTTTAAGGTTCGGAACTCTAGAGTCGAGTTGCATATAGTTGACGCCACCACTTTTTACGTGTGATCTATCTTATTTAGCCAATTTTGTATAGGTAAAAGTACTTACATTATAAATCCGTGTTTACACTTCAAAGCTTATATTTATTTCTCTTTCATGTTTATCGACGCAGTAAACGTAACATTAAGTGACGTCATGTATATTTATTAGTAGCAAGGCTGTGTGCTGGAGGGTAGAGCTGGTGTGAAGTAGCGAGAAGACGCGTTTGCTTGGGACGCGCCCGTTCGGGACTCCTTTGATAAATATTTTTTACTCTTGGTGATTCTCTAGCTGGGAACATAATGTTCACTACATTTTAGTTTGATTAAATAATAGTGTATTTATAGTTTTTATATTATTATGTTTTAGCTTTTAATTCTTATTTAATGTCGAGTTTTAGTGTTCTTAGCTTAATGTTATGTTTTTACAAATACATTTTTTTAATCAAATATATTTTTATTGTAAGTACCCAGAGGACAAGAGTGAGTTGTCATAGTCAGAGGATTGTTAAATGACAAAATCGAATAAGTAAAAAACTAGTACAGCAATGATGAACATCTTGGTTTGACATTTCTCGTCTCTTCATACCTCTTAATGGAACATTTGAAGTGCTAATATAATGTTATGTTATTGTGTGTAATTATGGAATTGAGTTAATTTGTGATTGTTAAGTTATTCCGTTGCAATTTGATATGGTTATTGCACCCATGCTATTAACACGTACTGCACGAGGCCATGGGTGTTGTAAAGGATAGAAGTCTATGAAAGAACTTTGTTTTCAATAAAAGGACGAGACGATTCTCGGCACTGAAGGAACGACTGATGATTATTAAAGGTTGACTAATAAGTTTTGTTATAATCAGCAGTTTTGCTGCTCTAAGTCTGATTACGCGCTAATGCGGCCAGCGATGACGTGTGGACCATATATATTTGAGTTTTATGTCTTCTAGGACATTCTGTATCTAAACTGTAGAGAGATTTATAAAAAATATTTATAATGTTGTCTTTTGCAGGTACGTTCATCAATTGTTGCTTCACAATGTTAGACGAGTTAGAGAGTATTCACGGATAAGGTATGCGTTAACATTTTTTTTTAATAATATTTAACAAACATCAGATTTTTTGTGACATACCTAAATAGTTAGTAAATAAGTGTGAGGTAGTAAGTAAAACCACTTAGAACACTTGGTGTTATAGGTTTAGGGTGGGTTGCACAACATAGGTACATTCAACGAACTGATTTGATTATACTTACTTATACGGTGGGATAGCTGTCATCCCAAAACTTTTCACATAAGAAAATGTCAACTATTACTATCAAGGATCATAGAAATAATGTCTTTATAAAATTGCGTTCCCCTCATACTGGCAAACACACTAGCGCCATCTATCGCGTTTAACAGCAGCAGGTCTCAGGCGAATATTCCAGGTATATGTTGTGCTGTCAAAATAACTCAACACGCGCCCATAGATGGCGCTGTGCCATCATATGTACTGCCAGATCATGTAAATGACACAGTTCAGATAAGAAAGCATATTAAAGTATGTCTATTTTGTGAAGTCGAATTTGTTTATACATTATTTTTTTTACTTTTATATTTTAGTATTTTCATATCTTGTAATAAACTGTTTGATATGTTTTCTTATCGGACTACGCATAATTATGTAAGTACTTTAAGATTTGATGTATCACTGTATTGAAAAAATAAGTCGCGCCGTAGTTTCATGCCGGTATCTTCTCGGGTTAGAGGTGTAGGGTTTGAACGGGTGTAAATTTTTTTTTGACTTTCATAAGTGCATGTAATGTGCCTAAATTGAAAAATAAAGATCTTTTATCTTTTTTTTATCTTATCTTTAAAACAGACAAATACCTAGCATGTTGTAAAAACGGGTCTTTGTCAATCCATTATTTCTATGATATTTGACGTTAACAGACGATTAGCTGCAACGAACCCTTTTTCTATCTAAAATAACAATTACAAACGCTTTTCTATGGGACCTCGCATGTTTATGTGCTGGTGAGGCGTGTACATGCACTTGAAAATTAAAAACGAGAGGGTGATTTCAGGGTCGGGGAGAAAGAGAGCATACATGACAGCTATATTTATAGGTGAAGCTAATTTAATTATTTTAGCTATTTGTATTTTATCACAATTAATTATAATTATTTTTCAGATGGTAAGTAGAAAACATTTTTTGTATGCAATTTCGTCACTACTCAATGTGACGGTACGTATTGTCGCTTCCCTTACTGCGTATGTGAAAAGGCATAGGGTGACCATGATTTGGCCAGTCTGACATAAAATGTACTTCAAAAAAAAAAATGTAGCTGTTTTGATGAAATACTACCGTATGATTTCAGCAGTCCGAGTTAGTAAAACTGATTCTGGATCACGACCCAGAAATCATCCTGTACCTATTTGTCGACATTTTATATCATGATGGTTGAATGGTCGCAAAATCTTGTTCAAAATTAAGCCAACAGTACCTTGAGCATCTAACGCTTCCTTACTCTGCATACGAGATACACTATAACAACTTGACGACCGTCTGGCCTAGTGGGTAGTGACCCTACCTATAAAACTGATGGTCCTGGGTTCGATTCCCAGCCGGGGCGTTTATTTGTTTGATTAACACAGATATTTGTTCCTGGGTCATGGGTGTTTTCTACGTATTTAAGTATTTATATGTATCTATCTATTATATATATCGTCATCTAGTACCTACAACACAAGCCTTACTGAGCTTACCGTAGGACTAGGTCGATTTGTGTAAAATTTTCCCGAAATATTTATATTTATTTGCTTAAGAGATAAATTCTTACCTAACCACAGGAGCTGTATTACCTTTTTGGGACACCTACCGTAAGAAACTGATAACAGCGTTATTTTATATTAATGCTTACTACAATTGTTATTAAAATATTATGTAATGTGGATAAATGCCTTTTGTGTAAACAAATAGCAAGCGAGATTAATTTTACAATCAGAAGAGAAGTTTCTTCCCCGAAACTAGTTTTCCGACAACAAATATCTCTCCACACAAGTAAGGGAGCGGAGAACCAGCTTGTTTTCGATGCGGCTTCTAACGGTTAAATAAATTAGATAAGACGGCATACACGCTGACGAGGGCACTTAGCAACTTTCTGTGTTGTCAACACTTTTATGTGTGCGTTGGTCCATTACGCAGCCGGCCCACGCTTACTCTAACACTAATGGAATCATTGCTTAGTAGTAGAAATCAAAGCTTAGTATCGATACACATTTTAATTTCAAGGTTTAACTGGAAATGCCTACAATTTTATTTAAAATAATTGTGTAAATTAACCTTTTTAATTTTTTTGTCTATTTTTTTTATAACATCTTTGCCTATTTTACTTTTGACTGACGTCATAGTATTATTTACATTTTGTTTTACAGAAACTAGTGTCTTTTTATTAAGTTCCTTATTGTAATCATGAAAAATCTTCGGCTTTAGTAATGCGTAAAATAACAAAACATCAATATGCATGCTGAATACAAAATGGGAGCATTAGTTTATTAATTAAACCGACCAAGATAATGTCGGGCTATGGTCGATGTCGGGTTCTGTAAATAATGGTTTCAATCAGTAAATAAAAACTAGTTATAGCTATCAAGTTTAAAACAATTTTCCTTGTCTTTATTAAGATGAACTTTCATGATATTTTCATATTATTGGTCTTGCAGTTCAATAGATAGAAATAGGGAAAATGTTTCTTAACTTCCATGGCGTTTATTTTCAATAATATTAACTTTATCAAAAAGTGCTTATGGCAAAATTAATTTTCACCTCAGCAGCTCGAACATGACTACTTTCCTCACTCCAGGGAGTGAGGAAAGTGCGATTTTCCTCACTTTTAAAGGAGTGAGGAAAGTTGCTACTTTCGTCACTCCAGGGAGTGAGACAAAATAGCTTTTTAATTGACGACCGGTCTGGCCTAGTGGGTAGCGACCCTGCCTATGAAGCCGATGGTCCTGGGTTCGAATCCCAGTCAGGCCATTTATTTGTGTGATGAGGACAGATATTTGTTCCTGAATCATGGGTGTTTTCTATGTATTTAAGTATTTATAAGTATATATCTATTATAAATATCGTCGTCTAGTACCTACTTACTGAGCTTACCGTAGGACTAGGTCGATTTGTGTAAGATTGTCCCGAAATATTGATTTATTTATTGATTTAATTTAGTGAAGGCCATAAACTGCCACTTAATTTTTCGGGGTATATTACAAATTCGAAATACATTAGGTATTTGAACTTAATAGGCTATCTCTTTCTATTCTTTAAGACAGAAGAACAGAAAGTGATAGGAATAGGTCGATTTATAGTTCTTATTTAAAATTTTATTTTCGCACAAGGCACAAATTGATCAAATATTATAATTTTCAAATGTACATATTTATAAAATGAAAAATATATTTTAAAAAAAATAGTATTTATCCTAGTGCAGTTGCAGATAAAGCACGTAAATGAATGTGGTTAACTTTATTTGATGTTAATTTTTTTACAAGATTTTATTTAACTTAATGTATATATTTAACCGGGTGGAATCTAGCAACTCAATTTTGACCTTTTGATCTTTAACCGATTGAGCTGAAATTTAGCATACTTATTAAGTTATTATGTAAGTTCGGTTACAATGCAATATTATGGTACCACTGATCTGATCTGATGCTGGAACCAGAGGGTAGCAAAACTCCTAAAATACACGAGATTAGAAACCTTTCGATGATTAGATGACGATTGTGCAAAAAAGTACAGTCAGCAATAAAAACTTGTACCAAAAGTGACAATTTTGGCAGATACTTATTAAACCTTTAATATGTTCTCACTACTGAGGTGAAAAGTTGTATGTGTCACACGAGACTAAAGTTATTTTACATCTCGTGTTTTTGAGTGCCTCGCTACGCTCAAGATTCTAACACTAGAATCACTCGCTACGCTCGTGATTCAATTATAGAATCTTTCGCTTACTCGGGACTCAAAATAAACACTCGCAAGAAAAACAACTTTCCTCTCTTGTTGCACAAATAACTATTTCTTTTTCAATATTTTCCAAATTCCAATAATTTATATTGATTTACATATTCATACCAAATTATAGCTTTTTAGGACTTACAGTCACAGCATAGCCGGGAACAGACTGATAGACATGACAAAACTATAAGAGTTCTTATGACTACTCTAAAAATAATTAAGTAGTTTTACCTCACATTCTACACATTGATTTCTAGTAATCAAGTAATTTTTCGTATTGGTAAAAAACACAATTCTATTACGAGATAGTTTACATAAGTCTGGACACAGAAGCAGGCATTTCTTTTTATCAGTTCCTAAGGAATACTACAAAGCTCTCGGGAGAGAGCGGACGCGGAATATTGTCTGCCAGCCTCGCTTTTTAAAACTTGGTCGCTTCATTTAATCAAGACCTCGTTCTTTGAGTGTTTATTTGACCAAAGTATCTACGGCTTCTTTCAATTTCTCTTCAACTTTGTGTTGTATCATACTATATTATAATATAATATTCAAGCGGTATTTTACAAGATTTCTACATATTTTATTCAATTATTTATACTTATTTAAAAAAATGCCACATCAAGTAATTAGTCAAACCCATTAAGCTCCCAGTGAAAAGTGGTCATAATGCTCACGGCATTACCACTCTGAACGGCAATGGAGAGACTTGGCAACAGAAACGACTTGAAAGGACCGAAAAACTAAATTATAAGTAGGTATATTAGATAGATATTTGGTCAGATCTTCTAAACTATATGTATACGGCCATTCTTTTTTACTAAGTGTTGAGATATAAATAGAGCAGCAACGGCTTACATATTACTAGGGACTTACTTTCTTAAGTTTAAACACTACAGCCTAACAGTACCGTGGCTCATGGGTAATTTTAACTTCAAACACGAAGCTAATAGAAAAAAACTCGACACATAGACGACTAGTCATGAATATTTTAAAGTTTAAATTTGGAGGAACCTACTAATACTTTCATTTATTTAATATTTTGCTAGTAAATAAATTCATATGTTACAAACTTATGTAGTGTAGGTATATAATTGCGAAAAAGCTAGAAAGAATCGTTTCGGTTGTAAGGACGGTTTTAATATCTATTCCGATTAGATTCAGTGTCAGGAAGGAACGCAGATAGCGTCGGCGGAGTTGGAAGGAAATATTAGATGGATCGGGCTTCGAATACAAATATGGGGAGATAGGGAAATCGGATTCGCCGGCAGTCCCAGACGTGTCGTATTATCGGACTCTTTTTTGTAACACTGAGCTAACGCGTTTAATAACATTATAGTACTTACTCTTTGCTAATGTAAATTTTTCTTCATAATTTTGTTCTATTTATATCCACTAATTAATAACTCTTCTATTTTCTAAAATAAGCGCTATATCTATTCCTTACTTTCAACTAAAACTTAAATATAACTTACAAAAAACTTGGATATTCTACGTATTCATAGATACCATGACTCTTAAAACGACCGGAACGTTATTTAGTACATTTAATTTGAATCAAAAACAATCTAAAAGTGCTCTTAAATTATATATAGAAGGCACTGAGTTGGGAAATGAGAAACGAGGCAGGTTTGATGTTATGGCAGGCCGTTACGATACGGTCGCACCGCACGGCGATATCTACGGCCGGCGCACAGCGGCGCGGCGGCCGCCCGCCTCCTGCTGAATTGTTCGCTCCCTAATTAAATCTCGCCGGCGACATCGCGGTTTCGAACCTACAGCCTCTTAATTATTGTTTCCGCCCTTAACATCTGTCTTAATGTCACTTTCAATTTAATTCAGACATTCCTCAGATCTTTGGTATAAAAGTGTATTACGACACTTGTTAAGAAATCTTAGTAGTAATCGTTAGCAGTAAAGATACTTAGTACCTATATGTATACACTTTACAGACAGCTCTTAAGACTGAAAAGTTTCGCTCGCCCTTACATATACAAATTGGTTTCTGAAGCTACAAAAGAAGCTCTTTTTGGGCGGCCCCAGGGCCGAATACAAATTAAGAAGCAAACTTCGTTCTTAGCAAATTGGTTAATGTGGGTAACGTCTGGATTTGAGATAGTTCCGAAAACTTTGTGCTGATGGTGAAACCAATCTTAAACTAAGTTGTTAATCATTGTTGTTAATAAGAAAATTTTAAGTCATTTTTTGTTAATAAATTATTTACTAATGTTATCATTAATAAATATTCGAGGTATGTGTATACAATGACAATAAGACCATGGTCAGTTTTAAAGCGCAGCTATGTAGGTAAATGGATTTTTTTACATTATTTTCTGACATTTTTGATTCGTATCAGTATACCTACCTTGTAATATGTACCTCATTACTCATTAGTCTCATACTAATGAGTAATGAGGTACAGTTGACCTCAAATATGTTTACACCTTTTCACCTTGATCCTTTGTAATAAGGTGCAAAAGTATAAACATATATTTGACGTCGACGTACAAACACATTTTTTTTAACCAAAAATAAGTGGGTGAATATTTGAAAACGGTTAATTAAAGGCACTACAACAACCAAAATTTTGATTACTATCCAAGGGAGTAAATTGCTGTTTAGATCCTCGCAATTATGTATATAGTCAGCGAAATATAGCAATATTTGAATCTTGAGCGTTGCGAAGATTCCAAGACACGTTGCGTGCACTTTGATGCTGAAGGTCTAAACAAAAAAAAAATAGTTTATATAATAAAGATACAAAATTAAGAAAACTGTTCCTCTTGAAGTACAAAGAACGAAAAGGGCAGGTGTAGTAAAAAAATACATTTCCTATTGATATGACATCATTAGTTTATGCTTTAAAAATGGTTGTTTAAAATTGGTACTCATTTGGGCGTGCCGGCGCTGCGTCGAATGCCTGTTTAATTATTTATGCGCTGCAGGCAGAATAAGGAACACATTTGCTTCGCTGCGCCAAAATTAAAAGACGAAAGAAAACGTTCACAAAGTCTAATAAATCTCTACCCCTTAGGATATTTGATTAAGCAAAAGTAATTTTTAAAATATAAATTGAAACGGAAAATAAACGCTAAAATTACAGCATTTAAAATATACACCGTTTATTGAGTTTAAGTAGAGGTCGCAATAATTCTAAAGATTAGTAATTTATTATACGTTAGTGCTATTAAAAAAAAAAGATCAGTTAGTTCGTATTAACTTCATGCAACCTTGTTTCTTGCTGCTTAAGTTTAATGCTAAGATGTAGCGGAATGTACCTTAGTAAGATTAGGTAGGTACCTCTAACTACCGACTTACCTCTATCTATCGCTCGATTTTCAGACAGGCAGAGTATTAAAAATGGTGATTGTTCCTTGTTTTTGTGATACTTTTAGTTAACGTTAATTAATAATCTATGTATTATTTTTCATTCCATTTATTGACATGCATGACTTGATAACAAGCGTGTAACTTATTTTAGTAATTGAACTCTAATGAATTCTTGTTACGTCCTTATTGCCGATTTGTAAATTTAAATTAGCTCCGTGCATCTTTAAAAAGTCGCTCACCGATCCGAGCAGGGGCGCTGCGATGCCGACGGGGCGCAGTTGGTACAAAGGGCCACGGCGAACGGAAACTTTTAATATACCTTCGATTGGATCCAGCCGCAGCCAGTGAAGGGACGAAGCATTGAAAGAAAATGTTTTGCTATTGAACACGAATACGAATAACGAACGATATAGAAATCGACTAATACCCTTTTTGAAGAACTCGTCGAAATGTCTTGTTGGTCCCAGTTTTTACCGAGTTCTATTCTAATTATGTCTGAATGGGTACGTAATATTAACAGACTCTAAATGCATTTATTTATGTCCGCATGTATATAGGAATCTTGTTTTTAATCTAAGTAGGTAGACTCGTAGTACCGATACAAGTGAATTGGAGTATGAATATGATATGTTATCAAGAAATACAAGTTTGGATACTATATAACATTTACCATAACACAAGTCCAATAAAAATTGTGCACTAAACTTGTTAACGATGTTATGTCGCCGCGATAATTACTCATGAAATAAACAATTGAAACAAAAAAATTGGTGAGCATATTGTAATTTGTTGGGATGGAGGTAAATTATTTTTTTAATTCAGTCCACCCGATGACGATGAACGCTGCTAAAGGTCGTTCGAAACGTCGGGATGAAGTTTAAATTAGTATACGCGATATAATCCGTTTCAGTTGTTTTATTTGATGTTATGAGTACTTTCTGAACTACGTTTTGTAGTATTGATTAAGTTTTACATATTTGCACTAAAAAGTCTAAACACACTATTTAGGAACCACCTTAGTACTACTGAGTAGTACTGTAGCAGTTAAGAGTGCCTATAAGTGTTTGCGAACAATCCTTGCCACTTTTCCTCTGTCTCTGTCTGGACGCAAAACGGATTTGATGGACACAACTACAAGGTTTAAGTCTAACTATTAAAACTTAGAAAGTAACTTACATTTGGTTAGATACCTACTGAACTTAAAAATGTGTAGCTTTAATATGTTCAACACCAATTTCGTTTCCACCCTTTATTTAAATTGAATACAACCCGAAAATAAAAAGAGGATAGTACATTCGTCATTTTCGTTATTATTATTATTAGACAGAGATTACTTTTCGGCTGTCGGACCACGTCGATAGGGCACGAGGGTGCGACGAGCGAACGGAATGGGGAAGACTCTAAATCCATATTCGATCAGCGGGTTCTGAGCCGATCTGACAAGCCGCCGATCTGTTTTGCATTTATATAAACAGCTCTTACCTTAATATACGCTGCTGTGCTGACAGACACATTTTGACATCGGAGATGTCTTTCGCGAAATTATTCGCAGAAAAGAGAATGTTGCGGTAAATGAAATATTGCAAGTTAGAATATGGAAGCCTGAAGTCGATGACTATAAGGACCACTTTATCCTTAATGCACTTCCTAGAGTAAATAAAAAGTAGGAGAGCTCTTTAGTTTCATTCCTTTTTATCTTAATACTGTACATATATGATTTTCGGCACAAACAAGATTGAGATTAAAAGCATTCCACAACGCTATGCCATTTGTGTTAAAACAAATATTTCAAATATAATATGAGCTGACAACAAAACAAATATAACGTAAAATCATATAAGCATATTGGAAACACAGCTCGGCTGACAACCGTAGCAGCAGAAAGGCTCCGCGAGGGTGCGGAGCCTGAGAGGGCTGGACCTTCATCAAGCGGTTGACTGGTATTAGGGCGTGCAATTGTTCCGCTGCGCCGCATTCCACGCTCTACACAACAAATATTTCACACTGTGATTTCGCACATTAACACCCTCGTCTGCGAAAGGTGTCTGGTGAACACTTAACTTTGTTTCAAAACTATCTTTCATTGTCGATCCACTGTCGATTGGTAAGTATAGATATATCTGTCGTGAAACATAACTACTTATTTTTATATATTGATGAGAGTAATCTAATTTTAAAATCGCAATATTTGTAATTTACGGACGCACGTAATTTGTAATTTTTAAGCCACGTATGTTTGTAATTTTACGTGCCGTAAAAATAATTCGACGCTCCTCCGGGATCGTTTGTAAAACGTCACGCGTAAAACATATTATAAAGCCAATAAAACGTGTTTACAAGGGTGAGTAGAGCTCGGAGTCCCGGCGCGCCCGCGCGATATCCGTAAACATTTTAGCACTGCAATAAATTTAACATTATCCAACTCACGAGACATTCTGTTTTCTTCCGTCCCGGGATCAGTTGGTTAACGGGTGTAATCTCGGCTGACTCGCATTTACCGCTCTCTGGAATGAATTACGCAATTATGTGATATCCTAATATTTTTGCAATCGTTTTTATAACTGTACAATTATATTCCTTTACAAACTATACCTGTAAAAACAAAATTATAAAATGATTGCGGTAAAGTTGATGAAGTTGTATGCATTTATAAGTATATTTTTTTCATATACATCATACATTTGATTGCGTACAAGTAATGTTGGCCCTTTTTAAGTTAGCAATAGCACACGCGCCAAATCCTTCTTTCATCCCTTGCATATTCCCTCGTACTATATTAAGTTGCACAAATATACCAGGCAAAGTAGCATTTAGACTCCTGATACAACCGTAATAACCATTTCATTCTTGCCAGCAAACCGCCATCATTAAGATGTTTACCTACATATCACTGAGAAAAATAACTCTTTCAGCAATGGCCCTCAATGTCAAGAGAAACTAAACAAAACACACTGACCCCGAATTCCGGCGCCGTCAGTCGAACAGTAACCTCAAATTAGCCCGGTAAAATAAAAACCCCTGTTTTGGGGAAGCTGACAGGGGTGCGTGGAGAGGCTCACTCGGAAACTTTCGTCAATAGTAGGTACAACTGTCTGCGGCCGCTCATTGCTGTGAAAACAATTTCATTTGTTTGGAACGGCGTTTTTATTTCATTTATGTTATACAAATATAGTAATGTACTAATGTAAAACAAACCGGCAAAATGCATGTTAGATAATGAAGGGTAGAAGCCACAAGTAGGTCAATCAGTATATGAAATCGAGTTAGCTAATAATGTAGAAAACAGTTTTCATTGCCAGTGCGCAGCGGTGGGTCATGTTATAAATATTTTATTTTTACATTTATCTACATGTATGATATTGACAATTTACATCATTGAAATTATTAAAAACATTTAGTCCGTGAAAATTGCTTATGAACTAAGTACATATAGGTTCAGCGATTGTGCACGACTTGATGTTTCGAACGTTTTAAAGCGAATTATTAGAGGGCCTGGTGATGAATGACAAGATGTACAAAACCCTAAGGCCGAGCTCGTAAAGCACTGCCTTGAGCTGACGGTTCTGAGTATCTAACATACAGATAACTATCAACTACAATATAAAAAATATAAGAGAAACCGTGGTCATCATATATAAGCGCTGCCTACTAGTTTACTATGGATTCGCGGCCAAATGTTTCAGTTCATTCACTATCGGATAAGATGTATTCTTATAAGCAGTTGGCTAGCAAAAGCCTCTAACCGCAAACGAGGGACATGGAGGTTTGACAGTTTCTTACCTCTTCCAGTTATTACAATTTAAAAAATAACGAGTATTCGAAACTGAGTATTCGGCCTCTCAGCTTAGGTACCTATCTCTAGTAGACAGACAAAAATTGGTGCATAAATAGCGCAATTTAAGTATTAAAACTATAAATTACAAAAGTGTATTAACATAAAACTTAAAACACATTAAAACATTTTAACACTTGGCCTGACGCCCACAAAAACCAACTTTTTGTATTTTAGAACATGCGTATGAGGCGGTGGCTGGCAACTGATATTCGCGCGAGTAGGCACTTACTGCGTTTGTATTTAACTTTAGAGTGTTTAGAGTAAGAAAAACAATTCAGTTCTCGTGATCTCAGAAATGAGGTGTTATTCCAAGTGTAAATTTCTCGATTCTCAACTAGTTGTTCTTGTCCATTTAGGTGTGTATTTGCTCTTGACAAAACAATGTTTTTTTTTTTGTTTATATTATTCCGTAAACATAGTGTTTTTTCTATTATTATACTAGCGGATACTTTCTTTCAATTTGCTCCCACAAACCCTAGGGGATAAAACTCCATCCTAATATTTGTTGGAAATAATTTTACAATACACGGTTTTAAAACGTTCATTGCTTACCACTGTAATGTATGGTAGCTAAAAAACATACAAGGACTAAACAAGGTACACAATCAGGCATTTGAACATCTTTAATGTATTTTTATTACTATGTTATCAAATATATGTATACAAAAGGTATGTTTATTATGTCATATCGGCATAATAAACATACCTTTTGTAAAAAAAAACATATACCTACAAAACATAAACATATACTCGTACTAGTAACATATACAATAGTTATGCATATTTTAATGTGTTCTAATATTACCCAAACATAAGTGTAAGTACCTACATTTAATTTAATAATCCATAATGTATCCTGAACCTGATTTTACTTAGCGTAGTCGTTTTTCAAGTAAATGTACTTACAAACAGAAATTAATTTTAAAAATAATAAATATTGGTTAAGAACTTGGTTTGTACACCAATTGACAGCCCCACGGTAAGAAGGTTGTTGTGCGTTGTGGGTACCCAGCCAGCGACATATATAAATTCAGTGATCGTACTTTTTCCAGCATTTTTGGTGCGATGACGTCAAATGACACACGACAGCGACCTAGGGTTGTCGACGTGTATAATATGATTGACGTTTAAAATTATGTAATACATACTATGTTGTCATTGGAAATGAAACACTATTTTTTTCTGAATTAGTTATTATAATTGTACATTTATTACCTACGCATTATACTGTCTATGCTAATATATGGTTAGTACCTATATCAATTCCTAATCATAATATGAACTATAACCTGAGATAAGGATTTATTGCAACTGTACATTATCTCATATACTGGTAGTAATTTAACCCTTCATTTCATTATGCATATGGGAGTTTTCAAAAAATAGTGAACCCAATAAGTGAAACTTGTTAAGAAAAGTTGAATCACTGTCAGTTTCGTGACGACAATTAAGCATTAAGTATCGATAAATACTTGGTTTTGATATTACAACCTAATTAAAGGCAAAAGTCGATCTCCATAAAGATATAATGCTTAATTGTCGTCACGAAACTGACAGTGATTTAACTTTTCTTAAAAACTTTCGCTAATTGAGTGCACCCAATTTTGAAAACTCCCATATTGGGTTAGGCTTTACATGGTCTGAGAATATTGTCTGTATTTTGAATTTGTTTGATACGCTATGTATTTTTATTATATTTAAGTTATGTTTTTGTAAAAGTTATATTTTTGCGACGTTTATTCTCACTTGGTTAAGATTTTCAATGGGTATTTTGTATGGTGTAAAAGTAATGTTTTTAACCTTTTTAATTAGTAGGTGAAGTGAAAAAGTGCCTGTTTCATGTTCATCAATACAATTCATTGAATTGTTATACGTAGAAAACTTGTCTGAAATTTAATTTAAAATAAAAAATACTATAATATAATAACACTAGCTAGTAATACTAAATAAAAAATATTATTACAGTCGTGATCATTTTTGTACGTAAGTTTACAAAAACTACGTTTTTTAGGATTGAGTCCCTCGGGATTAAAAGTCAATAGTCTAAACATATCAAATCGCATGAAACTAAAAACATATAGTGTATGTATTTAAAATACGTAACTGAATACTTTTAGCTAACCGTTTATATTTTGCAAAGAAAAATGCACGGGCTAGAAACCTCGATTCAATGCGGAAACTAATACAAACTACTCTTATTAAAGAGCACATACTGTGTTGAGAAAAATGTTAGTAGTAGCGGAACTCAATTCTGTGGTATGTCCACATTACGTATGTATCAAGCCGCGCTGGGAGCGCGTGACATGCGCTTATTTCGTATGCGGGTAGAGAAACTTGCTCAAACTGTATGTTTTTTCTTTGTTTGTATTGGAAATATTTCTGCTCTCTATAATAATTTCTGTGTCGACCACAGCTTCGCGTGATGGGTTTCATGCAAATGGTTTGTACGAATACGGCGTTATAAAATGAAAGCGTTCTGTCGTAGGATTTTATTTGGCAATATCAGGCACAATTTTTTGTTTATATTTGTTTGAGTGACAGGAGTACATAAGGAAGGTGTATTAGAACATGTCACTTCGGTCTAACTTAAAAGTAAGAGCGATAGATATTGTGAAATTATCACATAGATCAAAAAGTCAGACTTTCGTAAAAGTCTCTCTGCAATACAAATGTCATAAATGGTTTATAACTTATTAGGTTTTTAGAGAACAACGATTAAATCGACATAATTATATACTTAAACTGGCTGTGTATAAATGTCAAATAACATTTTCTATTTTTTATGCATAATTAATACAGTACAGAATATACTGTAATAATTATGCATTGAATTTAAATAAACTAAATTAATGCAAATAAAAGACATTCAAATTCTAGTTATTAATATCAGCTTCCCACGATGATTGTTTTAAGATATATTATTAAATTGAAGGAAGCTTTAATACCTGATCACAGGGGAAGAGGGATGGATGTGGAGGGAGTGCATTTTATAGTTGATAGTATATTATATTTCAGTAGATGCGTATAGTTTTCTTAAAAGTACGAACGAACGTAAACCCAGTACTAATATCAGTTGTGATTTTAAATCAATATTAAAAATGTTTATCTTAAACGTAATAAGAAAAGCAAATCCTGATTTAAATTGAAAGTACTCTGCGTATATTCACAAAGCCTGTCACAAGTCTATATTGCATTAACTGACGAGTAAAATGGCATTGACTACGAAGAAATCTCACTCGACATTCATTCTTCCTTCCTGTACTAGAGGGTTAAATCCTTCTTCAACATAAACCTGAAAACAATAATACCTGGTTACTTAATATTTAGTAGGAATAGAAGGGAATTCGCTTATAACATGATTTTTTGCGCAATTAATATCATTAATTCACTATTGAAAAATTTCGAAAAATTACGTTCTCAATATAAAGCTATTGTATGGAACACATTGTTACATTTTTCTCTATCTTCTACGAACATAGTCACAACTATTTCAGAGTTTCCTTAAAACCAAAATATCGGCATAGCGTTTTTGCGGTATTGCTTCTACAATTGCTCGTAATGCGAAAGAAGTTTTTTAGTTTTACTATAATTCGTTGCTTCGTATAATATAGATATATTTTTAATTTAAGCAAATAAGTTTTCACTTCGTTTGATTTTGCATAATTTAATATTAGCCATAATAACTGTGCACATCATTGCATTGCAATTGAACAATACATTAATCAGCCGGTTGCTTGCAATGCAATGCCCCCTTTGCAACGTTTATCCACTTTTCTACGGATGCGAGATTAAAGGGGAGAGTAACAAAATGAGAAATGAAACGATTTCAGGACGCATTGTTGGAAAGCTAGTCGTGGCCGTTGTCGGATTTATGACAAAGAACGCCGGATGATTCAATCAGCCGGCCAGTTCTTTAGTTTGTTATATTCATGTTTCCATGAGTCATATTGTTATCACTATGTTTTGTTGCCCCCATTGAGTTCGCAAGCTTGTTACAATGTTTTTGTGTCAGTTGCCACTGTATATAGGTGACCTACTAAGGAATGCTTTATTTGCATGGACTCTTTACCATTTATGAAAAAGAGCTTAGGTAAATCTGTAATTTGTTACGTACAAAATAAAAATATTGATAGTGAAACACGACATGAATGATAATAGTATTGAAATGAAACATCTTTTTTACCGAAAAGACCGTAATTATAGTAACAAATGTGTGATTTGTGTTTTGTTGTTGTTTGTTTGTTTAAATATTTTTCACTAAAATGTGTTGTGTCTTAAAAAGTATTGTAAGTAAGTGAATATGTTCACTGAATTTTTGGATGTACATTATTTTTGCCAAGAAAAAGTTGTTTTAACTCCGGGGAGCTAAGACAAACAGTAGAAAATGATGAGTACACTTCATCATTTGTTCTTACTACTGAAGTGAAAAATTCTATAAGCAACTTGAGACCAACATGCATCTCGTTTCTTTGGGTCCCTCACTACGCTCAAGATTCTTAACTAAAATCTTTCACTTGCTCGGGACTCAAAATAAGCAATTTGTTTCGAAAACAAATGCGAATTTTGCTCTCTTGTTTCAAAAGTTATTTTTCAACCGTAACTTATGTAACTATAACTTTATCCTTGCGCAATAGGATTTAATAATGTCGGCGGATATCCGGCGTTCATATATCTTGAACCACATATACTCATATAGTTTCTCTTGTACGAACATACAGTCAGCAGCAGAAGTGGCTAAGCGGTTGAGGTGCTCAAAATGAGGAGGTTGACGTCTTTATTGTCAAGAGAATATGAGCGCGTGTAGGTCATTTTACCCGCACTTTTGCTGTTGACTATACATAGGTAAGTCAACAGCAAAAGTGCGGCAAGTAAGAGTGTAACAACATACATAAAGGTAAAGAACGAAATACGAGTATAAGTGTTCATAATTACCGACCATTAGCAAGAACTGAGCGGTTTGACATAGCAAACTTTTACCAAATAGGTATTCAGTACAGGAGAGTAATTTACAATTTAAATATTCTTAATGTCTCCAAGTCGTCTGCGAGGCGGGGGCTCGCGGGCCGCAGTGCTTCCACTACATCAATCACTCGCGGCCGCTGCTCCTGAACATTTCTAATTATTCGCCTCGCTTTTGCCGGCTAGGTACTATTAACACGTTCACGCCGGAGCGATTCGCGATGATTTTTGAATTGTCCCAGTTGAATCTGTTTTCACCTGCGTTTTATACGAAATGGGGACGTTGATACATACCATATTTTGTAACATAATTAAGTGTGGGTGACCAATAAAATCAATAAATTTATTGATATCAGAATTTTAAATTTCAAGAATAGTATTTTTAATTTGCTAAATTTTAAAATATCACCACCATCCGATTTTTAACGATTTACTGAAAAATAAATTGTATCGCGGGGAGAAATGAGTGACATCATAGATTCGCATAATTTTGTAAGACGAATGTCGGACTTCCATTGCCAGACGCCCATTTCTAGTTTTGTTATAGCGTTACGGCATTTAGGCCCATACAGTACAGACATTAGATCCCTAGAACAAAACTAATCGATTGACATATTAACCGATTCGTTGCGTGTTCCATTTTCGAAAACTTTAGTCTGTGGCGGCGAACAATTTTTTCATGGCACGACAGGCGTGCCTTACGCCATGGAATATGATGGCACGCCTATCGTGTCATCCGCCATGTGTATAAAATTCGGAATTAATTCCGTTTTTTTCATTGATTTTGAGTTGATTGAGTTCAGTTGACATCTAACCAAGGAAGTGAACAAATCAAAAGATTGTTTTAAACTGTTAGTAGCTTTTAAACTACGAGTTTTACTCGAAATGGATGGTAAGTGACTTTCAAAATTCAGGTATCACAAACATTTTCTACTTAGTATAATGTTTATACTTTCCTAATTATCAGAGCCCGGAAAATCTATAGCAAAACAAAAGACTGTCGTAATCAAACTAGTGATAGAAACATTTTTTATCGATATCGAGTTAGTTTCGTCTAAAAATCATACAGATATGTTTAGGTACATTACTTATTTTATAATCATTCACGCCAAACGCAAAAGAAGTGGTAAAGTTAGGGTTTGTTTTATTGTTATTTCATCTAAAACGCAACGTAATCATCAACGTTATTTACCTATATTTCATATTAAGTAATAACCCTTCCCTTTTGGCTTGGCCATAGTCTGGTGACAAAGAGGTAATCAATCTCATTGAAAATAATAAACTTCAGAGAATCAGTATTCCATAAGACATCAATAAACTCGATATCGATAAAAAAATGTTTCTAACACTAGTTTGATTACGACAGTGTTTTGTTTTGCTATGGATTCTCCGGGCTCTGCTAATTATGTATAGTGGGGTAACGGAATGGGTAATTATTTTTATAGTGCGACGTATTTAAACCTATGCATTTACTATCTTCGACATTTCTCCTTGAACTATTCATTTGAGTCTTATAGGTAACAAACTTAGAGGATTTAAGTAGTAACTGAGACGCCTTGGCTGTCATTTTCGTACAAAATAGACTGACGGTTTTTTTTTGCGGGCAAGGGAAGTGTCAAATGCATTGCTAAAACGTCAGTCTATACAACAATCTGCACAATTGTGCAAGTTTTTTGGCAGAAGGGTAAACTTATAAAGGCGTCTCCAGTCATTAAATGCTCTAAGGTAACAAATCATTTATCTGGAATTACAAAAAATAATATAGGTATTCATTCTATAATATGATGACACGCCTGTAGTGTTATCCGCACTGAAACGCTAAGTAGTAAAATTAGTGTTGCATGAAAAGGTTGTTAACAACTGAATTTGAAAAAAAAATCTTAAAATTTTGAATATTTCAGAAACGAAGGCTACTAGCTTGTTCTACACGACAAACAATAATAGTTTTGTTCGGAGTGAACGTTTCTGAAACTTAATTTGGTGAAGTTTTAATCGATTTTAAAATGACACTCCTCTCGTGTCATACGCCATTCGTTAAAAACATTGATGACACGCCTGTCGTGTCATCCGCACTGAAACGGTTAAAATAGTAGATTGTTTGACAAGGGGCTAAAGTAGGCCATAGTACCACGAGATGGTTATTTTCCCGAAAGTGAGGGAAAATTGTTCGAGGGGTAATATGGCGTTTAGACCCAAGTTATACATACTAGTTTTCACTTCGATTGCGAGAAAATAAAATAAAGTAACATTTTAACAATAAACAAATACAATTTTATCGCCCGCAATGAATTCTGAGTCAAAAATGTTTAATTTGGAAATCTATGTATTTTTTTCAGTACTTTTATACAGATATGATATATCTACGCCGTCAATAAATGCCATAGACAATGTATAATTTGGGCTTTAAAGAGTTTGCCAACGATTTAAACTTTTTTTTAATGCTTGTGAAGTAGGAACTAAAAAGCACCTAATGCTTTGAGAATTTGATTGCATTTCCTCATTGGTCGATTTTAATATTGCGGTATATCTGATTGGTTGATACTTTATACAAAGGTTTGTTTAATGATTTCACATTTTTAAACAGTATTCGCGCCAAAAAATAATCTAGAGTTGCAATTAACTTCGATATGTGTCGTGATTGGTGGATTTAATAAGGTGAAGTGTTCTGGTTGGTTAATTTAAAACGTTTTGTATATCATAAATATGTATACATATTTTCCCAAGAGGCTAAATGTACTACTTTAGTCCGCCTTGGCAAGCATAATATAACACACTTTTAGAGCATGAGAAGTGAAAAAGAAATCATTATCGATTATGTCCTTTTTATAGAAGGTTTCGGGTTTTTTTGCAGTGGTAACTTGGTATGTTGGTAATTAATTGAAATACTTGTTTTGCGACTATGTACTGTATGTAGAGAGAGTAGCATTGTGAAATTGTGCACTGTACCTACACTTTGAGAATATCAATATACCCAATTAGATAAAAAGTAAGTACCTACCTAATTAATAACTTATATAAGATATTAGGCAGTCACTTTTATATGTATATATACCTCATATATATTTTCCAGTACGCTCTCGACATTATCATACTTATCTTAGTGTAAAAAGATATTCTGTAGGATAAGCGAGGGAATGTTTTATTAACAGTGATGAAACCTGAAGATTTGCCACCTCCTACTAATTATTAAATTGTTCTTTACAGTAACAATAACCAACTAAACATAATATATATTACTTATAGGAGCTGGAAAACAACGATGATAGGTACTTTTAATACAGTTCAAAATATAATTTCGGCGACAATTTAGTCCGGAACACAATCGAAGAGTTCAGCTTGTTTGTTGGGGATGTTTGTCGAAATGTCGCGAGGGCTCGTCTCAAGGACCTCTTAGCCGTGGAGCACCCTCGCCAGGTGGCAGTTTGACGCTGTCTAATCGCCACACCCACCCGTTCTAAGCAGGAGCTCTAAACACCGCTTAAGTGATCAACCCTTGTTATTTTAGTAACAGCTATTGAAGTACTTGAAAAATCCTTAATACACTGTAAAAGCCGAGTAAGTAAAACCTTTAGTGACACACGGCTTGGATTGTAATATAAATTTTGTATTTTCATATGTGGTAGACCTCTATAAGTATTCTACTATTACTTGTTTTATTTACTACTAAGTCACATTTTCCTCATCCTTTATCTAACTATGTTTAGAATTACACTCGTAAAGTTATTTCACGACAATAAAAGTAAAGTTAAGTATACTGACGTGAAGTAAATTTTAACTGAATGAGAAGCCAAGAAGCATAACAGGAAGGCTAACATTCTTACCACGCGAGCCGAGACAAATCGTTGCTTTTGTGTAGACTCCTTTGTTGCGGGGTATGGAGTCCGTGACTCGCCATCTTTCCTCTTTGCTAATAATATAGTCGCTTACCTAAACGTGTATGATGAAAAAAACTTAATCATTAATTTAAACATAATAAAAATAAATAATATTAGATTTTTATATGCATTATCTAGTGTTGGCTTAATCCAATTACTTTATGAAACTAACGTGCTATGGAAAATAATTACTTGCTGCGAACTTGTAGTAACAACCAATCTCCTTCAAAAAGGTAACCAACTATAAAAAAAAAAAACAAAAACAAAAAAATGCAGAAGTAAGAAATCTGATAGCAAGCTACAAATTTCAAAGGTATCGGTCGCGGCTTGTGGGCACTTTCAATCGCTTTGAATGCGCCTAGAAGTGCTTTACTGCCTTTTCATCTAGCAACCGTATAATGATTGCAAGGTGGATTCCTTGAAATCGTTCCTCCCTTTAAATTATTGAATGTGGCAGTATTTTTTTAAATAATTACTTCGTACTACAAAATAGTGAAATGGTCTGACGTAACTTTTTTTCGTTTACCTTTCATTTGAATACTTAGGTACCTATTTTATACATGTACTGTCCACCGGAAAAAATCCGTCAACTGAGATAAATGTTATTTCCCTAATAATATTTAAATGTTCCAATGAAGAAAGATCACATTTAGCTGCAATTGCCTTTAGACTTACGATGTTTTTAAAATTTAATGATAACAGTTTTAGTATGTACATGAGAAAGTAATCTTTGGATTAAGTTTAGCCAGTTCAGTAGCGACTACCATTTTTTTTAAATAATTAATCGAGCAATAAATACATTTTAACACATACACTTTTTGTAGCCCACCATTATTTTGTAATTTTTAATCATTTTCCAATGAACCGTATAAGCAATTTTCTAATGAACAAACTAAGCGCCAATCCTTCAGCTTACTACAGAAGTTAGTAAATTAACAAATAATTCATACAACTTCTTAGCTTTGAAAGAAATAATATTAAAAATTTCAAGGGCCTTCTAAATGACTGCCTACGAAACAGGAGGTCCCGTGTTCGAATACTGGCCAGGAAATTTATTTGTGTTTAACGCAAATCTTTGTTCCTGTGTTTTATTATTAACTGTAAATATATGTGTGTGTATGTATATATCTATTATATAAATATCGTACTCTATTTAAATAGTACCTACAACATAAGCTTTAGGTGCCTATTAACGTAGGACTAGGTTGACTTATGTAAGATTATGCCGAAATACTAATTTATTTTAATTTATTTGCAATAGCATTACCTAATATCAGATTAGCATTTAGATTTCCATCTTCTGTCTAGATTGAGTTGATCATATATCGCATAATGAAGTCATGTCGTCGAGACATGTCGTATCTGTATTCACGTAGAGTTCGAGTAGGCATTATGAATACCGGCATGTTGTCGGCATTATCTGCGTGCTCGGTAATGTATTCAAATATGTATCAAGCCCCATCCTCACCATGCTGTCGTTGTTATTTTATTTCATACGCGTGATGCTGCCACGCCAGCTTTATTTTTTCGCGATACTACAATATCATTGTCTCGTCGGTGTGTATTTATATATAAGCGCGATCAGAATAAGCAATCGAGTCCTTTGAAATATTCAGGTAGGCACTGTTAGACAGTTGATTACTAGTGTGATACTATTGAGGAAATACTACCAACTATATGCATGTGTGTATACTGCGGGCTTGTATTTAGCATACTTTTTCGCTGCATGCTCATTAATTGGGTGGAAGAGGGAATAGTACGAGTAATACGTTGCAAGTAGGTAGATGGACGAAATTCCACGATATTTCTAGTCAAGTAAATACGAAATATAAGATTAACACCAACCATCAAATGCAATAATAATTCGTGAAAACTCTGTATCGATTAACTCAATTATCGATGCTTTTCACATAAACTAGTTAACCCTTCAAGTTTATTTTATTGTAAAATGTAATGCATATTACCAGGAGCTAGAGCTTTATTTAGGTATTTTTTAGTTTTAAATTCAAGTTGCAATTGCGCTCGCGCAACTCAACATTCAAGCATCAAAGTAAAAACTGTCGCAGACCGAGACCAACGCTATTCGTTCGTGGCAAACGGATATTGATTACTTGTCTGTAAGGAATACAAATGTATCAGGAAGCTACGTGGAAGCTTCTGCGAACACCATTTATAGCACTGACGGCAGGCATTAAACTTCATAGCCGCCAATGTTTAGTTTTCTGGTTCAAGTAAATATCTTGCGAGGACGACAAATATGTTTCTACAATAAAGTAGGTAGATGCCCAGTGCGTTACATTTTACATTAATTTATCTAAGTTCACAAGTAGAAGCTGTAAATACTGGTAGCGCTCGTTCATGGAAAGACTGGTTAAACCAAACAAAATAAATGAACTGATTTATGTAATAGTAGGTAGAATGAATTTTTATTGAACATATTATGTACTTATTAACCTTGTATGTACTGTGTATATGTAACTAGATTGGCATAGAAATCGTTAACTAGTTTCAAGCCCGTTTTCAAACTTTTAGAGCTTTGTGATATAATGACCACCATAAATATTTCAACAAATTATGCGGAGATTTATGATTTCATTGTAATTTAGCAAATAAAATAATGAGCAATGAAAACCTAATTCCTTACCTCCTAAGTTTGCGTTATCATACTTATCATATAAGAAGACAAAAAACACATTGCGCTCTTATTTAAAATGTTATAAAACACCTCTTACATATGCCCCTTAAATTACTTTTTTTTGATACGATTAATGAATTTATTTCTTTCTCGACAACGCAGAAAAAAGTACAGTTAACATTGCAGGAGCAATGAGGGCCCGCGGCGGCTAACTAGCAGGTGCACGTTAGCAAAGAAAAATGAAATAACGCAAAAAGGAGAAGTCGAGCGGGGGGAGGGCGGCGAAACCGTGGGGGCTCTTTCGTAGAAAAGCCAGTTTCCTTTAGTGGAAACAGATAACGATCCGCTGCCGACGACAGAAAACGTAACTGCACTCACTAAGCAATAGATCTACATACTAACAGTGTGTTCTACTATCAAATGTATCTAATACAAGAGATTTTCTTTCACCGGGAAAGAAAGCGCTCAGTCACGGTTGTCACTAGATTGATATTCTGCTCCATTTGCTTCGACGCGTCACTGAGGAGAGCAGCTTTTCCGCATTTAAATGTTGTGCAGTAGTTATTTTCTACTGAATATGTTAGCTAACGGGGTAGATTAGTCCTATCTCATAAAAGCGATTCCGCGATTAGAGTCCAATTCTATACATTAGGTGACCTTTATATATGTAGAGTGGAGTGAAACAGAAGATAACACAAGTACTATGGAAGCAGGGGTGCTGATTCCTCAGAGACGCTACGTCACGGGTTCGTGCGCTGAGTCGCAATGCAGCCGGGGCTCTAATATAATGCCGTATAATGCCGTAGTCCGAGTAAATGCATGAATGCCATCACGCCGAACTGATCCAAAGTAGTTCATAATTTTGACTACTAATCGATTAAAAAAAAAAACTTCAATATACAGTAGGAATGTTAACACCGATAACTGCCTTAATTCGAACAACAGCGATCAAGTAAGAACCGTGTTTCTGAATTGCATTTCCAGGAACAGCCAAACGATCACGATGCTCGCGTACATTTGCACCGGCGACGTGTTACAAGCATCCGCCTCCACTGTCCACTATTTTTTTCTCTGTTCCTTTACGTTTTCCCGACCCGAACACAGCAAACACTATCGTAATGCCCCCTCCAGTGCTTAACAAACTTTGCGTTTATTTAACAATATAAGTGGGATACAATGAAATATTATCCGTATAGGCATTCATTGTTCACAAATCAAACAGCTATGAAACCTTGCCGCAATACCTACATTATATTGCTATTGAAATATGGCCTGCTCCGCATATAGTATTCAGCATTAAATTTTCCTATCGTAAGGTTTTGGTTGAATAGGTTAAAATATACGTAGATTGTTCATGTTACATGTAATTAATGTAAAGTAAAGATTAGAATTGTTTAATATTCGTTACTTAAGTTTTATTGCCTTTCGTCGACCAAAAAAGGGAGATTTTCTAGAAGTAGTGACATACCTTATTAGCGTGAGTTAATCAAAAGTTAAATCGTTGTCAGTTTTATGACCGCAATTAAGAACTAAAACTTTTTTTTTATTGATTTACATACCTATTCAACCCAAATAATAGCTTCCTAAAACTACCGGTCACTGCGAATAGCCGCGCACGGACAAACAGACATGGCGTAACTGTACGGGTTCCTTGTTCACTACGGACCACTAAAATGGCCCGTTATTAATATTTTTTTAACAATCAGCGTAATTGGGTAAGCTATGTTCTTATATTCAAAAATACGTATTCACTATAGGTAATATAATGATGGTTGCTCTGGAAAATTACATATAAGCAAATTTTTAATTTTTATGCGTTTGTTCTCGTCGTATCTTACAACATATATCAATGTGTGTGGGTGTGTGTTAGAAGAGTGAATTGATTTACTAAATGTTTTTTTTTATTCAGATTGTTCTATATATCTATCCGACAATAATGTCATTATTAATGAGCCTTGGGTCAACGGGTCAAAAAAAATCCATTCAAATTATGATAAGATTTTTTATTAAGTGAATGAAATGAAATGGCTTGACATATCCAACAGGATTTTTCTCCGCTTACTTAATTGAAATAACTATCGTACTTTTGGAAAAAAAAGCCTCATTAAGCAAAATAGGACTTCGATTGTAGGTAAGGAGCGTATAGTAGATTAAAAGAGCGGATAATTGGTCGGGAGACAGCGGCAGCGATAGCGGGCACACAGGCACCGCACTGGAGGATTATTCTATTCAACACACGAGCTAATGCTTAAGTAAACTAATATTAATGTGCCCTCGACATAAGCACAGTGTTTACAAATGTCAAGGATACAGTTACACTAGTTTGTCAAAAACTGTTTCTTGTTGTTTTGTTAGAATATACGGCCAATCGTTATTGCAATCGCTGACCGAACACGGACGAGTTGAACATTTGTGTCTACCGTCATAAGTACTCTAACTAGTTACAAATATTGTTTACAGTTACAGATCACACGTAAACTGGTACAGTAGACAGTTTGACTCGGTACACAATTGGAGCCCACGGCCAGTGCGGCTAATGGGCCGCATTACCATTCCAAGTCGGTAGGTGAACGGTGAGCGGCAACCCGCCGACCGCCTTGTGAATATGCAAAGTGAACCCGCCGCTAAATATTGAACCGCCGTATTGTGCCTAAATGTTCGTTTAATTCTAAAGATGTTCAACCTTTAAGCTTTATAACCCTAAGGGATGCTCGTTACACACAGATTGCTTAATGCCAAATAATATAAATTGAGATTTCACGGTTCCCAGCCTTACTAAAGTGATCAACCTAGGTGCCTACGTTTAGTAAACAGAATTATTGAGTCACCTTACTTACGTACCTAGAGCGATAGAAATGTTATCGAGAATTTATTTACTAAACAAAATATATGTCTAAATAAATATTATACAAGTTCAAGGTGCAATTATAATGAAATATTGAACTAGCTGTGATACAACTTTTATATATAGGTAGTTATATACACCTCATTTGCAAAATTTTATAATTTCACATACTACTACTTTCATTTCAAAATAGGGTGCCAACCTTTTAGTTTGGCATACATACAATTTTACTTACCACTAACATTTAAAGCACTAAGTAATCAATAAAAAAGATTTGGTTCCTTTAGAAATATTTCCTAAAACTTATATCAGCTTCCAGAAATGTTCTTTCAATTAAATTAGTAACTACCTAAAACTTTTCAGTTGCTCCCTTAGTTAGAGTTTGCGACAAACTGGAACTTGGCTTTAATGTTGGAAGGAACTATCTTGTTAATTATGGTTTGCTCAAAGTGTCAGCCGACTAAAATATAGTCGACGATTATACTCGTAGATATTCCAATTGGATATTTCATTGGATCTTTAAATTCTTCTGATATTCGGGCGTAGACAAATTTAAATACGATATAATGTAATAAACCGGCAAAGGAGCGGTATGTAAGCACCTCAAAATTGCATATCATCGCCGAGCTCGTTGTCAAGCCACGAGTCATGTCGCATCGGCAGGAGAGCGCCGGCGGTGCCGCGCGCGGCGTCGCGCCGGGGGCCTGCCGCCGCCCGCCGCCGCGTGGTATTGTGCCCCAAATGACACGTGAAAGGCGTTGAGAGCGTCGCGTTGCCGCCTTTACAAAAGACTCGCAGATGCGCGTACCAGAAGATTTTAATGAGGCAACGACTCTGTGTGATTTTATCGCGTGTTCCGTAATGAGAAATAACCAAGCGCGTCCTCTTTGACTGTACCACCATAGAGCAATCAAAAAATGATACAAGTGTTAACATGACGTCACAGCTCCGCTGCAAATTAAAACTACTTAATGAGGCCGTGCTTTTCATTAAGACTTCGTTTAATTTGAAAAAAAAATTACAAAACTAAGGCATAAAATTTAGTTTTAGGATAATGTATAGGTATTTTAAATCTCTGTAATCGTATCGCAGTTTAAATCGTTTTCGTCGTACAAATGTAATAAAAACAAATTAACCAACGAGTTATAAGCTACTGAAACCGGGTACACTGGCCAATTTTCATCAATGCAAATCACGTTGTCGACTCGTCAACCCAATTACCAAGAAGTGAATTTAAATAAAGATAAGTATCGCCCTCAAGGAGACAATGCTAATAGGAAGTGGGGGCGTGATAATGGGCCGGAGCGGGGCCCGCAGCGGCGGCGCACCGCGGCAGGTGCTTTAATTAGATCTCTCGACTTACGCGACCGTGAGCCTCAAAACACTTGTTCAATTAGTGATCAGACTTAAGATACTCTATTATGCAAACGTTCATCCGCTTAAATACGTAATAAACGTGTTTTACAGTATCTTCACAACAAAGTATCTAAATCAAGTTTATTTGCTTGGAAGAGTCCTGTCTTTTATCAGCACTGGGTAATTCGTTAACTTATAAGTACATGTATATTCGTATATGATAAGTCTTTTTATTTATAGTAAAAATAAACATCTTTATAAATAATAAAGCACCGCCTATCACATACTATCATGTTTTCCAGAAGGTATCTCTAACATCTTAACGAAATAGGAATCGTTAGTGGCATTTCTATTGGACAGTGTGAGGAGATTGAAGGGGTGTTCCGGCCGTTCGACTCGCTCGTAACCATCGGTGACAAGCGATAAGAGGGCCTGTCGACGCCGCTTCCGCGCTGACCGGAATTACCGCCAAGCCAAGCTAACTTCATATTACATTTTCACATGCTTTTAGATACCTACTTTCAACATGTTTTCAACTTGTTTATGACACTATTAAGTGACATACAACAATGAACTTTCTCTTTATTATTTATAACTAACGACAATTACATTTATAATAGTTTTATTAAAATAGAATGTCACTCAAGTTTATTCAGTCACTTGTCACAGCGTTCTTGACGTGCCGGTGACGCGAACTACGACGCGTACGGATGCTCGGCACACTTATTGCTTGAAAATGTGAAAATGGAAACCTATGCTCTCCGAAACATGTCGCGCAAGAGACTAAATCAATAAATTAAAATAAATTACATTTTGAAATGTACTCGAATTGTGAATGGACCCGAATGACCACGAACGCTGCTAAAGGGTTCGAAACGTCGGAATGAAGAATAAATTAGTATACGCGATATAATCCATTTTAGTTGTTTTATTTCATGAGTAATTATCGCGGCAACCGAAGACAATATTATAAAATACATTGTCTTTAAGTACCTACGTGGGTACTCAATAGTGGTGAGTACAATTCGTCGGGTCTCTAGTGTCTCACATGTCCAGTGAAGTTGATATTAATAAATTCATTTCATAGAGGCAAGTTTAACATAAATATTTTTTCCCACAATCCGTCCACTAAAGGAATATGTTACTTTATTTCTATTTTCCGTATTCACTCAGGGTTTATGTATCTCGAATAGTCACGTCCCCGTCCCGGCGAAGGGTGAAGCATACAAATAAGTAAAAGTCCGAAACCGCCCAAACACCCCGCGCCATGTTCTTTATCTACGGATCTCTTAAAAGAATTTGATCGTATATGGGAATATTACGAGCAACAGCTGTGACAAGGGATGTCGTATCAGCTTAAATGTTTACTATAAACCACTAAGTCAATCTAGCCTTGAGTTTATTTATAATATATAAAATACCTAGATAGGTAACGTATCCATGTTTGGAAACTGCATTAATGTGATCATTTACCGCTTTATTCTCACCAAAGGACACACAAAGAAATATAAAAGGACGTTAGTAATTGACACAACTAGGTGTAAGTAAGTGAAAATGGAAAAGCTACAGTATTTGTCATAGTAAACTAGGAAACGGCATTGATTTTTAAAACAGCTAAAACTAAGTAGCAAATGTCAGAGTGCATATTAAATCAGTAACGTTTGGAATTTCTCCAGTGGCTTTTTTCTATTGGAGCTGAAAAACACATAGATTACCGAGAAAGCGTGGCCCGCGGCAGCGAGCACTGGGAAAAAACCTCTTACTGTGATGCTAATTGATTAGTTTCCAATGGCTGTGCCACCGGCTAGGATAAAGCAAACATTTGTGAATGTTTTGGGCCAAATAAAAGTAGTAGCTTGGAGTATTGCATTTTTAAATAAATGTAAAGTTTGATGGTAACAAATCAGCATTAATAAATCCGATTTAGTTTAGAAAAACGAATTTACCAAAGAGAATAAAAATAGCATAAGGAGAGGTGCATCTATATGTTACACTCAGTAGTCCCCAAATTGTCTGTAACACTTTTTAAAATAATATTACAAATATGGATAACGATAAACATAATATTATTTCACGCATGAAAGATTTTATACGATCTCCACGGTAAAATAAAACCCAAATTAAAATGATTTATTGAACTGAGTTTTGGGAAGAATGGAAGTCCAGTCTCAGGGGAGAGCACGTTATTTGTCTACGCTGTGTCATTGGCATTATAACGAGGTGTCTGTGTAGCCACAATCAATTTGGTGGTATGCGTCGGCTGTCAATTTGCGGCGGCCCCGGCCGGAGCGTGCCCGCGCCGCGCGCGCTGCGGTCCCGTCCGCGCCTGATTACTTCCGAGTGACCGCCTTTGATTTGCATAAGGGCCAGCTTTAATATGAGATTATTCTCGAGTTAGGAACATCGGACGCAGTCCCATTCATTATTAGTTTTGGAATATTTAGTCGACCCAATTTCAGGCGCAATTAATAGAATTGCTAAACGTATTCGACACCCTGACAAACTACGATAGTACTCCAAAATTTGATAAACTTATACGTGAGAATAATGAAGCTAATGTACCAACGAATGTGTACTGCCAATGACTTTTACAGCTTTTTGTAACGGCGACGCACTTACTACAAAAAATTATTCATCGTTGTGAGAGTAGCAACTTCGATAAACTAGATTTTCATCTATATCTATTTACTCGTATAGGGTATCGAAGGTAATGCAACTCCGAGGAAAGGGAGATAACCCATCCCAGACTTTATAAAGGTATTAAACACCCTGACAAATTACGATAGGACTCCAATATTTGATAAACTTTTGTGAGAACAATGAAGCTAATTTACCAACGAGTGTGTAAATGCAAATCAGTTATTAGAGCTTTTTGTAACGGCGACGCACTTAATACAAAATTTTATTCATCATGGTGTAAGTAGCTCCTTCGATAAACTAGATTTTCATCTACATCTATTTACTCGTATAGGGTATCGAAGGTAACCCAACTCCGAGGAAAGGGAGATAACCCATCCCGGATTTTATAAAGGTATTAAACGGTATACTACGATATAGGTAGTGCAAGTATAGCAATCAACACATGCCATGATTAGATCAATACTAGTATTGACAGTCATATCTTTCAACGTAAATGTATGATAGAAATAGAAGAAAAACTAAGCCATACATATACGATTACGAGTACCTACTTGTACAATTTTTCAATTCAACTTTCGAATAGTCAAGTACCTACTAGCTGCAAAATATGTGTATACTTATACTTACGAGAAAATGCTCAAGCCCTAAAATGTCTGAGGTCGAGATTGAACCTTCTGATTTCGTAGATACGAGCTAAACTCTCTCTGAACCGCCCGGTCACTACAGAATCGGTTCATTGTTTATACTTATTATTGTCACTATAATGTCACTTTTGACATATATAAATGTACAATTGAACTTAATTAACGTAACAAGTATAAATTTCCTATTTCATCGATTTAAATGAACAAGAATAGCAATAGCGTACGTAGCCTTGGCAATAATCTCGCAAGCAAGGCGTGCGGTGGGCGTGCGGCGCGCGGGTACTTAGGGGTTAATTAAGAAGCCGCAGACAGCGGTAGCGGCGAAATGGTTAATCCCTTTGTCGTAGTCAGTAAGGCGATGTTTTCATGGCAGGAATTGGTATGTGGCTGCATTTACATTCTTTTAACACACACTTATGCTTGTTTAGCTCTCCTTAGGAGTTTATCAGGCGTTTAATAAGAAGTGGCAAAAATATTATTATTTATTGCCATTTTGAAATGCTCCAGAATTTAAATTAACGACTTTTATGTAATACTAAATACTAAGTGTTAAGTGTAAATATATTGTGAAGTATAAAATTATTATTTTATAAATAAATTATTGAATTTAATATGTAACAATAATTATTTACCTAGTAGGAACCTGGCTATAACTGTTGATAGTTATTTGTTTTACTATGGAGCAAAGTTAGTGTATACCTTCTCGTGCTAATATTGATATCCGTGACTGCGAAAGGTTTGAAAATTAAACCGCGAGCATAGCGAGTGGTTCAAAGAATGGAACCTTGAGCGTTGGGAGGTTTTCAAGGCACGAGAGGTGTACACACTTTGCTGCCGAGAGGGAAAAATTAACTTTAAAACAGTAAGCACTTAATCAAAATTATTGGCATAAATAAAAGAATAATAAATAATTTGTATGAAATGACTGTGTACTCTCAAGCAGCATTTTTGCTACAATGTCTGTTTTTTTTTATATTTTATAGTTGTTAGATTTTTTTGTAAGAACTTCCGTGAGCCGAAATATAGCTAGATTAAGATATCACACTATTACACCTAAATGTGTCTGTTGGCATAATAATATACAAATCTCGGAAAGTTAACTCGAAAACTTAATATCTACAAATCCTGACATCATATAAATCATATAAATTAAGCTTGACGTATGTATATAGCACGGTACATAAAATAGTCAAACAAACTACACTCCTACATTAGTTATAACTTAAATAAACACGGATATCAGTTGAGGAAACGCATACGCTGCGAATGGGGTGCGTCGGGGATGGTAATGTGCGATCTACATCGGTTGAGTCAGGAGCAGCGGAGTAGAAAATGGAGCGTCGTGCTTAGAGCTAATACGATCAGGTGAGCAAACACAAAACACAGCTTTCATCTTCAGTGAGGTATATCTCGCTTTCCACGCGCCCTACGTTCATTTATGTAGACACACACACTAAAAGATATGGCGTATCTCTTTTAAATCTGTTATAATTATATTCATTAGAAATATAACGGAGTCAAGAGACGAACAAACAATATCAACAAATCACTTCCTTCGACAAATTTATTGTAGCCCGTTTGAGGCAGACGGTGATATGTAAACAACCGGGAAGAGTCTGAGTAAGTTTATTCTCCAAACAAGACGGTTGCCGAGCGTTGTCACCGCACCGGCGCGGCGGTGCTCGCAGCCGGCGCAGCGTCCCGCTATCCCCGACTCGATTCACTGAATGACAAATGTTTACATTCAACCCCTGGACAACTCTTCCTTTACGACACTAAACCGTTTGCCTTATCGCGCCACCTCTTTTATCTTTTTTTGTTGGATTTGACACCTTTTTGTGTCAATAAAATGGCCATAAATGCCCGAGCTAGGTTTCCAAAATTTTTGCGGGCTTTACCGAGACTGACTGTCTGAACCGCCGTAAAGCCCCCTTATTGAACCTTTATTGCCTCGTTCAGTAGGTTCGTAAAAGTGAGAAAGAAACAAAGAACGCCAATTTGGCAAGCATAAGACAAACGCATTTAAAATGGGCAGAGCAGAGCAGAAACCATCTATCTTGGAGCTTGATAAACGACGACATTATTCCTTATCGCCCACTCAATTTGTTCAAAAGCGTTCTGCTTTGATAATTTTTGAATTAGAAATCGTATCCTTTGACACAAAAATATCTGTCATAAGTCATAACTACGGATGCTGTAACGTCAACTTGAATGACGTCAAAATTTACATATATATTCCACAGTGGTATACAGTAGATTATCATTATTTAGTTATCATATGTATTTTGTTGGCTCGATGTATTTAATAGGCAGTCCTAATTTAAACTTAGCAATACACTGTACACACCTGTCGTACATTATACGAGATACACATTATAGCTATGTCTTTTACTTATTTCATATAGGTACAGGTACATCCACAATAAATAATAACAATTAAAACGAAATGAAGTTTAACGGAGGTTTAATAAACCCTAGTTACATATAATTGTAATCACACAAACAACCGAGAAATACAATCCGTGAAGAGGGTTAGGCGCTTGTATCCATGAAATATATTTATATAGTACTATCATTATACACATATTTATAATTCTAGAACATACTTTTTAAATTACAAAAAACAATGAAACATAAGTGTAGCAAATATATTATTCTAACGTAATGTTAAATTCAATAATACTTGCAGGCTTTTAACCACTATCCACGGTTTCTTAGCTAACTCTACTAGGTACATAGTAAACTCGCCGGATTTCCCAAGTGTGTGCGAGGGAAGCTGTATTGTTTGTTTGTTGTTGCAGTGGTGGAGGAGCCCGAGTTCACGGACGTGATCCAGAACATGACGGTGCCGGCCGGCCGCAGCGTGCGTCTCGCGTGCTCCGTCAAAAACCTCGGTTCTTACAAGGTACTTGTTTCTATTTATTTGATATTGCAAATTTTTTACAAAACTATAGTTATTTGTTATGCACAGCTGCAAAGTGGTTATTTGGCGCAAGTGTTGAAAGAATCTAAGATGAGCGAATGGCTCAAAGATAAATTTCTGAGCGTAACGAGGCTTTCAAGACACGAGACGCCAAATAATTTTGCATTCATGCGGAACACACATATTTTCACCTCACTACAGCGAGGAAAATGCGAGAGGCGAGAAAAACATAAAAAAAACATATTTATTTTTGCCCTCTATTTATATAGTACTAAGGATATAACATATCAAACTAAGGATATAACACGTTTAAAACCAAATAAAATAAAGAAGAGAAAAGGACACATATTAAAAATTTTAAACCAATTTGACAAAAAAGTTGAAAATCTGTAAACAAAAACCATGTTTATGATTGGTTATTATGATATCAGTCACGCATTGAAGGAGTTTTATATAAAAAAAAAGTTATTTGCACCACAGATAATTATTTTATAATCACCGTCTTCGATGTTCAAATGACTTTTGCACGCTAGCGGATAAAATAGGCATTTCCACGCTGATTTCGCGCTATAAACTAAGGTTTTCTGAGCGGAGGTGAAAAATATAATCCTTTCGCCCGTATCTACATTTTATTATGACAGGTCTACCAAAGTTTACCTACGTCTAAGTCAAATATTCAAGTAAAGTTTTTTGCATCTAAAATGACTAAGATTACTATTAAGATTTACAAACGTATACTAACGCCGAGGGTACTGAGATTTTAATCTGCAAGACAAATGTGCGACATGCCGGCTCTGAGGACGCATCACTTAACGGCAGACACCTACTCGGCACAAGACGACAATATGCGTAGAGCACCGAAAGGAAACATAAAATAAGAAGCATTTTATCATTTGATTTAGAACGCGCCGTCGTAATAAAGTGTCCATATAAATGGAGGAAGATATGATTTACAACCCTAACGCGGAGTTTGCACCTCGCGTTCGTTACCAATATGATTTAAAAACAAGACTTATTCACCGCGAACTCAACCTTAACTCGACTCAGCAGAATCCAGTTTGCCTTTGCAATTAATACCAAATTTCATACATTGATGCGTTTGTTACAAACTTAAAAATTATTGCAATTTTCAAAATGGCAATAGCCGCATAGAGGATAGATAACTGCTCTAAATTTTCAAATATATTAAATATAAAGTAATGCTAGTATAGTCGACTTTGTTTTATTTACTTGCTACATTTTATACATGGATCACGAGTAACTATTTAATCAAAGTTATCGAAAGTGACCTCCGCTTGTATTACAAATCGCAAGATTTGAGAAATAGGCTCCTGATTAAAATGGATACCTAGTTTAAAAAACAAATGGCTTCCATCAATTCTGATGATTTCGGCAGTGTCAAAATCATTGTAGCAAATCAATCGAAGAACATAACAAGTTTGTCCTTAGGCAAGCCGGTGTACTTTGATATCATAGGTATCATACTAATTGATCCATGCGGTTTTAATCATAAAATATTTTTATAATATGTGTAATATTTAAATGTTTTATATATATTATGTAGGTACACTACAACTCCCGTATCTACTACAAAATTGATGTATTCATACATTTGAACTCGCATCCTGGATGCATCAGTTGTCAGTGTTGTCACTCCCTGACCTGCGGGCTCGGTCGGCTGCGTGGACACACATCCTGCATGTTGTATATTTATAGACCATTTTATACCTAACGGCTAGTTGCTTGTTAACGACCATCACTTAAACAACCGTCATATAAGTATCTTATAAACATATAGGTATATGTAGATTGTCATTGGTATTTGTTGAGTAATAATCAATTCAAGTTAAATAACTGTTTAAATATAAGGAATAGTGAGCGACTACTTTAGGTACATATACATAAATCCGAGTATGACATGTTAAGTATTTAACACACATCGCTTCCTACAATGCGATCACTAAGGTTTGTGTTGTATGTGCCAATTAGACGACGATATAAGTCGAGGAAGATCGGGTCTGTCTATCCAAAGAGGTAACGCTGCCAGCCTCCTGGGCACCCTTAGTATTTTTTTATTTTTAAGTGTAGGTATATTATGTATAAGTTTTAGAATAGTTTAAATTATTATCTTATGTATTAATATGTATTAATCAAATGAATCCTATGAAGCCGATGGTCCTGGGTTTGATTCCCAGTCAGGGCATTTATTTGTGTGATGAGCACAGATATTTGTTCCTGAGTCATGGGTGTTTTCTATGTAATTAAGTATTTATATGTATCTATCTATTATATATATCATTGTCTAGTACCTACAACACAAGCCTTACTGAGCTTACCGTAGGACTAGGTCGATTTGTGTCAGATTGTCCCGAAATATTTATTTTTTATAATAATTAGTAAGCAAAACCGGATTGTTCATACACAGTAGCCGCAGCGGTGGCGTTGTATAAGTAGTTACACTGTCACGCATCAATCTCGACCAGACAACCTATTGCAATACTTATATCAATATATGAACTATCTAACATACATTATGATTCATCGAAAGTTACAATTGAGAGAAGGCATTGCTGATGAGCTGATGACATATCGATTACAGTAGATAATGCCTAACTCAGAATTTACACTACAATAAGAAACATACCAGTGAGTTCGAGTCTCGCGTAAGGCAGTTGATTTTTGCATTTTTCATTATTTCTAAGAATTAAGAAGAAATATGTAAATAACGCGCGATGCGTTATGGCTCACTATTGAGGTGTATGTTAAACCTCACAGGACAAAACCTATTAATTTAGAAATTTCCGCACTAAACAGAAAAAAAAAACAAGATTCAGATGCATCTAAATGTTTATGCAAGATAATTTCACGTAACGACCTCTCGTGACTCTCGTCTAGCCAAACCTGGAACGAGATGCCTACTTCGCAGCCTATAAGGAAGAAACGTCAACATCGTGCTTGCTTTTCACACCAGTCATTAGTTCCATCTTTACTTTTTTTCTGTGTACAAGAGTACAAGTAATGTTGTTAAGGCTTTTGCGCCGTGTGTCCTTGTGTAGCTGTGGCGAGCCGCCGCCGCGGCCGGACGCCGATAAGCCGCGAGGTAGACACTCGCAGCCCGGCGACGGTGCCCGCATTTCTAACACTAACGACGGGCTAGGCTAATGGTGAGACTAATTGGTTCAAGATATGAAGTAGATTTTTCCCATTTTCTTTCAAGTTCTTCGAAGAATCTTAGAGATGCCGAGACGAGCCTATACCCGTAATAAATCTAAAGTGAACAGTAGGTACGGAACAAATATAATATCGTTATAGTAGTCGGAATTGACGGGAATGTTTTACAGTATGATTGGGCAGTACCCGTACCATATCGAAAACCGTAATATCACAACTCATGGTACGGGTACTGATATATATATCCCATTTAACTTAAAATTTACTTTCAAAGCCATTGTGAATTTTACTTATAGGTTCTATAAAAATTACCCAGTAAACTTTTTACATCAGATTAACAATGTTTAATTTCTAATATTTCAACAGGTCTTACTGTAAACGTTTTCTTTTTCTTAAAATTTCTGATATTTCTAGTGTTTGTTTAGGACTACGAGAACAATATCATTCTATAAAATCACTTTTAATTCCATATAATAAATTTGCATGTACCTGTACTGCACGGACCACACGTTCCCACAGGCCTCAGTGGGGGGACTCCGGTCCATTTGAGCCGGCTGGGCCCCCGGCACCCCACTTGAGACACAGATTAGTATTAGCTTATCGTGAAACATGACTAGTTGGCTTGCTGTCATCAACTATGATTGAGAAACTCATTAGTTAGCTCGAAACTATTTTACGGCTAACATGAAGCGCTCTTAGACGCCAGGCGCTGCTAAACTAGAAAGTATCGTTGATCAACGTCAGCTTTGGCACTTTACACATTTTATCTCTGTTATTGTTTCACGCGAACGCCTAGATAGTTACACTAAAAACAACTCACACCATGTAGTTCAATAAAAAAACCTATACGCACCCACTTACTTATCGACATTGACTTAAATGTGCGACAAATACTTAAGAAAAAGATCTGGCCAAATACTTACTGTACCCATTGAAGAGAGCTCCAAAAACATCCGTTAGATTTGTATTGATTTCCTATTTAAGCGGGTCTTTTTTTACTGCATTTACTTACGCTTGTAGCTCGGCTCGGCGCGGCCGCAATAAAAGCGGAGATAGTGTGCTCTTACTTGTGAAATAAAGGCTTAGCGGAGGGAGCCATCACCGTTGCCCTGTATTGACAACAAGAAGCGGATTTCCCCGAAAGCCTCGCCTGTGCCATTAGTTTCCCGCATCGGTTAAAAAGATTTGCCTCTTCGTCCGTCTTTATATAAAATTATTGACTTGTGAAAATATTGCGAAGAAAAACAAAATACTCACTATAGGAACCTGTTACAACAGAATATTTATTAACTGTACAAGCCATAGAAATCCTAACGGCAATAGTGGTTTAAGGAAGAAGTGTTTTATAGCATACTTATATGTAAAAGGAAGAGCTGTTTATGCTAATATTAAATATAACCGAATATTAGGTTCTAAAATCCGTAACTTGCGCAATATCCGCAAGAGACGCGAAACTAAAATCTCTGTATGGACTACTTTTTGGTTTCACGAGATTTGCTTTGGTTTTATTGATTTAAATTTTATCGCACAAAAGACAATCTTGAAATACAAAACGCGGAATAATACCTACCAAACCAAAACAACAAACCTTCAGTTAAAATAAAATCCGCATTCGCTTATAAAGTATTTTATAAGTTAAATGCTTATGAGTATGACATAGTTAGGGCCCAGGCACATTATTAGCGTCTGCCACTCGACGTTTTCAATTCCATAGTACCAGAAACTTGTTAATATCATTGTTGCTATTTTGCATTATATCTCCATGAATTTACGATACATTTGGTATTTTATACGTATGCCGGGAAAGTATGCGCACGTAGTCGGTTCATCGGCATGAAATGTCAGATAGTCAGCAGTATCACGTATGTGGGTTTGCAATAACATGCCACAACGAGTCGCAACAATGTTATACTCGCGCCGCACGCCGCATGAGCTTGTCTGAGGGAGCAAGGTCGTATTGCCCTCGCTGCCGGGCTGAACCCAACGCTCCGGCGGCTAGAGCACTCGTTGCAATGCCGACTCGCAATGGAATGATCACAATTACATATGGAAACAGACAGGGGTACTTAATTACGAATTTTGGAAATGCAAAATTCGATAATGGTTTCCCGCCGTGCCTTTCCAACTTCTATAGGTATGCACCAACTGTTAGCACTGTTTGCACTAAATACTTTGTACCATTTTCTGTTTGTCCCTTTATTAAAGATTGGGATGTAAGTACATTATACGAGTAGGCATTTAGGTATTACTTGTACTCTTCCTATATATTATTTGAAAATATAATCTAATATACTTTTCATTATTTAATGTATTAAAAGTTTGATTTAAACTTTCACGGTTTGTACACATTATTAAACATGAACGGGACTCCAGTCTTAATCCGAGACCACGAGGACAACGTCGTCTTCGAAACGTCGGAGGTAAATTTTAAAGTTAATATACGCGGTTAAGTCCCGTTCATGTTTAATAATGTACTAAAAGTTTGTCCATCATAGTCAGTGTAGCAATGCAACGACAGTGATAGGCATTTTTAAACCAGAAAGCAACTTGGATTGGGTTTTAGCTTTTTGGTTTAGATTTATTTTATTAGTTGATATGTTCTTTTAACATAAGTTTATGTTACTTAAAATTTATTACGTATTGATACATAAAAATTACCATAACAAGTAGGTGATTTCGACCTGCTAAAAGATGAGTAGAAAACAAGTCAACTTATATTACAATAGAATATACATATACTGTAGGTATGATTGTTAATTCAAAGCGCTTTTGGTTACAGAAATGTTACTGCATTTTATTTACCTACTTACAGCAGATCAATGGTATTTAGAGTACTTTGCATTAATACTTGTTGGAGTTGCCAAAACATATCCGGGCGACACTACTCACGTCGACCTCAAAATAACTTATTGGCCGAAGATTCCGCGAAAAGTTGGAGAGCCCTCCGCCCGAATCCGTTTCCGAAGAGATCTCTAAGTGGGCTTTTAGTGGAAGTAAGCTAAGCCGTCTCCTGCAAGATGTTCGCTCATTTCTATCTGCGCCATTGCATTAGCTCTCGGTAGAAGTCGTTGCTGCGAGTATTGGTGGATCGTCATTCTATCGTCACGGCCTTTACTACTTAATAGACAAAATAACTCCTTTTATTAAGAATTATAAAAAACACGCTTAAGATCAAAATCTGTCTTTTCCTTAAAGCTAACACTATTATTTGGTTGTTTTTTCAGTGCAATGTTCTAAACGTATGGGTTTTAAAACAATCGCACTGTTAGCACTATGACTTATTAAAACAAATTATGGGACAATCGAATATTAAATAGTTAAATTAGTTAGCATTTTATATGTTCGCTATTGGGTCGCATAATCACTACTCACTGGCAAACTCATTTCTTATATAGTGTTATGTATTGACGGCCGTGTATCCTTTTCAGGATTATTTTAAACAGGTTTGGTATTGTCTTAAATATAGTGGTGTCTTATAAAGTCCTGATAATTCCAAAGTTTCAGATAAATAAATTACCTATGTCAATTGCTGTATTATGACAATTGGCTGTTTGCAATAACGACAAGAAATAAATCATATAATTAAAATTAATCTACCCAGTACCAACTACGTAAGACAAATAGGATTTAGAAATTACACTGGGAATACGCTAACACGGAACACTATAAAATTATTTATTTATTTAATCATTTATTGCACAAAAGAAGAAAATTTATTACCAACGACATGCTCTACCAGTTAAACTCAGGGTAAAACAGAACGATTATATTATTTAGTGTTCTTATATTAAATTTCTAAAGTTTATTCAGTACATCCGCGCATGCTTGATTAGGTTATTTTTAAAGTGAGCTATAATAAAACACTTGTTTACCTTTATTACCCTTCTGTTTGACTTACATACATTTAAAGAATAGCGCTGAATAGGTTCGGTAATAGAGATATTGGCTAATACAAATATTATTTATCAAATAAACGACCGCAAGCTGAACTCAATGTTGCAGGTCTGCTATCTCTGAGGATTTCAAAAGCCCGCGAAATCTCTTAAGTAGTTTTGCGACCTTTTATATCTCTTAACTTTGATGTATTTTCGAAACAAGATTATTTTATTACGCCATCTGTTTGAATAAAATATTATTGAATATGAATTAATTCGTTTACAAACCTTATAAATTATATAAGGTTTACGAGTATATTTTTTCGCATGTTTCGTCATCAGGACTATTGTTTTTTTTATCGGGTACTTACACTTATACACTCTTGTAGACTTTTTATTTGTGCAATGTACTCTAAATAATCAGATAATTGATTGGACTTGGAATTATATATGGCATACGATCTATAGATATATACATTCATAGTAATCATCCATACCTAACCTAGTGATAAACAAAAACAAATTCTTTTTCAGGGATTTTAACCCTGGACCTCCTACTTTAATGGCAGGGGCAATGCGAACTAGGCTAAAAGGCCGTTTACAACTTATTACAATTCGTGTAGCTATTTATTATTTGTTTATTATTTATTTAGTCCGTTAATTCCAGTAAATTACATTGAACTACGCGTGACACGTTGCCGCTTGTATATGTACGATTATATAAACAAATGGAATGTATAATTTGGTGTTTTGTGCGTTTTATGTTCGTTCCGTTCGTAAAGTTAACTCGGGCGTCTAAACCAATCAGATTCTTTGAAACCTTAAGCATTTATTAGAACTTTGAGTATAATTCATTAAGTGCTCTTTTTTATCTTACCCTTAAATGTGTATGCATCAACGACTTAATGGAGGGAATGTAAACGTTTAGCATCTCAAAATCTGCCCTAAATATTATCTTGCTAAAGCAAACAACATATCTATATGTGTAGAGAATTCGATAGCTTAAACAATGGGCTGAAAGAACTAAAAGGCGACCGTGGTTGAAAAATATATTGACAACTGTAAAACAATAGAATCACAAAAATATATAGACTACAAAACCAGAGACAATATGAAAAGTATAAAAACCTCGTCGACATCGTCCCCCCCGTGTAGCGAAGCTACACAACTTCGCCATTTTTTGCCATTCGTGCCAGTTTTTTTGCGGGTCTGCGTAGCACGCCGCCTTTAGTGGCCACATCAACCACTCGCACTACACCGTCTCTGCCCGGATAAACTTTATCAATACGGCCTATGGGCCACACACCTCTAGGCATGCTACGGTCTACGACTAGGACGACGTCAGCGACTTTCAAATTGGAAAAGTGACTTCCAGACGAAATCGTTCTTCGTGTGCCGCTGTCAGATAGAATTTTGCTTCGAATTCCTCGACGTGCAATGAAACGGCGAATGCTCATTATCGGCAGAATCAGCTGACAGGCTCGTGACAATTTCAAGGTGGACTGCTCGTGTAGTCATGCAGGTAAAAAGAGCAATCCATCGCTTTTCTCGTCGACGACCAATTGTCACTTCAACGGGATCAAAATAGTCCAAACTGATGTTCGTGAACGGGCGCTTAAGGTGCTCTAGACGGACGTCTGGCAAGTCGCCTGTTGGAAGAATCTGAGGCGTCGCCTTCTGTTTGATACAGTAAGCGCATTTTCTCGCAGTCATTCGTACTTAACTGCGGCAACGAAAAATCAAAAATCTCTGTTTCAGCTCATTAATCACCAACTCGTTAAATCCATGTGTAGTAAGAACGTGGTAATGTCGAATGAGAAGTCGAACGATAGGGTGACGTCCTTCTAGAATTATCGGGGGTTTGATAGCATAATCAATGTGCTGCATGCGTTTTATGCGGCTATCCAACCTTAGGAGGCCATTTTCGTCAATTGTTGGGCAGAGAGGATTCAATTTGCTTGATTTTGGTAGTGGCTTGGCATTTTGAAGCAAGGCGAGTTCTTCGCCGAACGAATCATTCTGTGCTTCTTGAAAAAATAGCAATTTTGGCTTTCTTCATCTCTGTAGCGGACAGCAACGGAAGCTTGGATGAAGGTTGGTTAAAAATGTTATTTGAATTTGGATTATTATGTGCCAAAAGAGATCGAAACTTGTTCGCGCAACCATGCACTGAAACGTGCAGGATCTGGTACAACCGATGAAGGTTTATTCAGACTAATGTGTCCTACATGCACCTTACAAGGTTTAACTCTTCTAAGGTGGATGCAGTTATAGGTGCAGATGGTTCTTTAGGCCACTTGCTGGACGGCAGCAATAAAAAATTCGGTCCAGAGAACCATCGCGCTAAATCAACCTCGCGATCTTTTAGTCTTGTCGCGTCGTCTGCTACATTCAAACTACCTGGTACAAACCTCCAGTCACTCACGTTGGTTATTTCGGTAATTTCACCCACACGGTTTGCAACAAATGGTTTGAATGTTCGTGCGTCACTTCGGATCCAACTCAGAACTGTGGTTGAATCCGACCAAAAGTAAGTTGAATCTGGGATAATGTTATGACCGGTACACACCGTGTTGGCAAACCGAGCAGCAATCAAGCCTGCTTGGAGCTCAAGTCTTGGTATGGATGTGGGTTTCAGGGGACTAAGACGCGCTTTTCTACCGATCAGAGACAGCTTTACAGAACCGTTCGCGAATGTCAAGCGCCGGTATGCGACACACGCGTATGCTTCCTCACTCGCATTAGCGAATGTGTGCAATTGTCTGTCTGTAACAGTATCATCTTGGAAACCACACCTATACCAACGAGGAATTTTGACGTTTTTTATCAAAGCCAGTTATTGAGACCAAGCCTGCCACTTTTGAAAAGCGCTGGTGGCAGCTCAGTATCCCAATCAATACCAGGATCATAAACCCTCACTAAATAGGACAAAAACTTGCGCTTTGTTAGCTTGTCACTTACGGGAATTGGAGAACTAGTGCGAAATCCAAAGGTGTCGCTTTTAGGATAACAACTCAGTCCTAAAGTTCTCACAAAGGCCTCAGGGCCCACGTGAACAGTCTCAGGTGCAGGAGCTCTTAAATTCTCTGGCACGGAAGCGAGTGCAGCTGGGACGTTATAAACCCAACCGCGCATGGGAAAATGAGGTAAATACCACCGTAAGGATTTGTGTGTATCATTTGTGTTCATCATTATATCGTGGTATGTCTCCTTTGAGCACTCTTCCGCATAACCTTTTGACATCATGTTATTAATGAAACCACAATAATCTTTCTTAAATTCTAAATCCCTAGTCATGCTTCTTTCCAAACCATGGAACCTCGAAAGCGCATGAGGATAACTGTCAGGTATGTTTGGCGTGTCCTTACGCCAAAGTAGGCCTACTTCGAACCTGCCTGACGGTAAACGATTAGTCGTAGTATCTAATATCTCTAAAGCGTGTTTATCCTCCTTGGAACACAAATTTTCTGGCTTAGAAATACCTATAGCATCAAGACGAAAATAATCCTTGACGAGTTTATCCATGGATGAATCACCATCATCTTTAGTTGAGACGTGGTTAATAAAATAGACGGGTTTTGTTAAGACATTGGCTTTTCCATGTAATACCCAACCTAAAGCAGTGCGTGTGGCAACTGGTTCAGTTTTAGTACCTTCCCTAAGTTCACGGCAAATTGTTAGATACCAGTGTTCCGCACCGAGCAAGACTCTAGGTGTGGCGTCAGATAATGTAAGAACATCCACAAGATCAGTCAGATGAGAATATTTCGCAATATCACTTTGGTTGACAGTTTGTGTAAATAATGACAGTGAATCTACGGCCTTGGCGTTATTCACTAAGAATGTTTTAGAACATTGTTTACCTTTAATTGAAAAGCTTACGTATTGCACAGGTTTGTGTGTTGACATACCACAGGCTCCGTCAACCTTGATAGAATGCATGGGGCCAGTCGCTCCAATGTGACGTGCCACCTCCCAGTCGATCAAAGTTGACATGGCGCCGTCGTCAAGCAATGCATATGTGTCATATTTTCCTTGAGGTCCACTAACTTCAACAGGAATAACTTTTAAAAACACTTGAGAATTCTGAGATTGCGTGGTGGTTGTTTGGTCGTGTGATTCGGTAACGTTAGAAATTGTAGCAATATTATTTTCATGTTCAGGTGTATTGTAGGAGGACGATGGAAACTCGTCAGCAGTTTTAGAAACCTGGGGTAATGACGCTGAATGCAGTAGCGGGTGATGGAAACGCACGCACCCGTCAACGCCGCATCGACCAACCATACACGACTTCCAACGATGTGATTTAGTTTTTAAACACTTATAGCATATTTTAGCTTCACGCAACCAAAGCCACTTATCATCTAATGTCAGTGACTTAAAATCTTCGCAATCCGTTAGTTTGTGTTTTTTATTACAATAACGACATAAATCAGTATTTGTGTGACGTATAGATGCCACATGTATGTTTTCACTTTGTATAGGTTTGTGTGTGAAATTATTGTTGTTGACTGTACCTTTATTTGGCCAAGAACCTGAATTAGCACCAGTTTGCCTACCTAAAAAGGGCATAAATGTGCCAGCTCGCCTACCTGAATTGGGCATAAACGTGCCAGCTCGCCTACCTGAATTGGGCACAACATTGCCAGGTTGCTTAGCATAGTCATGTACTAAACCAAAACGGTTGTGTTTTATTGCTTCAATATCCAGAAATTCAGAAAGTAATTGTATTTTGGGCACTTGTCTATCACTTTTATACGCAAAATCTTTCCACTGACTGTACAATATAGGTGTCAGTTTACTTAACACAGAGTGAAATAATTCTACGGAATAAATATGTTCTATTTGATCTAAATTTCTAATTACTGCTATGCAATTGCGCAATCTACAAGCAAAGTTACCAATTTCTTTTTGATCAAAGCTTATCTTTGGCAGATCCCGTACGAGACCAATCTCGTGAAGCACGATCATTTCAGGAAGAGCGAAAGTTTGCTCCAGCACTTCTAGAACTTGTTCAGGGTGCTCCGCCGTATACAGCAACGACGACACACTCTCTAGGGCTTGGCCGCGCAGCGCGCCGCTCAAACGTACAAGATTCTCTGTGGGTGTAAATGAGTGTTGAGTATCACGATAGACACGCTTAAACATCAACCACTCTGTAGTCTTACCCGAAAAAGGAGTGAGTTGCAGTTTATGAGAACATCTCTGTGAATAAAATATAGGTTCGGGTTGTTTTGACAGCGCTTGACATTTATTTTCATTAAGCGATTGCGAAAATGACAGTGCCTTATTCGCAGAGGTTTGCAAAGGGTTTGAGTAGTCATTGACGGGCATTTCAAACCTAACTGGTTTTTTGCAAACATCACGTTGACATTCACGATAATCATGATTGTGATTGTAATGGTTATGATTGCGATGCGATGCAATCACATCATTCGCATGAAACTCATCATCTATAATATTTTGTTCCTGTGATAAATCTAGGTTTAGTGGCTTGTTCATCTTATTTACTTGAACATAAGTAGGCTCTAAACCTAAATTTATGTTTTGTACAGGGGTAGTAACCGCTGCCTGCGTAGGCGGGATTTGTGGTACAATACTATTAACGTTATAGTTAATAGGGTGATGCACACTGTGGTTCACGTCGTGAACCCACGATGCGGTACGCAAATAAGAGTGACTTACTGTCTGGGTAGTGGATTGTCTGTCAGCTCCTTGCGCCGCTAAACTTGCCTCAATTTCGAGCACTTCCACTTGTTTTGTCTGCTCCAAAAGTTTACGCTGAAAATTAAGTTGCAGACGCGCGACTTCCTGTTCGCGCTCAATACGTTGTCGCGCAAGCTCCTGCTCGCACTGAATTTGTTGCCGCACGAGCTCCTGCTCGCGCTCGAACAGCTGCTTCTCCCGTTCCAGGCTGCGACGAGCCAACTGTGCCTCCGCGGTCAGTCTCAGTGCCTTTACAGTGGCAGACGACCGCGAAGACGACCCGCGTGACCTGGAACCAGGGGAAACAGTAATGGGCTGTTCGGAACTAGTTGTAGGGGGCTGAAGAGGCGTCCCGGAACTCTCAGGGACAGCGGCTGCAGGAGCACTTGTGGCTTTAGTCGCAACTGTGCCCAACTTAGGGGCCCGACCGAGCCCTCCCGCGGCGCTGTCTGAGTTTGCCCTTTCAGCATCCTTTGCTGGTGTGGTCAACCATTTAGTTTTAGATCGCGTCAGCATCGCGGTGAGAAGGACCAAAATGTAGAGAATTCGATAGCTTAAACAATGGGCTGAAAGAACTAAAAGGCGACCGTGGTTGAAAAATATATTGACAACTGTAAAACAATAGAATCACAAAAATATATAGACTACAAAACCAGAGACAATATGAAAAGTATAAAAACCTCGTCGACAATATGAAAGCCAATAGGTATAAAATATGAATATAATAAGACGAAGCGCTCTTAAACGTTCCATAATTAAATCTGTCGTAACACGTCCACGAATCATCTCCTGCGGCGATGAGTCCGTCGTTAAAGAGGTTCGGTGCGGTGCGCGGCAGAATGGGCAAAGTTCGCAACGAGTCCATTATAAATCAAACGACGCCTTCTAGGCATATCCTGAGGGACCCGGCCGCCCGGGCGCCGCCGACTACCAAAGTTCAACTTCGCCGTCTAAATGCCTCAACAATTAAGATAAAAAGAAAGAACGGCCTAAATTAAAGGTGGTTAGAAGATAACGAGTTAATAGCCGCCTCCGTCAAAGTTTAGACAGAAACGTCGGAGCGCATCAATTTTGCCTTCACCGTCCTGACCCCGCAGAATGTACCGGTGAGATTATAAAGTTTTGAAGCATGGACAATTTTGTGGTTTAGAAGTGACAGAGACCATGTGGTACTTTTAGAGCTTTACATAATAAGTTACATAAACGTACAGAAAAATGTAATGGTACTAATGGTTATCAGAAATATGGCAATGTACCTAAGGAAAGTATCTGGTAAAGCCGGTTGACCGGGGTAATGGGCAAGCAAATTTTGAAACGATTCGAAAATTGCAGGCCTGCCTCATTAAGTGTATGCGCAGAGTTGGAGCACTCGAGACGTCCGGACGGACTTTCTTGCGAGGTGACGTTGAGATTAACTCGGTTAGGGTCTCAGACGAACGAGATTAGTCGCTGCTGCGGCCATTTAATATCAGATTTACCTCAGCTTGCCTCGTTATCTACTTCGCTTTTGAGATTTACATTTTTCATGGGATTAAATACGCTAGGCTCCTTATAATCCTGGTTTTATTTTAATAAAATTTTACTCGAAGTTTGCTTGATTTGAGATTTTAGCTCATTTTTTCATACACTAGACGACGTGGTTTAATATTAATCTTATTCTTAGCAATTTTAAGAAGCAAGAATAAATACATATAACATCCACATAAAACCAGTTTCGCTATTTAATTTTACAATTTTCGTAACTAAGTAATGTTATAATCCAAATTCCCCGGAAGTTGGGTTATTACAAAACATTTCGCGCCGACCCGCCACGCGCCCCACTTCCTAAAGTTCAACACTCAACGCTTATCTCTCAACTGCTTATAAAATTTTGATTTCTCTTTAGTATTATCTTAATTGTTGAAACAATCACGGAGAACTTTGTGAAATATTCCTTTGCGCTGGTATACAAAGTTATGATAGTCTACCTATATGCAATGGAAACTGGCGACTACAGTTACTTTAACCTATGCTAAGGTGGGTTAGCGAATTCAATGCAATACAATTAGGTATTGGCGACAAATGCTTTACAACTACATAAAGGATGAAACTTATGGACTATATATAATATGTTTGTGTAACCTTATAATTAAATAATTAATGTAACAGCATTATAATCTGGCATTGCGTACGGATACATAGATACGGTATTAATTATAAACTGTCAATATTATTGTAGCGATATCAGGAAAGTTGTCTATCCAGGTGGCGACAACAAGGGGAGGTAATTGAATCAGGTCTCCAGGCGGACACACTGACGATTAGATTAGACGCCGGCCACAATTAAGCAGATCAGATTTCCATTGCTTACTCTGTTAACATCGTATCTAGATTAATAGCTACTTTGCAAAAGCTACTTTTCTACGAAGCAAATAAAGTTCACAACTCTTCCTTCGTTACTGAATAGTTATGATGCTGAGAAGATAAAGCGAGCAACTGAGTTCTTGTCTAATCAAGATCTCGTATTCCGTAGCTGATGAGCTCGGACGCGAGCGGCTCCGAGGCTGTAGGTACATTGCAATATTTGTGTAGTCTAATCTAACAATACATAAGTGTAACATTTAATAATAATAAAATAATCTTCTTTAGCTGCTTTGTCATTCATATTAGTGCGTGTAAGCACTAAGAAACTGATTATATCAAACCGCGGAGGAGATACAGTTAAACCGGTAGATGTTGCAGAAAACCGATTGCTATTAATGATAAATGATCAGTGACTGAACTAAAGAAGACGAAGGCGTTGCAGGATGATAATTTCGGGGAGGTTCCACCAGGAGCTTTTAAACTGACAATAAACCACATCCATAACAATATTTTTTTTTTATTCATATTTTATATTTTGGACACGGTTTCATTTTTAAACTTTTAAAACTGCACGTAGGTATATTGTTAAAGCTCAAAAAGGTCGTGGGCAGTAGTGGAGCAATTTAATTAATGTTTTATTTCTAAATTGTTTAAGTACACTTTAATATGTCGTGAGGCTCAGGTTTCGCCGCAAGTCAGGTCGTTGTCATTAGAGGGGTTACCGTCCCATTGCATAATAAAATGGGCAAAGTTTCCTCAAGTCCATTATAAATTAGACAACGGCTGAGAGCCGCATCACTTAAGATAGGTAAGGTAAGATGTGACCCGGCACGAGTCTCAGCGCCCGAACTTCCTCTATATTGCCTCCGCAATCTTGATAAAAAGAACTAACCTACCCATGAATCAAACTTAGAGCTGGATTAAGAGATAAAAGATGCGCGTCGAACTTCTGAAACTTAAGGCATTTTCTTCTGAAACCAGCTTAATTTTTACTTTAATAGCTTATTAAGATGGACTTTGTACTTCAAGATACGCAAACTTTTCTTAATAACCAATAGCAAAACTTCATCAACGAGCTCGGTAGCTTCGGAATATACGTACTTTGGGATCTATTTCACCTGAATAATTAAGTTTGAATCATTCCGGGGCGTAGATTAAAAGTAGCAGGGTTGTTGGAAGCATAACAATCTCTGTAAAATGCATTTTAAGCGCTTAATGCTGCGGAAATTGGTGTGAAGCGGGGACGCGATGGCAGCTCCGTGCAATTACACAGATGTCGCGCCCGCGCCGCCCGGCGCTCGTAAATGTTCAAGTTCAGATGTTTCCTTTATTGTTTCATTTAACCATCACTGCTAATGTTTTGTCTTAGGTGTCCGTATGATTTACTCCCTATTGAAGCTTAAATATTTCTCAACTTTATTCAGAATCCGATTATACGAAAATCGTAGATGTATATTTGAATATGTATTTTGTACCGTCATTATCTGAACGTTTATTTTTTCATTACTAAGACTTGTATTCGTGAATTGGTGACGCTTTCTTTAATTTCCGTTACGTCACTCGTCAAATTGGAAAAACGGTTGAAAAATATTGAGGCACCGCACCTCCCCCAGCGTTCCCCTACTTACTCCACGATAGGCATGTCCACATTTTTAATATCTCGGGACGTGTGATGTTCCCGATAAATAAGTTAACATTGGGTGACTTGGTTTTAATATAGAGCTATAAATTGTTTTCTAAAAAATCCCACATATATACCTATCAAATCAGATAACCTCTGGTTGATGGTCCAGACTAACCAACATAGATCTATCTCATATTTGTCCCACTACTGGTATGTAACAAAAAAAATGTTAACAGGTAGCATGGATGCACTTCGAGCAGAGCGCAATCCTGACAGTCCACAACCACGTGATCACGCGCAACCCACGCGTGAGCGTGACGCATGACAAGCACCGCACGTGGTTTCTGCACATCTCCGATGTGCGCGAGGAGGACCGCGGCCGCTATATGTGCCAGATCAACACCGTCACGGCTAAGACGCAGTTCGGATACTTACACGTCGTTGGTAAGTATTACTTGGAGATTCTTTCATCGAAAAACCCATAGAAAATGCTTATCGGTTCAAATTCTAGACCTTTTCATTGTAAAGAAAATCGCAAGTTCTGTTCGTAGAGCATGGGATGTTCCCAAATTCAACAATTTTGATGCCCTGCACACTTTTTACATATGAGCAAAGAAATATAAGCAATAACGAGGCAAAGAGCTTGCTAAAATAACCCTAGCTAACTACTGTGGCTAAACTTTGTTATTGGATATAAAATTGGTCGACACAGACAGTGTTAAACCAAGATGGTTGTATAGAAAAAAACTTTAATATTGTTTCCCTTATTTACAGTACCACCGACGATAGACGACTCATTGAGTTCAAGCGACGTGATCGTCCGAGAGGGCGCGAACGTCACCCTGACGTGCCGCGCTAATGGCTCGCCTAAGCCCACCATCAAGTGGAAGCGAGACGACAATTCAAAAATCTCCATCACTAAAGGACATTCTGGTTAGACTCTACAAGTACTAGACCAAGTTTATGCTATAAATTTGTAATTATGCACTTGTCGAGTTGAAACGTTTCATGCATGCATTCATATTTTGCTTTCCGATAAATATATCAACTTGCCCGTCGTGTTCTTTTAATTAATACATTAAGTTAAATTATTATCTGCCTATATACCTATATAAATAAATATAGGTGTTGTTGTTTTTTTTTAACTTTCTTTAATTTTAGTTTTGTTTTTTCTAACTCCGTAACGCTTTAGACGATTTTACAAAATTTTTGATCATTGCCTTTAATAGCTTCTCTACGCATCTACGCACAATCTACCCATCAAATAGTTACTAGGTACTATTGCTAAGTTTATGCATAAGTTATTAGTATAGTTAAATATTAGAAACTAATGTCTTATTTGATTATCTAGTGTCGGACTGGGAAGGCGAAGTGCTGGAGATGGCGCGAATCTCCCGGTTAGACATGGGCGCCTACTTGTGTATCGCTAGTAATGGCGTTCCACCCACAGTGTCCAAAAGAGTCAAAGTCAGCGTTGATTGTGAGTACACAGACCAAACATTTGTAACAAGAAAAAATAAACCTTAATATTCAATGAGTGTTAGGATTTGCTTTAAGGCTTTGTTTTGCAAATATGTACATATATTTACAATGACGTTTCAGTCCCTCCAATGTTGTGGATTCCTCACCAACTGGTCGGGGCGCCTCTTTATTACAACGTTACCCTGGAATGCTTCACCGAGGCGCACCCCACCTCGCTGAATTACTGGACTCGCGACGACGGCCACATGATTCATGAGAGTTCCAAGTATCATATGGAAAATACTCTCGGCGTTCCGGCTTATAAAACACATATGAGGTTGTTGGTCAGGCATATTACTACTGAAGATTATGGGACGTATAAATGTGTGGCCAAGAACCCGCGCGGAGAGTCGGATGGAACAATACGGCTATATAGTAAGTGTAAATAGCTATCTCATTTTAAACTATATATATCTATGTGTAGTGATAAAAACAATAAAAAATTGTATCCGGTTCAGTTTAATAAGTTTTACATACAGCATTAATAATCATTTAGTACTTAAATAAAAGTAAGGAGGGTAGGTGCCAGTGGCGGCGCATCTATAGAATGACCGACCGCTTGACTAATTTTCATATACCTGAGCGATTTACCATCAGCTCTTACAGAAAAGGAAAGCCATATTAATAATAGCTACGGTTTGCCTAAGAATAATCCTAGCCCGCCGCCACAGGTAGGTGCCTACTGCTATTTTTGAAACAAACCTTAACTTATTAGGTTAGTACTTAGTTTAAACGCCATCTATGGATTTACACTACAATGTCTGTCCAGCTTCTTCTCCACCGACCACGACACCCGATCCACGGGCTGCGACCACGCCGCCGCCGTCCAAACCACCACGCAAAGACACACCGGTTATAGATAAAGGTAATAAATAATAATGAGTAACTTTACCTAAATAATTTCATTCTAGATATTATTTACTTCTCTCGCATTTTCATGTGCATGAACATGAACCACTTTTATTATGGGTCTAACCCCGAAAATGACAATTTTTTTTACAAAATATGTGTGATGTATCCCGTTTAACCGTTTCTTTAGGGATCTTAAGCCTGGCGACGCGGCATAAGTTGTCACCTATTTCGATTTCTAAGAGTAGAGTCAAAATCACAAATACCTATACATAATTATTATCACAATGCAATACATATGCTTAGTCAATATAATTCGCATTTTGTTTTACGAGTATTAATAAATCATTTCTCCACATCGATTGATGCCTGCTCAGAATTATTAATGCATTAAACTGACGGTGCAATATTTATGAAATGTTAATTAATTATGCAATTTACACATATTTATAGCTATCAATTGAAACAAAAATTGCAGTCAAATAACTTTATTAATACCCGCAGCCGTGGGGTAAACGCATTGAGTCAACATTTTTATTTCGACCGTTTCGTTTATGAAGAGATAATGGTACCTTTATGAGTTATGCTCTCGGGACCGTTCAGTTGTATTTGTTATTTGCTGCTGTTTCAGTTATTATTAGTGGTCGTTATATTGTTTATAGATCGTAAACTGTTGCGGCAATCTGCCTGTCGCCACTGGTAGTTTGTTAACAGGCTTAACGTTACGACTCTCGTAAAATATAAACAGATCGCTTATAAACAAAGCTTTTATAAAGTGACCTGAAATTTACGTTGTTATTGTTACTTTGTATGGGTGGTTAGGTTACTTTATAAGGAACTATAAAATTATAACCAGTGGAATTTGTATATAAATATTAGTTTAGTATAACCACATTTTATTGCTGGCATTGGTACCTAGTTGTTAAACATTAATAAACCTACGTATTACACTGAAGTTAAATAAACATGTGTACAAATAAATATTAAACGTAAATAATAGAAAGATGTCTATTAATAAAGCAAAATTAGGTTATGTAACGCATATTCAAATAAGAGTTCCCACATTAAATAAATTTGCGTATTTGATGAAAAAAGTACCTTCACCAAACTGTGACGAATGCGATATTTTAGAGGATGCATATCATGTCATCATGGAATGTGTACGGAACGAAAGTGAGAGAAAGGAAACAAGGAGCAACACCTTATTTGAAGTTGGGGGTTGCAACCAAATTTTGGGGCATCCATTATCTGAAGATGCAAAATATTTGTATAAACTTGTGGCGTTAGGATTAAGCAGAAGATAGTTTAACACTTAATTGTATATTTACAGAGCGACATCGTCACAAAAGTGACAAAGCTCTTTCAATAAAGATTAAAAAAAAAAAAAAAAAAAATAAGAGTTACCAGGATATAATATTAAGTACAGCTACAATCATTGCAGCTGATTCCACAAAGCAAACAAAATACTATTTCCACATATTACTAAAACAATATCCAAAACAGAGTATCATAATAGTATGATTAAAAGAGAATGTTGTATGTTGTGGGGGCGGATCCATAAGTCCGCGTTATTACGCGCCCGTTATTGGGAACTTGGGCATTTTCCCGGTCGTGCTGCCGCCGGACCATGGCAACATCTTGCACGACAACCTATTACGAGCAAGTGTTCACTTCCGCTCTCGTTAAGCCTCACGATACTTTTATCATAAGTTTTGAGTGTCTACTTTGAAGCTCGAAGTGGTTTAAGCAGGAAATTAAGATAATAAACCACACGTAAGGTGCGCTGAAAGTTTAACAGTTTCTCGTAATATATATGTCAAGTATTTTCGACACAGATCATGATCAGCAATATTGAAAACAGACATCTCAGAAAAATACCGATGGAGCATGCTTTAAATCACCATCCCAATTTTATTTTTCCTTGCACTCATGAACTTGAAAAATCCATTTAACCAGCGCGGTGTCTCGGCGCAAGTTCGCGGGCGGTTGTTTTTGCGGCCGCGGCACTGCCGGCGCGTCGACAGCACCCTCTATTTTCTTTTTTGCAACCATTACGAATTTACGGCCCGACCACTCGACAATATTGCGCAACTTTTCAATAACTGCCCGCCGGCCGCCCGCCGTTCCCTGCCATATTGAATCCTTTACTCAATGAGTTCCCGTCCGCCAGTAATCTTTATGTCATTTGGGTTCACTTATGTAACATGCGTACCGACATACTTAATAATAAAAATTCAATAAACTTGTGAAACGTAAATTCACTTAAACTTTGGATATCATATTAAATTTTTATATTGAACGTCGTATGGACTTGGTATTATACTTACTTTTCCAACGCTATGTATACCCATTAAACCGCTTTAAAGAAATGTGTTTCATCGAATCTTTTATATCGTTGATATAATTTACTTATTATATTTTCATAGGTACAAAATATCAGTCTAACCTTAACGAGATCGAGAAGGGCAAGCAGAAGCCAGACGAGGGCGGCGGAAAGTCCCACCTCAACTGGGTCGGCGGCGCATCGCAAGTCACAGGTACGCTGTAAATATTAGTACCACTAAGCATCAGTAAACTTGAAAGTTTCCATTGCATGTTGTTTGCAGATCCATGAATACAAAAAAAAACTAGTCATATGTTGTTTTTTGTATGACATATTATAAAGGGCAAACTGTGTGCCTTAACATGTCCATGTCGTTGACCGTGCACCGTGTATAATTTATAAGTAATAGAATAGTGTAACTACTAGTTATACGGCACAGATAGGAAAGATTGAATGTGTCTACTTAACTAAGAATGACTCATAGCATATATTTAGTGATAGATAAAGAATATTTGGAGCCTCGTCTTTGAACAAATCATTATATAGTCAGCATGTTGATAATTAGATATAAGCACTTTCATTTTAATTTAAACAAAAAATATTTTTTGTATTTTCCTTATAAGGTGAATAAGCTTTTATGGCTGAAAAAAATGTTCGGTTTTTGAGTAAGCGTTTTATGGTTGCGTCGCTTTCTTTTGCTTTATAAGGGACCAAGACGAATATTCAATACGAATAACCCAACAACAAACCTTGAATTTGTTTATTGCAACATCAGGTAGCGGTGGTTTATGATTTATGTTAGATAAGAATATAATAATTGTTTTTTCCGTTAACAATGTATTAGAATCGGTTATACATATATTTTCAAATTCCCTAAAACATAACCATTATTTACATATGCCCATTGGAACGACTACAAATAAACAAGTAAATATTATATACGTTTAGTATGTATGTATTTGTTAGTAAGATAGACATTTAAGAAGCACATGGGAAGTACCAAATTTTCGGTCTATTGGGTACTCGATTGTTAGGTATAACATTGATAATACGACCTTTCATACAATTTCTAATAATTTCAGTAAAATAATTATTTTGTTCACACGTTCTTTATGGATAGTAGTAATTATATGTGTACTTTATTTTGCTAAGATTGGGCCTCGGTAGATCTTTGTAACATTGTCCTACAAATACTATATATAGGCTATTGTGTGTTCCACAGGTTATGCTGATTGGAGGAGGAGTGAAACGTGGATTCTAGTTTTGTTAGTAATAGTACCAAATTTTTAATTAGTTAATTGTCTATATACCCACATAACTCTTTTCTGTCAGTTACATATTTTAAGTTAGATAACAATATTTACTTCTAAAGTTATTTAGATGGAACCAATAAATACAGCTACCTTTTACAAGCCAGATTACTTACCCTAGGAATACAATGTGTGACAAGGAGTCTTGTCACATTTCCGAACTGCAGGTATTAGACATACTTACATTTTCCGTAAATTATCCAAAAGATTTGTGAATCTTAAAAGATTGACGTTGAAACTTAGGAATAATGATAACTATTGGTCAATTTACACAGTTCGCCTTCGTTACAACTGGACATTAAATAAAATATCTATATGAATTGAGTTGAATAAAATAAAATATTAGGAAACTATATTTTTATGAGTTACACGTTTTCGTATCCATATCAATATGTCCTCAAAATTACAAATAAGTTCGAAAGGATAAAAAATATTATCAAAACGTAACTAAATAATAACCGTCAATGGAATACTTACCTAAATGTAAGGATACAAATATTATACGATAGCTATGGGACTATTGCCAGCAAACTAATGCAACAAATAAACAATAGGCAGAACTAATCGAGCGGTATTTTATGAAGACAGTTGGCTGTTATAGGAATAGAAACGGGAACTACAACCTCTTTTCAATTTTCAACTATAATACCGGGAGCTATGGATTAACCCATGTTGTGCTAGAGCTTATGTATTATCGAATATCACTTATTGTCTTAAAACAGGTATCTAGTTGAATCATGGCTTCTAGGCTGTCATGGTATTATATATTATACAATGGTGTGCTTAATTTAATTATATTTTCTTTACCTAGTGTTAAACCGTTGTTGTTATTTATAAATGTTTAAACTATAGTTCCTTGAACAGTATGTCGACGTCACAAACACTGAATTCATGTTTTACCAAACCTAATTTCCATTTGATTGACTCAATTGTCGCCCAAGTATATCTACTTGCAAAACCGAATCTAGTGTTTGAGACTAAGATATACCTTCAACAATATTTCTCGGTGTGGCAGATTTTAATGACTACGCCACAAATGTCTGTTTATTATAGTCAAGGACCCTGCACGTAGCAAATGTAACCAAATAGATGTTTTAACGTTGCAATAAATCTGCTGGGCCGTGAATAGTAAAATTTATTCTAGTAAAACACTGCACACGAATTAAGTAAATATAAAGTGCACTAAACTATAATCTTAATGGTTATTTTGATAACATAGACTAAGACTGAAAAGTAACATTATCTTTAGGAAAATGTTGTCCGATATTTTAATTTTGCTTTTGTGTACACCTCATGTTTGCTGTGATACAAATGATAAATTGACGGATTTGCAGGATTATTGTACATATATAATTTTATAATTATTTCAGGTGATGCGTATCTATACTGTACCTATGTATGTATGTATTATTATTCTTGCTATATGTAACACTGCTAACTCTGCTTTCAGAAATAATTTGTAACATTTCACATGTCGTGTTTCTAATTAGTCAATTTACCTTTAAATTTCAGGTTGACTAACTTTTTGGCACATTCAACAGAAGATGTATAAATTGACCGGGCAATGTGTTCAAAATGAGCTTACAACGATTTTTTTTTATTAAGAAAACAAAAGCATGACAAGATTATTTTGAACATTTGATCCGTTGAGTAAATATTAAACCTAAATGGAGGATTCCATTTAAAGTGACGTTAATTTGGGCGGAATTTATTAAAGTAATTCATTGTATTTTTTTACAACAGATCAAGTTTCTTCGGTCAATTAAAATTTGTATAATGCATTGTATGTAAATGTTATCGTTAACATGTTGCCAAATAGCTAATTACATTTAAGAAACTGTAATGCTACTTAGATAGGTTGTTGTAAATATACCCCTAAGCCAAAGCAATGAAGTGACTAGAATCTGAGAGTATATCTATTGATAGTGTAACTATGAGTCTATAATAAGCAAGCAATTGTAATATGTACTACATGTCACGGTACCAGAGGAGTAGGTTATATAAATTAAATAAAGCTTGTTTTAAAAATGTATTGCTTATTTGAACCTTCCCGTCCGCAACCTGCAAGTAGATTTAAATAGCTGCCCTTATTGAAGTTTCTTTCCACAGATCAACAAAGTAATTTATGTAAAAAAAATTCCTTCCGTCATAATTTGACGGAGCGAAATGTTAGCAAACAATCTGCGGCGAATCTTTGAAGATTAGGTCTGGCTTTGGGGCGCCGAAAAGGCTCCAACTATGTATGGCGGCACGCCAACTCCTGTAAGCCAATCTAACTTCTTTTAAATGTGTTTTTGATGTAAAGAACACATTACGCAATACATCGCCCGCAGACTCACCAATTTTGAAGCAAATTAGCTTTTGATTTAGAGCTTTAAGTTTCTTCCCTATAATTTGACGTGGGAACTTTCGGGAAGTTTAAGCTTTAGCAAAATACACAATTAGACGGAGGTCATATGACATGACTAACGCCTAGTAGACTTTTGTATATGAAGAAATAGTTACACCACAATCATATACATTATTTGAATTTGTAAAATTATGTGGGAACTAACATTTAAAATAAGGCACTTGTTAAAAGTATAGTGTAGTTTTCATAGTTATTTTTTATATAGTGATAGTACCTATTTGGACTTCGAGAGCTTAAATCACAGAAATTACCTAAAATTATTGAAATGAGACACCTCTACCGACTTTATCCGCTTAATACTCGTAAATAAAATACAGTATCACTTTACTAACCTCCGATAAAATATTTATTAGTCGCCGTAACCTAATTGGCTTATGGCAAATCCGTATAATAATTGATGATTATGCGATTACCAGCTATTATTGGTAACGCATTCAACAGAATATAAAATAGTGCGTATAACTAGTTGAGTAAGTAACACAGGAGTGCAGTGTTGTAACCGTAGCTTCATTACTTAGCCGCAACTCGGCAGCGGTAGGTGCGTGCTTCCGGAATCGGATATCGGAGGACAAACAAAATTAACGCAATGAGCTGAGCACGTCGAAGACAGTCCTTAATTTAATACTCCGAGCATCAAACAATTAGTTAACAAATTGAAAAGCTTGGATAAACAGGTGATTAACCTGATTAAAGGGGAGGAAGTAATTGGTTAGGTAGTTACCCTACTCAAACTGTAAGTTAAGTTCCAATTTCGTGTACGTATGACTATAATACAGATAGGTAACTAGTTTAGGATATTTAAGTTCTTTCAAAGTGATCTGAAATTATATATTGGGATGTAATAAGAACTCTATGGAATGATTTAAGAATATGTATATAGGTCTTCTAAAGGTTATTAGGCAATCGCTTTCGTAGTACAGTCAGCAGCAGAAGTGGCTAAGCGTTTGAGGTGTTCAAAATGAGGTCAACACATCTCTATTGTCAAGAGAATAAGAGCGCGTGTAGGTCATTTTGAACACTTCAAACGCTTAGCCACTTTTGCTGCTGACTGTATCTACCTAATGGCGCAGCTAAATATAAATAAAAAAATTTTTTTTGGTAATTGTTTTGATTTTTAAGTGATACTTAAAACTGGAAATTATACACTGGAAACAGAACTGAGAACCTCCGGCGTCCGAGGCAGGATTCGAACCCGCATATCCACCTTACCTAATTAATGGTGTTTACGCAAAATCTATTCCGGAACCAATGCTATTTAGGAAGATGATGACCTGTAGTTGATCTTACAATAATATACGTAAAATGTATTATTGTACAAATATTCCTCCAAAAAAATAAGCAATGATGATTTTGTACACAAATTAATAAAATGTTATATTGGTCACGTTTCCGATGTACCGCGTAGGGTCCTGTCTCTGTATAAATATAATATACCCGCGTCGTTAGAGAGATGCATCACTTTCCGAAAGGCTTGGTCATCTATCAAACCGTTATAATGTCATCAATGGTGGAAGAATAGCGTCTCAAGAAAAAATAAGGCAAGTACTCGTATACAAAATTCGTATATTATATGCAGAAATAAATAAAGAACAAGAATCGCTGTAACGAAATAGTTCTTTTTGGCTTATGTACTTACGCCAATTATTAGTTTAGGTATCCTAAAAACGTTAATCTGTCAAATGATTGTAGGTAGCACAATATGACACTAGCGGCTTAAATCACTTTCTTATTCTAACTACCTAGTATCCGAATAAAAAAATTTGGGCTATACAGGATGGCACAAATGGGTTATTAGGGGGAAGTCAGAAACTATGAGAGATAGCGAAATCTGTTTTTAGGAACCATGGCTTCGATTTTAGATTTAATAATAATTTCATTAAAACTTTTTTTAATCTCACATACATAACCGGGAATCGAACCTGAATAATGTACTCGTCGTGACTCACGAATTTATGTTTTCATCAACAATAACAACGAAAATCTTTCAGATTTACACCTAACATTGTTTACAAGATTTCGAACAGATTCGATTCCCGGTTATGTATGTGAGAGTTAAAAAAAAGTATGAAAGCCACTATTATTAAATCTAAAATCGAAGCCATTGTTCCTAAGAACAGATTTCGCTATTTCTCATACTTTCTGACTTCCCCCAACTGATCACCCTGTATAGCTATAGCATAAATCACGGTTACACTCTTGCAATTACAGCACAGTAAACTCCACTCTCGCCGCATCAGAAGGTAAAGTAAATCGTCTCCGAACGAAAACAAAGCACCGGCGAGTATGTATTCCGGGTGCCGTCGGTCTCATATAGGACGCTATAATTTCCAGAAGGCAAATTAATCCAAGCACGGCTGGGCTGATCGGCGGTCAGCGCGTCCTCGCATACTAATGCTATTGTTTATCGAAGGGAGCTAATCTGTGCGCGCCAGCCGTCACTGTCCACCCTTGAAATTATAACGGATCACTTTCGGGCTCGTCTAATCCGCGCTGCCTCGATCAACCGAACGTGCCCGAAATACAACGCGTCGTTCCTGTTCATTACCAGAAAATAGGTACAATCATTGCGTTTATTAACTTAAGGAAAACGGGGTTGTTGCTGAACTAATAATGAATAAACACACCTTTTCTTTGTCCGCCCGACCACGGTAGAATGTAGTCACGTGTAATACCTACATCGTGTAAGTTCTAGCTATGGTTACCTGATATACGTATTGTAACCATTTCTTTTATTGCATTCACCGCACGTCGCACGCTGTCACGTCAGTTTCGAGCGAGAACTTACCTTTTTAACACATATCGTATTTGTAAATCCGTATAAACCCTTCCATCTGAATATTTCGTTTGTTATGATGTTCTAAAGTAAATTTCCACCATTACATAACATTCATTAATCTCTAGGCTTTAATGAAACTGGCTTGAAAGTAAGTATTGTGGTTAGTACTTGGATTGGTATTGTTTTAATGTAAGTATATATTATTATACATGTTTTATACCCATGCATAAATCAGTTTTGTAGTAGGAAATTAAATGAAATTGGAATTTAATTGGAACTAAATTACATTTGATATTACTACCACCATTTACAAAAACGAAACTAGTCACATCATAACATCACATTATGCTTTACCTAAAAATTTGTCCTCTGACATCTTCAATTTTGATGAAAAAAGCTTTACGATTGCGACTTGAATGAGTTTTGCCAGCGGCCTTACTATATGAATATAACGATCATAATATCAAATGGGCAGTGGATATTATTGGATATATGTAACCAGGTATTCGCAGTTTAGGTTGCATTTTTAATCTGTATAAATCAATTAAGAAGCGATTTTGAATATTTCAAGGGGCGGGAAAAAAAAAGAGTCAAACGTTTCTATGGAAAAGCTTCAAAATTAAAGTTTCGACATGGAAATTCGTTCATCTACTACTAATTTAAAAACAATGTATGAGTGTAATTCAACCCCATGTGCGAGGTTTAAAAAGAGTTGAAAGTTAATATGCAGGACGCATATTGTTTAGATAAGATAAATTAAGGTTTTTTTACTTCTTATATCTTACATCCCCAAAAGAGGTTGAAAATGTATGTTAAATATATATATTATATTTATATGCAGTATCGAAACTACTGAAGATAGGAAGTTGAAATTTGGAGTTTCGGTATAAATTTTAATTTGTAGATCAAACAAGAAGCGATTTAAAAAAATTCAATCCTTAAGGAGGTTAAAATTGGTTTAAGTGGTTATATGCAAAAGGTTTTAAATTAAAGCTAGAGACTTGAAAATTCGTACATATAATATTCATTAATTAAAACTTGTCTTAGAGATTTCTTCAATTCAACCCCGAATTAAAAGTTTGTATGAAGAAAGTATTTTTTTTTTAATGAGAAACTTGAAAGTTTTCATTGTGGACTTTTCAATAATATACAAAAAAGTGATTTCGGTATTTTATAGAATCCTCCTCTTCATCCCTTGAAGGAGGTTGAAAGTGTGTATTCATGCAGGACCGAAGCCACTGAAAATTGTAATTTAAGTTTAGGCTGCAATTTTATTTCTTATAATTAATAAGGGCTATTTTTTTTAATTCAATCCTGAAGAGTTAAAGAAGGTTTAACATTTGTATGGGTACGGTATAAAATTTTAAGTTCAAGACTTAAAATTTGGTATGTTTGCTAACAATTTGAAAACCCATAAAAGTGGTTCAATACCCATAAAACCCATAAAAATCGTTTTCTGAAATTAAACCCAAAGGGCTTAAAAGTTGGAAGGGAGATAGGAGTAAGAAAAGAGGTTTAAGTTTAGGCAACGCGCTTGTGACTCCCCTGGTGTTGCGGGTGCCCATGGGCGACGGTAATTGCTTAACACCAGGCAATCCGTCTGCTCGTTTGCCGCCTATGTCATAAAAAAAAAAGGTATAAAATCTATATGAAGACTATACTTTATTAAGAGATTTTATTGGAAGAGATTGTTTTTAGATTTATTATTAAAATTAAAAAAAAAAAAACAATGAACACCGTTTTTTTTTTCAATTACTAGTTAAAAGGGTACTTATAGGAAAGGGGAAAAAATGCGTATTATATTTTTCAGTCTTAGTTACTGAAGCTAAAAAGCTAAGTAGACGTAGAATAGCATTAGAATATTTAACCACTAAATAAATTAAATTAAATTTTTAGAGTTATAATAAAGTTAAAAGGTTGTACGAGGCGCACCTAAAATCTTAAGTTAGCGTCTTGAACGAACTGCTGCTGCTGCTTTCAGAAATAAGAAAAGTACGTATTTTTTTATTACATTAAACCCAAAGGGAGTAAAAAACTATTGCAAGTTTTTGTGAAGAGCGTATTTTTTTTTAAATAAAGGACTCGAACGTTTTTTCTTTTCTGTGAAACACAGAAATAATAACGAAGCGCAGTTTCATGTGGAAGAAGTGTTGACAGGGGATGGTAAAGACAATTTTGAAAACTAATCGGGGCTAAAACAAAGTATCAGTTAAAGTAATAACGTAAAAGAACTAAAATGAAATTTTACTTTAACAAAGTTTCGGGTAACAGCTAATATACTGATACCTATATGTTTGGATGCCTATTACAATAGACGATGAGCTGATCACATGAGATGGTAAACGATAACGATAGCAAGAAACCCCTTTACGTAGTTTCCTTTCTTATCATCAATACTATGATCTGGACAGCGATAGAAGACGAAAAATTCTGAATACCCCCCAAAAAAGCAGTCCGCAAAGGCGGAGTTTAAAAAGTTAGACAGTCAAACAGAAGTCCTTCAACCGTGGATGAGGTTTGACATAAGGACTTTTATTTTAGTCCATCAAAACTTTGGTAAACCAATGACAACTTATTTTTAATACCGGGAATCTGCTTATCGGGTAATATCTAAAGCCGAGGAACGGGGTAAGCTGATAAGTGTCAATAGAATATTGGGGTTGTTTTTGGGAGCCATTTTTGGATTGGAAACGAAGTCAATATATATTTAGTCGCTAGATCGGGGCATCTAGCAGCTATTAATCGATGGAGTAAACTTTTGTAAAATCGATTGAACTTGTATATAAAAAAGATGCAAAGATCTAAACTTATTTTAGCTAATTTCATGATAAAGTCTCTATCTTGCCGACGCGACGTATCGAAACTACTAAGTTGATTCTTATGAACCGATTTATTAATCGATTTGGCTTTTACGCCGCAGTTAGTTTAGCTTTCAGTTTTTTCGATTATTTTGATAAGTGTAGGTACACAACTTCTTTGACGACTGATGCTCCGATCTAGATCGCGTTATCATATGTTACTAGTAATGATATATAGTATGTTACTAGTAATCATATGATCATCATCATCATCATCATCATATGATAACGCTAAGTAACTGTAGGGGCTTAATTACATTTATTATCGTAAACCATCCGACGTGGCCATCAGCTCTCCGTCTTTAAGTTATACGCGTCAAGCAGTAGACTCACAGTTTAAATAGGTACCTATGGGAAATACCAAAATGGGTTTTGATTGCTTCTATGTTCCGCATTTGTGAAATTGTAAGAGAGTCATCTCGCTTTGAGTGATAATAAAAAAGAAACCCTCCGCTGTACCTTTATCGTTATCGAATAAAAATAATCCAGGGATTTTTCAGATGATCGTAAATTATAACAGGCTCCGTGGGGCGCCGAGATGTTCGCGCCTTGGTTTAACGGCTTGCGGCACGCACCCGGCTATCTCCAAACATTTACACTGAGACTAAGCAAACGAAAGAGAAATATTTTAGCTTGCACTTAAATCTGCGCTCTAATTCTTGTAGCAACGGAAACAAAAAATAACAATTTATTATCACAGTCGTAGTATTAACAAAAAAAAAATTTGTTGCATACTGAGCCCGCAGATTTGTTTTTTTTGTTCATTATTTTTACGTACTTTTGGAGTATCTAAAGGATTTACATAAGAATAGCCATATTATAAACGGACTATGAGATATATTCCAGATTGATATATATTTGCTAAAAAAAAATCTCAGGTGGGTGGAGGAAAATGTTCAGAAAATCCCATTTAGCACTAGTGGATACACTAGTGTGGGTAATATTTGATAGATGCAAAACATTTTGCGTTAGTCAAGGCTAGAAACTATACCTCATTGGATTTTCGATGATATATATATATATATATTATATTGGTATTAAGCATTAGCCAGCTACTCGTATTAAATGTCGGTCATTTTAAATGAACAAGATGTTAAGCAAAGTCTAACAATAACCATTTCCTGAACGCAAATTTTTGTCGGTGCGAAGCTGAAAATCCCGATATCAACAAAAGTGGCAAGTGAAACTAATGAATTATTCATGCCGGCGGCGCGGTGCATGTTCTATCACTGTTTTATCTATTGCGCACACAGTGCTGCACAAACCTACAGCAGGCTACATACACCATGCGTTACACCCAAACTCGGAGGCAGTGCAGGACGCGAGTAAAACACTTCGGTCTATGATCTGAAATATAAAAAATATTTCCTGATGACAGTAATCTGACAAAATCATAATTGATTTTGCTTAAAAGTAAAGCGTATATCCAGAGGTTGCTAGCTTCTTAGCATAATTAATTACTAGGTACCAACTTCCTAATGCTTATATAATTTAATATCTTAATGTTAGATACATTCCCAATCAACAGTTGTACAATAACTATCTTAAGTTAGTTCAGCGAGTTCAATTCTATTTGTGTCGCCTATGCTGATATTTATCATATTGTTGCGCATGTACCTCTAGGTATGATAATTGTGCTGACGGACAAGTGGACATTGTTTATTATAGTGACAGATCATAGTTCCCAAAGTGGTCCGTACCACCGTCAAGTAAGCGCTAAGGACGGGGCGGCAGCGGTGGTGGCTTTTAGGGAACTGGGGGCATTCATACTGCCTGGTAATGGTAAATAGGGCCTAATCTGATAAAAAATCTAAAATATTATTGCGAATAAATATATACCAAATACTAAAATTTTGGGTTATTTTGTGGTACCTCCCTATTATTTATATTCTATATTCTGTATTATTAAAGAAACAGGTGTGGACAACTCGACTATTTACTACATCGTCATAGCGTAGATATAGTATATTTTTATTAATCCATGTACAATTTCGTTTTTTTAATGAATGTTTGAATTCCGTGACATTTTTTGTTATTATAGTTTTGTATATATGTAATTATCTTATTGGTGTGTTATCCATGATGTCATATCCATAAAAAAAATCCAAGAATAAACAATTAAATGAATGAAATAAATTAAGATTTTAGGATTATCTAGCGCAAAACATACTAGTCTTACAGTAATGAGGCTTGTTTTGTGGGTATTAAACGCGCGACTATATATTGATACTTTTAACGTCCTTAACCTATGTAGGCACAAATATTTCATAAACAAAAAAACTTACTGGATTCGAACCTGCTTCCTTCCTAGTAGTACGAGAGCCCACGACCAAAACCATGTCTCATAGCAATACGGCAAAAACCTTATAAAATCGTTAGAGTGTAAGATTCTGAACCCGACTAGGTGTGTTGTAACGGTCGAAAGTGTAGCAACTGCGTGGGAGTCCATTTCTGCTGTGTCAAAAAAAAAAGACAGTCGGTATTATAGCAATACGTCTGATAGTGAAAATGTACATAGATTTTATAATTGTATTACGAAAAAGTTTGTTTTCAGACATTTTGCGCGTAGCATATAGCCTGAGCGCATTTTTGAAAATGTCAACAAATTTAGCCGACCTGTATCATAGCAATACGGATAATTTTTTTTTCAACTTTTCGTATTGCTGCCATGATTACCAAAAACCTGTTTTCAGACACTTTAAGTGTAGCATATACTCCCAAAAACGAAAATAACGTTTCGGAGTCGCTCGGCCGACGCCTCTGTTAAATGTTTTTTTTAAATTTACAGCCTTCATAGATATGTAAGAATCTGCCTTGTCTATTAATTTTCAACTTCATCCCAGTTTCTTTTGTGCGATTTATTTCAGTCCTTCAACTTCAATGTTACGGTTTCGGGTAAATTCTTTGTTAATTATCATCTAATAAATTCAGGGTCGCAACGTATTCATTGGTTTGTAACAGAAAAGTCAAGATGCCTCAATACGATTTTTAAATGATATCTGAGTATCGAAAAGTTGTCTGATAGAGAAGGTGATACACTTAATTTGTCTGATATAATTTTTTTGCACATGTGGACAACTTATTTTATCATGTCCAACAATTTTCAGACATATTGCTATGATACCGATCGGTAAAATTTGTTAACATTTTCAAAACGGTCTCAAAATTTAATGCGTTCACATTTCCGTCTGAAAATTGTTTTGTTCGCATCAAATAACCAAAATTTACTAATAAAAAAGATTTTCAGACGTATTGCTATGAGACATTTTTTTTGTCTCATTTTTAATTTTTTTAAGTGATTTTACGGGTTTGCGCTACACCACTAACGTCTGAAAAATATGTTTCCGGTATCTCAGAACTATCATTCAACTACAGTCTGCAAATCAGACATATTGCTATGATGCAGTTCGGTAAAATTCTTTGACAATTTTGAAAATTCGGTCAGATCAAACGCTACGCGGAAAATGTCTGATATTGGTATTTTCGAGTTCAGGATAATCGTATCTATCGATTTGATGCGGTTTTGGCCGTATTGCTATGAGACAAAAATTTTGGTCGTGGGCTCTCGTACTATAGGAATACTTAGCCCTCTGACGTGCGGTCAATCCGACCTACTGCGGTTTCCATTGCGGCGTGTTTGCGGCGGGGCCCTGCGCCCCTCGCGTCCGCAAGGGTTAACTACCTTGCAACCAACAATTTAAGTGCCGTTTGAGGAGCCCTGATAAGCTTCACGTTCAAAATAAACATCACCGTAACCGGCGTTAACGAAATAACTACAACAGCTATTAATTGTCTATTAAGGGTTCCACAACTCTTGGAGTTCACGTAATTTCACGTTGCACACCTTAAATTGAAATTCAATATCAGTTACAGTTTTAGGACTATAAGACTTACTTATATTTAGTTGTTATCCAAAAGCGCACACTATGTCAAACTCATTTTACAGACGAGATAATTTACATCTAATTAACTAAATAAATATTATACATCGTACCTCCGACTATAGAGCTTTAAATTCAAGGGTCAATTTTACCCACTCAATTCATAAAAAATACGGACTATTTGCATAACTCACTATACTACAAAATATACAACTAATATATAATCGCAATAGGTAGGCAGGAGGGCGACATTACCTTATTTGACTTTGACGTTGCTTAAAAGTGAAAAGTAGTATACTGTCTATTTTGTGTTAAGCTGTGTACATTGAAAATAACATAGCCCAACACCAATGTTAATAACAGTATAATGCTTAAAATTAAAAATTATTGTTTTTTTTTATATTTGAGGACAAAATATGCTCAGTTTGGGGAGTAAAATCAAACCTTCGATTTAAAGCCCAGAAGTTAAGACACGATTTATTCATTAGTGACTAACTTACAATATTTGAGCCTATTCTAGAATTCGAAACGATATACCCACATTTAAAAAATATCTTAAAGGTATCTATAGCTCTCAGTAAAATTGTATATTATCAGCTTAATACAGTTGCTCGTTAAAGCTTGTAAAATAATAAAAATGAAGTTCACTTTACCTTATTAGCATAATAAAGAATAGTGGCAATCACAAGTGTCCGGTTGCAGGCAGGCGGTCCCAGACGTGCATTCTAAATGGGTCAGCCGGGCCTTATTGCAGCGTCCAGACGCGGCGACGCCGGCCCGTAAACAAGATAAACCCCACGGTAACGTACGAGACACAATAAATCTCCACAGATTTCATTGCCCACCTCCTCGCTCCATGATCTCAGGTAATCTACGCCACGCCAGGATTACGATGTGCGAGTATATTTTATTTTAAACACCGTTTACTGTCGGGAAAACACGGTAAAATTGCGAGAAATAGATACGAATCTGGCCACCCTTGAATTTAAATGAAATTTTCCCTTGAAACTGGTTCCCCAAGTTCTTCTTTAATAACTCAAGTAATTAAAAAGTAAATTACTTAAAAACTTAAGTCATTGTCGTCACGTAAACTTTACATTATGTATATGTACAGATAATTTTAAGAAAAATACGGAAAAATCAAAGAAAATGCCTCGCACACGCCACACGGGCTCACCGTCTGCGCACTATGAACAACTTTGGCAATTAAACTTTTATTCCAGATCAATATCATTGCCGATCCGTGTTGCGTAATTTACCAATAACATTGGTCGCCCAATACACTCCAAAACTAGACGGCTGAAAGTATTGCATCTACCAATTCATTTTCATTCTACGGAACAATTAAACTTTCACTTCGGATTCATTCATATCAATTTTAATCCACTTAATTTTATAGCTGTTATATTGGATGGGAACTTTGTTGACAGATATGGATATCTAATTACGGTTCTTGAGTATCTATGATGTCCTTTTTCCCTTTAAAATATACCGTAATATTGCGAGCGCAATTAATTTTATTTAATCTTTATTGCACAAAAGAAAACTTATTGTACAAAAGGCGAACATAATGCCATAAGGCTTTCTCTACCAGTTAACCTTAGAGCAAATCAGAAAAATAATGATTGATTGAGATAGCCATAAAGATTAATCCTGAATAGTATATTTCTGTCAAAGTTTTAAATTAAGTGGGTTTTTACGAAACGAGTATCATTTACAGTGGGTAGTTTCAATGTTATCGATAAAGTTAGCTCGTTGCGATTTTATGAGAATATGTTTTGCAAAGCCACAAACTTGTTTACATGGAATTCAAATCGGGTTTTTAGTTTGAATTATAAAGTCGCGGCCGCTGCCAACTGAATGCAGTGAGCTGGGAACCGGTAACACTGTGCTTTAGGAGTCGACTAGTTTTTGTTTTCTACGGCCAACTTTGTTTGTTGGACGGACAAATAGGAATAAACAAAATGGACGGCACTGTCACCAAGTCGCCACGAAACTTGTATGCTGAATAAATATGGAAATTTAAGAAGCCTTTTACGGTTGTAGCTTATGAAATAGAACCGTTGAACACTTCTGACGGTCACCGATTTTTGATATATTTACTTATAGAAGGTAAAGAGTTAATTCAAGAGTAAAGAACAGTGACTAAGATTACTTAATACGTATGCAAGCTAATCCAAGCTATCCCACCATCCACTGGGCACTTAAGCAGGCGATATATTGTAGACGACTAGTAACTCGTGGATAACACGAACATTATAATTCAATGAAACACAAAACAATATTCTTAGAAATAAGTAAAAAGAACAACAGATCAAATATAAAAAATATAGATCAAGTGACACTTAATAAGATTGGTGTAGTCTTACTTTAGGACATAGTAAGTAAGATAAACAATGATTTTAAGAAAAAGATCAGAACTGATTCTTCATTTAAATTAGAACATGTATAGTTTCCGCGAACCAACGTCAATTTAAATACCATAATGTAGTAGCGTCGGACAATCCTGCTGGAACAAAGTGTTCATAAACAAGCTAGTTGCTAGCAGCCACTAGATATAGATCGACGTCCGCCGCCTCCTCTGACCGCATATAAATCTCCCCGCAATATGAGACAATGTCACAATACCCTTCCCCGGCGCCAACCAATTTCGTCCACCAGATTGAAATTACAAACTGCTCGATTATTATCATAGCAATATAGGTACTAATAGCTAGTAACATATACATAAACATTGGACTAGTCCACCGGCCATATGAAAACTTAGCATATTGAGTTGTCAGATTTGTAAAATGAATCGTAGAAAAATTGTTAATTAAAAGAAATTTAGTCTTATACTCGTAAAAGCGCAAAGCTTTGGCTATAATGATTTGCGTCCCAAACAGTTCCCGATCTATGTAAAGGCTATCAATAGGTACCTCACAAGGTTCCGGCAGCGATAATACATTTCTCAATTGAGTAACTTTCATAAATCTATGGAATAGAGAAACACGTTCTCATTATTCAAATGCATCGAAGCAAATTATGGTAATCTGGGAAACCTGCTCTGTTTCAGTAATATTAATACACAAACATCGGGCGTCTGTTCGTCCTGCGGAGGTATTGCTTTGCTCATTCAGGATTCCGGTGCGATTCGCTTCGTGAGGCAACATGCGAACCGATTCACAATGGCTGCATCGATACTAACAACAGAAACTTCCTAAATTTATTTGCAGTTACGATTGCTAAGTGGATTTAAAGTTTCGCTATTTCAGTTCGTTCATACCCGTTAGTCCGTACATTATTAGTTTTATTTAGCAATTTACAAATATTATCTTACAACGTTAAATTGATCCCCGGGCACGCACTAAAAAAGTTAAATAGTAATTCAGCTGCAAATGCGCTGGTGGCCTAGCAGTAAGAACGTGGGAATTGCAGTCGTGGGTTCGCAGTTTCAAATCACTGTTTGTAACAATGAGCTTTTCGAAACGTATGTACGAAATATTTGATAATTGCCAGTCGCTTTTCGGTGAAGGAAAACATCGTGAAATAATGCCTAGTGTACCGTCTGGGTTAGAAAGTCAGATAAAGATAACAGTCGCTTTCGTAAAACTAGTCCTACACCAAATCCTGGGATTCGTTGTCATGCGGACCCAGGCTCCCATGAGCCGTTGCAGAATGCCAGGACAATGCGAGGAACGATTCAGCTGCAATGTATGGTCAGGAACTGGAAGACGCAGCGTAGGTAGAACAATGTGGACCGACGATCTACTGAAAGTCACTGGATGCCGTTGGACGTGGAAGGCGCAGGACCTGTCTTATAGGGTCACTTGGGGGAGGTTAGGGAGCAGTGGACGTCTTTCGGCTGACATGATGATGATGATGTTTATTCAGTGAATAAATCACCCATCATCTGTCATAAGACCGATAACCAATCTCCTTGCCCCTGAGCACCAACAACCAACCCATTTTTTATGATATTTTCAGTAATTAGATACTGACTGCTAACTGATAAATACATAATTATTGTTAATTTAACTATTCTAAATAGCTTAACGTAACAAAGTATATAGTTTATCAATTACATTTTTATATAGATAACTAGCTGACTTTGTGAACTTAGTACTGCCTAAGAGCATTACCCTTATTTGTGGATAGTCGTCATTATCATCATTATCTTATATAAACGGTGTAACTAACCCAACTTTTTTTATATATATACTGGCTTGCCCGCGACTTTGACGGCGCAAGATACCACGCATAATAGGTATAGAACTTTTTAATATGAAGTCATGCCACTGTAAGGGGGCACGAAGTTCGCGGGGTCAGCTAGTTACATAATAAATATAAAACTTCACATGATTTCGAATTAATGAAAACATTTATGTACTATAAAAAAGAGTCGTACCACGATGGTGTAATTAATAAGAAGTAGGTACTCATTTGTCCCAAACTACTGCAGTGGTTTAGTTCCTGCCTTACATACTCATACATTAGATTTTTTTGGTAGGCAGTTACAATTTCAATATGTGGAAAATACCAATACGTTCCATTAGGTCGGGATTTTATAAATACCGGGTCATCCGAAAATAGAGTGACAGACTGAGGAATTAAATAAAGCAATACTATTTCCTCATGTCACGTTACATATGTGACGTGCTCGTCGATGTTCGGCCGCGCACACGTAGCGCCGGCGTGGCGCGTGACGCGGCGTGACGCCGACGACTCGCCGCGAGACCTGTCACGAAGTGGCAGCTTTTGAAATATATTATTAGGTGTTATAATGTGCCAGCAGTTTTTGCCTGCCAGTAGCAAATACAATGTATTAAAAATCTTCCCTCCGAATGAAGAAAGGAGGTATGTACTACTTAATATATAAATAATAATAAATATTACAGGACATTCTTACACAAACTCTTACTCTTCTTGACTGAACCGCACAGTAAGCTTAAGCTTGTCTTATGGGTAGTCAGCCAACGATATATAATATACAGTTACGTAAACAGTCAGCAGCAAAAAGTGGCAGGTGAAGTGTTCAAAATGACCTACACGCGCTCCTATTCTCTTGACAATAGAGATGTGTTGACCTCATATTGAACATCTCAACCACTTAGCCACTTCTGCTGCTGACTGTACATATAAAACATCCATGACTCGAGAAACCAATACCTATGCTCATCACACTCAAGTAAATCCCTTACTGGGATTTGAACCCCGGACCACGGGCCTCATAGGCAGGGTCACCATCACTAGGCCAGACTAGGCATCTACTAGTACTTAAATTAACTTATATTAAAAAAAAACTGATTTATCTTAATTAGTTGAATCTTTTAAGTAAGGAAGTTGTAGAGCTGTTGAGTAATGTGGAATAAACATAGATTTACTTTAGCTTTATCTTAACTTGAGCCTATTAAACGTTAACGTTAACAATTACGTTACATAATTTAAAGGTAACTAAAATTATACCTAAGCAAATTAACCTGGCATTTTTTTTATTATTAATCCTACGTAATTAATTAGTGTTGATTTTCCTGTACCCACATTCATTTATAAAAAGTTGTTGTTTCATTTAAAAAAATCGCCAAAAATAAGCCTCTAACAAATTTCATACTCAATAAGCAAGTAGTTAGCAAAGAGTAGGTATACGTGTATTTTATCAGCTTTATTTCTATACCATCGGAAATTTCATGTGGCTAAAGTAATTTTCCGCGAGCGCGGGGCGGAAATTACCACATAGTGTAGTGACGTGTTCGACAAACGTCACGTAGCCGGATCCGAGCGCGCAGATCCTTATATCCAATTTCCTGAGCCGTTTTTGTTGGAAATGAGAATTAGCTGACGTGACGTGACGGAAGGCTAAATATCAATGTTGATCGTATCGTATAGGCTGGCCTCCGCATTGACGTTCCAACTGACAGGCTAGTTAATGATAAGGCAAAGCCTTTACTGTAATTGTACTAACTTTCCTTTTAAAATACATTTTTAAGCTCAAGCCTATATCGAAAAATAATGAGCTAAATTTCATCGGGGCGAAATAAGAGCCTGATGCTTTAAGTAGAAAACGTGATCCTCCTGTATTGTTACCTACTCGTAAAGGTGAATACGAAAAATCTTGACATTTTGTCCACTTGAGCTCGTTGAGAAGTTTGAAAAAGGTGTTTTGATTTAAAGCACGTAGTGTAGAGAGGTGAGGTTTGATCTTGGGAAGTCGCCGGTGTCACTCGCGGCTCCAGCCGAGCGCACGTAACGAACCCGAGCGTTCGCCGCGAATGGCACGAGCGCTGCGCGCCGCGACGGCCGAGAGGGGCGCTCTCGGAACACTTCTTTCACTTCACTGCGTTATGGCCTAACTAATAGATGATTTATAGTCACAGAGACACGTTAAAGTTACTACGAAAGTTACTAACTACAAATCAAATAAAGCAGGATAATGCTAAGCGATTACGCTAGAGAATAAATAACATTAATATTCACTCTGCCAACAAAATTTTTACCTGCACTGGCAGTCGGCGTGTTATTGAAAACCATCCTCGATGCTTATGAAAAATTACTTTTTCGTCTCACCGTGCGTTCCTTCCCCTTCGCTTCTGTCTACGCTCGGATGCAAATACGAGATTCCTTTACTCGAGTACAATAGACGTAATGTTGAGCTCCACCACTGGAAAATGTTGAGCTAAGTTATTTGTCTGTTTTTATTTCACCAATGTTAACGTAAATAAAATATTTAGAATTCTTTTATTGTGCTTTTCATCCAACCGTGGAACTTTGAGTAATTTCGCAAGACTTACCTGCTATTACAGTGAGCGACAACAAACCAGAAAACGGAGAAAATAATGTTGACAATTCATGGTAAAATATTTCGATTTGAGAGATTATACGCCAGATTAATCAAATCCAGATTTACTAATTAACTAATATTAAAAGTAAATTAAATTAATTATTGTTAACATAAAAACCATTAAATTGTCTTACGAGGACTAATATATTCGATTATTCACCTTACTTCCTAGTGCTTACGACGCTGGCTACATTTCCTTTTTAACAAACAATTAATCTATAATCATTACTTATTTCCAATATTGCTCATTTGCAACCGGACACAGATAGCGTACTTAAGTCAGTTACGAACATACTTAATGAAGACTTCAAGTTATTGGCATTTTATTTATTACAACACAATCAAAATACAATTAATAAACAAATAATCAAATAATACTTACAATCTAACTAAGCTAACTAAAATCTAAAACACACCACCCTGCATCGTACCAGGCTCGAAGGTCCCCATGACACCTGCAGCATTACCACGCTGAATTGCTATGGAGACCTGTTGAACCAGGTACGACCCAGAGCGGGGATCGCCACCTCTCTCCCGCAGACGCTGGCCTAAATCCCTAAACAGCTGGCGGGCTTCCGAGCCCCAGGGCCCTGCTGTTTCCACTGCCACCGGTACAAAATCATACCCTAACTCTAGCTCTGCGTACTTGGTGTGCTTAAGCTTAGCGGCAGACTCCGCCGCTGAACCAGCGTGACGCGTGGTCTGCCCCAAATGGGACGCCGCAAAAGTGCTCACGCAAGTGGCGTCCCACAAGAGGCATCGCCCCCGCCGCCAGGGTACCAGCGTGAGACCATCAGGCCTCTTATAATCTGTGCGGCTAAGACCTGGCGGCTCAAGGACACACGGCACGTTAACTGACACCATGGCACGTCGCACAATCTCATTTATTGAGTGATGCCTGGGGAAACGACCAGCACACCTTTGGCAACTCAAACCGTGGTGACCTTCCTCCGTCACTAAAACCCCGCAAACACAACGATGGGGCTCGCACACCTTTGCACCCAATCTGAGCGCTACTGCTATCCTCAACGAGTCATTGTCGAGCATAGTACCCAGCTGGGGAGATGGCAAGGCATGTAACCAAGCCCCGGATTCCGGTTCCGCGAGTGCTTTAAGACGCGCTTGGTCCACCCCCACGGCACCAGACAACAAAGAAACGTACACGCGTTTACTAAACACATCATCCCATTGCCGCTGCACTAGAGGGCTGTCAGGCCGCACATCGCCCGGGACTACAACCGACCATCTTGAAAGTGCCTGAGAGACAAATGGAACCGGGGAATTGCCACCATTTATCGATAAAATGCGAGTGACAAGACCCACAGAACCATGAGCAGACGCCAGGAACGCAATTAGTCCTAAGTCCTCAACTCGTCGTATTCCCAAACCACCATATCGAATGGGAAGTGCAGCCTGAACCAAGTTATTTACTTTGCCAAGTCTTCCCTAACAACAGCGCTACGAAGTCAGACCGCATTACCATCATTAAGCTCAAAACAAGAACTTAGCTTGTTACGTATGCTGAAACTAACGAGTGCAAAATATTAGCCTCGGGCAGCGCGCGCCAGTTAATGTGCTAAAGGGTAAGAAAAGTTTCAGGTAAGCGTCTTCTTTCGTCGGACGTGAGCGGCCTACCATACGATATACGGCACCCACGGTTCCTCTCAGTTAGATTGCAGTCACTTTGAACATTTAACAGACTTTCTTTAAAATTTTCTAATATAAGATCGAAATACAAAGCGCGGGATTATTAAGCCTTTTTAAATGCGCTGTTTTATCTAAACAATAACTCCCTCTTATCTCAAGTACTTATAAATATGGAACAACTACTGACCGCGATCGCCGAGCATAAAATTAAAGAAAAATTCAAAATATACTCAGCCGCGTCTCCGTCATGGGACCGACTGAAGATGAAATATAATAATAGAGGCGCATCAAACGTGATGTTATTAAGGGTTTCCGTGACCAGCGTCGCAATGCCGCGGCGCGAACGCAACATGCGTGCACCGAATACCCGGCCCATTCACATGCAAAATCAACTGCTTATCAAATTCTGCGCGACATTTCAAAGTAAAGTACGGTATAAATCCGCTGATAGCGGCCCGGGCGATGGTTGTCAACTCCGTCTCTTGCTCGGGAACTTGAATAATGAACGTTGCGATCGATTCAGATTACCGTTCATTTTTCGTAAAAGACATTTATTTGCGAGTTACATCTCGCATACCTAACAAATACCAGAAGTTCTTACGTAACGTTACGTACGTAGCTTGAAGGATACTTTTGGTTAATGTTTTTTATCATTGACGCAAGTACTATTATATCTACATGCTTATTCTAGGTTTCAGTTTACGTTAAATAATTGTCTGTGTTGCCTGCATGCTCTCAATCGAAAATGAATTCTTTAGTTGCTAGTACAGGGGAGAATTCTTTTATTTGTAGTAGAAACGAAGCAACGCCCGTCGGCGCCTAATCAAGGAGTTGGCCGGAGTCGCGCTTGCCGCTAACGAACAGGTGTACCTATAAATACTTTCCGGGGCGATTGCTCGAGGCTTTAATCAGCACCGCGGCACCATTTTACCGCTTTTCATTGACTCTCGGCTGACCCGCGCGCCGATTGGAAACCTACACTCCCGGAAAATACTGCCGAAAGAAAATTTACACGGTACTGTCGATTCTTTGCGACTTCTTATTGCAAGTGGCGTTTTATTAATCCCTCGATGGTTATTTTGAAATGTTTATGAATCAGACAAAAATATGTTCATTTGTGCCCATACTGTTCGTAAATATGATATATTGTATACATTTCTTGTTCATAATCACTAATCTATTGTTTTATTTACTAAGTTAGAAATGTAACCAATAAATCCTACTTAGTCAGTCATTTCAGTTACAGTTTGTTCCAGTTCAAAGTTCGATGTAAGAAAAATACCAAAAAGAGTATGAATTAATGGGAAAATGACAACAGACTTATATGTGGTTGCACAACAAAAACAATAGATTCAGTACGAATCTGTCGACATTTATGTAGGTACCAACTAGCTGACCCCGCTAACTTGTACCGCCTCACAGTGGAACGACTTTATAGTTCATACTAAAGTCCAGTAAAGCCAGTATGTATATAAACAAAGTCGGTTTAGTTACACCATTTATCAATTTATATAACAAATAATGATGAAAATTACGACTATTCAGAAATAATGCTCTTAGGCGGTACGAAGTTCACGGGGTCAGCTTACTTATAGAAAAAAGTAATTGACAAACTATACTCTGTTACTAACCTGTTTAGATAGTTAAATGTGCAATAAATATGTATTTATTAGTTAGTACCTATCACTGTAAAAAAAGAGGCAAGGTAATTTTAGGGAGATCGGTCTGTTCTTTTGTCTATCATGTTATATTTATATTACTGATTAGGGAACAACCCGACACATTGTTTTTTTTTTCCAACCCTGCCGCCCCGCAGTTAGGCACACATCTTGGTTTTTTCTACCAGTTAGGATTTAATAACTGAACATTTTACATACAGTTAATTTGTTACCCACGCATGGTTTCCGTTATAATTCTAATGGAATGTGTAGGTAGGTACTTAACTCATAAATTTTTCTTCATCCACACGATCCTTTATAGTGTGCCTAATCCGTGAGGATATAATACTATAGGCGTAATTTTATACTAATTTCATATACAGAAATTATTATCCACATTGGTGTCTATTCTCTACCGTCAATTTAAAAACATTAGAGCGCTGTATCTTAAATATTCTAAGTTTCATAATTATTGCACTACCTTTGAATAGATGAAATAGAATAGAATAGATTTGAATAGATGTCTCATTCGAATAACTCAAAAATTAGTTACGCAGGCTATGCTCCTTAAATTCTAAGTGATTTGGATATATTTTTATATTAAAACTAGGGTAAACGAATGATTTGATTAGTAGTTAGTTGTGCTTTAATAGTTAGGGATGGTATCGATAACTATTTGGTAGCTATTAATGTCATCTCTAAAACTACATCGTATCACTTTCTCACGGTATTATTTAGTACAGGTAAAACTCTTTGGGTGGGTTGAGATGAGACAGTACGTTTGTATGCAGTAGGTATGAGTATTTCAAGTAGCGTCTAACTTATATAGTTTTATTTTTACATTTTGTACAGACCGGTTTATATATAACCTACACAGTAATAAAAAAAAGGGATTTATATTTAAAGTAAATAAATATACGAGTAATGGAATAAAAGTATTTATAATGCGGGAATAGAATTCAGGATCGGATCAAATTTATATATAATATATGCATGGAAAAAAAGGAAAAACAACCAATAAAGAACCGTAGACTTACACGTACAGGGCTGAAAATTTGAGGACATTTGGCTCCTATTAGCAATTATCGAATGTATTGACAGTTAATTTTTTGAATATGAAAGACACAAAAATTGCCTGTTTTATTTTGATATATAAGGGACGTAACTGGAAATTTTCATAACAATACAAACACCGAGTCTTGAGACAAAAAGTAACTATTTGACGTATAAAACAAAGAAGATTTATTAATCGGGTCACTAAATAACCAATGCCTGCAGTTATAGTAAGGAAATAAACAATCCCAAACAGCCCGAAAACTATTGGTCAGTGAGTCGGAGAAAAAAATTATAAACGGACGCTAGGCATCCCGCGCGCGAAGCGCTACAGTTGATAACCCTCGCATTCTCTAATTTATATTGCATTTAACTCGTCGCTCATATGATATTTAGGCACGATTATTTGGAAATACATAGTTATCTCAGTCCACATAATAGCTAACCGTACACGTACAAGAATATGTAAGGCCAGTTGACCGCCCTTCATAGCCCAGAGGCTCTAGTGTAAGTTTCTTTTGACGTAAAAAAAACGTTTACGAACGCGTCAGTGATAATGTTATTTATATGGGAAACGTAAACACGTTCGTGACGTAAAATTACGTTAAAAACTTACACTAAGGGCTCTGAGGCTCTTAACGTAGGTAATATTACTTTACCATCGCGTTAGTGTTTCCCATATAAATAACATTATCACTTATGCGTTTGAGACGTTTTTTAACGTCAAAAGTAACTTACACTAGAACCTCTGATCCGCAATTTCCACACGCCACTCGCGTTCATTGGACATTAGATTTCAGAATGAGCTAGTAAGATCCATCAGATTCACCCGTTGGACTAGTATCGGACACATCCGGGTCCAGACATATTTGTATGTGAATGGCTATCTTAAGAGCGCGCTAAGCGGAGAGCGCTGGTGGCCTAGCGGTAAGAACGTGCGACTTGCAATCCGGACGTCGCAGGTTCGAACCCCGGCTTGTACCAATGAGTTTTTCCGAACTTATGTACGAAATATCATTTGATATTTACCAGTCGCTTTTCGGTCAAGGAAAACATCGTGAGGAAACTGGACTAATCAAAATAAGGCCTAATTTACCCTGTGGGTTGGAAGGTTAGATGACTGTCATTTTTGTAAAACTAGTGCTTAAGCCAAATCCTGGGATTAGTTGCCAAGCGGACCCCAGACAGCCATGAGCTGTGGAAAAATGCCGGAACAACGAGAGGAACATGATGAATGGCTATCTTAAGTATTCAGGAGTCCCGAATGTAGCATTGTCAGGCATCCTATGGTAGAAAATAATTTAAACCAGAATTCATGAAACTCGTATAAGCCAGCATAATGCCGGCAGACTGCTCCTGAGCCTTTAATTGGACGCCGCCTCTCGTCGCTACTTATTGCTGCGTACCTATCTACCTTAAAACGAACAATTTTTCAATGCTTGCCATTAATTAAAAATTCAAACAGCATCCCATGTGTCTCCTAATTGCCTTGTGCCCAATTTCAAATTCTACTGTTACATAAGTTGCTAAAGAAAATAAACTTAAAATTCACGTACAAATTTATATCCGCCGTAGCTGTAATTAGCACTACCTAGATTACTTTCAATCTTGATACTCGTATTCATTTTTCTATTTTAGCTTATCGAACGCCTGTTTTTCATTATCCATAAACGAAACTCTCTAACGTTAATAAGTTACCTCACATAATAGTCTGGCAATATTAGCATAATCAGGAATGGATTCCTAAAATGTGAACTGAGTCTAAATTCATTAACCGTGTTCCCCTTTTAAACTTCTGGGACGGGAAATCTAAGGACTGCCTTCGTTTCCTCCGGAGATGGTTGTACAGGTTAGTTACTACATATGTTGGCGTACTTCTTTAAGTCCTTAGATAGTAAATTTTTCGTCTACTGCTAAAAACAATCAAGTATTATATAATACGTAATATAACGATTCAATCATATATGTACATCGCATGAAGTATTTTGAGAAGAAACTGAGCCTTAAAGGTGCATATAAAAACTCAAGTTGCTCTTCTGGGGCATGTTGCATAACAATTTTCTACTAATAATATTAGTGGATCTCCCTTTCTAATAAAAGGAATAGGAAAGGGGTTTCCGCTAAATTACAAGTACACTAGCAGTTTGCTCAATGAAGTCTTCATCAAAAGGCAAATGGAAAAAACCATTATAAGGTCTATTGTCTAAGCTCAAATATTACTAAAATCGTCCTGAGGGGATTGTTTTCATATAAATCAACATACGATACTTTTCCGTACCGTGATATCATTTTAGACATAGCGAAACTATAAGGGTCCCGTAGTCACTTCTAGGCAAATCTGCATTGAACTGTTCAAGTAAAGAATCACTATTCATAGTTTTTTTATTAATAGTAGTTTATATATCAGTGCATAATGAAGGGCATTACAACAAGAGTGTGGCTTTATGAAACGAGCCGAAGGCGAGTTTCATAATAATATCACACGATTGTTGTAATGCCTAATTATGTATAGTTACATACACTACTTTATCTACACACATTTCATTAAGTGTTTTAAGATGGGTTCAGAAACCGTAGGGAAATGACTTATTACTAGGGTTACTTGTAAACATTACAAAGTCAACGAACAAAACAAATGACAGCTTGGAACGGCGGCGTTGCGTATTTCGTATCTCAGTCAATTATTTTTTAAACCATAGACAAGCGAATGAACTTCCTATTCTACTGTCACTCGAGTTCAAATGTCGTTCGATTTATATCAAAAAAACATAACGAATTGGCGTTTCGTATCAATGGCTGTTTTAATATCTATAGATACTAGATTAGACACCCCACTTGAATTTGACAGTTGTTCCAAATTTAAATTCATAACCTACTGATTTCAGTAGGTAATGTTAACATTACCTACTGAAATCTTTCTGGTGGTTGGTAATGCTGGTCATTGCCTACGGTTTCTGGACGCATTTTAGAGCACTTATGACATGTACGTAGATAATAGTAGTTTATGTATCTGTGCATAATGAAGGGCATTACAACAAGAGTGTGGGTTTATGAAACGAGCCGAAGGCGAGAGACGTGTAATGCCTAATTATGTATAGATACATACACTACTTTATCTACACACATATCATTAAGTGTTTTAAGATGGGTTCAGAAACCGTAGGGAAATGACTTATTACTAGGGTTACTTGTAAACATTAAAAAGTTAACGAACAAAACAAATGACAGCTTGGAACGGCGGCGTTGCGTATTTCGTATCTCATTCAATTTTTTTTTTAAACCATAGACAAGCGAATGAACTCCCTATTCTACTGTCACTCGAGTTCAAATGACAAAAAAACATAACGATATGGCGTTTCGTATCAATGGCTGTTTTAATATCTATAGATACTAGATTAGACACCCCACTTGAATTTGACAGCTGTTCCAAATTTAAATTCATAACCTACTGATTTCAGTAGGTAATGTTAACATTACCTACTGAAATCTTTCTGATGGTTGGTAATGCTGGTCATTGCCTACGGTTTCTGGACGCATTTTAGAGCACTTATGACATGTACGTAGATAAAAATATTTATAAATAATAACCTGTCTTAAATGGAGCTCCGGTCTCCCACAGGGCATCGTATAGGTACTGATATTGCTTGTAAATGTAATTTTGTACACAAATAGTTTATAGCTTATATATGTAAGTTATAACTCCATGTTTACCCTTTCAGGGAATAATTTTCCTAAAATTCCTGTATTCCATACATTAAGATGTTTCCTTCAAAGGTTTAGACTGCGTTATCTGTCAGCCTCTTGGTAACGTCTGTTTTACATATTAAGATGTACGTATAATACGAGTAAATAAGTTTTCGAAACACAACCGGGCAGCTTGCAATAACAACCGAGTATCGCCGTAATGAATACTAATAAATCAGAAAGAGCGATCGCGAACTCCTCAAGTAAATTAATATAAACTTGTGCAATCCAACATGCATTAGTATTCAAGTCTACTTTCATATAATACGGAAACGAAAGATTTTAATGAAAGCGGGATGCCGCACAAACTTTCTGAAACTGTTAATTCCCCCAGGATTTAACGTTTTTTTTATTATGAAATCGCGTTCATTGGTTTTTATAGTAAACAACTAAAATTTCTACCGATATAATTTTTTCCATTGATGAAGTAGTCATTCGTACCGTATAGAAAATGATGCTAAGTGTTGGTGGGAGAAATCAAGGCAGGTCCTATAATTGCTGCATTCACATAATCAAACTAACGTGGTCACTGAATATAACAATTTGTGTTCTATGTTTATTTTACGTACTTGCCTCAACGTCAGTTACTCTGTCTTAATGATGTCAAAATATCGGAAACTCAATGACAATACATAATATTGTCTTCGGTTGCCGCGATAATTACTCATGAAATAAAACAACCCTTTAGCAGCGTTCGTGGTCATCTGGCGGAGTCCACCCGATGACCACGAACGCGGCTAAAGGGTTCGAAACGTCGGGATGAAGTTTAAATTAGTATACGCGATTTAATCCGTTTTAGTTGTTTTATTTCATGATAATATAACTTAGTAAAGTATCAAATAATATCAAATAATCAAATTATCTTATTGAACATTTGGTTTTGGGATGGTCTAGAGGTTAGATAGAGGCCGCGTTATCGCCCGTATCGTTTCATCGTTAATTTCAGGTGCTCTTTCTGAATTTGGCAATAATTGTATATACAGTTACGCAAATCGTTTATGGAAATTTGTAGTACTTCATAGAAATAAAAACCTTTGGGATTTGCGGTATTGTTTGGCGGAGTCGGTCAAGTCAACAGCGCCCGCATCCGCCACGGCAGCCCACGGCTCGGCTCGATAGCGTTTTCTGGCCTCATTAAATCTCGCTATTTACTTAGGACCGCAGCTCAAACACCGCGCCGGCGTCACTGCGGATTTTAGATTTAAAATATTTATGGACCAAGTTTACCATGCTACGTTTATGACGACAAACAAACTGATATATTTTTTTACGGTTTAGGGAAAATACACTCTTTCATTCGGTTATTTTCCCGTTATTCGATTGTGCTGTTGGGGAGTATCGGCTGTGTTTTCTATGTCACGATTGCAACGCACGTTGACACAGTAAATTTTCATTGCAAATTCTGTCATCGTGCTACGTAAACAGTACGAGGGGCTGGCTTCACAAACAGAACTGTTATGGATGTCGAACTTAAACGAACCGAAATCGACCCCGGCCCGCTCGACGCACTCTACGAATATTTGTTCTCGTGCGCCGTAACGAACTATGATACGTGATGCTTTGCATATCCAGAAAGAAACAAATAAAACGTAAAGAAACAAGTAAAAGTCGTTAATAAAACTTTCTCTTTATTACTATTGTATATTTATTGTATTTACATAGTTAGTTTCGATTGTAGATCAAATTAAAACATTGCCACTTTTCAGTTGCGAAATGCCGCTGCACAGAGAATACTTTCGCAAGCACAGTCTGTCAATAAGAACTATATTGATGTCGATTGGCCGGTCTATGACACACATCCACGTGACACCAATTTTGAATTCAAAATATAAATGACACGTAACATAATGTATAATATAAGAGCCATAAGAGGTTCCATACTTCCACCAATATCTCACTTAGTCCCTAAGTTTAAGGAAAACTAACTCACAAAAAGACATATTTTGGCATCTATAACAGTATGCACATGGATGGTAAATGCAGGTGTAATACAAAACCCTACCAATCATAAAGCACAGTTCACTTACAATTGGTACGCAATTTTTTTTTTTTCAAGTAGATAGTAAAATATAATTAACATTAGTATAACTTAAAGAAAATTTATGAGACTGGCAGGTATTATACGTATGAGTAAGATTCGAGATCAGTTTTTGGCAGCCAAAAAATAACGACGGGCGTCACCTCTCGCGCCCACTTATCACTTTCGTGTCTTGAGTATTAAAACTAGACATATTCTGATTATTATGATTTTAAAATTGCCAAAGGACTAGTTTTCAGACCATAAATATAAAAAATATGAATACCTAACGTGTTAAATCTTAAGGCTGCGCTGAAGAAATGACAGCAGAATTTCGTTTACTAGATACCTATTTTGTATAGTTAATCCTTACTCTTAGTCTTTGTGCGTCTAAGCACAACTAAAAAATCATACGATTCATATGTATATACGATTAGTTGAATTTTGCGTTACTAAAAATTACATTCAAAGTGACCTCTAAAAAAAGATAGGTACTTAATACGTTGCAAATCAACAGAAGGTCAATTTTTTTTTAACAATAACAAGATTACTTATTTTCTATAACGTATACGTCTTACATTTGTAATAAATATCATTTTTTAATGATACGAATGATAATTCCTAAATTCGCGAGCGGTTCGCCCATCCTTACCTGAAGCGCCATGATTAATTGAATCGAGTAGCGCGAAAAGCTCGGCGCCCCCTTAAGCTTAGTATCAAAATGAATTAATTTGATTGACTTTCCTATTATTAGTTGGTATAGTTTGTTATTATATATTTATAATATAAATTTTGTTTGCACAACGACACGGTTCGGCTGAAGAAAATGGCATATAATTGAGGTAATGGTGCCACTTTATAACGACTTTTCAGTTTTTGTGTATTTTTATAACTCCCATTGAGCTTAACTGATTAAGTACAATTCATAGAAAATAAATTCCACACTTCAGGTACCTACTTATAAGTAACAATAGGTATAAGGTTTTTATTAATTCAATTTTATATACCTTACTTTGATCTGCTATGATGAAAAACACTTTTCTTATAGATATTATGTTCCATAACATTATCCTTCAACCACAATTAATCTTAATATATAGCTGTCTTCTTCACTGTTTATGAATAGGGAGAACGAAATAAAGATCGTATTAATAAGAAACTTGTTTTGTAATGTTATTATAAGAGTAGTAAGAGTCATACGATATACCTCTATGTATAGGGGGATTGAAAGGATATTAGCTGGGAGAAGGTTTGAATTATTTTTAAATAGATGGTGTGGTGGAAAATAATTATGAAAGTCAAAAAATTTTCATTTTGTTGGTTATATCAAAGCAAAGACCGTAATCAAACAGTTATTACAGACAAGACGCAAGGACTAGTAAGCACGATTATGGCGTATTGATCGAGCCATCGATGCGACAACAATTTACCGGTCCGCTCGGCTCGAGTGTTGCTATGCAAATGCCCACGCTCCATTTTCCGCTTGGGCCAAGCGTAGGGCCACAGGCGAGGTGCGGGGCGCGGGGCGCTGCACATGGCGGAAGTTCCGCTGTCGTCGCAGGAAATTGAGACCGCTGCATAAATCCTGATCCTACAAACCAAATTTGATTCGACCTAATCCGGATATTGATACGAAACAAACGCCAACCGCGGAAAATTTAAATGATTCTCGAAGATCCCGTGCTCCGGTTTTGCGTCTCACACACAAGCTCTAGTAATTCAATTTACGTGGCCGAATACGTTCTCGAGTCGCATGAGGAAACGTATACAGTTAGACACCAGCACGATGAAATATTGTCGACTAAATTGAATACGTGTAGGTATTTACACATAGCGTCGTGTCACTATCCGTTACAAGTCGGCCGAAGTTCCGTGTCAGTACATTAGTTGACACTAGTAACCGAACATACATGCTTTCAGTGACGTTTCACAAATAGTTATGTAGGTATAACACATTAACATAATTATATAAGGATTGCAATACACATAATATACGAACTATAGTCAACTATGAACACTTATAGTTTCGCAATGCCTATCTATGTCTGCCCCCGGTAATGCTTCGTGACCGTCAGTCCTAGGAAGCTGTAATTCGATATGAATATGTAAATCAATCACGCGAATAAAGTGGTCAAATAAAAGGTAATAAACTAATTTTTAGGTTTCCTTCCCTACATGTAATGGGGGTTATTTTTTTTTCAGTTCAACTCTAAAGTGTGAGAGGTTGTTAGGTAGGTATTTAAAAAAGAATAGGGATATAATAGGACCTTAAAAAATAATAAAGTGAATCCGGAAATAATTATTAATCGTATGATTCGCATGTCCAAAAGTCACGAAAGAACAGCCTAACAAAGACTTTTAAGGAAAATTATTTTGAACTTGAACAGTTGAACCGTTTTTGAGTTCAGATCACTAACTACGGAACCTACACTGAGCATGGCCCGAGATGCTCTTGTCCGGTTTATTATTAAATAAATGAGTTAACATTTTTATAAAAATATATTTTTATTTAACGAGTGGGTTGAAACTTTCCTAATCATAAATATAATCAGTGAAAATGTTATTGCGCGCTATGTTGTTATACCTCAACGACCAAGTCTACCTTTCATCCGTTTCCTACTATACGTTACAGCAGTCAGCATTGATAGTATTACTCACACCATAAGCTTCTACGACTCGGTTTTTTTTTCATAAATTGGGATACTTCTCATCAGTTCGCTTTCAAAAAATTCAATTGTTTAATATGCAGATAATATAAAGAAACTTTTAATATGATGGTTGGTTCGTAGTTTGATAGGTTGACTATAAAAAAAACTCTACTTTATGAACAAAACCTATTGAATATTTTGTAGCGGCAATAGATGAAAAAAAAATTGATAAGAAATTCCATTATAAAGATTGGTGCAGAGCTTCACACCTGTTCTCAGTGATTAAAGCCGCCGGCAAACGCGAGGCGGAGACGCCGAATGTAAATGTTAGCCCAAGAACCTTTTGCGGTGGTGCGCCCAACAAAAATGTACACTTTGCTCCTGTTTGCATGCTTCCAAACGTTCTGTATCCACGGAAATGTTAAATAAGATTTGTAGTACAAATAGTTTAACGAGCTGACTTTCGAGGCCAATCATGAATGCGAGAGATCAATATTTGCTAGACAAACGAATACTTCAAATGTTACCATATACTACAGGCGGTGCGCTAAAAAATATATACCGTAGCCAGAGTTTACTTTTACTTACTACTTACAGGGTGCCATTTTTCACACGACACAAAACATGTTTTTCTAACTCCATAAACAACTTGTAATTGAATACTCCTACTCTCGCGGAAATCAGACAATATATTCTAAATCTTTTTTATTAAATTTTTTGTAATTTATTTTACTTTTAAAAGCTGTTTCTGGATATTATAACGGTTTATTAGGCTATTTAAATTAGCAATTTGAATAGACCGTTTGAATCACAACTGTCAATAACATTTATTGTGATAAATGCTAGTTTGAAAAGTTATATAAAGCCGTTTTAATATCAAAATATCCTTTAAAAGTAATAAAATGCAAATAGAAAATGTATAAAAATATGTTACCTATCTTAATTAGAGTTACAGCTTTCACTTGCTTGTTGATTATGGAGTTCGAAAAATATATTTTGTATCATGTAAAAAATTACAGCCTGTGTATGAGCCGGTAGGAATCGAGTTGTATATGAGTTGTGCCATTGATTTCTCCAGAACCTACTACAATGAGGGCAGAATTTAATTTAACATTTTTTTAAATTCTAAACAATCAGAAAAGGAATAAATCAATGTTTCAATATTGATGCTGATAAAGGCCTAGTTTGCACTACTAAGCCTATATTCTACGTCACTTTTAGACCTTATGCCTTAAACGGAAACAACTAAATTTTCTTTGTAGTTGTGTGATGTAAAGCTATTAAGTGCTGTAACGAATACTAATATGAGTGATTCAAAAGCATTATAATCAAATGAAGACAGGAAATACGTACAAGTAGGTGCAGTAGTGTAACTGGTGGAAGTGATTTTATCGACATGAGTGGAACTAGGTACGAGCAGGGTACATTAAATTCAATAACACGAGTTAGGGAGTTCGACGCTCGCTCCGACCGTCCTCAAATAAGTAAAGAAGGAAACTTTTGAAAAACTCCGCTAAACTTGTACCTACTGTTGTATGTGCGAAATTTTACAACAAAGTATGTTAATGTAAGACCGATGCGTCATGTCATAGGTTACTGGGGCTATCTATTGACAGGTTTTCCAGTGTAAATCAGTGGTTGGTTAGTTGCTATAAGTGTACTGGAGTTCATTTGTTTTATATATATAAAGAACATAATTTGATCTTAATAATGTAATGTTATTTTTAACTGTAGGTATACGGTAACAAAGATACGGGATATGCCCAGTTTAGGACCGACGGATATTAATAATAAGAATGGGAATATTTTTATTTCTCATAAAAAGATAGTAAATAATACGTTTTGTCAAACATTTATGGTTTTTGGTTTTTTCTTTACGTTGCTGTGCGCCAAACTATAAAACTTATGTTTCTAGTTCACCAAGAGATTTTTATGTACTTAAAAATATGTTAATCGGTTTATTGCAATTATATGACTTTTGTATGGAAAATTTCATGTTTCTGCCAAAGTGCCCTTAAGTTTTCTGTATTCTTTTGATTTTTTTTACATCTTAGAGGGAAGGTCTATTAATTATTTAAACTTGGTATTGAAACGTTATTGAGTAAAAGAGCTCTAGGTTACAAACAAACAGACGGACGTAAAAGTGATCTTATAAATAAAGGTTCCTTTATCCTGTTACAGTGCGGTGTCCTAAAATACATTGAAGTTAAATTTATACTTTGCTTCACTTCAAATTGGAATTTACTAAGTAAATACATCTACATACAGGCAAGAACTTAACATATATGTATAGGTATTGGAACCTGACGAAGAAAAAGGTACGGTACAGTAAATGTTTGCTTCCCGATATCGGAAGAAGTTGTGAATGTCGTTACGGTTTGCGCGAGTCGCGCGCGCCGTGTCGCGAGCATTGTTATTCGCTGCGGGTCCGGGACAGTTTACTTGTTAGGATATTCTCCACTCAACTCACTACTGCCTACGCTACGACTCGACTACTAGATAAGTATCTCTTCAGTTTACCCTCTAATTTTCACTTCCAAACATGTTAACGTCTAGTCGTCTCGGAACGGTTTCCAGTGCAAGTTTAGATGGTCTGCCATAAAGTTGGCTAACTCGTAGTAGATAACTATATCATTGACTGTCTTCTGCCAGTTTTAAATAAGTTTAAAGTTATAATTTATTGAAGAGATACGAATACCTAGCTAGAATTTTATAATAATCAATAACTTGCTATTACGTTGAAAGTCTTTAATGGCGTCGCTACTAAAAGTTTGAATCTATTTTTCAGTAATCCATAATTAAATAACGCATCACGTAGCGGGCGATGGGCGCTGCACCAAACAGACGCTCTCATCAAGCCATCATTACGGACGCGCCATGTTTTTAAAATGGTCCGGCACAAAGCGCCATAGAAGCCGATCCAGATTAATCCTGTTATATTTTATCCTATACAAAGAATCTGTGCAATCTGCGCGAGGCAAATTACACTGTAAAAAATGGATGAATTTGAATCTGCTAACAGGTCAAAACTACTTTGATACTGATTGTTTTAGTGTTGATACGTTTTTGAACTTTAATTTAGATTTATATTGAAAATAATCTTAAGGTTGCTTAAGGATAAATATGCCACAAAAGTAATATATTAAGAGAAGAAGAATTATAGCGAAAACGACTTTTCGCTGAAGATACCAAATAGCGAAAGATAAATGTACACCTAAAACGTAATGCGTGACGAAGAAGTGCAGAGTAGACGCCATAACAATACATAATCTAATAAGATAACCTATGAAAAATCAACCAATAATAAAAAAAATATAAAGATTATTCAGGTACCTTTATATAAATTAAAAAATATTTAATTATTCCATTTGTTGTTGATAGTTAAGTAACTTACACACAGAGTTGGTATGATTGTTTCGGTATATATTGTCGTTTATTATTTTAGTTCAAGTTCTCAAAGTAGGCACCTCCAAATTATCGCCACCACGAGATTGCGTTTCATTCGATAAGAATAAATTGCGGTGAGCAGAAATATTTTAATATTAATTATGTACCCGATCAACCTCTACGTCAGGCCGTGACTTGCTCCGTGCTTGTGCATATAATTTCTTACTCAGCGAATATAAGCTCGACTATGCGCACCTAAACGTTGATGTAATAAATTCTACCTCAACGTTGACGTTCACTGGCAACGAACTAGTTGCATAAAACGATAGTGGTATGTAATTTATTACGGGAAACGCAAATGAATTAAATATTGATCCAAGCCAAGAAATGGAGTGAAACCTATATTATGTAAAGGAACCGACGTGTTCAATCAGGTCAGTACCCCGTGATAGTCAATTACTACCTATATTATATAAAAACGTTTATATTCATTTAAATATACAAGAATTACAATACTATATACATATAATAATAATAACTACTTGTAACTACTTATAAGCAAGTCCATCCTTTCCACCCAATAGCCTAGTATATTCTAGATTCCATTAAAAATCAATAATCCTTACACCATGGCGAGTACAAACTCTCTACCCAAGCTCTTATATTTGTTACGTTTCAAAATTCGGAGCTTTCCAGTTTTTACATTACTTCGTTAGAGATGGGATGGCGACAGTGTGCCTACGCAGGTAGCGTCCCACATCGGCATCCGCCACAAAGTTCAAATAACCAAAGACACCCCATCAGGCCTCTTGTCATCATCTCTGATAATGCCGGTTGGCTCAAGAAGAGCAGGTACATACATTGATGGTGGCAAGAGACCGACGGATTATGTCATTGACCTACGTTCTATGTGTCGAGAAAAACTGCCTGCACTTTTTTGACAACCCATGGTGTCCCAGTCAGTCTACATCCGTGACATGAGAGCATATATGTGACGTAAGCACTGAAACTCCAAGTCGCAAACTAGTCGTAAGTCAAACAAAATAATAACGTTTAAAATAGGAAAAAAATACCGGAACAAGCATTGTCTGTTGATAAACCAATGACTAAGAGATAAAGGATAATCACCTGGAAATCTGTCTGCCAGCTGTCTTTGTTATAATATATCAAATATGTATAATAAATGTTAATAAAACAGACTTATACTATCGTACATAGTATTGAAGACGGGTCGTGAAAGTATCATGTGATCCATGTGTTATTTCATACTTGTTACTGTAATGTGTTTGTTGCGCTGCCTTATAAAGAACATTGCGGAAAACCACACTCAGTAGAAATATCAAATGATAAGTTATTTTTCAATTTTAATATTTCAACTACTAGTACGCAGCCATTATTAAATTAAAGTTAATTTTATTAAAAAGTAACATGTGATTGCTTTATCGCCCTATTTTTATCGTTTAATGATTTCATGGTACAAATGAAATATTTAGAAAAATATTCTTGGGTTCTCATTGGAAATCAAAGATATTCTCGCGTCGGCTATAACCGGTAGGTACAATGCGGCGCACTAACGACTCACGACACAGCTCGCCCCTGCAAACAGTGAGCTAAATCCTACAGAAGGGTGGATTCATACAATAAGAATACTGCATTTCGATAGACTTGAAAGACGAAAAGGTAAGAGTGGAAAAATCTTATTTCTCAAGAGTCGCATATAGTTAGCAAAATGCGGTTTGACAATACCTGTACTCAGGTATTTAAGAAACTTGTCGAAAGTTAAGTATTTAAGTAAGTGTTAATTACACAACTAATTCAGTCTACACATTATTCTGTTATAATGATACTTTACGTCACACTGGGCGGTAAGTCAGATTTACCGCCCTAGGGTGGGACGGAAAATCTCACTTTACACCCAGATGAAGACGTAAAATTATGTACGCACCACGGGCGGTAATAAAGAAGGCCTCAGATCGCTTGTCAGATCATCCTCCGGTTCGGGCCACAAATACCCGCGATCTGAGCCATTCTTTGTTTTACCGCCCTGGATACGTAATATACTATTTCAGACTACCTGTGGATTATACCAGAGGAATGGACACAGCTCAACATATTGCCAGATGAATGGTTTTCCTGTGTAGCCACTTCCGCTTTCGATTCGTTATCCAAGGATCCATGCTGCTCCTTGCTAATCAAGGAAGATTATGTTAGTGTTACCTTAGTTTTCTTACACCTAGCTGCGATAAACTTATTTTATGCTTTAGCGTTCTAACAAAGTATAGTCCAGAAGTAAAATGAATCCCTACACATACTTATCGATTTCGAGATTTTAGATTAAAATATGAATCGGACCTACTGTCCCATTTGTTTTGCGAAGCAGTGCCCGTGCCGGGTGCCGGATACCCAGGCGCCGCTCGGTAATAAAACCACGCATTCCACTTGCAAGTCACGGACTAGATTACCTACCGCGAGACGACACCCTTCCGACATCGACATAACCAGTCGATATTTCGCTATAGCTCAAATGGGGGTAAAGTTATGTTTGAATTAAAGGATATTATTTAATATTGCAAGTTGAGTGATAGTATGTTATTGTAAGTTTGCACATTTACTCATTTTAAATGGAATTTGTTTACAAAAATATTTGTAAGTTACCACAAAAAGTTCTGAATACGAGTATCTCTTTACGATGGCGGAACTGTAAATGTTTAATTTTTGGTTACAAAACCCTAAAAACGCCGCACGGAGATACCTAATTAACATTAAATAATTTACTGTAACGTAGTAAAAGTCAATCACTTTATTACACAATTCTAAAGAAAACCCCGGCATAATAATTAAACATACATATATAACTTATGAAGGCGAAGTTATCACTCTAACGAATTATTACAATTAACTTAGTGTCGCTTGCGTTGACAGTAACAGTAAGGTAACATTATAATTAGATATATTTCAATCCTCCTCACACATTACAAATTTAAAATGTAAATGACCTATTTTAATGATAATTTTAAGTCATTTAACGTAGCACGTGGACCCTTTTCAACGATAGCACCTATCAACGTCGAGGGACCTGACAATTGCAAAGTTAAATCAAAACACAACGAAACAAATTTAGGCCTAATTAACTTCCGTATAATACCTCATATTAAACTTTGAGCGCAGCATCAAAGAGACTAAGTACGGGAGCCCACCGTGACACAACGCCTTCGCCCGAGTAAAATGGAGCCTTTAATAACTGACGTCGACTTGAAATACATTAATATTATTAGCATATTTTATAAAAGGTACGCAATTTGCGTGATACACGTACTGATGAAAAGACAACAAGGGTTCATTAAAAAAATGAAGAGTTCCTGGATGCTGAAATGCCTTGGGTACTGTGAAAAAATGGGTTTCGCACACCTACGCAATTCATGAACTTGATAGATGAGACTTAAGGTTTTTTTATATTAACCGACGAAAACAAAACGTAGGTGGTTCCCAAATCGACGTACCGATTTTTTATTAATCGCTTACTTGTGAAATGTGACGGGATTAAAATTACTACTAGTGTGGTGATTAAAGAGTTGAAACCTTGATTGATTTTAGTTTTAGTTACATATCAGAATAAATTATAGTTTTGCTACATTCTAAATCGTAGCACTCGTAGCGCGTAGCGCTGTGTGTAGCGAGTTAAGTATACCTTAGTAAAAGTTTACTATCTACGCACCTTAAGCAATTAAATAATAAAGGCATACAAATAAGTACATGTACGTTTTTCCTTTGTCTCTCGAGAGATTACTAGCGATTACACATATTTTTTTATTTTTACAAATATAAAATCATATGTTTTATACTAAGAAGTGACGTCACCACTACATTCATCTATATTCACTAATATTATAAAGGCGAAAGTTTGTGAGTATGTTTGTGACTTCTTCACATCTAAACAGCTGGAGCGATTTTAATAAAAATTTGTATGGAGTTAGCTGACACATATGCTACGTTTTCTTTCTAATAAACCACGGGTAACACCGCGGGCTACAGTAAGTAACTATTTTTATTTAAAAAATAAAATATACGTGTCTAATATTTTTTGAGTCTGTCTGATGGAGCCATCATCTCCATTGGTTTTTATCCGCCCATGATTCGTTTTCACATGAATGAATTCACATCAGTCCTACCGCCGATGTACCTTCTTATAAGTATGTGAAGAACGTCCTTTAAACCGGTCTGATTCTGCACGTTCTAGTAAATTAGAGAGGACAAAGAAAAATATGTCCTATCAATAAGTGGTGGTGGAGCTGGCAAATTGAATTGAACCGAGCACACAAGTCCGCTAACGAGCCGGTGTTTACCCAAGTGGACACTAATTGGCTTAGCCAGCGGTCGCCACCGCCGCGGACGCCGAACAACAATGCCAGAGGGATGAAACTTGTTCAAATAATGGATACGGGGTTTGTTACCTCGTATTCATTTTAAATTGCGTGCTAAAATATTCAGTTAAGTGGATATTTTGTTTTTACTTCATACAAAGACACGCCGAGTCTGAAAGTGAATTTAGAAATTTGAAATATCTTTTGTAAGCGTACAGTTGGACTGCAAAGTAGAAAAACACAGGATCACATACACCTAGGATTTCCAAGCACCATAGATGTAGCTAGGCAACATAAAGGCAATGCTTAGTTTCGTGAGGAACTAGAGTGATTAGAGTAGTCCCATCCCCATCTTTCACGCAAATTAGACACGTTATTGACCTAAGGAAATACGCCTATTTATTTATACAGTCGATTATACAATCAGCAGCAAGAGTGGCTGAGCAGGTGAAGTGCTCCAAATGACTTACACGCGCTTTCATTCTCTTGACAATAGAGATTTCAAAATGAGTTGTATGTACAGTCAGCAACAAAAGTGGCTAAGCGATGAGGTATTTAAACATATTAACTACTTACGATATTACTACTACTTACATAACGATATTTTAAATTGCCTAATCACATACCGGGAAATTGTGTGCATAAAAATTATTCGATTCACACCAAATACCACAAAAATTGTCTATATAAACACGATATAAATATACGGAGTAAAACTGAGCAAAAGCGTACAATGTTAAATGTGGTATCTATATGCCGCATCCATATTTTACTTTGTACAGAGTACTTCAACATGAGGTAGATTTGGTATAGGGTGACTTCTGAATGAAGATGCAATTACTACGACAAGGCGTAGGTATACTACGACCGAATGCCCGTGTTCTACTGCGTATGTAATTCATGTTAACCTTGCAATTGTTAATAATATTGTTCTCCAGAAAAGTACACAATTTCACAAATAATATCGCAGAATGTGTTGTTTTGTGAAACCAGGTGAAACTGTACAACTTTCAGGACTTTTTAAGGTATCTTCCTGTTAAATGTATTAGGTTAGGTTTTTATTTAAAAAGAATAATAATAAAACCTATACAAAGAGTAACAAACCATCACCGAAATACCTGCTGATGTATAAAAAAGCTATAGATTACAAGCTACTAAAAGCCTGGAACTTATCATAGTGAGATATACGTAGATCGTACGAGTCGCACATATATTCCTACTACTACGACTAATGAAACATTACTTGCATATATCAATTTAAATTATACACAACAAAACCAGGCATATTTCAATGATGCTGCTGCTAGGAAATGAGTTATTGACCGAAAATCCTAACATTTAAACGACACCGCAAAGGGCCGGCTTATTATACCTTTTCTCGAGAAAAAGAAATAAGGGAGGTAGGTATCATTACGTTTAAATAAACAAATGATGGCTAAAGCCGTGGAAATGGGCTCACAGAAAATAAATTGAGTTGTTTAACGTTTTCTACACAAAAAATAGGTAAGTATGTACTTCAAAAGAAATAGACGGGGAAGGTATCCATCGCGGTGGCAAAATATCAATAAGTCCTTTTGTTTGTTTAATAATTTCAGACAAATGAAAATAAATTGTAGGTGACTTTATACAGCAAGTTGTTATGATTTTTATATTATAGTGAATGTTGTGTGTTCCGTAAGTAATTTGCAAAGTGTTAACACGGGCCGGCGGTGCCGGTGGGAGAGCGGGCTGTGTCGACAGCTGAGTGGCTTGTATCTTATGTCGGATTTGCATATAAATTGTGTCTTCCGACGCGACACACGAAGATGCCATACGTCTATGATGTCCCGCTGCCGGATGGCTGTTACTTCCAAACTAACTACTAACAGCTGCTGATTAAGCTAACCCGCTTTACTGAAATGCAATTTCTAGAGTTTCTTTAAACTCAATTCGAAATATTATTTCCAGAGGTAATGTCATTTGCATAGAAAACAAAGTTTGTCACAACGGAACTGCTTTAATTAGATAGCTTGTTAAAATTTCCGATTCATAATTATTACAATTTGTGTAAGCAGAATTGCTATACAAAATAGTATCATGAATTGAAAAGGAAGTTTCGTTAATAAACCTGAGTTTGCTTTTGTTTGACCTTACGATAACGAGTACCCAAATCGTTAGTGTTAAATATGTTTTAATCTCGATATTAATAATTTACTACATTAGAAGAACATTATTTTGCAATACAGGCTACAACGCAATCTAACGGATTTTAGTTTAGTCATGCAGCAATTATTGTTGAATACCTATACCACCAAATACCTACAACCATATCCTCTCTCTGCCAACATTCATCAAATGGAGCACTGTCAAACAGTTATTAATCTTTATTAATATTAACATATTTAATATAGAAATAGCTGCATAAATTTAATAACTGCAATGAATCCCCGTTTCACCGTTACTAAGCAAAATTAACGGTTAAATTAGTCTTCATCAGCTAGCCGAACGCGGCGCGGGGCAATAAAACGATGAAAAGAAGCTAATTTTTCAGCAAATCATCTCCGGCCCCATGAAGACATCAATATTCATTTTGTGGCGCGCCTCTGGAACAACACCTTTCCCAAAAAGCATAACATGATTCCTTTGAAGGGAACTATGCCTTAGTTATACAGGGGTCGGCGAGGGGACTTGGATAACTTCATTTATTTAGATAATTGGCTTGTTTTAACTCACAGTAACAAATATTTCAATTACCAATTTCGTCAGTGTCGGTACGGACTTTGATCATTTTGTATTAAAAATATGAGTAAAATGAATATATTTTGTTAGTTTGTTTTGTTTTATCTTGTAGTACGTTCGCTGCGGCATCGGGCCGATTGACCCTTCGACAAGTATGGTTACCTTAGATGTTAACTAATTGCCACAGCGCAGGTGTCAAGTAAATACAAGAAAAAATAAAGTACATTACACGTGCCTTATTATCTTATTTATATAGTTTTTCAGGGTCTTATTTATTTATTTGAAACGGCCACATGCGCAAATGGTATGGAATACATGAGCAAGTGGATCTTAGCGGCAATATATGTTCCTGACACTTACTAACATCAAACAGTTTATCGGAGTCCGTAGCCAGTATAGTAACAGTAGTATTGTTAGCCATTTAGATCACATCAGTTCACGTCGTTAATTAATTTTAAATGATAGACCATTTTATATCGATAACAAAAGGCCTAGCGTTTTTAACGGCTAAGTATATTCCCGTTCCCACTGCACTTACGTGTAGACTAGTCCTTTGTGTTTGTGGATGTTTCAGGCAACGAAAGCGTATATTCAGAGGATTGTTCATCGAGATGCGCATTTTCATCGTGCGGTCGATTTCGAACCAGTTTGTTTTGTATTGACTGTCCACTGTTTGCAATTATCAAATCACTATGCAGTTACTGTTCGAAGCTATTAATATTCCGGTTAGGGGGCACACGAATAATTTGGGGGTGACTCGCCGTCCGACCAGGCCACTTCGGAGCGCCCACCCACTTACTTCATTAACATATAAATTGTGTCTCACATATCGAAAAGAAAACTGTTACAGGCTAGTGGACACCAAAGCGCTAGTTATATTAGATTTTGAATATGATATTTTTATTATTTATCTATTCAAAGTTAATGAAAAACTTATAAGGAGTAACGTTTTTTATTTATTTATCATTTAATGTTAACTTGTTAATTATAAGGCATAGTGTTGTCATTACACTTGTTAATCAGTAATCACCTTTCGTAAATAACTTCGTAACAAATTAACACAAAACTATGAAATTTGCCTATTTTTTTTTTTGGAGAATGTGCACGGTTTAATTCAGCCGTCACAGCCTTGAGTGGTTTCATCCTCACGTTGTGAATATTCCATTCATTCGCCCGAAGCGATTCCTTATGCGGACTGCAAAGGAACGGAATTCGCTCCCTTCGTCTGTATTCCCGGAAAGATACATTTGGGTCTTTCAAGGCAAGAGTGAATAGGCTGTTACTGAACCAGCGCGCTACACCCAGTTCCAGTACTTCCAAACAAAATTGGCTGTGTCTGGCGGGCAGGTACACGAGTGACACTGATAGTTTGATGTTCTATAGAACCCCAAAACACCTAAAGATATCAAGATTAACACACCTTTTCAAGCTTAAGTCGTAGTCTACGCTCAAAATTATATAAAGTATATTATTATTCCTTTATGAATCCATACTTTGATTACCACCTTATTGGAATAGTGGGCAGAGTAGATAGACAGAGAGCTAGGTCCGGAAACGGGTTTACGATTATAGAGCATCGCAACACTTCTAGTTACTCTCTCATCAAGGGCAATTAAACATTTGACGTAAAACGGTTATAACCTCGTTGTTACCGTAGTGTTATAATGTTTTAAGCTGCTATAAAATCCGTCATAATTACATGAATGTTTTACAAATGCTAATTTCTATTACACGATTCTGAATAAAATATCATATACATTTGACCGTGAAACTGCGCGCCGAGTTCTGCAGAAATTGAAACTAAGAATTGATGCGTCTTTTTTAAATAAAAATCAATTTTATGCGAGAGAGATTATTTATATAATGCGAGTATGTATGACAGGAATACTCGCATTGTATCCAATAAAAGAATTTACAAAACGCGATTTTTATTTTATTCTTTCATTTTGTTTCCATAAAGAGCTCCAAGGCAGCAGTGGCCTACGATCTGAATTTTTCAGTTTTATAGTGCTTTTTGTAGAGTATTATATTAAGAGAAATGTAAACAAAATCCTATCCTAATTGCACTGGACATACATCTTAAATAAGTTACAAAAATGTTGAATGGGAGGTTTAATATACTTAAATAAGAACATATAAAACTTTAGAACATAGTAAAAGGCCATTATTTTCGTTATTTATTAGACTGTAAGATCCCACTACTGAGTATAGGCCCCGATTATACTGGGCGAGTCTTTTTCCCCACGAGTCGTTATACACACGGTGTGCCTTACCCAGCCCCATTTAAGTTTGGCGGCTGATGAGGCAACGCCGACTACTTTTATCTCACCACACACCACATTATCCGGACGCCACTCTGTATCCTGATTATCTGTTGTTTAGGAATTTTAGACTTTTGGAAACACTAACTCTTAGAGCAAGTGTACGTGGTCGGCGGACGAGCGGCGGGCAGGCAGCGCACGTCGCGCGGCGGGCAGCGCGCGTTATTACGGCCAGCGCCAAATTGCGATATCCGCAGCCTGCTGCGAACGCTACTGCCTGCCAGACACAGCCAATTTCGTCATTATGTCCAGTTATTTTACCCAATAGATAGACCTTAGCATGATTAAAAGCTGTTCGATTATGCAATGTTATCAGCGCATTGAATTTGCGATTTGTTCTCACTAGTTGGAGTGAAATTAGTAGGAGTAATTGTTGCATTGTACATCCGAGTAGAAATTTGCAAGTACTCGTACATATAAATACACTGGTTAATTTATTTATCCCACTTCATAACCCTGTTTTAAACGGTGTGCAAATCATTATCTTTCTAGCGTTGTCCCGTAATTACATGTGCTCTAAAAATGTATTTAGTTACTTTCATATTTTTCAAAAATAAAATAATATTTAAAAACACAAATTGGAATGTTTAAAATAAATTGTAAAATGTATTTTTAAACGCCGTGGTACGGATACGGCCGCGAGCGGGAAAGTCAGAAGGCCAGGCGGCGCCGGGAACTGTTTGCAGACCGCGGCGGCCTCCGCGCACTGAGACCCGCACTGTCCACAGAACCTAACAAGCCACTCTTGTTTATTTTACCGCAATGAATTTCTCTGCAACATTTTCTTCGTTTTTTAATTTTGAATACGTTCGAGTACAATTCACCGTGGCGGCTGTGCGCCCCCGGCAATCTCCAAATTGCCTCTTTATGTGCAGATGTTCCGACCCTCGGTTTTCCGTCTTTTGAATGTCGTTTTGCTGTTAAATAATGTGCTCTTTTATTGTAATTGGGGCTTTAAAAATTTACTTTTTTTCTAAATCAGTGATTGTTATGGTTGTGACAATGAACCAGTTATTTTGTGGGGAAATCTCGCCGTTGTATTTCATTACGCGTGTTTGGAATAATATTTTAATTTATCACATAACATAACATAAGGTAATGACACTTAAGACACGTCTTTACAATCATACCGTTGTGCACTGAACGGACGGGTAGCCAATAAAAAGTATAATATGCCTAAGCATTCTTGAGGCCCGATGAAAATCAGCAAATAGGGATAGTAGTAGAAATTAACGCACTACACATCAACGCATAAACGTAAATATTAAGTTTAAACTTCCAAATGTACCTCGTTGCACCTAAATAAGACTTTCTTTCTACCAAAGTACGCGAAACAAAAAAGTCAGGAACAAAATATTTGGCTACCTTCCGTACATACAAGTGGGCCTGGTATATCTATTATTCATCATTATTCATTACTCCTTTACGGTGTTAATCTTAGGAAAAACAAAAGATTCCAAAATTAAGGTTCAAAAAATGGAATCTTGAGCGTTGGGAGGGTCTCAAGCCAAGACACTTTGCTGCAAATGAAACTCACACTTGTTTAACTTTGTTCCCGCGAATAAATAATTAGCACTAAAACATTCAAGGTTTGATCAAAATTATCCATACTTTATCATTCAAAAACAAGAAATAAAAGAACATCTAACCAGCAAATCTTAAAACCACTCGATTTGTTATAAACAATTTGTATGAAATTACCTACTTTTTAAACTGCAACATTGCTATCTGTTTTTAATTATAAAATAGTTATTTCCGAGCTAGTGAGTTGACATTTAAAATATTTTGGAGACGTTCTTTAGAACAGGGCCATCTTTCGTTTTTTTGTCGTTGATTAAGTGAACTGTAATTGAACTATAATTCTACATATTTATTTTTGCCACTTAGTTAAAAATATCCAATTTGATCTTATATGTATATGTAGGTATATACCACTTACATAACAGCTTTACCTCCACATCAATCTTTTCTAACTTTTGTGTCTAAATAGCTGGAATCATCTATTCAATCTAAGAATTTATTGTGAAATACATTTATTTACAGAAATTACAATCGTATTATGATAACTACAAGTACTTAACTAGTTACAGTATAAAATCTAAAAAAAGGCCCTTGAGGCATTGTACCAAGGATTATCTAAGAATTTATATTAAGTACTTAATACCGGCAATTTCAATTTTGTGTCAGTTAAACAATCTGTTTAATCTTAAAATGTTTCTTTATTGCTTTTATAAAGGAAAATAAAACAACACATCCAGTGTTTCTTTTGTAAAATGAATTTTAAAATTGCCCGCTCACTGTTGGGACTCCCGCAGATTTAATTTCACTAAAGATCGCAATTACACGTTTTACAAGATTCGAACTCATTTATTTTTCCCTAAAAAAATCTCGTAAAGCAAATTAATTCCTCAGCATTATACTTCTTTCAAGATCTGAATAAACTTGAGCGAGATTTCATGAAAAATAGGCGGCCAAGAGCCTGCGGCAAAGGCCAAATTACGTCTTTATTTACAAGTATTTTTTTGATCTCTAGACAGTGGCAATATGACTTGTAATTATATTTGGCGTAAAACTGACTGACATTCTACAATAAATTTTAAAATAAGTACTATGAGGATTTAATTAGTTTCGTTGTTTAGATGCCTGACCGTACCTATTTATGTAAATCACACCGTACAAGAGCTTTCCGTTTCATTTCTGGACTTTGATGCTAATACAAAAACCATTTCTTAAAACATCCTTTTGTGAGCAATCATTTAACTTGGACTTGTAAATAATCAGCGTAAAGTTTTTCACAGAAACTGTGCACTTAACTTTATAGGATTGCATTGAAACAACAAGTATCTGTACGTAAAGTATAATTACTGTTTAAGTAGTCTTCTTTCATTGTCAGCACACAACCTCACTTGTAGTCTAGAATAAGAAATAAAACTGAAAGAAAATACAAGGAAATATTAATAGTCTCCTAAATTCATAATAAATACTCTAAATACTGACATTATCGACATAGCTATTAGGAAGTAAAAAAAAAATACATGGAAAACTTTAGTAACTTCACTAGAGCGACAATTTTGTAATCTTGGAATTTTATGCTGTATTATTGCTGTATATATAAAAAAAACTTTAACTTGTAGTTAATGTAGTTCTACCTTTCAGATGGTTCTTAGCTTGTTTCATTGATGCCCTGAAAATCTCAAAGTCAAGGCAAGGGGCATCCATCGTTTTGATATATTATGTAATTTAAAAAAAACAGCCACACGAAAAAGTGTAATACGAGTAGGTATGCTAAATAAAACTTTTTTTATCTTCATACTTACATCTGGATCCTTTGAATAAGAACATTTGTGAACGTCAAAAGCCCTTTGACACTTATCTTTGTCAGGGGTATCTAAAAAACAAATTAAAATTTTATTTTATTGTATCTTATATTCTATCTTTAACAAGATACAATAACATGACACAAGCAGAATATATTGTAGTAGAAAAAAGGAATTAAAAATCATGACTGCCTAGATCACAATAACAATTGTACAGTCGACGTCAAAGATACAAAATTGCACCTTATTACAAGGGACTAAGGTCAAAAAGTGTAAATATATCTTTGACGTCGACTGTACATAATTTTTTGAATATTCTGTGAACAATCTGTTTTGTATGCAAGTACTCGTATATGTACATACATGGGATCACTCCCGAAGTTGCGTGCCATGGCCCGTATATCTATTTTTATGTTCATATTATTTAATTAAGACTTATTTAGGCAAAATTCTCGCTTCTTCGTGAGTGAAAAGATCACTACTTGTATATAAGAATAATAGTGTTTAAAAAAGAAAAAAAAACAAATGTTTACAGTAAGCTAGTGCTCGACCATATGAAATCAAGTTTTATTATAATATTTCACTTCTAACCTAGATGTTTGCACCCAAATATCATCTTGGAAACTCTATCGTAGTACTGTTCTGGAATCAGGCTAACCATCATTTCGTAGTCCACCGTATCATTTTCATCCACCTACCAAATGAAGATGAGAATACATTTTATAAACATTGATAATAAATTAATAACAATCATAGAATAATATGGAATGTGCACGATAGGGTTTGTACTGCACGACGATGCTGTACCCTTACCATGAGTTATGGACATTAAGGTTTTCGATAACGAGTATCGCGTTAACTATCTGTGCATCTCGCTTGTACTATTTTAGTGCGAACGAGATGCACAGATAGTAAACTCGATACTCGTTATCGAGAACCTCAAAGTTTCAACTCATGGTAAGGGTACTGCCCCCGTCTGGTGACGTAAATCGTAACCAATAACGCTGTCATAACTTCATTAGTATTTAGTCATAACCTAACGTTGACTAGAAAACAGAATCAATTTTACTATAGTTAAAAATGCTATTCTGGATAATTATCACGTATTGTTTCATTTTGCCTGCACTAACACATACGTAAAAAATAAACATAAATCAAATGGCGTTAAATTTTATTACTTTCCTAGTAATAACACACACATACCATGGTTATATAAATACGCCAAAAATGGATTAATTAAGTATGGAGACATACGTATAAGTTTTAAGATGGTTTTAAGTAATTAGAAACCATTTACAATAGTAATTAGAAATAAAATACCCAAGTTTTTAGTTAGTATTCTAAATCTAACATAGCCTTTAAAACTGTTCAAAAAACATCCGAATGATTGGTGTCCACGGTTGTATATGTACACAACAATATGCAGTGCTTGAAGTCAAAGGCATCTAGTTTTTCTATTGCAGTCAAAGTGAAGAGTTGAGAATATTAATAAATATTAACTATATAAATAAATAAATATTTCGGGATAATCTTACACAAATCGACCTAGTCCTACGGTAAGCTCAGTAAGGCTTGTGTTTTAGGTACTAGGCGACGATATATATAATAAATAGATACATATACGTAAATATATAGAAAACACCCATGACCCGCGAACAAATCTGTGCTTATCACACAAATAAATGCCCTGACTGGGAATCGAACCCAGCACCATCGGTTTCATTGGCAGGGTCACTACCCACTAGGCCAGACGGTCGTCATATGGGTTACTACTAGTCCTAACTACATTGAAAATATGTTATAAAGACGAAAAAGTATTTGAGGCATTTAGTAAACTTCATTTTTACGTCGTAAACATTAGATATTTTGGTTTGAGTGACAATTTTACTTGTTCAATAGCCTCTTGTTCCTAATGACTACTACTTCGATCTGCAATGCATAGACCGACTGTCTCAAAAAGTTTTTGACCTTTTGTCATATTTTGGCTACTTTCTAGATCGCTTTCAATGGGTTGTAACGCACATTTAACGACTTTTATCAAATTTATGAATAGTACAAAAAGTTTTGACAGCTCTAAAATATTACTTAATCGTTTTCTTTGGAATCCACGTGGTGTCGCTTTTGTCGTTTAGTGCTGCCACCTAGTTCCTGCACGTTCCCTGTAGGCACCCTCCAAACCACGAATCAGAATATAATCATTAAATAAAACTTTGAAAATGGCTTCAAAATAATCAACTTTAAGAATAGTTTTTACTTATTATGGCGATATAAACAAACAAACAATAACTCACGAGACTCGCTTCTTCCAACAGGCAAAACATATAGCACTTCAATTTTGTGTCCTCCTTAAATATGCCGTTTTCGCAATTCGCTATATCCTCTGGGGGCAAGTAAGAATAAAGACTCTTTAATGTACTCAAACACGAGACATGTTTTTCAAAACAATAGAAATGAAAGGGACTAGAAGTGACGACATGATTTCTGAAAATCGAATTCGGTAATATAAATATAAATCTAATATGGTCAACTGTGAATGAATGAGAAAAAGTATTTCGTGAAGACTTCTAATATGAATCTTTATTGCTCGAAGTGCAAATTGTTTTCTTATTATGGTGATATTTATTTTTGATAACGTCATAAAAAAAAATTAAAAAAAAAAAATGTTTTAATTAAGAAAGTGGATTTATGCAAATTGAACCAATTACGTGTTATCTTCTAAGTGTAAGAAGTGTTAAGAATGATAGAACTGCCAAATGTTCCATATTTCTATTTATTGTACTTTGACGAAACTTAATGATAAAAATCATTTAGCTCTTAATAACTAATGGGTGGCTTACTACACGAGTCCTTTAGAAAAGCTATTTCACACAAACAGAATAGGGTTGCTACTAAGATGATATTAAATATCCTCTTCGTATTATTCTTAACACATATCACAAACGCAAAAATATTTATTTTCGAATTAGTTACCAAATAATTTTATAATTGCGTACTTATGTTAATACTTAGGTATAAAACCAGCGTATTCCAGATGTATAAAAAGTGGCAGCCCTATCTAAGAGCGTCTAAGAGCTATGGTGTTAGGTTTAGCGGCCTGAATGTTTGACGTCACTCGCATGCGAGCGTAGAACAAAGGTAAGTGGAAATACAATTTTCTTTTGCGAACTCACCCTCGGCGACCCCGGTCTTTCCGACGCACTCGTTGTGAACGTGTTGTATTATTTCTTTGATTTCATCACTAAATACCTGAAATAGTTGTCACACTTTTTATGTATTTTTACATATACCCAGTTACATCTCCGTATTGTAGAGGAAGATAAGCTGATAAAAACAAACCCCATTAAATGTCGTTGTACAAAAGGCACCTACACTTATCCCTACCTCATGTTATACGTATATTTGTTTGTTTTATTTACTGTAGCACACTGTAGGTATTCAAGTATTATGTGGTGTGAACAAATAGAAAACGTTTTGCATAATATCAAAATAAAGACAACCAACTATATATTCGCAGCAGGTGCTTATTCATACAATCTGAGACGTCAACACGTATGTGTCATATAAGAGTGATAAAAAATTGACAAGTCGTGTAGTGCCTATTCTTTATTATTCACTCCCTACGTGCTCCGTATCTACATGTCTTTGCTTTGTGAATAACGTCACAGGAAAAAAGATGTTAATAAAAATGAGCTAACATCTCCGAAAAAAATATTAAGTTGCCATTCCATGGGGACTAACCTAAAGCGCATCAACTTGTATCATAATGTTTAATATTTAAAATGGTGTGAATTCATCTCCATTGTTACAAGGATACTTTTACCAGTACAATGTAAACTGGGAAGGCTCTCCTTTTACTATTAGCATAGAAATTTATTTAGAAGCCCTTGTAGACAACCGTTTCATTGAGTCCAGACTCAACCTAAAATTATTGTGCATTACATCAATTCATGCAACTCGGTAATTATTCAAGTGCTCTAATCATGTTTACAATAGGTATGTACGGCTTTCCATAAAAAAAATACACACCATAAACTGACAGGCACCAATGATGGACACTTAGTTCTTAATTCAAAATACCATAACGTTATAAATTTAATACATATTCAATTTATAACGTTCATAAAAAAGATCAAATATTGTGCACAACACTTGACTCCTTAGAAATAAGCACTAATGTAAATGATTGGTTCCTTGTCCATTACTGGCGCCATCACCCTACACCAAAAGATCATAAACTAATTTGATCAAATAATAAGAATGAGTGTTTAGTTCATGTTGATACTGCCAGTGACACATAGTAACGTGTGGTATTGGAACTTTACCGTGGCTGCATTACGTATGCTTAGAGGCCGACATTGAGCAATAGTGTGGAGCGCCCCGCGCCGCGTGATCCGTCAACCCTTCTACAGGATTCACAAACCATTTCGCGTCTATTACATTCTCAATTCTAGAACCACTTCACTCTCTGAATCAGTAGAAAAGATGTGACCTCGCTTACACTGGTTTGTGACAACGGACACGTTTAGTAAAATCTGTGAATGACTTTCCTTAGATCATAAACTAACTCGAAAAATGTGACGCGACTTCGCTAATGTGGTGTGTCTGCTTGTTTTGTAAATAAAGCGAGCTCGAGGTGACAATGAAGTAAAGTAAATGTGAAACCTTTTATGCCTGCTCTTGAGATATGGAATACTAGAAAATATTTGAGAGAAGGCAAACTGTAAATTATGAGTCCAAAAATACAATGAAAATATAGACATTCTAAAACATCAAATAAATTCTCTTTTTGAGGTAATATAAGAAAGGAGTAAGTAACTCACTGGTGTTTCTTTTGCACCGTATGCCAGAGCTACCAGCGCGCAGAGCACCGGCAGCGATCTGGACATGGCTCCCGATGGCAGAGAACCAGTGAGCTACGATGGCCGTGCCGCGCTTATATCCGCGAAATTATGCCACGTAATGGTGCTATATCGGAACATGGCACTTGGAAAAATTAAAAGGCTTCATTCTTAACTTTGTTTAAGCATGAATTCTGTAACTTACACAAAAATTAAAGCACCTGAGAGAAAACATGATAAAAGTTCAAGTTATGCAACAGAAGAAATCAACAAAAATTGTGTCTGTAATATTTATGGTATTCGTTCAGTCGATTACTCGTGAATCTGAACATCAGATTTCATTTCCTGCGTAAAAAAACCATTCAATAAGGTTTCGACTTTCCCACAATGGATATTATACGTATTTATAACTTCAAAATATAGATATATTTCGAGATAAAAATAACTAGAAGCAAAATAAATCGAACCATATCCAACTGCTTTTCGTTTGAATAAATAAACGATTGAACGATTGAAAAGAACATGTCGTGTTGTGCTCAGTGTAGGGTTCATCCTATCAAGTTCAATATAATTTTTCTTAAAAGTCTTCATTAAGCTGTACGATTATATATTTTATTTTATTTTGTAGTTTTTTTTATTTTATGTTGTGGTTCACAAGTTGGACACATTTTTTCAAATTACAGAGCGATTATATCCGAAAATATTCAGTAAATCAAAAACTGTTTTATGCCATTTTTTTTTTAAATACTAGCTATCCAATGACGCCTCACACCTTAGGGTTAAACTGAAAAAAAAATACCCCCCACTGTAGGGAAGGTTACCTAAATATATATTTTTACCTCATTTTATTTAACCACTTTTTCCGCGTGATTGATTTACATATTCATACCAAATTACAGCTCTCTAGGACTGAAGATCACTGACCATTGTCGGGGACAAACGGACAGACATGGCGAAACTATAAGGGCTCCTAATTGACACAATCCAAAAAAGGAAGAAGCATAAAGCAATCTTATGTTATGTTGGAATCTTTTTATTTAAAACTTAATACCAAGTTTGTTAACGTTTTACCGTAGTCCGACTTCAGAATAAAGACCAAGTCACACAACAAGCAACTGTAGTTACAGACAGACGGCAATTAACACATTACATTAGCAACGCGGTAGTCTTGTCACTACAAGGTGTAATCAGCGGGCGGAACTTCGGGAATTAATAAGGAGGTGATGCCGTGGACAACTACTTGTTTAAGCGTCTAATTAAACTTGATTAAGTAGCTTTTTGAATAGTGGACGTTTCTAAAGTATGTAAAGATCTGCGTTTATGATTTTAAATTACATTTTCAACAAACTCGAAGCTTAACTCCGCTTATTAAGTAACTTATTATTTAATACTTCTGTAATTACACTGATTACACAATTGTCATAATTTACAGCTTACATATAGAAGAAACATTCAAGTCTACTTCTATATGAAATATATAGAGAGAATTTACAACTTACATTTAGAAAAAACTTTCAAAATCTTTATGGCTCATGATTACAATCTAACCAGCAAATAACGAACAATCAGGAATCAGACAGCGACAAAAAGAACCGATGAACCTGGATACCATGTCATACCACCTAAATATTAAAGAAGTCACTGAATTCACATTTCTAGGCATTATTCTAGACACTCCTCTAACATGGAAAACACAATATGAAAAAAATAAAATGGAATTCTCCCGATCTTTCTATAATGAGAGGTAGGGCACAGCGATGACCATCACGCTTGAATCTGGGGCAGCCCAACTGGGGAAGTACCTCCTCCTTACAGAAGACCACAGCCATAATAGTACTGCTAGCTTTCAGGTATGTAGTGTTGTGTTCCTGATGGTGAGTAAGGTTCCCAGAGCTCCAACCCCCCTTAAAGGCCGGCAACGCGCTTGTGACTCCCCTGGTGTTGCGGGCGCCCATGGGCGACGGTAATTGCTTACCATCAGGCAATTCGTCGGCTCGGTTGCCGCCTATGACATAAAAAAAAAATGCTCTCAACATATTGAAAACTAGCTTAACTAACCATAATAAAATTGCAACGAAACAATAAAAAAAAATACTATTCATGAAATCTTCCTTTTCCATGATGAATTGATGACATAATTGTGCCACATAGAACAAATTATCCTGATTTCGTACACAAAGATATGATAATAAGATAGATTGTTAAAGTCACTACCCGCGCAATTTTACACCAGTCATTAACGTTTGGCGCTGAACAATGGAAAGACGCTTACGTGTTTTTAGCGGGCGACTCTTTTGTGTTTAACACAATAATAATGTCATAATTTGGCGAGTTGGCGGTGCGGGCGAGGCCTAAGCTCGGCGGTATCGAGCTTAATTGTTATTAATGGCTACAAGACAGTCTGTAAAATCACGCTCAGCTCATGCTACACTATAAACATTAAATATGATGTAAATATTGAGCGCTTCCAAGTTTCGTGTATGATGTGATACGCCAAATTACACACGGGTTAAAATACTGAAAACAAAATATTCTAATGTCTGTGTCTGTGTGTCTGTATGTAGTAGGTAGTATCCGTAAATAATAACGTTTTTAAATGTCCGAATAGACTCTTGTGCTCTAGCCTTCTTAGAACCATTCGTTACAAAGATGTATCATATCATTAAAAATTTAGACGTAAAGCCAAATGAAATTGACAGTCACACCAACGCTAGTTCAATTACAATACCCTTGTCATCTCATTCATTGTGCTAGTATTTTAGTAAACACGAAAAATCCATTAGAGTTGCATATGATGCGTGGCTCCTGTTACTCCAAAAACATACATAGTCCAGCGTTCAGGCGCGCCAGAGTATACGTACATTCTCAGATGTGAATGTTAAGAAGTCCAGGTTACGTTATACTGGTTATCGTAAACAATTGAGTTTGCAAGCAATGAGGATGCAGTACGAGCGCAAGCGGCGTCAGTGACCGTACAAAAGCCGATTTGTTGCCGTGTTGCCAGTAATAGTATCATGCTCTCGCGTGGGCCGGGATCAGCACAGTTGCATGTACCTTTATAGTATTTTGACGTAAGACTTTAGCCGGACGTTAAAACAGAATTCAAAATATTCAAGGAAAGAGAACGTTTTCTGTATACCTGCACCGTTTATTAGCAGGGTAATGCAAAATAGGAGAAACAAGATATACTACACCGACATACACCCACACTAGATCTTCAATTTGACGTTGCTTGCAGTTTTTGAACACAAAGTACTATTTTGTGTAGTAAAATAAATGGGAACAATGATTATATTGATGTGAGCTTAAATATGTAACCACCTATCTTAAAATAACCTGTTAACATTTGGAACTAAGAAAACAACATAAACTAATACCAAAAATATTGTAAAACACAATTATTGCATATTTTATTTTTCAACTACTCGTATTTTTTTATAACGCTTCTTTTTCACTTCCGTTTTACAGACAGGAACTGTATCTGAAGTTGCACCGCAGGTTCAATGCCAAAGACGTATATATATGACCTCGACCATAGTGCGAATTAAACCTACGTGCACACACATAAAGTTCAACTTCAGTTTTGACATTTCGATTTCGTATGAGCGTTAGCTTTTGCATTTGACATGGCGCCGAAAAGGTTAATACGTGGCCACACTTTCTCTAGCTGACAAACGTATCTATTTATTCACTCGTAATAAGATTTATTTAACATAGGTGCGATGGAAATAGTTTTATACTGATTTATATAATACTCGGTTATTCAAGATGATACACAGAAACTTTGAAGGAGCGTAGCGTATCAGCAATCCTAACGAAGATGGACATAAAAGTTGCATAATTTTAATGTTTTAATGTGTATGAAGGAATAATTAATTTGAAGATATAGTGAATGCAGCATGGAAGAGAAGAGCTATAGGCGACGTCATTAGGGTTTGGGTGCGGGTAGCGCAATCAAAGCGCAGAACCCGCCCCTAACGACGAGTGCTCTCGATAAAAATTAAAAACACGTGCAAGCCCAGTCTGAGGAAAGTTTTAATGAGTACACGGCTCTCGCCACCAACAGGCTGTTATTCCTATCACTTAAACTGGAAAACCAGTAAAATTGTGACCTCGATACCTGTAATACCCCCAGACAGTAACAGCATCCGAGATGTGGTCTTACGGAGACATGCTAAGCCCCATTACGCATAAGAGCTTAAGAGTCGACATACTTACACTGTGAACATACGAGGATAGAAGCCTACATAGGTTCATTGAAAAACTAATGCGTAGTAGTTGTCACATCAAAAAATGTGGCAAACGGGAAAACCTGTATTAAAATAGGTTACGAAATGACCATAAGTGGATATGAAATAACAACATTGATCTAATACACAGCTTAACTTAACTTACAACGCTTATTCAGAGATCACGCTTATGGCAGTCTGATCAAGACGAATGCTCGGTAAGTGGTGAACTCAGGGCCAGGATAGGCGCCCCTTGCCCGCGCCCTGTCTGTTTGGCAAGAGCTTCGGGTTTGCATTTTGTGTTACGTTTTGCATGTTTTTGTAACGTAATTTGTGGCAGTAGTATGCTGCTGGTTTAACTAAATTAGCTCTAACTTTGTGTGAGACGGGGTGTCGAAAAATAATCACAACTCAATTTCGGTAGTAGTTGTAGGAGGAGAGGGAATAGTCAAAGGATTTTAGGCAGACATACCAAAGCATCCTAGACAATACCTTATAATTATAAGGAAGGCAGCCTATGTAAAATAAGCCAAATAAAAAATAAATAAGAAGACATGGTTATACATGAACAGTTTATAGCTGTTAGATTTATTTTTATATTTCTAAAATATTGTACGCAAAAAATTGAACAAATATTTCCGTTATAAAATATAGCTGAGTAAAAATAACCGTGTCCACAAAAATAGACCAGCAGGATATGCTATTAAAATGAATCCGATCTGTCGGCGCGGATTAAATCCATTGGCAAGATGCTTTTTCCATTTTATTCATATTGGTGCTTTTTGAGGCAACATAAAAAATCCATTAGATCTGTGCATCGGCCGCGGCATCAGCGGCAGAACGGGCGACGACGCAGAGGCAGCGAGCGCGGCAGTTGACCGTGCGTAAGCGGCTTTAATGCTTTCCTATCAATACCAGCTCATTCACAACACGTACCACGTTCTTTGTGATTCCACTTCTAACGTAACTTGAACTTTAGACCCATAACAACTACACATAATCTGGCTTTAGATCCATAAATGGTTTGCTAGCGATTTGACCGTCGCTTGCAGAGATACAAACAGCCTAACGTGCGCATATAGTGTACGAAGTGATGCCCCTGATTAATTTCACAGAATGCACTCCAAATTAAATGAATTTCACTGCCGCTGTCGGCGCAGTATTACCACAGGTATTTAGTTAATAGTTATTAGCTGCGACTAAATGAATAGGGAGGGTATAGATTTACTAGGTCTTCCACCTAACTTAGGCGTGACGATTAATTCATCAACAACAATTAGTTATTTATATTTTTTAAGTATGTTAACATAATTTTGACAATCTTTTTAATTAAAAATTCTCAATGGTTTCGAAATATGACTAATCTTTCCATCCCATTGTTCTTAACGGATTAAGTATTATTCAACAAAGAACTCCAATTTGTCCGAAAGAGAAAAAGCTTTTCATTTCTGTAGAGCCATAAAACAGATGCTATTTTAAATCGCAATAACGCTCCTTCTCATTGTGCAGTCGGCTAAAAGTAGGAATAAATCGTGAGAATCTTTGCAAAACAATAGTTGGAAATGGTGTACGAGAGAAAAAGCCGGATGCAAATGCCATTCATATTAATTAGCAAGCGAGACGGGCTTTTACGAAATTAGACCCGTGATTTCAGTGGAGATTTATTATGGTGTTTGAAATGGTTTTCGGGGCAAAGGTAGCCATTTAGAGACAGGCAAATTGGTGTTGTCAGAGTGGCTTTTCAATTGAATTGACTGGGGGTTGTTTGTTGATAGCGGGTGAGTCAGAGGTGTAGCGGCTAATTTATGGCTTACATGGTCGGTTTGGAAGTCACGATTAAAAAGAAGTATAAGAAATTGGAAAGATGTATATCATCAATAAAGAAGGCTAATTTAACATTTTAATAAAACAAAATGTTTTTATTTTATTCTTACTTTGTCAGGGTATCAAATGGGTAAAAAGTTAAAACATACACGAGTAAAATTTTAGGAATCTTTTTGCAGCTAGTGCCATATATTACATTTCTGCATAATACCTAACCTACCCAGTATGCAGGTACATAATACGCAGGTAGGTACTTCGGATTAAGATTGTAACTAGTATTTTTTCGGTCTTGATCTATAACCTCTAACTCTGCTGGTCCATCAAATGCCTATCATCAACAATCATAGTAATAACTTATTACTAATAAGTAATAAAACCCCTACATTCATGAATATAATTTAGTCACACTATCTACTCAATGTGACTCCTGGCCGCTTGCCATACAGCAGCAACCGATTTTTATTAAGTGTATCATTATGTATGAAAATAGCGATAAGTTACGTTACAAAGGCAGGTATAATAAACATTAATTAATGTACATTGTAACGCGTATCAATGTAGAGGCACATGTTGTAGGTACTTCATAATCGCAATGTTTCAAGGTGAAGGCGCACACTGGACTAGATAATTAAGTAGGTAAGTACTTAATTGCCTAAGTGCGCTTGTTCATGCATGAAAAGTTCATGTAAAATGAAGACTGGCCGCGCTTCTCCTCATAATTACATATTCTCAACCAATTTGATTTATTCATGTTGTACTTTTAACCTCGAACGCCCAGTGTGCATTACAATGTACACTCCCTTTCAATGGAGTTGAAATCTTTTGTAAAAGGAAATAGGGTAGAAATACTGTTGTTTCATTAGTTTTCGTACAAAAAAAATCAACCCAATTCACTACATAGTAAGTTTTAACTATTAAATATTTTAGTATTATGGTGGACGTTACGAGGATAACTATGTTAAACTATTTCACTACCTTCTTATTTTCGCTTTAATATAACCAAGCTTCACCTACTGAAATTCAATTTGGTTGAGTATCTTGCGTTGTTTCCAACCATCCAAGGGTTGTCTGGAAGCGATCGCTTTTCAGCGATAAGACCGCCTTGTCTACTATTACATTCTAAGATATTTTTTTCTGTATTACTTATTATTGGTGGACACTAAAAAATATTATATTGTATTGATTTCTGGACTACCTACTTTGTATTTGTACCTTGTCACAGTCAAATCTCTAGCGGCTTTTATGTAGATCATCATGGCGACAAGATCCTAGCGGCGGCGTGTCCATCCAAGCCGTTCCTGCCGGCGTAGCTAAATTTTACATAGTTCAACAGTTTTCTTAAGGCTCATAAAGAAAAGGTGAAACAAGGTAGAAAGGATACCGCAAGGCACCACCACGAAGTGCCCCAGAAACCAAATTAGTTGGTTGTATGTATAGTGAGCCAATTTGATTTCTAGGCCACTTCGAACCTTGTCACAGTGACGTTAATAAGAGATCTTTTGCGTCTTTCATATAGATTTTCACTGTGACAAGGAAGGAAATGGCCCATAAATTAAATTGGTTGACTGTACATATTGTATAAGTTTTTAGTTCCCGGCAAAACCACTCGCTCCGCCATTCGTTATAGAATCGTTAATGTCGGTATAGAATCTGCCGGATCGTAATTTTCTAGTCACACTAACTAAACTAATGGATCGGTAAGTTAGGTTCGTTACATTGCTTCAGATATATTTGCGTTGATTCTGCAAATGCAAAAATATTTTCTATGTTTTATGATAGGCGTGCAATTCCAGTGCACACTTTCCAAAATGTATCCTGTAAAACAAAGACAAACTAGCGACCTTGCCACGGTGGTCAAGGCTCTGTAACTCAACCACACCCACAGCTCACTAACTCAAGACTAACGTACAGGCAAATGAGAGTTCTTGATGATAATCGTAGCCCGAATGCATCCAACTAGAAGTATTTTTAAACGTTTGCAGCGCCATCTACGCAGAGATTTATCCTCACTGAGAAAAACATGCTGATATTACGAACTGTTTTGCTGGAAAACTTGCTTTGGCTTGCACCGGTATTTGACGAACGGTCTGGCCTAGTGGGTAGTGACCCTGCCTATGAAGCCGATGGTCCTGGGTACGAGTCCCAGTCAGGGCATTTACTTGTGTGATGAGCACAGATATTAGTTCCTGAGTCATGGGTGTTTTCTATGTATTTAAGTATTTATACGTATCTATCTATTATATATATCGTCGCCTAGTACCTACGTACAACACAAGCCTTATTGAGCTTACTATAGTACTAGGTCGATTTGTGTAAGATTGTCCCGAAATATTTATTTATTTATTATTTTATTATTAATTTATTTATTGATATATGCAAGGCAGTCTCGCACGTATCTACTCCGAAGAAACAATTCATAAGGGGCCATCCTCATATTACGTTGACGTAAGCTCTTAGAAATAAAGGAAATATCCACTACCTCTAACGAGACCCGAACGCATGACTCCGGGATACCATTCGCTATAATACTGGTCATTAAATGCCTATCACTAAATATAATAATTATTTTTCAGATAATAAGTAGGGGGTCATGCCAAATGTGACGATGTTAAAGGGATAGGTAAATAGCGTGAAATAGTGGGACAGTGATCAAATAGTCAAAATTTCGTTAAATGTAGGTAGTAGTGTAATGTGGATGACCACAAGGTACGAGTACCTATTCTCACCTAATCGAATACTTTTAATACGATTATTTTTTAATTATTAGGTACGCATGATATTAAAGTCTATCCATCTCGCTTGTTCTTAAAGTTTTCAGGGTTCAATATCTATATATTCGAGAAAACTACTAGTTAATTCCGATAATTTTCCTACGCATCGCTGCCCGTTGACTAGTTCTTTACCTTTTTGATGTCATTGAGTGATACTCATGAAAATCCTACTGCTTCTATTTTTTTGTATATGTATTTTAAAAAATCTTCTAGGAAAAAACAAAAATTGTAAAAATTAACCACACCGAGACACAATATACTTAACTAAATCAACATAAATCTGCAGGAACCAATATGAGAAAATAAAATACATTTCTAAATAATTTTGCTTTATTTTTGGCATGCTGCTACAAGTATGTTTATCGAATAACACGCGACATGCTCACCGACAGTTGAAGTATAATACCGAATTACAACTATATGTACTAAGTTATATTTCTAAAATTATCCATTTCATTGATAATGACAACAATAATTATGAGATCACAAGTTTAGGACTCATGTAAAAAGATTCAGTAGATACCAGTCAATATTTTTCCTCGACAAGGCGCCCAAGCCTGAACAACATATTATTGGTTTATGCAACATATTATTAAACATCCTTACTATCACTGTTCCAAGGACGCACCAAAATTGATTGGTAGATACAGTTTTATGATTATTTAGATAGATATTATAGAAACTCGTGTTGTTCAATTTTTAACAACGTGTGTGCACTTGTACGTCATTTCTATACCTAACTCTGAGAAAGCCAGAACAATTACGACGAAGGTAAAGGATCTTCGTAGTAATCATCTTGAATTTAAAAGCTATGATTATGCTCCTCGTTACGGAGTGAAACATGTCGAGCAATATTCGACTTATAAAACGTGAGTTACCCGCTTTTATACAATTAATATAATTTAAAAGCTGTTCACTTCTTACAAAAATACCTGCTCAGTAGGTAAGTCTGCGATGAAGGGTGTCTTATGACCACCAACAATTGATTATTTGATGTATCTGCGTTATTATCGGTTACATACATGTCAAAGTATTATATCGATGATTAAAATAAATAAACAGTAGATAAATTAGGAGGCAAGCTTTTTTATATTAATCTCACTAACAACACTTTTGTTCCAAATTAAATAATCGAACATGTAACAGCTAATGACGTTTTGGACACAACCATAATTGTAAGTTATTATAAACTAAAACTAATTGTCATATTACATCAAAATTATTTTAGCATAACACCTAATGACAAATGAAAAAAAAATCGATGATAGTTTGACCACGCCAAGTCGCTAATTAAATCATGTAGTATATGTATGTATGTTTACTAACATAACATGGATCCCAGTCATCTGATGAATAAATAATAAGATCAAAAACTTATTTAAAACCATTCCATGTGTCAGTATCGTTTATAAAGACGTAGGTATAAATTTTATAAAATTCTTGCCTTGAAAACTCCATGGGTCCAAAATATGAATAAACAGTATTAACAAAATTTCTTAGATAAGGAAAGAATATGTAATATGCGCCTGTTTTAGGTTTATAATTAAGTTAGTTTATATCTAGGGCATTCGGCATTCTGTTTTTTTATCCTCTAACATTATACGGTACTAATATTAGTAGAAACTTAGCGTGGACCAATTTTATTAAATCTTATCAATTTTTTCTATAATCTAAATAGCCTTGAATGCCTTGAATTATTATGTCTACTATTAGTTAGTAGGTTGATAACAAGTATTGTCTACTGGCAATTTAGTGAGGTTATCAGCGATCGAAGTGTGTTTCTAAGAGCGCACTCTTTTTTGCGGCCGTAGCCGTAGGGACCAAGTAGGTATTATCATCGTGACATCGTGATGTCGACTGTCTTTTTTCTATTATTATGAGTGACGATTACGATGTCACTGTGATAATCTCCTCATTTTTAAACCCAAAATTAACTTTAAGTAACAGTCAATGACCAGCCGCCGTGCGAGGCCTGTTATGCTAGGTTTGGACTACTTTAGACGAGCTTAGTGCTTGTCATAAGTGATTAGTGACTCGTCAGTAGAGTGCTAAGTGACAACTAGCCGTCGACACATTGCTTTCAGATAATAGTATTAACAGTAAGAAGAATCACTTAACATGAATGTTCACACCAGGGACCGGACCGCTATCCCTTATAAGGGTTTAGTATGGGTTTTACATAAGGCTTTACTCACCATACCCTTATTCGACAATACCCTTTCATTTTACTTTTAAAGCCCTTACAAGAGCGCTAACCCTTATACCTAAGCGCTATCCCAATACCCTAACAAAACCCTAATCATCCGCTCACCAAAACCTTACATATTGCTTATAAGGCTTAGCCTTATAAAAGGGCTTCCCTTTTACATACAAGCGTGCTAATTGAAATCGTCTGCCTTATTCATAAAGCACACATTGCTCTGATCTGGCGTTTTCTTTGACTTCTTTGATTTGATGTACGCGCGCTTTTCGAACACTAGTATATACTAAACCTGTCTCTTTCACGCAATGATTAACTACGACATTACTAAAGGGAAAGCTTTATAAAAAGCGCTAAGTAATAAGGGTAACCCTTTTTAAGGGATAGCAAGGCATAAAGGATAGCAGTTAGTGATTGTAAAGGGCTAGTTTTATTTTGGTAAGGGATAGTCAAATATATGGGCTAGCAGTTCAAACTGGTAAGTCTTTCAATGTGTTAGCCGTGTTTAAGGGTTGCCCTTTTAATGGCTTTTGCCGCGGAAAGGTTGTCTGGTCCCTGGTTCACACCGCCTGACCACTGACAAGTACTCACTAATCATTAACTACTAAGCCCGTGTCGCAGTGAAAAAAAACTTCTGCAATGACTGCGTGCAGTATCTGTTTTGAAGTAACTTGTATATTTATGATTTGGGCAGTTAATTTTTTTTTAAATAAGTATTGTATGTATGTGTTTATAAATGTATTGTATAATATAATTATACTGTAAATCAATTTACATTAAAACCTGTATTATTAATTAACAAGGGTTATTTAAAAATGTATAAGCATATCTCGAGCAAAATCATAAATATACTTACTACTAAGCATACACTCCGCAATTAGGTAGCTTAATTCCAATAAAATATACAGAACAGGAACTAAGAAAAAATTAAAATATTTTTTGTTATTCATTGATTTTTAAGTAGGTAGTAATCTAGAAAATAAATTTCAAATTGAAATAGATGAATTATACTTATAAGAAAATGAGACCAGAGCATCCTATTACTGCAAATACGGACTATCTTGAACGCCACTATCACCGTAAATTAAACTTAATGGCATGGCAATTAAGTTAATTTGCCAAAATCTGATTTGTGCCGATAGCTGGTATTTGCAGAAATGGTGCGCGAGTCTATTTCAATTTATAGAGAATAACTCAATTTTATAACACTAGTAGTCAATGGAATTCGTACCTATTTAAACATAAACGTAAAATTCTTCTAATTTGTTAGCAGCTTATTTAGTTGGAAGTTGTATAATAAAGTTAAACTTATACTATGTAAATGCTGCCCTTCGTAGATCATGTAAATAAGTAAAAAAGCCTCTAAAAACACGAAAAGCGTTAAGAAGTCTGGAGGAACTCGTTAATACAAATATAATTAGTACTATATTATTTATACTTAGTAATACATACTCTGTTCTTAAAATTAACATGTACTTTATATTTCAAAAACATATTTAAAACTAAAATTAATTATTACAACTTATATATCTATATGTTGAATAGGTATTTAATACTTTTATAGCCTTATTATTTTCCGTAATTAAAATACCTACCTCGTTTAAATATATGTCTAAATGTGCGCATTATTTAAAACTATTTTGAAAAACACGAATCTTTTTCAAAATCAAAGCAAAAATATGAAATAGATAGCTCATTTCAGCTAACACTCAAGTTACAAATAAAGCTAATAGTATTTCACATACCTATCAGTAAGTACGCAAGCTGTTCAGTATAAAACAAGTGAAATTGAATTGCGCAAGTACAAAAAATGAATAAATATAAAAACAAAATACCAGTATCACACACTAATTGAGCCTTCAAATTTAGCATTGCACGAAACTACTCCGTCGATCATAGCTATCATAAAATATGTCACGATAAAAATCTACTTTCACAAATTCAAATAAATGTGAAGACGATTTAATTATAAACGAAGTTCAGAAAAATATATATAATTAATCAAGATGAGATGAAGTTTTTTTATATAAGAAATATATATATTTAATGTATAAATAAGTAATAAATACTTTAGATATCTTTGCGGCACTCGTATTAACATATCTACATTGGCCTCATTTATTAAATGGAAATTTGTAAGTAGTGCCCAAGATATTTGTTGTAGCGATTTGACAAACAGATGTCCAGTTGGACTTACACCATGAAGTTTTCCTATCTAATTAAAAACCCTGAAAAAATATTTATTTAGCAAAATAGGACATTGATTTAGGTTGAAATAAATAAACCTGAAATAATCGGTATTCACAACCGGCAAAATAAAATATCAAACAATAGCTTGATCCACACAGGCCGAGTAGCCTCGAGAGTTATTTGCCACGCGAAGCAGTGTAGTGCAAGCTCGCAAGCATACCGGAAAAGGTACGTCTACTTGCGCGGCAATTTTGAATCCGTAAATCCACAATTTCCTAATATTATTAACCATGGCCATGATATAAATACCTCTTCATTTTTGGCTTCACATCTTTAGGATTTTAACTTCAGCATTTGATGTCTCATTCTTCTTTTACGGCGGGTTTGTCACAAGCATGGAGGAGGTAATGGCATTGCAATTCGCTTGCACACCTCAAGAAGGAAATTCTTAAGAATCGCCGGCAAAGTTTTTTTTGGTATTGACCCATTGAGAGTAATAGTAGGAATAAAATAGGGATTGATGATGTGGGTATCATCTCCATACTTCTTTAGCAGGTTTGAACCACGCTCACTCGCCGAACAGGTGCTGATGGGATCTGGGTCTATATTCATCTCTTTTGCACACTAAAACAATACAGTTCTTTGGTTGAGAAGAATAAGTTTTATTATGTGCGTGACCGCACTTAATAAATTTTTATACATATACATATATTTTTTTAATATCAACAATGGTTTAGTTTAAAAACTTAGAGTACTTAGACCAATGGCTAAATTAAATATTTACTTAAACAAAAAAAGCTTAATGTTGATTCAACAAAAAATTATGGGAATTATCCTCTTTCCGTTTTATTATTAATAATTTGGATTTAAATAACGAAATGTGGAATATTTTGCAAATTTGTTACTAACTCAATTAAACTGCAGTTTCAGGATAAAATATGTGCATTCACTTCTGTTTGCAGTGGGATGAACCAACTTTACCTTACGTTTACCTTAGGTAAAATAGAATATTATATGATTTTATCTGCTTACCCTTAAGAGAGCTTCATCTGGATCACTATTATCCAAAATCATACAATTTGTAAACTTCACGGCAGTGGTCATGTTCCCTATAGCCTCAATAGAACAAGCGTGGATTCTGTTTGCGTAGCACTCGGTTTCACCATGTTGGCAGTCAAAATAATACTTTCCATCTTTCTCTGTGGTCTGAAAAATATGTAGGTACTTTAAATGTGATGTTTTTAAGGATACTTTGTAAACGATGTTTTTATCAAATATGGGCGACGGTAACTGCTTACCACCAGGCAATCCGTCTGCTTGTTTGCCGCCTATGTCATAAAAAAAAAAAAAACAATATACCACGGGAACACATTTGTGCAGCGAGCAACTCATTCTTTGACCGTCTGAAGGCCATAGTCAAGACAAAAGGTTACATTGAGTTAAAATTGTTTCTTTTGTTTGTTTTTTAATGTTGCTAATTGTTTAATTTTGCTTAAGGAAAAATATAAATATATATTGACAGGGCATTCCGTTCCTGACCGTTTGAAAATAACTGTTAAATTATGTAACTTATAGAAACATATAAACAAACAACAAGGCATAGATTCATTCCATTTGGAACAGGTATGCGGCAAGAATTCTTATGAGATGAAAGCCTTAAGTGAAAAAATATGAGTTTAATACAAGATGCAAAAATAATAGTAATTGTAACAGAATACACATTATTTATGAACATTGAATATTGTTGCATAAAGTCAAATAAATACTTACAGTTGCTTTTCCATAAGGAATGAGGGCAATATCTAGGAACTCTGTCAGTTTTTCTGTGACAGGCCAGAGATGTTTCATGAAGAAATGTCTGGAGTCTGGACAGAGTGCCTCATAGTACACCCGCACTTTCACCTTGTCCTGTTTATGTATATTAAACTTGTCATCTTCTAGTTCCAATATTCCAGACTGAAAATATCCAGTGTAACAATTAATATAATTTTAATTTTTTTTTTTTATTAAAATTTCTATAACTATCAAGGCATAGCAAGTATGTGTAATTTTGTATCCTAATTTTTATTAATTATTGAACTTGAATGCTCCACACCTAAAAAGTGGTATGCTTACTTTGATAGAGCTAAATATTGACATGATGACAAAGTAAACGCTTTGAAAATCTCTGAAGTGGTATTTATCAATGGGAAATGGTATTCCTTCATTAAAAAATATTACAGTGAAGTGATAAACTATAGAATATTTGCATAATTTTTAATGTATAGAAGGGTCCCTTTTTGGATATATTGGCAACATTTTTAATACTTTTAAAATTATCTTAATACACCTTATATTATACATATTTCTGTAAACTTACGTATGCAAATGCCAGTATACTCTATTTCTAGAAAGATACAGTAATATATAAAATTATTGTACTGGTTTAAAAGTTATAACAGTCAATAAATTTCAGGTAAGCCAAATATGAGCTTTACGGAAACGTACCTGAGCCAGTTTGTCTTCGCGCCCAGAATTCCCCGGAAACATGCTAAACAGCTGCCACATTATTAAAGACAATAAGATTACAACAATTAATCTATATCGATTACACGAAAAAACCATTTTCAAAAACTCTTTACAATTAATAGTCATAAAGTATTATCAAATGGAAGTAACAAGTATATATAAAATATATAATGGTAAGTTACGTGGAGGTTCTATATTTCTGTTTAATATCAGTCATTCACTATTGAAATCAGTTGAAAATGTAATAAAAAGAAATAATTTTAGTTTTAATTTTATTCGGTCCACGACGTGATTTCGCAAAATACATTCCACTTGTTTCACGATTTCAAATGTTGACGTACAATAATAGCCATTGTTACAATAGTGTTATAGTGCAAACTTAAACATAGCTTTTAAGGCAATATTTTAGAATCTGACTTTATTAGCAGTACAATATGTCACATTGTTGACACGTCATTTTGACACATGATAGATTTTTTTAAATAAACAGATGCCTAAACGTGTGTATATTTTTGCCAAAGAGATTTCTTCTATATCAAGGCTGAGAAAATCAGTCTCTTGTATTGTCTGTTTCTCCGAACAAGTGCGAGTCGTACATTCACAAGACTTGGCGTGATTTGGGTGTGAGTACTGAGTTTTGTACTCAACCTTCAAGATTTATATAGACATGCGACGATTCTTAGTGTTGACCTCGATTACCTATTGATTAAATGAAGATTATAATTTTATGATTTAATCACTAGTGTTTAGCTCTGACGCGTACCATAATTTCTTCCTCTACTTGCATGTATACCTTTTAACTTTTACTGTTCTGTTTTTATTTTTACTCTACGCGATTACGAAATAGCGTAATATTGACAGACAGCCGGACAAAAAAAATGATTAGGATCACTAATCACTGTTTGTCCTTATAAGTTCGGAACCTTCCTTAATTTTCTATTGAAAAACGTCGCCATTGACCAAGCACCTATAAATTGTGAGTTAAGCCAAGGTAAATAATTACATATTTTATGACAGGACATTCTTACACAAATTGACTGAGCCCCATGGTAAGCTCAAGAAAGCTTTTGGTGTGGGTAATGAGCCAACAATATAATATAATATACAAATGCTTAAATACATAGAAAACACCCATGACTCAGGAACAAATATGTGCATATCAAATATCTCATCACGCACATAAATGCCCTTACTGGGATTTGAACCCTGAACCGTCGGTTTCATAGGCAGGGTTATTTATCTATGACAAAGGTGGCTAACGAGCAGACGGATTGCCTGATGTTACCATCAGGCAATTACCGTCGCGCACCCGCAACACCAGGAGAGTCACAAGCGCATTACCGGCTTTTAAGGGGGGTTGGAACTCAGAGAACCTTACTCACCATCAGGAACACAACACTACATACCTGAAAGGTAACAGTGTAATTATGGCTGTGGTCTTCTGTAAGGAGGAGGTACTTCCCCAGTTGGGCTTCTCCTGACTCAAGCGTGATGGTACTTCGCTGTGCCCTACCCATCTCAGGGTACTACCAAGGCCAGACATGTCATAACAAATAAGTGGGAAGCTTTTATTAATTTTTAAAATCGTATTATGATAACTACAAGTACTTAACTAGTACCGTACCTATAAAATCTAAAAAAGGCCCTTGAGGCATTGTACCAAGGATGCTGGCGGCATTTCCTCGTTGTATCGCAGTACTGATACGTTGAGCGAGGAAGCCGCCAGCTCTTCGGTCACCAGTTACAAATAAGTTAAATTTGTGAAATCCATATTGTTTGCTCTTACGGGTGTACAGAAAATAAACACGATATCGTTTTTCAATTTGATATAATAATATAAATAAAACTACGGGACAAGTTACTCAGTCAGCTGCAAAGTGTTGAATTTTTCCACATCATAAAACCCAGCTTTCACTTGTCTGCCACCAAAAAATCTGCCGTTCAGGTCAACAACGGCTTTGATAGCGCTTTCAATTCGTTTGAACTCCACGAATATTCGCACGGCCTCGTCAGCGGGCGAGTTGGGTAACTCAAAGATGAGCACTTTGATGACGTCACCGTATTTGGTGTTGCACTCGTCTTTTACTTCTGGCTCCAGTTCTTCATCCACGTCGCCAGGTCCAACCATGTTCTGAAAAATATTATAAAACTTAGCACGAAAACCTCGGTGCATGAATCCGACCCCCAATTGAACGGTTCTTATTTTTATATAATATCTAAGGTAATGGCAATAATGTCGGACACTTTAAGCTGACAGGCACCAATGATGGACACTTAGTTCTTATTTCAAAAATCATAAAGTTATAAATTGAATATGTCCCAACAAATGCACAACACTTAACTCCTTTTAAATAAGCACTAATGTTCATGATTGGTTCCATGTACATTACTGGTGTCGTCACCTTAATGGTACCGAGTCATATGAATACGTACTCTAAGCAGCACAACTTTACTAGGTGATTTCATTATCTCTGTGATGGATGGTTCTTGTCTTGACATCTGTGGTGAATTAGATCCAGTACCTGGCGAATCTAGAACAAAAAAATAAGTAAAAATAAAACTTCAACCTAGTAGTTTGCATTCTTTTAGAAAAATTGTGGGTTTAAGCCGAAATACCCAAACAAGTTAGAAACAATAAATAATTAGTAATTTATTTGAGCACAACTCCCTACAGAAGTTAGGGAGACTAATTTCTTTTCAGTAAAATTAATTCGAGCACTGAATTGTAGGGTGGTAATCCACATTTACGGTATCCACGTAATCCACGTCGCGCCCTTACGTTATACAGGGCGGTAAGAGATATTTACCGCCCTGTATAACGTAAGGGCGCGACGGAAAATGTCACTTTACACCCAGATGAAGACGTAAAACTATGTACGCACCACGGGCGGTAGTAAAGAAGGCCTCAGATCGCTTGTTTATGGCCCTCACCTCCAGTTCGGGCCACAAATACCCACGATCTGAGCCATTCTTTGTTTTATCGCCCTGGATACGAATATACTATTACAATACAAATATAGGCAAGAATTTTGAGCTTGGTAAAGTTGAATATGGTAGCCAAGTAGAAAAAAATGCCTATAGTAATGTAGTGGTACCTGATCCCGGCAGTGCGGGCATGGCGAACGCTGGCGGCGGCATAGCGACACCACCGTCTTTTTCGTGGATAATTCGGCCCCCTCTCTTTGACGTCTTCTCTACTTGCAGGGCTACCGACATGCCTTGTTCCTTCTTGCCAAGTCCTTGCCCTTCCTAAAACATTGCAACTTTTATGGTAAGGTACTGTAGGGTGATTGCTAATTAAAAAATAGGTGTGGTGAAGGTTTCACTAAGTTAAAAATAAAGGTACAAATTGTTAATAACATTTTTTCTTAGACATGCTTGCTAAGCACAGATGTTTATTTTCTGAAACAAGAGTTTGCTTGTAACAGATAGAAAAAAACATATTGTAATTTTATGAAGGGCTTTTTGGTTTCCCATAGATAAGATCCCTATAGAATAGACATGCTTCTATACCTTAACAATCCATATTAAACCTATAAAACTAAATTAAATTTAAACAGGTATAATTTATATGAATACAAATAATAAACGTCAACAACTGAAATTACACTTGGTCTTATAGGTGATCTGATAAACATCCCGCCATTATAACTAAAAGGAAAACGAGGTCTCAAGTGCAGCTTAACGTAGTCACATTAGTGTAATCACCTTAAACCCGTATTTTGCCATTATCTTAGCCGCGATGGAGCTGGCACCGTAGCCGCCGAGCGAGAAGCCCGGCGACGGCGCGGCGGCGGCGGCGGCGGCGGCGGCGGCTGCGGCGGGCGGCGGCGACGGCGTCTCCACCGTGAGCGACGGCGGCGGCGCTATGGCAGCACCCGCTGCGCGCTTTGATATTTCCTCTGCTTCTTCCTCCTCAGGTTGCTGTGGAATTGAGAGATAGTATTTATTGAGTCATAATTAAAAGTTGAAATAGATAACATATACTTAAGAAAAACGACGAGGACCTCCGGTGTTCGAGACGGGATCGATTTAATTTATATAGTAGTATTACTACTTAAAAATCAAAAGCAAATCAAAAATATTTCATAAAAATAATTTGATTTGTTCTTAGAGTCATAATTACTTTCAAGTTCATATTATTGCATTAATTTGTTACCTAATCTGACCATAGACAAAGCAGAAAAAAAGTTTTACATACTATACCTTTTTTGGAGTCATACTATTACAGTGAATTACTATATTCAAAAAATAAGAAGCTCATAGGCCTAACTATAACAATGCTATTAGCGCGACGACACGCTGGTACCGCATTCTAATGCAGTTATATATACAGTGTAACTTGTGTAGGTACAGGTACACTGCTATAAAGTTACTAATGGCAAGGAAACAACTATCATTCTTTTGACATTTGCACTATTGTTGTACGTATATATATATACATATATATATATATATATATATATATATACAATTTCGAAATAAATATAGAACATTAAGGAATTTATGAATGTGTAATGGCTTGAAAATGGCGACTAAAGAAATGTGAGTGAAACCTTATTATTTTGTATTAGAATAACTCACAATAGTTTAAGTACAACCATTAGAATGTTATATAAGCTAATTTAGGTTATCACATATACAATGTTCTACTCTTCTATCACTTTCAAAATGCACCTAAGCTACATAAATATAAATATTATACATATTTCTAATACTACCAAGGCTCCATGTCCAGGGTAAATGCCAATTGGAAAAATTATTTATTGATATGATTTCCATCCATCAATTGGATCCATAATCAGAAAGGACTATTAGACCTTCATAGGCCTTAGTAAATTATTAATATTCATTTGATAATAATTACTGAACTGTCATTCAATCCTACCATAGCTATAAGTGTTTTCTCAGGAATGATATCATCCTCATCTCCAAATCTGCTTTTGCGTTTTCTGTCTGTTCGGTCACCACCACCATCTAGCTGCAACCTTTTGGCTTGTAATTCTGAAAAAGTGTTTATTTTTTAATAACAGTCAGTGGCACAGAAGTGTGAAAGATAGGAATATAAAGTTGAAGTGAGAAGTTTCTTCTTTTTACTAAGCACAGGCCGTGGCCATTATTTGAGTTTTGCAGGTCAGTTAGTATGGAATTTTGAGTGTTCTTTATGAATCGGAATCCAGCCCACATATCATAGCAGCTTGAGAAATATAGTGCAGTTTTCTAAATCCAATCCAATTTATCAATGGTTGAATTTCTAAGCTGAAGTAATTATGTATAGTATCACTATGTTTTCAAGGAAAGGTATAGAGAACCACAACTTAAGTAAAATATTCTTCATTGTGATAATTAAAGCCATTTCAGAACAGATAAATAAGTGTAACATACCTTTGGCTACTTTTTCATAATCATTAGGCCACATGGGATCATACTCATTTGCAACATTCCAGTCAAAATCCCGCACATTTAATGTAGCCGCAAGGCTATTTGTTTGCAGACCTGGACTGTCTGAGTGTGATTCATCTTCATCTTTTTGTTTGCTTTTAAGATCAATAACTGGTGTCAGCTTGAATAAGAAATAATAATAATACAGTCCTATTGATCAAACATAAATTCTAAACTAAACTTTTTACTCCAAAAAATTACAACTTTGATCTATTGGACATTTATTAATTACAATACCTATTTTCTTTTATTTTTACCGATAGGCAGCTATAGGTAGATATAAGTAAAGGTATAAATAAAAGAAAAAGATGTAATTAAAAAAGGTAAAACGCGACGTACCACTTATATGAAACCATTCACATATTTCACTAAGACAACAGACATATATCATTAGTACATCCATGTAGTTGCAATGTTTTAAATAATTTTAGTCGCCTAAAGTATACCGTACAAGTTAGTTATCAAGTACATGATGCAGCACCTGAGACTCGGACCATAGTTAATGTTCATCAATGTTTTTAAAGGATGACCGCTGTCGTTTACCTGCGTAGACCGCCGTAATGCTTCACGCTTTGGTTGTGTCACAGCAGCTTTTTTTAGTTGTAACTGTGATTGTAACAGCTTTATACCCGAAGACCAGCCAGCGACTTTTTCAGTTGTTCGAGCTTTAATAGTGTCAACATCATCATACAACGACATTTTGAGGTTGAATTCACATACCACGTTTATGCGAAAATTATATATGCATTTATTAACAACACACAAATTTCAAATCGATGTATTAAATGTTATTTACTTTATTTAATTTTTAACGCTACGCGTTGTAGAATATAATGTAGGCAATGTCAATTCAATTCGTTATGAATGTCACTGTCAATGTAATGTCAACTGTCAACCACAAAAATATTCTAGAAATATTCAGCCGTTCGATTTAACCCGTACCAAGTCAAACCTAATATAAAGATAATATTTATTTTATGTAATAAGTGGAGCTAGGTTTTAAGTTAGGTTTGTTTTTAATTATTGTTCAGATACGTTTTAGATGTATATTTATATTTTATTTTTATAAAATTTTAAACACCTAATTTAAGAAAAGAAAAGACTAAATAACTACAAAAAAAAAACATGAAAATGTAGGTTGCAGATTTTTTCTTTGAAAACGAATAAATCTTTAGCCTGTCCAGATGGACGAAAAAAAAAAAAAAAAAAAAATGAAAACGAATAACTTTTGTAAAGTGCCAAAAATGTCTTACAAAAAACGCTACAATATAGCTTAACTTATGTAGTTTAAAAAAATATTTACTTTTAATAGTGTCCTTATTCAAATAAATGTTGAAAAAAATTAAATGTCCGTGCAGCGCAGGTAGTTCATCTTACAAAATACCAGTATCTACTTATGTTTAAACCAGAAGAACCAAAGGAGGAGGAACCCTCTTTCTAAATTCGTGTGATCGATGGCACTGACTATGGTATATGCTTATGTTGATATGTATTAGAGTCGAAGTCAACATTGGAAATGATGCAGGTTAAGTGTTGGGACGATCTTGAATAACATTTACCAATAATGTTTTTATTATTTGGATACGGAACCCTAAAAAGTGTGGAAGTAACACGTGCTGATAATCAGTTTCTTTTGAAAACTAACTGAAAAGCATTTTCCGGAAACTAGACGAGGGACGAAAAATAACAAAAGAGTATGTACGAGGCCCCATGTTTAAACAAAAAATGTTACCAAAGAGATTATAACACTACCAAAGAGAAAATAAACACTACGTTAAGAATTATTATATTGACATAACATGAGCCATAACTTTGGCCATAACCCTCAACAAAATTTTATAACAATCTAATCACTTTGGGTTGCTAATGTTATCCCCAGTTAAACTTGATAAAGTCATTCTATCTTATTAAATCAACCATGGGAATAGTAAGTAGTGTAGATACTCGACGAATAAGTTTTGATAATAACCTAGCTGAGGCTCCAGCTTTAGCTATTCAAAATTCTTTAGGCGATAACGCTGATGACGTTCTTCATATTGAATCCATCGTAAGTAGAAACGTAGAATTTATTGAGATACCATAATAATATTCAATATTTTTATTATTTATCGAGAAAGCTGAAATACATGCAGTTACTTCGTGAACATTTTCAGACTGATGATAGTGACCTAAAATTGAATGATGAAATCCGAAATACACAAGAACTAGGGGATAATGATTACTGGAATCAAAGACTGGACGCATTGAAAAAAGAGCATCAATTAATTAACAAAATTGTTGAATCTGAATACGAAAAAACAGTGGAACATGCTAAAAAATACTACAGGCCACCTACTACTCTGACAATCGAGAAAATGAAGAAAATAAAGCCATGCTTGGATTGGCGGCTAAAAGTAAATGTTCATAAGTATTACTATATTACTGACCTAAAAACCTAGAATAAGTTGAAACATTAATACTTATCTATATAATAACGTAATAGCCCGAATATAATGTAGTGTAGCTGTATTTAGTTACATACACTGTTCGCTTTTATAATTTATTGCGGACGTTGATTTTTACCAAGTTTTACCGTTATGATAGAGGAGGAGACTAAAATGTATGTGGTACCTGAAATGTTGTGAACGTTAACAATCGGGGCAACTTAAAAGTTGCGGTACAATTCCATAGGTATATTGGGATCCCCTTTACAGTAAAAGGTCACAATACTGTCGAAGTCCACATCAACGGATAAAAGTGGCCCATCTCCTACATTTGGTGGCTACTCTTATGCTGAATTTTAGTCGACAACTCGACGTATGCTGTGAAATATAATAGCCTGCATTGATATTTGCTATATGTCCATTATTTTCTTTCTACCCTACGGCATAAAACTCCATCAATGCTCGTTCTTTCAACGATGGCCAGAGTTATTAATAATCGTCAGCTATGGATAGGCTGTCTGTCGACGTCCATGGCAAAGAATAAAAGCGACCATTGCAATGGCTTTGACTCTAATTAACAAGTAGATACTCGTACGTTAATATTGGTTAATACATATTTATTTGTGGAAAGATTTTTTTATATCACTACGAAGCATGATTTTATAGCGACTCGACAAATCAAATCAAACTGCTTTCACAGACTAGATACACTAAAGTATTTGCGTTACTTTGCAGATCATGCAATGTTATGAAGATAATCCCCACCAGCCACTTGTATGTTCAGAAGTTGTTCAAGCTTTTATAGAGTCTGTAGCTTCGTGCCGGTCATCTGGGAATTGAACTATAGAGGTCTCATCTAAAAAGTCTGTTATTGACAAATATACAAATAATATAAATTAATTCCAAGGAAAACATTTTATTTGTCCAGGCATATCGGTCGCTTGTATACTTTAACGTGAACGTCGATGATAACCTAGGAGGAATAATGACTGGAGAACGCATCCGCGAGCGCCAGTAAGGGACACAGATATTCTGGCTTTTGTAGCCCAAAATGTAACAGTTTACTATAGTTTTGCTTTATAGGACATTCTTTATAACAAAAACAATAGCTTATTTTGTATTCATTACCGCAACTTAGGTTGAAAACCCAAGAAAACTCCAATTGTATATGTTTGTTCCCCTCCAACGTTGACAGTCCTGAAGGGTCCAGTTTGAAGGAAAACAAACATATGTGAGACTGACAAGGACGGATGAAAATAGCGCCGTCTCTGCTATACCTATGGAAAGTTACATAAGACCATCCCTTTCGATAGTGGTATTATTAATAGCACGATCCGTCTAGTTAAATGGTATGTCCATGATGATAATTTTTAAAGACTAAATAAGATAAAGTCAGAGATACAAAATGTATGTAGTACCTAGCGGGAGACAGTCAACCTCTCGGATAAATTAAAAGCAATTGTGTATTAAAAGCGATTGTGTATGTCGCAGTTAAAAGTGAGAACTGGTCAAAATAACTTTTAACCGACAAAAACAGGCAAAACTACTTTTGACTGAGCATGTTAGGTTAGGTTAGGTTTTTTTTTGGGAAGGGGGAGGAAATCCTCATTGGATACCATAAGGCCGTTCCTGATAGCATGCCCGACTCGAGGATGGAATGCCATTAGGTTAGGTTAGGTTAGGTTAGGTTAGGTTCACATGCTCAGTCAAACAGTCAAAACTAGTTTTTCCTGTTTTTGTCGGTTAAAAGTTCTTTTGACTAGTCCACACTTTTGACTGCCACAGATGGTAACGTTAAAATGTCTCGAATTCTCGTCACATGTGCTTTTAAAATTATTAAGCCTTTTATTATAATCACGGGCACTTCACCGGGCACAGCATAAAATTACTGCTCTTTTGTGTGTGACACCAGAAATTGGCGTGTTATTCAATGTCTCAGACAGCTCTGTCGTTTGTAACGCTAACGTCGTATCTGTCAACGCTGTCAAATTTAATCATGCGGTTGGTTTCAAAATTGCTTAACATAAATTTTACATAATTATCTTGGAATTTAGTTGTTTATTATTAAAAGATTTTAAAAATGGCTTCCAATGATTCAAACATTGAAGAACAATCAGCAGGTCACACTATATTGGAAAAGATAAATGCCATTAGTGATAATGTTATTACTAAGGTGGGTACATGTTTTCCATACTTAAGCAATCCTATTACAGGAATAATATTCCGTAGAATGTAGATTGCCCTATTATTGAGTTTATATTTGTTCAATATTCATGAGAGGTAGTAAACTAATAATTCGTAATGAAAAAATATTTACCTACATTACCACAAGTTTCTGTTTTTTTACAGGCCCCAGATATAAATGACTTTACCATTGTGAAGCCTATAAGCAGAGGGGCATTTGGCAAGGTGTTCCTGGCACACAAGAAAAACAATAAAGAGCTTATGTATGCGATCAAAGTTATGAAGAAGTCAGACATGATAAATAAAAACATGGTAGCTCAAGTGGTTACAGAGAGGAATGCTCTGGCTTTATCTAGGAGCCCCTTTTGTGTTCATTTGTTTTACTCGTTACAGTCTGTGTCCTCTGTGTATCTGGTGAGTTAACTTAGGTAATTAGAAGTTAACTGTAATTGATAAATAAAATTTAAAAAAAAAGCCCTTTATTCCTAAGATAATGTTGTTAAATTTAAAGTATTACACCAGAGCCCTTTCATAGGTACAGGCCTCTTCCATATTCTTCTATGTTTTTCATTCCTGGGCCTCCCATATCTAGTTGGCCCCTGCTGTCATCAGCCCAGCATGCTAATGGCTGTCCTAAGTCCTTTGTTCCTTCTTCCACCTGGACCTCTCCAGGCTGTTGCTGCTTGATAGGTCCATCTTTCTTCTTGGAGCCTAGCAACAGGGCCAGCCCATCTCTATTTTTGTTTCTTGGCCTGGCTTAGTGCATCTATTATCCTACATCCTATATAATATTCTCTAATTTCAGAATGTCTGATCTTAATTAATCTTATTTTAGTACACTCCTTTGCCTTTGGCTCAGAAACTAGTATCCATTTAGCCTTTGATGAATATTTCCAGGTTGGGCAAGCAGAGGTTGGGAGTAGGCACATATCCATGACCTTCTTTTTCAGTGAACCAGAGAGATTACTCTTAACACATTCACTGTCCCAATCTGACATGTGAACCTTATGGCTTTGTAATATAGGCTAGCTGTGGCCCCACATTAGGGGACATGTTAAAGCTCCAGAACTTACTCCAACTGTTTTTGATGTTTCTTATTTATTTCATTTGGCATTGAAACTCACTTGTATTCCTAGGTAAACATATTGATCTACATACTATCTGTTCAGATTCTACTATGTATAGGTTTTTTAATGTTATTTTATATTTGTCATGATTTTGTTTTTAGTGAAGTTGATTCCAAGCTGTTGCTCTCCACATTTATGCTATTGCACATACATAACTTCTAGATTTTAAGCTACTGTTTGCAAATATGGCCAGGTTGTCAGCCTAACGTAGATGACACAGGTTCTTTCCCTTGATGTTAATTCCTTAGAACGTTCAATCCAATCCACCAAAGATTAACTCCAGCACTGCTATAAACAACCTTGGGGACAGTCCCCTGTCTCCCTGTCTTACAAATCTTCTAATAGGGATTATTTATCAGTATTATCCAGTTTAATTCTACTAACAGTTCTTGTAAATGTTTTTTAGTATTTTATGTTTTGTAGTGCTATCCAGACTGGTGAAGTGTGGGTTTTGATCCCATTGTAATCAATGTAGGCCATATATAATTATATATTATACTCCTGGTGTTTTTCAATGACTTGCTCAATAGCTCAATATGGTCTACAGTTGAGAAACACCTTCTAAACTTGATACAATAAAATAAAAATGAACAATTACAGATGAGACAAATTGTTTTTGGAGAAAATAGTAATTGCTGTGTCTATTATATAATATATATTTTCACTTCAATGTATTTATACAGGGCGTCCCAAACTTATGGGACATGAAAGGGAAGTACCTTAAATATCGTAGATAGTGTATTTTGCTGAAAGAAGACTTTATGTTATTTTTAAAAGTTAGTCATTCAGCATTCATAGATTCTCTAAAAATTACTTGCTTCGTCTGGGAATTGAACCGTATTAAATCTCAAAAAAAAAAAACATCCTACTTTTAAGATGCCAATCGAAAGAATAGCTAAAAAATAATAACTCTGCTTAAGTAACATTGTATTTTAAAAGAAAGGAATAATGTAAAATTCCTTCATGTCCCATAAGTTTGAGACGCCCTGTATAGTTGAAGTAGAATCAAATCATACATTTGTGTTATACATATAAAACAGGTGTATTTTACCCATCATTCCTCTCCCACATAATGGCAATGTCACAGAGTTGTATTTCATTCATCAAATCATCTTCATCTCTCGTTCACTAAAAATATACTTTACTAATAATAATATTTTAACAATTTCAGGTTATGGAATACATGGTGGGTGGTGACCTGAAATCACTATTGGGCATGTATGGGTTTCTGGAAGAGTCCATGGCTGTCTTCTATATAGCAGAAGTAACTTTGGCTTTAGATTACTTGCACAAGCACAATATTATCCACAGAGACCTGAAGCCTGACAACATGCTTATTGCTAAGAGTGGTCATGTTAAGCTGACTGACTTTGGCCTGTCTCGTATTGAGATCCATAGAGGTGAGCTGGTCAATTTGAATAAACATCTGTATATAGAGTATACAGAGATTGGTTTGGATTTTGACAGGTTAGACGAATTACTCCGACCTGGCGATGAGGATCTTTTCTAATTATGTTCCTGATAAGTACCTACGCACCCGCAATTATCACCTCTTTGCTGAAGCTACGGCCCGTACAGACACACATCAAAATTCGCCAATCTTCAGCGCCCGAGTCCTTCGCAACAATGTCTTAAATGTGCAGACTGACCTGTTTTCTGACAATAGTCTCTAATATTCTAAAATAATTTGCTGAATATGGTTTCCACAAAAATTCTCTATAAAGAGTTTGACAGCTAGAATATGAATATATATTAAATCATCATTTTAGTCTAAGCCGAACAGGGACATTGTGCTTACTCCATGAGACTAAAACGTTTTGTTAACAGACTCAGTACTATGTAAAACCTAGGGTCCTATTGCATCTTTTGGGTATTAGATTTCTTGAATTATGCAGGGAATGTTTGGACAGCCATACGATAATGAGACCGCCCGCTAACCCTTATTAGTCCATCACTATTAAACCTAACACATATTTACCTTTAATAGTACTTACATAATTTTTAATTATTTGAGCTAAATGTTTTACTGAAGTAAGATTAAAAACTATTTTTATTTTTTCAGATTTGGAAATCTCCGACTTTGTTAACAGAACTCCGAGCCTAAACTTGCGAACTCCAGGCCAGCTGCAGTCTCTGACATCTCACTTGTCGTTTGGCTCAGGGGGAGACAAGGACAGTACATACAATTCGTCGGTGGAACCCTGTGAGAACCTCATTGATGAACTAAAAGAGACGTGTACGCCACAACTCTATTTATAGGCTTAATAATTCATTTTATAACCAAATAAGTAGCTAAGCTTAACTAGCTTATAATATTAATATAGCAAGTTAAAGTATTCAATAAAAGTCATTATATTTACATACTAAAAGGGCGAAGGATACTCTGCCTACTTTACCTACTAGAAATTGTTTGTTATACTTTTGGCCAAATAAGCAATTTGAAAGAATGTGACTGTAAGCCGGCCTATTTTCTAATTGCAGGTAAATCGAAGGGGCTGTTTGGTGAAATAGGAGACTTGAAAACTGGGGTCCTGGATCACTCTCAATTGTCCGGCATACACCCCTTTATGAGTGCTGAGAGCATTAATTTGGATGACGCGATTGTATGTTAACTGTTGACTAGTGACCGCGGCGGCGCGTCGAGCTTGTAAGGGATTTGAGCAGCGTGTAATGAGGCCACTCACATTGTTTGCATTTATTTAACATTTAACACACCAGCTATTGATCACACTCGACTCGAGCCTTACATTTACAGACTGATTAGTTTTATACACATTGATTATCATCATTGATTATCATTTACACATTGATTAGTGTTTAGTGCGAGTTCATACATTTGCCATTTGTGTGTAGTAGTGAGTCGAGTGTGAACAGTAGCAGGTGTGTTAAAAGTGTTGAACAAATTCAAATCTAGAGAGGAAAATGGAAGCAGCCCTTATGCATGCTGCTCAAATCCTTTGCTGCCCAACGCTCCACTTTCATTGCATGCTGCATGCTTTAATTTTTATATCTTGCGATGAAAGCGGCGGGTTCGAACCCGTGTGAGTTTATCGCAACTAATACTCGAAATATTTTTGATATTTATCAGTCACTTTTTCAGTTAGTCAGTCTCAGTTTGATATTTATCAGTCAGTTCACTAACTAGGTCTAGTTATCCCTCTGGATTGAAAGGTCAGATAACAGTACGGTTTCATTAAAAATCAGTGTTTACGTTAAATCTCGGACTTAGGTTGCGTGTACTTGTACAAGTTGTAGTACTTAAATTGTTTGCCTTGTTGTGAAGAAATATAACTTTACCTGATCAGTCTGATTTCGGACACTAGTGAGCATCTATTTCAATTAATAATCAATTTCCAGTCACAAGATTCGGGTTCTGAATCTTTAAGCTCGTACCACACTTGCGAGAGCTCGAAAACGGATTCATCCAGAGATAATAAGTCCACCGACCTGAGTAGTAACACTGCGTCGTCAATGGAAGAGTCCATCATATCTGCTGATTCTCAACATGATCAGTCAACGTCACCGCTGTGTAGAGGACACTCTTTAAAAAGAATACCTAGGTAAGTGGGTGTTTTCACTCAACCTAACCTTTGTAACAATAATCAATCAATGTCAAACAGCATTCATTTTGTCCACAAAACTTACAGTCGTGCCTTAAATTAAAAATGACCAAGGAACTTAAGTGGCACTGGGCTGGGCACAAAGTATGCAGTACCGATGGCAGTTGGGGAAGCTGCAGCGAAGGCAGATTCCTCACAAGGTGGACCGACGACCTGGTAACGATAGCGGGAATCCGCTGAATGCAGGTGGCGCAAAACTGGCCATTGTGGGTCGCATTGGGGGAGGCCTATTTCCAACAGTGGACGTCCTTTGGCTGATATGATGAAGATGATAACAGCTAGGTTCTAGCATAATACTGCTGATTTAATTTACGCAAATTACAATTTTATTACATTTAATATGCAACATAAGAACGTTAAGATTTTTATTTATTGCAAAACCAACTACAACACAATACACTACAGGTAAAAACTTTATAGGAATATAATATAATATAATATATAATAAAAACCGAAGAGTATGCGTTAACTTTGTTTAATCAGCCGTTCAGGTCGTTTAACAAAAAGGCGATATTTCCTTGTGTAATCTTAAATCTAATTGCTCGACTTGGCCGTGCTCCCCGATATAGGTCAAACCTACAATTACTATACTATACTAACTTTTACTGTTACTGTGTATTTAGTTTAATTTAACATCAAATGAATTTTAAATTAGGTTTATATAAATTTAGTTTCAGAGCAAAGAAAAGAAAAAGGATTCTAGATGTCGACGGCGACACACCCACGGGTGTCACAAGCCTCGCGGAGTCGAAGGAGAACCACAGCGGCCTGACTCAGGAGATCATGGCGTTGGAAGTTAGTCAGAACACGCCCAAGCGTATGTCGTTGCATCCCACGCCAGAGAGACGCAAGAATCCGATCAAAGGCGTTTTGAAGAAGAGGTATAGTGTACAGAATATTAGGCGCGTTTTGTGAGCGTGGCGGTAGCGCAGCGTGACACCGGTGTGGCTAATGTAACGAAATAAGGCACACATTCGGACGGCAGCGTCGCGGCCCGCTGCGCCACGCTCACAAAACCTGCCTATTTGCCCAAGCCTTAAATATAACTTTTTATTGGCCTCCTAGCCTAGCTTATTCGGTAGTGTCTACGAAGCTGTGGGCCTCGACTCGAATTCTCAAGGCATGTATTTGTGTTTGACGGAAATACGTAGGTGTACTTGTGTTATGGACTTTACATATGCGGTAGTGGAAAGCGCCATAAGGTACCTTTCCATGTGGACTACCACATATGAATTTATGCGGGCCATAGCCATATCAAGCGGGAGTCGGCTTGTATGGACGCAATGCCGCTATTATTCTATTAAATGAGTATATTGTCGTCTAGTACAACCAACACAAGCCTTATATTGAGCGTATACTATAGGAGCGATTTGTTTAAGATTGTCTCAAAAAATATTTTATAATTTATTTATAACGCAAATTAGCGTATAATACAATGCGTATTAATCAATAATAAATATATATGGTAAATTGCCAGTAACTGGCCGCTTTCCAATAAGTGGCCACCTTATACTGATAATTACTGTTGTTTACCTACAAATAGAACACATTTTCTAATATAGTTTCAGTTACTGGCCACCCTTCAATAACTAGCGACCTCACACTAAAATGAATAAATAGAGTTAATTTTTAGAGTAATGTGGCCACTTTATTGGAGGGTTGCCAGTTACTAGCGAATTACTCTGGCAAATGTCAATTTATATACTTCTTGCATGTTTGTTTTTATAACATGTACATTTCACAGATGGGCTTCTCAGAATGACAGCCATCATTTTAACGTAGGCGTCATATTTTCAACGCCTGTATCGAATAACAAATCACCAGATGGTAAAAAGAAGCAAAAAGCCACTCGATTCAACTTACCCAAGGATGACCAACCAATGTCCGGGACTAAGGAGAGGGCTATAGTGTTCAGTAAACATATTTCAACTAGTTTAGAAATATTTCCTACTAGGAGAATGAGCAAGGTATGTAACATTATTTGTTCATCTATTGTTATAAGTAATAAGTTTGATTATTATAGTTTTCATACTCTGGTAAAATGATATTAATGGCTTATGTGCATGTTGTGATTTTGTCGTATGGCATATGTAAGAGAGAGAGTTGTTTTAGCTGATATTCTATACAACCAAATATGAAGCTTAAATACCCTAACCTTTACAATGCCTGTAGAAAAGACGCGAATTTATTGATCTGTATGACAACATTTTGATTTTATGAATAATGCTACATAATTCAGGCTATTCTTATATTTTCCGTTTAAACTGGCTCACCGCCATTTGTAAACTTGTGTCGAGTTATTTTGATAGCGTGAAATTGCCGAAGAATGTGGTGTTATATTGCTTCTCGAGTAATAGGTTTCGAAGTCCGATGCTTTACATATAAATACACATATTAATTGCAGGGAGAAGGAACTCGATCCCCCACAGAGTGCAAAACTCCACTAGCAACAGCTCAAACGCCATACAGAACTCCAAAGAGCGTGAGGCGAGGGAACCAGGTCTCTGATCAGAGAATTCTTGGAACTCCGGATTATTTAGCCCCTGAACTTCTATTGAAGTAAGATATCTTTCTTCCTTTCTGTCTTTATTCAAATGATATGTATTTGAGAATCGGATCGGCTTTTCTACCACTTTTCTCAACTGACCGGCTGTTCTACCATTAATTTGACCCTCATTTCCTACGTAGTACATAATCAACCTACACTGTCGTAATGTCCTCTAAAACATCGATTCCTTGAAAAAGGAAGTCGGTAGCCGAGGACCGATGCCGAGGATATGTTTGATAGGGCCTGACTCGCCATGAGCAAGCGAATATTGGCTAAGATATCAGTCATCACGAGCTCACTCGAGCGACAGTTATTGACGAGCGATCTTTAAAAAACAGATAATCGAACATTATTAAATAGCTCATCCATACACCTCGATAAAAGTTTGATTCGTATTATTATTTACAGACAGGGCCACGGGCCTCAAGTGGACTGGTGGGCGCTGGGCGTTTGTTTGTATGAGTTCATGACGGGCGTGCCGCCGTTCAACGATGAGACCCCGCAAGCAGTGTTCAAAAATATTTTGTCTAGAAGTAAGTTACTAACTAACTAAGAAGTAAGTTAACTATTTTATGGTTTTTGAACTGTCTTTCAGTGAATCGTCTACCCCTCCTTAAAGGCTCTACTGAGCCTTATACCGCTTTTGGCAACATAATTTCTATTCTAATGAATTTTGGAATTATTGAGATTGTATCAGTTTTTTCACGATGACTCTTAAATTATTAGTACGGGAGCCGGAGGGATTACTAACACAGGTATGCATATGCTTAATTAACTTCTATGGTTTGACTACAGGTTTGGCCTAGTGGCTATTGACGCTGCCTATGAAGCCGATGGTCCTGGGTTGAAATCCCAGTAAGGGCATTTATTTGTGTGACAAACACAGATATTTGTTTCTGAGTCATGGGTGTTTCATATATGTATTTAAGAATTAAGTGTTTGTATATATATATATACTCGTATATATCATTGGCTCAGTACGCACAACACAAGCCGTCTTGAGCTTACCATTGGGCCCAGTCAATATGTGTAAGGATGTACTGTAATATTTATATTATTATTTATTAATACACGTATTTTGTTTCAGACCTTGAATGGCCGGAAGGCGAAGAAGCCTTATCAGAAGAGGCAGTATCTGCCGTAGAAGCCTTACTTACTATGGAGCCCTCGGACCGACCGGCGGCCGTCAAGGTGAAAGACATGGCTTTGTTTAAAGGCGTGGACTGGGACAACCAACTCAAGGCTGAGCCTCCCTTCGTACCTACACCCGATGATCTGCATGATACTGGATATTTTCAAGGTAAATTCGATTAAAATATACTTTGGAATAAGGATTAAAACTTCCTTATGGTAATTTCACATTGAACTGCAAAGACGTGCAAATAAAGAAAAACTTGCAAATATAGTCTCCTTTTTGTAAAACGTTATAATAGCCTATGTAGAAGCGTTGGTCTAGCGGTAAGAGAGTGTGTCTTGCAATCCGGAGGTCGCAGGTTCAAACCCAGGCTTATGCCAATGGGTTTTATCGAAGACGATGATAACAGCCGATGTATATAGATGTTCTATGGCGCCATATGTACGTGTTACGGCAGGGAACTAGATTAACGATAACATTTTTTATATAGGTACCACTTGATGAAAAGGAATAATTTTGAAATACCATAATTCTTTATAATTATCCTTTATATGTGACGTTCCGTGGATAAAGGTACCTTATGGCGGGTGGAGCTTACACCATTGTTAACGGCGCTTCAATACTAATGTAATGCTTTGCAACGTAAGCGCCAAGCACCATAAGGTACCTTTACCCCCGGAACTTCACATATCTAGTATGTAATTATGGGTTTATAATAATTTAATAAATACCCCAGAAAACCAGCCTCCTAAAGCTAAATTGATATTGTTTCAGCTCGCAACATCTTACAGCAACTACAGGTGTCCAACTTTGATATTTAATAAGTGAGTGCTAGTTTAGTTGGAACGGAACAGTGGTACCGGAAAAGTAAGGACTTTTATCGTAACTTTAATAACAATATGTTCAAGTAAGGATGAAATTCGCGCTGCGGAATCTCACGTTTAAAAGAGATCAGCTGTGATACTGTTTTAGGTAAGTTATATTTAATCATGCTCGAAACGCTTAGTATATTTCTTTTTAAACTTTTATTTATATAAATAATAAAGGCAATACATCCTTTGCCAAATAAAAAATATAGCCTTTTCCACTCTAATTAGCAGATGTGCAATGTACAAGAGTGATCAATCTTTTCAGTAATTAAAAAAATGCGTTTACAGTCTGGTCAACCTTTTTCAATACTAAAATAAGGCGCGCAATACAATATATCGGCGTTCGTGGTTGACTCTCCATGCCTACATTATTTGTTTTAGATGTTTATTTTAGTGGTGGATATATTTGAACAGACTACCAATTTTAGAATAATTGTTCTATAATTTAGAAACAATTTAATGTAGTATTTGATTTATATGGTTTCGTAATTAAGACTGATGTATGAGCTGTGTAATTATGATAATATTTATAGTTTACTTGTAGTGCGAAGATTTCAATGTATTATTAGTAGTTTGTTACACAAATATAAATGTTGTTAAACCTTATTTAAATATGGTATTTAAAATAAAACAAATGTATTATCATAAAAAAAATATTTATTTTTTGATCTAAATTACGAAATTGGCACAATTTCCACTAATTAAATGCGTTGCATAATATAACAATACCAATTGATTAAGAAAGGCAAGATTTCTGTTGTCTTTCTCAAAATAATTGATATACTCGATAAGCAAAATGGAAATTTACAAAAGCACAAGAAATAGGCGGTCAAAACGCGTTAAAGAACTTAATCTTATTATTCAATAGTTAGGATTTATTAAAGGCTAGACGCTCGTTGCAGACATCGTCATCATCATCAATCTATTGCAGTCCACTGCTGCCCTCGTCTTCAGACAACGGCACAGTTCATGTAAAAAAACACATATTTTTTTTTCAAATAAGTGTGCTAATAGCCGAATATAACTTCGACTTTCATATTCCGTAGGTAGTCTTCAAGTTCCCACAATTTCTCTCAATACTTTATGTAATTAATAATTAATCTTATATCTCCGTTCGTAAAATCAGTGGCGATTTCTGGAGTGTTAAGGGGAAGCGGCCCAAATGTCTAGAACTACTTGGAGTTCTTCTGTATCCACGGCAGGAAGGCGGTGACGCGCGTGTAGACGCCGGGGTAGTGGCCCTTGCCGCAGCCGATACCCCACGAGACCACGCCCACCTGCGTCCAGCGACCGCCCTCGTTCACCATCAGAGGGCCGCCACTGTCACCCTGTTCCAACAAAAACGTTACATTAAATACAGGATTTTCGGATAAAAAAAATCCACGGGTTAGATACATTGAAACTGTTTTTTACGACCCTTTATATGTTACCCGCTGTGCCCCGCGGTGTTACCCGCGGGAAAAACGTAGGCTATGTGTTAATCCAGGATGTCGGCTAACTCCATACTAAATTTGATTAAAATCGCTCCAGCCGTTAAGACGTGAAGAAGTCAAACATACACACTCATAAAACTTTATATTAGTGTAGATAGATTAATTAAGTGATACTAAAAAACCGAGACGGCTAAATTGTTACTTTACCTACATTTAACAAAAAAACTTTATTGTTAAGTTTTCTTTACTTTTCTTCCAAACAAAACAATAGACAATAATAAAAGAATGAATTGATTTTTTCGTTTAACTTTCATAACCACTAAAAATATTGTATAGAACAATTGTAAATCTTAATACATTATTTGACAGCTCTTACCGACTGTCGCAAATAAAGGAAAAAGGTGGGTGTACTTACACTGCAAGAGTCCATACTGGCTTTACCGGCGCAAAGCATGTGGTCGACGATGCCACCCGGGGCGGCAGCGCCGTACTTCAGTCTGCACTCCTGGTTGGTCCATATCGGGATTGAAACCTCTTGGAGTACGGAGGGCTGCGGGCCAGCTGTGGCAAATATGTACATCAGAATTAGATTTACGAATGAGGGATGTAACCGATGTGGTTTTATCGGAACCGAAAGCGGAATTAGATGTTTTAAATTTAGTTTATCGAAACCAGAATCGGAGCCCGAGTGATAGGTCAGCACGTGGCAAGTGGGAACCTCAGCTAATAACAGGAATAAACCTCTTTGTGTTTGATGTACGCCGCTCATACTCCGTTATATTGCTGTGACATCCGATATAACTTCTGTTTTAAAATGTTTTAAAAGTAACGGAACCGGTCCCGGAGCTCTGTAAGATCCTTGATGAGGATAAACGCGAAGTAAGCGTAGGTGGCGCTGGAATGATATCTATATGATATTTTTTAAGCACAGGTTAAAAAAAACAATTCGGGAAATCAATAGAATGCAATAAAAGGAGTAGTCCAGAACCTCTGTAATAATTGTCGCGAAAAATGTAAGGCGGCGCCGAAGAAATGATAGAAGCATTTCGTTTGTTACATACCTTTTTTGTATAGTTAATCCGTAATCTTAGTCTTTGTGCGACATAAGTTACATATTTAAGGATTAAGTAAATAAATCATACGATTTTACTTGAATTTAGTGTTATAAAAATTACATTAGTGACCTCTACAAAAGAAAGGCTTCACTTAATACGTTGCAAATACTCAACAGAAGGTCATACATTTTTGAATAATAACAAAATCACTTATTTTCCATAACGTATACGTCTTACATTTGTAAAAGATGTATTTGTTTTATAATACGAACGAAAATTGTTAAATTAGCGAGTGGTTCGCCCATCCTTACCTATGCTATGATTAGATTGAATCGAGTAGCGCGAAAAGCTCGGCGCCCCCTTAATGACTTTTTCTTATTGCACAAACATCTATCTTATACGCTTACTTTAAATATCTGTGTTAACCCGCCCACTAGCATAGGCAAGGACTCTCTATGGTGCGTAATTTACAGTTGGGATTTACCTTCTCGCAAACTGCCCCAGCCAATAACAGTTCCAATTTGACCCGAGTAGGCGCGGCTGCCTGACGGAAGGCAGATGGGCTTGCTGTTTCTTGTAAATGGCACTGGTTGGTCCAAAGTCAGGATAGCCACGTCATTGTACTAAAAAAAAAACAAAGATATGATTTTTTTAAATGATGATGAAAGGCCTTATTTTTTCAATATTTATTCTAAACTAGCTGTCCCGGCGAACTTTGTACCGCCTGAACGCCAATAAATAGGGTATTTTTGATTGAACTCATCTCTTCCAAACTCCTTAATACATGTCCTCGGCTAACGAGCTAGGCTTGATTATATATTTTTTTTTCAGTGTCTAAAATTTAAAATAATTACCAATAAGTCAGATTTAACTTTGTTGCGCTAAGGTTTTTGCCTATTACTATTACACAAAAAAGTAAAACATGCTCAAATGGACGATAGTTCATTTTAATCTGTAAGCGTAAAATTATACAGCTACAAGTAAGTATTCATCATTATCATCATCACGTCAGCCGAAAGACGTCCACTGCTGGATGCCGCCCCCAAGACGACCCAAAAAAAACAGGTTCTGCGCCTTCCACATCCAGCGGCATCCCGCGACCTTCACTAGGTCGTCGGTCCACCTTGTGGGAGGCCTACCTACGCTGCGTCTTCCATTTCGTGGTCGCCACTCCAGAACCTTTCCGCCCCATCGGCCATCGGTTCTGCGCGCAATGTGTATTAAGATGCGATAATTTAAAGCACGTTTATCAGTTTGTATGATAGTTTTCGCTTGTCTTTTCTTTACCAAGGTGCGCATGTCGAACCCGCGATGGCGCACGACTCGCTTGATTTTCCTCTCGATGTGTTGCGTCTCGGTGTGAGTGTGGATGTTGTGGTCGGCTATCCTTGCTGTCAAACGTGCCACGTCCCATGAGGTCATACTGTAAATAATAGTACCTACTCATATAATTCAATATTATATTTTTTACTTTTTCCAATGAAGATATTCTGCTTATAAATTAGTACATTTTGTTCTTGAAGAATGAAGAGTTTGAATACAAGTATTATCTGTTGAACGTATTGAACTACACGGTCGGTGAGCCCGGTATGTGCTGGCCGACACAGCAAGGTATCACGTGTTGATCGAAAGTAGATAAGCGAGCCGCTATACAGCTGGCGTCCGCCGTTGAAGAGGGTGATTGTAACGAGATATTAGTAAAGTACGTACTGGGCCACACAGTGAGCCGCCGACAGCACATGTCGATCGTCGATGAGGGAGCCGCCACAGAACTGACGCCCACCGTTAAAAAGGGCAACAATCCACGGCCACTCGTTCAAGTCGGCGCTGTGTCCGCCCACAATGCGTTCTTCGTCTAAGAAGGCTTCGTACGTCTGAAAACAAAGACTAACTTTACAAACAGCTACATACACTCATCAAAGTTTACGCGTCAACGGGATATAATGACTTAATCAAGTAAGACAAGTAAGTAACATGAAGCGGGCTAACAAATTGAAAAGTAGTGGATGCAGCAAGCAGTGTTGCTACGTTGGAGTTTGTCGCTAGTCGCTAGGAAAACTCGTAAGTTGCATATCTTTTTCTTACATTTCTTGAGGCAAATCCTCTGTAACTACTTTGTCTCGTAATAGGCAAACTGATGGGATTACGGTTTGCTAGTACAATACGTCTACCACAGACATAGTTTTGGTGATCTTACTTGGTCTTACTTGCTGAGTGGGGTTCACTAATAATATCTGTTTAGAAATGAAAAAGATTACCCGGTATCCGTTTTTCATGCCACAAGAGCCGTCGGCAGCTGGCGCAGTGGTAGGATTCGTAGGTCTTGTGGGCTGCGTGGGGTACGCTGGAGGCCAGGACTGTGGACAATCTCACTTTGTAATGCAGTAACTTTTAGCTTAACTTTCACTCAACAGGCACTCTAAACACGACCGGTATGGCCTAATGGGTAGTGACCCTGCCTATGAAGCTGATGGTCCTGGGTTCGAATCCCAGTCAGGGCATTTATTTGTGTGATGAGCGCAGATATTTGATCCTGAGTCATGGGTGTTTTCTATCTATTATATATGTCGTCGTCTAGTACCTACAACACAAGCCTTACCGAGCTTACCGTAGGACTAGGTTGATTTGTGTAAGATTGTCCCGAAATATATATATAAATATTTAAAAAAAAGTCACTTTTAAACTTTCACTTAACAGGCACTCTCTAAAGACCTCCATCGGCCAACGGATCTACGAATCTTCTTAGTTTTATTTGTGGTTTTCATTTGAGAGAAATGACTGCCCATACAGAAATCGTTATATTCGTTACCTGTTTAGTGGTTGATGGGGTAGAAGTAGGTGGTCTTGTGCCCCACGTAGTTTGTGTTGGAGGCTTAGTCGTTACTCCAGCAACTAAAAAAATATTATTAAAATTAACGTTGGTATCTGGCTACAAAACCAATCAAAATGGTGACCCTTAAAAATTGTTTTAGAATATTTGGAACACTTATTATGGGTGAGTAAGTAATCTTTTTTTAAATGTATGTTGTTTTAGCAGTTGGTACCTCGTCTATTGTAGAGTGTAGCACGCGTTGCCAATTGCCATACCGATTTCTTATGGATAGCAGAAGTAGATAAAGAGTAATTTCATGATCATTATTAACATGTCAGTTAGGTATCTACTACTTTTAGGCGACTGGAACGCTACCGTGAAAGTCTCACTCTCGTGACTCCTTAATTGGAGTAGGTAAAAGAAAAAGAAGACTGTGCGCCTACTGGGATAATCGGTGGTCACAGCGCGTTGATTTAGCGCAAGTTTTTCCGGACTATCTACGTAGCGAGAACGCTGCCATGCCAGGCAACCAGGGATTCTCTAAATGACCAGTTTGCAATCCCAACTGTACCTAATGACGGGGGGTGAGTAGGTGCGGTGTGGTCGGGTGGGTGAGTCGGCAGTGGAGGGATGGTCGGCGGCCACTGTGCTGGGATCTGACGCATGTTGCCTCCGAACTGCCATTGCGGCGAGAAGGCTGCCAGACCACCGGGGAACCTTCAAAAATAACAAAACAAGATAGGGATGTTGCAACATAATTATAGATTTTTATTCTTATATCCGTTTAATAAACGTCTCTAAAACATTCTTCAGCTAAATTATGTTTTGTTCTGATCTGACATTTTGACTATTATGTTTATAAGATAGACAAAACATTAATTAACTAGAGTAGGCTTGAGAGGAGTTAATGAAGAAGCGGTACAAGTACAGACGCCCTGAAGTACATCATAACAACTGCACACTAAGAGTTCTTTCTGTCTTGGATATTGTTGACCCAGTTACATAAAAAGCCACCAATCATCATCGTCATCATCTTCATATCAGTCGAGGGTCGTCCACTGCTGGACATAGCCCGAAAAGCGACCCACTGTAACCGATTTTGCACCACCTGCATCCAGTAGATTCCAGTGATATTAACTATGTCGTCGGTCCACCTTGTGGGGAGCTGCTCACGTTGCGTCTTCCGGTACGTAACCATACATTTTTGCAAGTTTGTCTCTAATAGCCCATTGCCAGCAAGTAACATTTAGTTGAACTAGCAGAATTGGGCAAGCTATGTTATTGACGTTAGTGAGAAATCATACTTACGCTTGATACGCTAGCGGTGGTGTCTGCGCTGGTACAACCTGGGGCAGCATGCCCAAACGCTGAACATCAGGTTCTTGTTGAGGCGGCGTGCCCACTGGCTCAGTGCAACACACTCCGAACACCTTCGATAAGAAAATTGGGTAGTTCAGTGAAGGATTCTCAATGAAATCATGGGTAGAATCTGAAAGGTACTATCTGCATCTGTACAGGCCAGTACCAACATACATACTAAGGCTTATTCTCAGAGGTTACATTTTTGTATTTCCATCCATTGAAAACATGTTTAGTGGTTCGAGTACCGGTTCGTACCACTGAGTGTCTCAACAAAGCATCAACAAGCATCTATGAAATATCCTTACATATTCATTCCCTCTAAAGATGGTAAAGAAAACCATCCAGACCCTGCACTTATTCCCAATAAGACATAATAGTTTTTTTTTCTGGTTTAAAAAATCAGAAGAAAGTCGCTTTTGTAAAACAAGTCTACGTCAAATACTACGTAGACCGAGCGACATCCCAAAACGTTCAAGTTGATAAACAATATCAAGTGTGGGTAGTTTTAAAACCTCGCGCGGCTAGAAGATGTTGATTGTCAACTTGTCCGGGATCACGAAAATAATGTCGTTCTCGTTCTTAATTAATTAATTCAGTTAATTTTAAAATTTAGATACACCGGTTAAGTCCATTATCACTTGTAATGTGTGAAAACCGTGAGTTTAAATTAAATCAGTATATTGGGATTAGATTGACGAGCGGACCCCATTGAGCCGTGGCACAAACTTCGGGACAGACGTTAGGTAGATGATGATCAAGACAAGACCACTTCACCAGCTGCGTCAAGTATAAATGATTGTGTGGATCACAGTTGGGCGTCCGTTGCTCTCATATATTGATAATGAAATTAATGAATCAAGTTAACAAAAATATTCTGATGTACCATCAGAATATTTTTGCTCGCTGTGTTCACGTTAAAGTTGCCGAATAGAACCTAACGATGCTTGAAACTTTTTCCTTATACAAGACTGACCAGCGTTTGACCTCAATCACACCTGATGGTAAGTGTCGACGAGGTCGAGGGTGTAGCACGTTGGTTCAGGAACAGCCTATATAAGGAAGCGAATGCAGTTCCTTTGCAGTCCGCATTAGGAAGGATGATGCGAATCGCTTCGTCTGGCTCGTTCGCTGGATGTCCGGTGGTAGATGGCGGAATTAAGTGCCTACTACATACACGACTGTGAGGGTCTAAATATACTACTATAATAGCCCATGTTTTTTACTATTCAATTCCACCGTGCTATCTAGTATATAGGTACCTATATCTCATTTTATTTTCATACATATTAAATGAATATTATTATTACATACCTAGTATTGAAGTCTATAGAACCTGTACAGGTTTTCGATATTTTAGGAAGGCTTATTCTCCGAGGTTCAATTATTCTTCGTAAAACTGTCCCGTATCACTATAATGACATGTATAACTAACAGGTATTCATCATTGCCATGCCGAGAAGAAAACCGGACCGAAGATTAATATCAGTGACCATACAATAGTAGTCGTATTAATTTACACTATTTATAGAAAGATTATACCAAGCGAAACGTTTTTTAGTCCTACTCAAATTACAACCTCTGCCATTGAAATAAATATGTAGCCACAAAGTAGGTACCTGCCTACCTGCATTGTAAAGATTATACCCAAGAAATATTAAGGCCACTGCCAGTACTGCCACATACGTATTGATAATTGATTACCTCCTTACGTATTCTTCCTTTAGGTCAACAGTATTTTAACGACAACATAATTAAACTACAAATGTCTCTGTACATTACGATTATAGCCGTTCCAGGGCAGACGTAATTGCGACTACTTTATAGTTTTGGTTTTCAATACGTTTTATACAACATAAACCGTATAAATCTACCGTCTTCTCACTGATTTACGAACCATCGTACGTTCAATTTATTCGTACTTATTTCTGTATCCCTGATACATAAATTTCATAAGACATATATATTATGTTTTGTACAATCAGCTGCAAAGAAAAGCCATACGAGTTTATAGGGCACGGTCGTACCTTTTTACAGTAGCTGACCGTACCGTACTTACTTCATACTTTGAACTACGTATGAACCAATAAAACTAGGACGTTCGGTTGTACTAGCGTCTAGTAACATATTTCAGTATCTATTTTGTTCGGTGCTTAGACCTGGGCCGGTACCGCGAACATCGAAGTTCACATATATTTCGGGCATCTTAATCTTTTACTAAAATTAAGGTGTCATGAGAGTGACAGAGACAATCGTCCGAAATTTACGAATATCGTTTTTCGCGGTAACGCCGCTGTGCTTTCGAGTCCGGGCGGGCATTGTCTTCTATTGAAGGGAAATAGAGTTGTTATAACCTTATAACCGATGGAAGTCTGAGCTCCGTACAAAATGTATGAAAATGATACCTATTGCGTTGCTGATGATAATGATGATGTTGATGTCATAGACCGCAGTAATTCCATAGTAGGAATTAGGTATGGATGGGAGCCCTATGTTTGTCAGTTCAGTTCTTCATCCATATTTTCATTTTAGAAACGTATCAATACAAACAAAAGGATTATCAAAATCGGACTACTCTGTAAAAAGTAACGCGTGGTCTTAACTAAATAGAAGAAAAAATATAGGTACGCGTCGACTTGAGAACCTCCTCCGTTTTTTTTCGCCGGTAAAAAATACATCATTAGCTTTTAAATGTCAAAATGAGATACCTATCTAGTGTTGACTCTTATCAATACTTTTGCATCTGAATTTTGAATATTATGAAAATGCAAGAGTTACTAGATTTTCGCTTACTTATCATAAATTATCGTTTGGTTCCCTAAGCTTTTAAACCATTATTACATGCACCGCCACCGCCTGCGTAACTTTTTTTTTTATGACATAGGCGGCAAACTAGCAGACGGATTGCCTGGTGGTAAGCAATTACCGTCGCCCATGGGAACCCGCAACACCAGGGGAGATACATGCGCGTTGCCGGCCTTTAAGGCGGGGTTGGTGCTCTGGGAACCTTACTCACCACCAGGAACACAACACTACATACCTGAAAGGTAGCAGTGCTATTATGGCTGTGGTCTTCTGTAAGGAGGAGGTACTTCCCCAGTTGGGCTGCCCCAGATTCAAACGTGATGGTCATCGCGGTGCCCTACCTCTCATTGTTCGACGTAATTTAAGGACATACCCGGGTCCAAAATACACAAATGTATTCTAACCTAATACTAACCTCCATGTTGTCAGCGCTGATGTAACTGCAGGTGTCGTAGTGGCCCATGATCCAGCCGTTGGTCCCGGACAGGTCGGCCACCTTCAGCAGCGGGTAGCAGTCGTGGAAACTCTTACAGGTGCCTTGCTTGCCCAACGTCGTTTCGCAGTCCAGGCCGAACGCTCCTTCGGTTTGCACCTAGTAAATTAATAAATTTCCCTATTTTGGTTGCCAGTACATGCCATCATTTTATGATTTGTCTAGCTAAATAACACTCGCCATATCGTTTAAAACTCGTCGTTTAAACATTTGTCTAGCAATGATTAGATATATTGTAAGATTTGTAAGAAAGGACAAAAAATTTTTAATGGCTAAGATATTTTTGATACGTCATAAAATGCCTCTAAAAACTAACACGTAACTACCAGCAATTCGCTTTACTGCCAACATTAATAGTACATTACTGCAGCCGCCGGGAAAAAGGGGGTTGAAGGCTGAGTTGTATATACGGCCGACTGTAAGGAGGCCGGATAGTATACGAAGCCTTCAAGACCCTTTCACGGTTAGGCATGTATAGTGCTTTTCTCAAACTAATGCAATGAAATAAATAAAAAAATACCACTGAACAAAACAGCTTCACGACATAAGTTTTTTAATTTTCCCTCCAATCCCGCTTTGTAGTATTTTTGCCTTCGATGTAATAATTAATGACTATCATAAATAGTCTGGCTATAATTACTATATACAACATTTAAAAAAACCACCAAAAAAGAATGCACTTACCTTTTAAATGATGGCGCTACGGCATCTGCCTTTGGCGGTACACAATAACAAAATATAGATAAATAAAACCGGGCCCGGTTAGATTATTCAATTTTTATACACCCGTAACACTATATCTAAGTCACAAAAGCATTGAATCACACCATTTACCACTATTTAGTCTTAATAAACAGAGTTTTACACGCCGAGAAACTTTTCCATTCCGCCATTATTAAAACAACAAGTAAAAGTGTCCTGTGATTGGTTGAGTCAAAAATGCGTTCAAAAACGCGCATGCGTGGAGTAGTGTTTGGTGTTGCCAATACAATTTTAAAATTGAGAGCATGAATAATAAATATAATAATGTAATAACCTGATGATATAAATATTCAATTACATGATAAATAAAATAAATCTCTTCATACCATTTCGTCTGAAATAAGCGAGATTATTTTTTAGCCCGCTAATCATTTAGTCACTAAAAATGATAAAAAAATATAACTCAGCTGTCTGAACAGGCTTCATGAACACAGACGCCAGGTATACATAAAAAATAAAAAAAAATTACTTCCCGGCCTAGGCCTTCAATTTTATATGAAATTCGTTACCTGTCCTCTGGAGTCGATCCGCCCTAAACGTGATACTTCGAAGCCTATTATGACGCACGTAACGAAGACATTTCATTGCATGTTTGAGAAAAAAAACTTAATGCCAAGGAATTTTATAACTGACTGGCCTAATCTTAGATATACAGGGTGATCTCGGGGTCGTGCAGCAAGAAAGCAAGGCATGACACATAAACACATAATGCATAGATGAAGCTAATTATGTTAATCATTCATTTTTTATCAGCATAAATTATAATTATTTTTCAGATGCTATGAAGAAAAAATATTTTTTGTCTAAAGTTTGGTCACCCTATTCAAGTCTTGTCGATTCCCTTACTGCGTATGTCAAAAAGCATAGGGTTACCATGATTACCGAATCATGGTAACCGTATGAGACTGAGTATGGAAAAATAACGGTAGTTTAAGATAAAAATTACTTAAAAATAGGAAAATATAAATATTTATACTATTTTCATCATGTGATGAAATGTTTAGGTATGTACCTAATACCACAAAATAATTATTGACCAGTTGCACAGTTAGAAAAACTGGTTCTGAAACACGGCCCCGAAAACACCCTTTATATGTAGTGTACTTATATAGACCAGTAAAATTACCGAAACCTGGACATAATTCGATAACTGTAATTTTATTTTTCTATGAACTAAAGTAATGTTAGTTCTTGTTAAAATATAAAAAAATAAACAAATTAGGGTTCCGCGTCAATATGAAAATCCCTAAAAACTAAATTTAGGACACTTTTTAATTTCATAAGTGCAGCATAATAAATAACTTCGTAAAAGTGCCTCTATTATGATATGATGCTTGTATTTCGGTAAAAATAATCAAAATTAAACAAATTAACCGACCGTCCCTATCATTAAAAAAGAAGATTCCGTAAATTACACGTTTTCTGGCTTATCATCCCGGAAAATATTGATAACTGTAATTGAACAATTTATACTGAATAGTATATCATGTTTGATGATAAATTGTTGAAAATTAAACAGTTTCTCTTTGCAGATCTCTAATAACACAAATATGGGTAGTTTCTGCAAAACCAAAATACATAACTTCTTCAAAAGTGTTTAATTCATGTCGTCAGCATATTATTATTATAATAAAATACAAATTAAACAGAATATATCCACGGTTATTTATAATTTCTCATTTTTTCTTACTTTCGTATTAATATGAACGTTATTTCTTGCACCGTAAGGTTGTTATTTTCGTGCCTGACTCCCGCGAGCCGCGAGCAATTCTCGCGTAGAAGAAATCGTCTCATAGATACATAGGCTAAGTCAATGATTATTAAATTTAATAAACATGTGGGGTACATATACCTACATCACCACGGTTCGGCTAGAAGGGAGATTTATTGAAATAGTGTGTTTATTGGGTCGATAACAACTAAATTGTTCAGGATGAGAGTCAATGTGGACAAGACCGTCTATCAGGAAAGTCCGTTTGCCAACCAATTTCCTACATTCTCTGATAGGTATATACACTGTGTAACATGAGGAAACCGAATAATTTTGACAGCGTATTCCTCAGGCCAAAAGAAGTAAAAAATATCATGTAACTTTTGATCAACTCCGGCAAAAAAAAAATTGTTTTGTTTTTCATATTTTTTGATATAAAAAATACATTTTATTGAGAAAACTATGCCTGAAAACAAACAATGAGTACAAAAGAAAGCGAACGGTGCTGAGTTATAATTAGACCCCGCTATGAGAGGTGCAAAATGGTAGCTGTCAAGTTCTTATGGATGGGTAATCAACTAATCATATTTGTGATGACTAACGATATCGATACTCGATTTTTCAATATATTTTTTTTATGTACAAGTACCATTTATTCATTTTTTTTCTTCAGATTAATCTAGAATTTTAGAATATTATATATTTGATAAGAATATAGAAAAACATTTAAGAAATTTCTAGATATGACTGAGATAATAACGGGATCGAGTAGGAGGTAGAAGGACATTGGGGTAGAGGGCGGGTTATGTATCTTAGTATTACAAACCAGTAATATTAGTACCATTTATTTGTATACAATTTATAATATTTTTTATGAAAAGAAACATAAGAAAAGTAATAGCACCCATGAAATTTTTGTTGTACTAATAACGATTTATATTTTTAATGTCAATGATTATCATAGATCCCAAAAAAAGTTAAATTGTATACAAATAAATGGTACTGTTAATACAAAAAATGTATTGAAAAATCGAGTATCGATATCGACATCACAAATATGATTAGTTGATTACCCATCCCTAAGAACTTGACAGCTACCATTTTGCACCTCCGATAGCGGGATCTAGTTATAATCAATTTTTTTTTGTAATGGGTTATAACTCCAAATCGAGGTTAATTTCTAAAAGGTTTATTGGATATTTTAGTCTCGAAATATGGTCAGGGTAACTCTGGCAAATTTATTCGGTTTTCTCATGTTACGCGGTGTAGAGTTATATGATGGACGTCCCTTAAAAGTAAAGTATTAGTCAATATAACTCTAATCAATGTGAGTACGACCGGCATAAGATGAAACTTGATAAATGATAAGCTTACAAAAATACAACTGAATGGACAGGACATACCGGTCTCAGATGAGGTTAAGAACCTCGGAATCACTTTCGACCAAAAGCTAACTTGGAACCCTCACCTGAAAAACATTTTACAAAAGGCAAAAATGGCCTTGTGGACGTGCTGTCGAATGGCAGGAGCAAGATGGGGGATAAGACCCAAAATTGCTCTGTGGCTTTTTACAGCGGTAGTAAGGCCCATAATTACTTATGGCTCCACGGTCTGGTATAACAAGACCAACCAAAAGACAGCAGTCAACAATGTTAAACAGCCTGCAAAGTATGGCCTGTATAACAGCAACAGGGGCCTTTACCTCGACACCGTGGGCGGCCTTAGACGACACTCTCCATGCAGGTGCAAAAGGGAGGCCAAGCAGTGCGTCTACAGAATATGCACGCTAAATCGGCCTAAATGGCGCTGTGAAGCCCTAATCAAACTGAACGCCTGGGCTTTTAGCATGCCAATAGACGACATGCACAGCAAATGTCAATTCTCTAAACTACACAGTTGAAATACCTCCAAGAGACAAATGGATTGAAGACCAAATGTACGTAGAAGATAGAAGCCACCTATGGCACACAGATGGATCCAAAAAGGTTTATGGGGGAGACCTAGATTCAGAGCTAACGTCAGCATGGGGACGAGTGCCTCAATATTCCAGACCGAAGTCTTCGCCATTAACAAATGTGAGGAAATTAACCTGGATAGAAACCTAAGAAACCAACACATCTACATTAACTCGGACAGCGAAGCTGCTCTGCTGGCACTAGATTCTTTGGAAACAAACTAAAAACTAGTTCAGATATGTAAAACAAACCTAAACGCACTGGCTAACTCCAACAAAGTCATACTTAGATGGGTACCAAGACACTCCGACATTGACGGAAATGAGATAGCAGTCGAACTGGCTAGGAAGGGCGCGGACACTCCCCTGGCCGGCCCGGAACCGTTTTCTGGTATTACAAAATGGGAAGTATACTCTCTGCTCAATAACCTAGAAAAATCGAGAGCAATTACTGGGTGGAAGCTGACTAGAGAGGGCTCTTGAACACTCGAAAGCCCTAATAAAAGGATTCAACACCAAAATTGCTAAAGAGCTACTAAGAGCTCAAGAGGCACAAAACTTGCGCAGTGACTCGAATCTTGACAGTCCACTGCAAGTTGAACAAACAAATGTTTCAGATGGGTAAGAACGCCACGTGCAGGTTCTGCCAAGAGTCAGAGGAAACGGCAATGCATTTTGCTTGGCTTTATTTATATTGAAATTCCATCCGACTACTTCATATTATACTTAATACTTAGTATTCCGACGGAGTTGCAATCTGAGGACTAAAGATCTCAAACCTCTCTTACGCGGATGATACCACCTTATTTGCTACTAGTGATTGTTATATGGAGGATCTGCTGCGCAGGATGGAGAGGATTAGCCTGGAAATTGGTATTAAGATCAACCTCAGTAAGACCAATTATTGTCGATCTTGTCAACAACAACACCCGAAGTCACACATAGCGAATTGTGGTGTCGTTAAATCGTATATTTATCTAGGAGCTCTAATTTCTATGAACAGAGGATGTGTAGATGAGATCAACCGAATTGTGGCAATCACTAGAAGCGCTATGGACAGGTGACGAAAAATATGGCGGATTCGTAACACCACAAAATTACAAAAATCAGGCTCCTTAAAGCGCTTATATTGGCCATATTTGTCTACGCTACTGAGACGTAGACCCTGCGGAACAGAGAGTAAAAGACGGTGGATGCGCTGGAAATGTGGTGCTGGCGAATAATGCTTTTGGTATCGTGGACCAAAAATCGAACCAACGTCTCCATACTCCAAGAGCTTGGCATCAAGCAGCCTCTCGTCTATCCTCCATCGTTCAAGCTCGCATCCTCGCCTTTTTAGACACGTTTATCGGCGTGAAAATGTATCCATCAGCGGCGGCGCGTCCATACAAGCTTAACTAACTTTCCCACAGTTCAACAATTTTCATTGGACACATAAAGAGAAGGCGAAGCCATGTCAGCTCCTCTTGCCTAAGAAAAAATAAATGGCCGCCGTTACTGGTATCCATAGAGCGACTAGTGGTGCAGGGAAGAGTAGAGGGTGCCCAAGCGCGAGGAAGAATGCCCATTAGAGAGACGGACCAAATAAAGGCAGCCAAGGACCGCCCTTGCACAAATGCGCTAAACTAGCAGCCGTCAGGGAAGAGTGGAGATGAGCCGTCAAACGCTTATAATATTTGCACGATTGCATGCAAGCTAGATACATGAATCATAATGTTACATAATTACCATTGTAACATCCCTGTACTGTGTCTATGCAAATAAATAATTTCTGATGTCTAATTTTATATTAGGACTTTTATGACAATTAAGTTATGGTCGTTTTAATGACACATAGTAATAGACACATTAAATAACGTCAAACAAACTCTTCTTAATAATCTCCGCAATATGAACCGAACCGAATAACCTATGCTATGAAACGAAAAGTACTGAAGAAATTTTAATTTAAATAATAATTTTACACTGATGCAGCGATAAAATTAAGTTTAAAGTAACACTGGTTACTATAAAAAAATAACTTTAATTGACCTCCTTTAAAGTTATCAAAAACACGGTGTATGCTACACCTTTGATTTTCAAGAAATTGTTAACTTGTAAAACCGATTTGTAAGCTTTCATTTCTCTACAGAATCATTTATGTCAATGTGGGTAAGACCGGATACTTTATTTTGAAGGGAAGTCCGTCATATGACACTAAATACCGATGAGATAATGTAAGAAATTGGTTGGCAGACGGTCTTACCCACATTAACCTAAATCAAAATATGATGGGCGATTCACAACAAGTAGATATTATACTAGCTGTGACCGCGGCTGCGCCCGCGTGTGGCGTGGAATTTGGTCTGTGCCGGTAACTGTTAAGTTTTGTGACCGGATTTCAGGGGTTGAAGTTGGTTTAAAATTAACCCGGACGGTGTTTTTCTCGACAGATTACTATCGAGAATGATTGAATCAAATTTCAAGAATAAACTAATTTACAAAAAAAATACCCACTTAATTGACTACGGCAATTTCATGATGTTTTTCATTTGATTAAAATGATTAATTTTACTTTGATCCTTTCTTTTAAAATACAATGTTACTTAAGCAGAGTTATTAATTTTTAGCTATTCTTTCGATTGGCATCATAAAAGTAGGATGATTTTTTTTTTGACACTTAAGTCGCTTCGATTTCCAGACGAAGCAAGTTATTTTTAGAAAATCTATGAATGCAGAATTAATAACTTTTAATAATAACATAATGTCTTCTTTCAGCAAAATACACTATCTACGATATTTAAGGTACTTCCTCTTCATGTCCCATAAGTTTGGGACGCTCTGTATAAAGATAAATAATTATATATGTAGCCTCTTTAGTTATAAAAATCAAGGTGATTTGTACAAGATAAGATAGACGTCACTGCCATAAAACAAGTGCATTTTTGAAATAAACTGGTTACAACTGGTCCGGCGGCGCACGTTAGCCGGCTCGCCGCCGGCGTCCGCTCCCCCTGCGTCTAGCACTCCCCGCGAGCATCACCCTCCTCGACAGGGCCGTGTGTATAATATTATCTATTCAATTAGATTTATAATTTCTTATCTGTGTAATAAATATGTTTAATTTTGACGAAAACGTGATCATAGTACACAATAAGCTATTATTAAACAAAAAATTCTCAGTTATGATTTTTAACTACCGAGAAATGCATTATTATTGAAACGTTAAACACAAATGTTTAATTTTTGTCTTAATTGTCTAAATAGACGTTATAAAGCTTAAAAAGATATAAATATCATAGTTAACATTTTTACTTATCTAGATATTGAGATCAGATACAAACTACAAAAAAAAACATACATGCGAAATTGGTTTCAGTTTAATTTTGCTATTAAGTGATAGCATTTAAAGGCTATTCAAAATTATACTAACAAGGTATTTGGTTATCTTTTTTGCTTTTGGAAAAAAGTTAGGTAGTATACGATAACCCTCGATTTTTTTTTTATATAGTTACGACCGGGGATATTTTACTGAATATATCTAATTAATATTGAATACTGAATATGAATATCCAATAAAATAACAAAAACAACGAGTTATTGAATTATGTCCAGGGTAAGCTAATTTTCCTGGTCTAATATCACAAAATGCCGAATCGATCGGCCGACGATATGAACATTTGACATTTAAGACCGATTGTTATGTTCTTAAGTGCAATAATTAAGAAAGAATTTGTGTGCAACTTATTATTTATTTACCTCATACAACAGGAAAAAAATAAAAATAAAAGAGGGATCAAAACAAGCAGTAAAGGTCAAAATTACGAATTTAATTTGATGGCCATTAATTATTTAATTAAATCGGCCATTCATTTTAATAACCGAATGGGAACATTCAGTTTTATAGAGGTAATAAATGTATTCAAACCAAATTACGTCTTTATAGAACTAACGTTCACTGAGCAAAGCGGGGGACAGACAGACAGATATGGTGAAATTATAAGGGACTGCCTAGTTGACTACCGAACCCTAAAACGGTAATTGATATTAATCCATAAAAGAGGAAATTGTATTTTCACCTCACTAGCTTGGAAAGAACTGTTTTATTCTTTAAAAACAGATAGCCAAGATGCATTTAATCATAAAGGTGCAAATAAATTTCATACAAATGGTACTAATGATTGTTTTTAAAACGTTATCTGGTTAGATGTTCTTTTATTTAATGTTTTTTAATGATAATAATTTTAATAAATTTTTAATATTTTAGAGTCATTTAGTGAGGTGAAGTGTGTTCTCCTCTCATGCCTTGAAACGCTCCCAGCGCTCCAGATTCCATTCTTTTAACCATTCGCTATCTCATGGTTCAATTTTGGAATCTTTCCCGAGCTCGGGTCTCAATATTACCACGAGAAGGTAAACACTAACTTTGCTCCCATGTACTCGTATACCAAACTATTACCTGTCTAAGCAGAAGTAATTGTTTTCCATTGCGGGTGCTGTTTGAGAGGTCGCGTTTCATCCGGATTGAAGGAGCTGAAAACAATTTCTTTATCAATAGAATTCGAATACTAGAAGATCGTTTATTTACACATAACGTCATTAGAATAATACTTATACAGAGGCTCTAGTGTAAGTTTCATTTGACGTAAAAAAACGTCGCGAACTCGTAAGTGATAATGTTATTTATATGGGTAATTCTAACGCGATGGTAACGTTTTGTTACGTTAAAAATTTACACTCAGGGCTCAGAAACATAACATACATTTGTAATTTAACTGATTACTTATTCCTTTTGGTTTAAGGTTGATCTTAAATTCTACTCGTACAGTGGTGTATTATCGAACTAGTCTCTACCAGTTTCAGTGATATATTTTTTACCCAATTTTCTTACTTATTATTTAATGTTTATGGATAATCAACGGGACAAAAAACAGTTTCTGATGCAATAACCTGTTTATTGTTTATCCGCCGTCAGGAGGAGCCGTTCGAACCTTAAATTAAGGTTATGAAAACCGCTGTGGGCGGTGCAGAAGATAATCTGCAAGTTATTTCGTATCGCCTAACGGTTTGCTTCTATTGAAGTATTTATGTACCAAGTTGGAGTCATGCCATTCAAACTGCGCCCACATTATGTGTGTAGCATGTTTAATACGGTTTCTACAACGACGTTACACTCTTTGGCTTACGGATTTGCCGCCATGCGTATTCCATTGCGGTAGAAATTTAGAAACTTTTGTTTGTGGTTATTCGTCACCTAGAAAAATAATTGGGTGGTTGGTATCTAGACTACCAACTCGGTGGTCTATCTTAAATGTCACTACGTACGGCCTTGAGCATGTTTTTAAATTACGATCACGTGCAGTGGATGCACGCAACATGCGGCTTAAGTTCTGGGTAATTAAACCTTATTTCCTATGGCTCTTCGACGAGAATAAACTAGCCCTAAATGCCAACCTAAAAAACTTGCCATTCTGAATTGTTATTTAAAGACGTGATATTAGAGACTATTTTAGTATTACACATACTTGCGTGTATCCCTAGAACCGGCTGATCCGAACGAACAGCGAACACCTTGAACTTGATTAAATTGGAGCATCGGAACTTATTTTCTGTCCAGTATTTAGGGTTCCTTATACATTTCATTGAAGGGCGATTTATTTTAAAATGAATTATTTTAACGACCCATCCGAAGTTGCTGTGATCTTACGAGCTTTTCTCGCCGCAATACGCAAAATGCTTCTCAAAATTTTAATATTTTCAATTCAAATAAAAAACTACAAGTTCCTATAGCGAACAACTTTTAAGCCCGCGGCAACTTCGGCCGTTAGCCCACTTCTTGCCATAAAAAATAATTGACTCCAAGAACTTGTCTTAAATATGGTTCTTGTTTGCTTTAATTGTTAAAATATTTTTTGAAGCGGGTGCATTATTCGACCTAACATTGGTACATTTAGCTTGTAATTGTTGACAAGCCGGTTGACATTGAAATAGGCAAGACTTGAATACCTACAATTGTTCTTAGGTTTCCGGGTTCACCGGCCTAATGCAATGAAATGTCAGGAGCATAAGTGTTGCGATCTGTCTGATCTAATTAATGAACTTGTGGTGGGGCAAAAAGTGGAAGCTTCTCAGAATCGATGGTGAGGAGTTGTCGATTGATGTGGGCGTCGACATTTGCATTGAATCGATTTTTAGACATCATCCGGATGACGTGGATATCATGCCCATAGGTTGATGACCAGGGCCCCATTTAACAAACGTACCGATTTATGTACCTACTGAAAAAAAAAATATGATGGGTAACCGCTCTAAGCGTGTTACAAGCTTTTGTTATCAGAAATTATATTTTAGATGCCTTTGTTAATGGCTACGAATCGGTAATAGGGAAGGTGCCGGTGCTCATTTTTGGTTGTCATGTCATTTAAGTTTGTTCACGCATATTCTATTCATATATTAACATATGTTGAAATACCATCGTATATATCTTGTGGTTATTTTTATAAAGGCGTACGAGTAGCTTTATGCTATAGATTTGTTTGTGCATCATACCTACAGACTTCATCGCTTCGTCGTATTCTTATAAAAGAGTATAATTTATAAAAACACATATTTTGCGAGATAGTCATGTTACAGTGTCCAGTGTTATGAATTGATTAGTATTAGTTTTCGCCAGGGCCGGACATCTCAGTTGCAAATTTTAACTTTCTCTAGCCTCAAAACCTCATACTCGCGTGTCTTGCATTGTTTTGAGTCCGCTCCATACAATGCTTTACTAACCTTTCTTCACGTGCCTAAAGTAAACAAACATTGACTACTGTACATCAGACATGTAACGGACCATAAATACCTAAAACTAACTTCTATTAATGATTTGAGTATTTAAACTGACTGACTTTTATAATTTCAACTTTATTTTTATTCTGGTATATGGTTATTTACGAATGTAAATACACATAAAAAATAATTTTACCACGTAAAGTAAATTTTAAAACGCAACAGACTCTATGGTTTGAATTAGAATTTAAATTTAAAAAAAAAATTCTTTCTTTGAAAATGAGCAATTATGTGTAGAAACTGGAGGAAAATATCTTATTAGAAACAGTGAAACCTGAATCCGCGGAAGAAAAATTATAAAAGTCAAATTGATAAATAGTAAATTTTAAATTTGCTTACCATTCAAAACTATCGCATCGTCAGTGTAAAAAGCGCCGTCCTTTTCAGAAAATCCGTTAAATTCATCGGTGACACTCTCGTTGATCAAGCCAAGTACGGCCAAGCAGAGGGCCGCTAATTTATTCCTCAGCAGCATCTTGGCACAAATTCTCGAACCATGCACTGAAGAGTTGGTAAATGTGTGGTATCGATTTGGGACGCGCGCGAACACCGTACGGCCCACGAGGTGGCTCTTTGCAAAATGCTTGGGCCCGTTGCCTCCGCGCCTTTATAATATTTTTGCACTGACGCCCCACATATAAAAAGTTGAAAAGATAACAGAGCTTTTCCTTCTTTTGTAAAGACTGACATTTGCGGCACGGACAATGATACCAAAGCTTTGTAAATTATGACAACCATTAGGTTCGGTGCACTTAAGATGGATTATGACTCTCAGGATATGATTCGTGATATGGCAGTGAAGTGGTATTGGGAGTCCCGTTACTCCTAAATTAGGTACAACGAGAAAAAACTATTTGTACGGGGTACCTAATATTCTTCACCTACAGAAGTTTATATGACTGTCGTAATATATTGAATAATAAATGTAATTATGATGATAATTGACATATTTACTAAATATATTAACAGAATTAGTATTGGGAATTTTGTATAGGTACTTTAAATTATTCAGCAAAAGTTACTGGCATTAAATGTAAGTTCCGTAAATTTTATGTCAAAAAAATGCTACAATAAGTTCCATTCAACATACAAAATTGTAGTTACCTATTAACTAATCTAAATAATGGCGGCAAGTAATGGTCCTTCCAACCGGATAAATTATGTATTACATTTTAAGTCTACAATTGTTACAATCACTAGTTATTAGGTTATAACACATTCCTAACTAAAAATAAGTAAACGTAAACGTTTGAATTCAAGTTTGTTGTTCTGTAAGTGAAAAAAAAAAAAAAATGAAACCCATTATACTATAAGCATCAAATATATTCATTATTAATAACTATGTCCCCAAACAAGCTCCTCTTCTTGAAGTTAAAATTTATTATCGATTTTCAATTTAAGTTGCTTAAACAAAAAATTCGTTTGCATTACGAGAAAACGAACCATTTTGTTTATGTCAGTAATTTATTAAATCATTTTAAGGTGTGCTTACTACATAGTACATACTCTACATAGTTTTAAGTATTTTCTTACGAGCAATTACTTCAAATGTAAATATCGATTATTACTCGCAGGTACTTAATGGCTTTAAAAGTAAAGTGACCTATTTATTACCTTACAAGATGAACCTACTCTAACACCTACTCTAACCAATACTCGTATTATTAAACGATAAATATATGTAAACGATAAATATATATATTTTTGTATGTTTATTTGTATATAAATAATATATTAGAGTTTTTAGGCCGACTGTACTGATTATTTATGGAGCGTTCTCACGGTGTCACGTGAGCCTTAAGTCAATGAACTTCAAAAGGGTTTTTTTTGTTATGCCAAAAACAATAATTGTAGCTTTTGAGATCGCTTTAGGGTTTTGCATTTGCATTTTGTTTTGGACGTGCATTAAGAGAATTAGCCGATCAGATACAGAAAAGTTTTTTTTACTTACAAATCACTCATTTCAGTATTTTGAGTTTCTGGTGCTTTATAAATAATCAGACAAGATTCTACCCACAGTCCACAGAAGAGCTTAAAAGGTTTAGTAGTTTCGTGATAATCGGGCTAATTCATTCAATATTATGTATATATTACGCCAATTTATAGTACGTTGTGTAACAAGGGAGGTACTTAAGTAGGGTAAGTATAACAAATGCGAGTCTAATAGAAGCCCGACGATGAAGTGTTTAGTTTAATGACTCAAGTTTGTTATACACTTACTGCCCGTGTGCGAAAAACATTGTGTGTATCAATGTTTTTCGTCACATTGGCGAGGAAATAAAATAAAATAGTTGTAAAAATTTGTAACTTATGTCGGCTTAAAATCAAAATGCACTTTGAAAACTACAATTAAACCGCAAGTAATAACGCCATTGGCGAGAAAGGGCGGTAAAATAAAGAATAGCTCAGATCGCGGGTATTTGTAAAGTTAAATTTCCCGGAGCGCCCCAGGGCGGTAAATCTCTCTAACCACCCAGTGTGACGTAAATTATTTATTTATGTATTTAACCTTTATTGCACATATTACCAGAAGGTACAATTGGCGGTACAATTTTTTCGCTTTTCCATTTTGTAAAATGGCGTCTATATATGTATTTAAGTAATTTGTTTGTTTGATAGTCTGTGTCTGTGGTCATATCAACAAATTGTTCTTCTTTACCTCACAAACCTCTAAATACTATTTGATTGCGGTTTTCGGCAAAAATAGAGATGACTTATGTTACAAATGCTAACAAAATTAAGTTACAAATATATTAAATGAGCATTATAAAAGAATATGCATGGTAACTTTAATGTACCTATACATAAACGCATTATTTTACGTTCAAAATAAAAAATTTGAACCCGGGTATGTCCTTTAAACTACGTCCAACAATGAGAGGGAGGGCACAGCGAAGTACCATCACGCTTGAATCTGGAGAAGTCCAACTGGGGAAGTACCCCCTCCTTACAGAAGACCACAGCCATAATAGCACTGCTACCTTTCAGGTATGTAGTGTTGTGTTCCTGATGGTGAATAAGGTTCCCAGAGCTCCAACCCACTTATAGGTCGGCAACGCGCTTGTGACTCCCTTGGTGTTGCGAGTGCCCATGGGCGACGGTAATTGCTTGCCATCAGGCAATCCGTCTGCTCGTTTGCCACCTTTGTCATAAAAAAAAAATTGCATTATTTAGCCATATACCTAATATAAAGTGGGCGAGGACGAGTATCAGACTTTATATTATAGACATAAATAAAAAAAATCGTCTCGCCTATTGAACGGTAGGTACTGGCGATATTTCCTAAACCTAAATCATGAATGGAAATACAAACACAATGGACTTCGCTGAAATAAAAAAAAAACCCTGATTTTTTTTCGGAGTTTTTAATAAGTTTTATCTATTTACAAGATTTATTTTACCTAATTTGCAATATTTTCATGTCACGAATCGAAAAATTATGTAGGTATGTGACTGTCGTTCGATCTGTCAATCCTATACATGATTATGAGTTATGACTGTTATGAGTATGACTATGACAGCGCGTCATGCCTCACTTTGGCATTTACATACTTGTTAGAACGTGACAGCTATGCTGACAGGTGATAAAAACTATCTAATACTAGCACTCGCATCAAAGGCTAGCATGACAATGGGATCCTGGGGAAGCCAAGGAATCTCTTCAATATCATATGCAAACCGTTAGTGATTTGCATATTTTTTATATTATTAAGTATGTAGTGACTTGCGCTTTTGTCCTCAAACACGTTGGACTGCTGATGAAAATTTGGGTATCTGCTAATGTCCTTTGTTACAGATTTTTGATACAAAAACTTTAAAAAAATGTAGCCCTGCCCGTATATAAATATCCTGTAGCGGGACCCGTTCACCGCTCGCTCTACATTTATAAGCTTAAGGTGGTCACAAACAAAGTGTACACAATTTAAACGCAACGGGATTTTTTAAATATCGCTTAGTAAGACTAATGGCTTTTTGAAAGATGAAAAAATGATCATACAGTATTGAATATGTGCTAACGACGGTTATTTATTATTGCGGCCGAATTGTATCGTGCTGTTACGAGGTTTTACACACAAGGTATATTCCCATTTTTTAAATAACACACAAGTAATTTGAAAACTTTTTGCGACAAATTGATGATTCATTTTAACCGCAAGATGAGAGATAAATAAACAGTCGTGTCTTACATAAATTCTAAAAGGGCGCCAGCCGTTCAAATGTTGACGAACTTTCGACAAATTTGTTTTATTTTTTTTGTGCGATGTTTACAAAAAATATCTGACAAGACATTAAGAAGTCAAGTATTCCATGATAAGTGAATATGGGAGTTTTAAAAAAAAGTGTCAACAATTAACGTGACGTGAAAACGTTAAATTATTACAGTTTTGTGACAATAATTAATCATGAACTTTATACGTAACATATTATTTTTGCCTATTTTTGCATTGTGTTACTGCTTAAAGTTCCAAAACCAGCATCAAATCTAAGTATTTAAAGTAATTTAATACTTAACTATCGTCACAAAACTAAAATACTTAACTTTTCTTCAATCACGCTAATTGGGGACATTTTTTTCTCAAAACTCCCATATATGAGTAGTAAATGTAACTAATACTTATCTAATTGGCAATTGTAGATATTTATCTTAAATTATCATCTTTGACTTTAATTGAATTAATAGATAAATAATACTTACAATCGTTTATGTGTGTTTTTTAATCAAAACAATTAAAAACAAACAAAATATGTGAGTATATCCAAATTATATCGACATTGATCAGCACACTTTTCTTACTCAAAAACATTTTAACAGTTGAAACGGAAATACAGAAGGAACGTGATTAATTATTTTTTAAATATACACTAAGTCGATATGTTTGTTTTAATGTTTGTCGTAAAAGATCGGAATGTCGATACCAAATACTGCGATGAGAACGGGGCGGCGTTTATGTGCCTACTTAGATTTAAGCGTACGACATTAGCGTCATTAATCTTGGCATCCCGTTATGTCAATCCCGTCAATCAACGGGCCAGTCGAACGAATATTACTCGTCCGAGAAGCTCTCGACAGCAGATGAGATCAACTTCTTGTCGTAAAATTAATTAGGTACCTATACGTATTAACTTTAGGATGTATTTCTAGGGTTTATAAAGTAAGTAAGTTTAACCATATCTTCTTGAAAATTAAAGTCTACGCGGCAACAAAGATGTTAAATTTGTCGTAACGGTACTTATGTAGTATTCTGTGTAGGTGTGTAGTGTATGTATGTATATTTATTATTTTATTTAACCCTTTAACGCCTAAAAGTCACTGTGGTCGTGCGTTCAAGCCTCGTCGCGGCTAGATATTCCTAATGATTCTTGTTAAGAAAAAAATACAAAAAGACGATGTTGTTGGGTAGTCTTGCCCTATAAAGGGTTAAATGTAGGTATATTAGTGGTTATCTTTCATAGTCATTGTTTTTATGCACCCACTCATTTGATAATTTTTACTCTATTACCTACTAGTTTTTAGCTACACGTAATTTGTCTGGGGAATAAATCGCTCTCTAGCGATAAAACCACATGTTGCTTCTTTTTTTATTCCGCTTGGAGTACGTTGTTGTAGTTATTTTATTGCGGTGTGCAATTGTGAATAGAGTGTACTAAACTTTCATTAAAAGGTAATTTAAAAAATCAAAACGTGTTTATATTGGCTGTGTTCATTTGGTATAAGGTACTCAATAAGTATTAATAGTCAATTAATGATTTATACATATAAATAAGTACTTAGGTACTTTAGATTGGACCCGATGACCGCAAGCCCAAACGCTGCTAAAGAAAGCTGTCAGAAGCGTCGAGATGAAGTTTAGATTAGTGTACATGATATGATCCGTATCAGTTGTTTTATTAAATGTTTCTTATTATTTATTAAATATTTCATGAATAGTTATCGCGGCTACCCAAGAAAATATTATGATGCCAACAGTTTGTAGACTATCTAAATACCAAGGCTATGAAAGACATGATAAGATTTTCCCGGGGGAAATATATGGTCTTCAACATACTATCTACCATTTAACGCACTATGTATTCGTAATTAAATTGGATAATAAGGTGAAATAATAACGGGTCATTTTGTATAGACACTGCCATATAAAGTGACCAGTTTCAATTACTCTTGTGTGTAGTTTAAGTAGTAAAAGATCAGGATAGTTTAATATCGAAGTAGTTCCCATTTATTCAAATTTTTGTTCTGTTGCAGATTTTTAATAACAGTTACCGGGTGGTCTATAGTTGGTTATCGCATCAACCGCGAATGCTGAAAACGTGGGTTCAAATCTTGCCTCGGACGTCCGTGTTTGGTCACTTTATCTTAAGAATTATTCATATATTTCAATATATGTTTAAAATCAGATATGAACTAATATGAATCGCCCATTTTATTTAAAGTTGTAACACTCAACTTTTTTTTTATTTGATTTTTTTTGTGTGGTTTCTACGCAGAATCATGAGCCTGATAGAAGAAAAAATGTGTCCCAAACTTTAGCTCAGAATAATGATTCTGAGTAGAAACCACGCAAAAATTTCCAAATAAAATAAAAGTTGAGTATACAACTTTGAAGAATCATGATCAAAACTATTTTCAATAGCTAAAGATGCGCCTAAATTACGTTTACGTTTGATTTATAATAAAGTAACGTTGCTCTTACTTATGCGTCAGGTTCTCACGGTACACGTGTAAATTGGTGTGATAAGTAAGTGATAACTTTGTAATAAGTTATATGTTGTGGTGTATAGGAAGTAATAATCTGTGGAACATTTTCTCGGAAGTTTCACTATGCAAATTTTTCCCAATATTTTACTTTGACACTCAATATATCAATCACTTTAATTTTTTTAGTGTGTAAGAACAATAAATATTGGTTTGATTAATCTAAATTAAAAACCTTAGTTGAACCTAATTGTACTCCGAGAGAGTTCTTGTTGTAATATTCAAAGAATGTAACATATTAAGTATATGATATAACCTCAATATTTATATAACAAATAAAACTTCACATACACTTGACTCATTCGTACTGACAGAACTGTATTGCAACTGCAACTAGTGTCTAAACCCAAAAGTTTCAAACCATTACAAAAAAAAAATCGCACAAAAGACCCAATCGTTGACTGGTAGAGAAAACAAGGTATGTGTGGTAGTCCGCCATTTATACGTTTTATTTATCTGCAATAAAGATTAAACAATGATTGTATAACTATATCACACAAATACTACCCACTAGGCCAGACCTCTCGAATTCGTATATTTTGAGCTTCTTTCTCTTTTACTCTAATTAAAACGTCATGAGAGTGACGGAGGCAATCGTCAGACGAATATCGTTTTTCGCGGTAGCGGCGCTGATGCATGAGCACTGTAAGCGCTGTCAAATGATGTCATTAATGACGGCACGAAATTTCTACAAGTCCAGAATTAATGGATCGGCGTGCTCAATGTGCTCAAAACGCGAATCGGACCACGGCGTATGGCTACCAACATGACTGTGACAAGTTGCATTTGATACTAAGCCCTGTTAGCCCTGTACCCTTACCATGAGTTGTGACTTTGAAGTTTTCGATAACGAGTACCGAGTTTACTATCTGTGCATCTCGTTCGCACTAAAATAGTACAAACGAGATGCACAGTTAGTAAACTCGATACTCGTTATCGAAAACTTCAATATCACAACTCATGGCCATATAAACTCAACCTAAAAATTTAGCTTTTATATAATATGTAGGTACATTAAGTACAGTCAGCAGCAAAAGTGGCTAAGCGGGTGAAGTGTTCAAAATGACCTACACATGCTCTTATTCTCTTGACAATAGAGATGTGTTGACCTCATTTTGGACACCTCAGCCGCATAGCCACTTCTGATGCTGACTGTACATTACATCAGTTCACTAAAATCATTACAATGCTCTACGTTAAATGTGTACGGATTTCCTATCATTTCTATAGCCGAATAACGTTACGGTAATCATTATCAAAACTAAATTGATGGTAATGATACTGACTAATGATTGTCATATATACCATCGGTTAATGAGATCCATCCGATTCAGTTCGACCTGATAGAGTTCAGTAAATAAGTGTCAGCCACTGAATGGTTTACTTACTCGTTTCTGCAACGAAGTAATGAAATGGATCAAAACAATGTTAATAATTTTAAGTTTGCCCAACGTACTTGTCTCCAGTTTACATCCTCTAGTAAGTAGGTATTTGCAAATTACCTCCCCGTTTTGTTTATGGCTAAAGACTTGAGGCCCTATGTGTGAAATATTTAATACATCCACTTAAACAGTATCCACTTAAAAAGTCTACAAGCTGTAAATATCAATTCAATTTATGTCACGTTATATAATACTTGAGCGTTCAGTGTGAAGAAGACAGATGGACATGGCCCATGGATTATATCAGTATCACATAACTATTATAAAGTATTAAGTCAGTGTAACAAACATTTAGGTAGATTTTAATTGAAAACATTTGCACATTATTACTAAGATTTTATCTGAATAGTTTCTTTTAATAGTTTTAAGCAGCATATTGTTTTAGAACTATAATTTTAAATTACGAAATTAATCAGATGTATCTTATGGTATATTACCATAGTAATAATTAATTGTCTACCTTCTGTTATAATCTGTTAGAAGTCAACTGTTTCTTACAAGGATATGTAAATAGATATATAATATATATATATGATATATGGTATTACTAACAAAATAATATTATAGGAAAGTAATTATTGGTCTCTATAGTTATGTTCGATTTATGATTATATTACTAAAAAAAGAATCTAGGATCGCTTGCCATCCAGCGCGGCAATGCAGCGAGCATTTTTGGGACGTTTGGACTGGGTGAGGGGTGATGTGGGGTACAATTAAGTTTTTATTAGTTTTAGGTACCTGAAAGTTGTTTTGTATTTGATCTGCCTAGTTTTAAGCGGATATGTATTTTTATTATTGTGTAGGAATATAAGTACATCAAATGTGTACTAAATTTGGCTCACACTTTAAAATGCCTCATTAAAGTTCTATGTTTTTGAGTCAAACAAGTTAACATTCCCACGGATAGCATTTTGCGTTACCTATTAGGATTATAAAAAAACCCTATCGTGTTATAAAGTATATGTCTGTGTTAATTGACTAGAAGGCGAAGAAAATAGTCTCAGCTTAGTGAGGTAATGGTTATGTATTCTCCACACCTAGTGGATGACATTGAGGTTGGGTTTACGCAATTAATGAATCCATGCAGGCCTGCGCAAGCGCACCGTCAGAATAGGTAGCGAACTTGGCCAATGAAGTCCACTTCACTTTAGCTGTATAAAATACGTTAATGTTATTATCTGAATGTAAACAATTCTATATTATAGCCGCATACAGTGAAGTTGTACAAATGTCTTTCAGAAGTGTTTTGTTTTTACTGTCAGTGTTACATATTGGTTTCGGTTCGGTAGATCTAGGTATACGTTTGTTTGTTACAGTTTATTATTGTTAAATTTATGCAACATTTTATGATGTAATGATTTACGTTTATTTTTGTTTTATAACAGGGAAATTTTTGAAGATATGCGATAGAAATGCCGTGGACGTAAACGATTGCCTAGTGGAAGCGATCCAGAAAGGTATAGTCTCGTTGGCTGGTGGGCTGAAGGAACTTGGCGTGCCCCCTTTGGACCCAAATTACGAGAAAGAAATACGAATAGTATATCAAAGGAATCAAGTGAGTTAGCACTACACTACTATCATTGAAACTCCTCCTTATTTTGTCCTAATTACCGTTTTCTCAGTTATAATAAGTTATGTGTTCGCTGATAGTTAAAGCGTAGCTTTGTTTTTAAATTGCGTACTAGCATAATAATACTTAGAATACCACTGTCACTTTTACTAGCTGTCACCGTTAGTTTTATTAACCTCTTACGTATTGGAAGAAATATAACTAATGCCTTAGTGCAAGCCGTATAGAAATGGCCTGAATGAAGAAACCAGTATATTTAGAATGTGTTTTCCGGTCACGTACCTACCTGTAGTAGTTCATATAGGTATGTCAAGAATTACATATTATTTGAAGGCCATTTTATTTAAAGTTTTTACTCAGCTTTTTTTTGTCTGGATTCTTCTCAGAATCGTGAGTTCTTTCGAGCCTTAAGGAAAAATGTATCCCAAATGTGAAATGTGGCCTTTATGAGGATACCTGACCTTTATGAGGATAGCTGTAAAAACAGATTCACCTAAGTCTAATTTTGGTACCTACAAATTAAAGTGCTTGGCTAATTAAATACCTAGATAGTCAAATTGAAACAAGCTCTTTTCTGTAAAATTTCTGTGTGAATCTGACTGTGTGTAGTGATAATTCCATAATCTGTGCCATACAAAAAACTGAAGATGACAGACAGTATGTGACATATGGGTATGGGTAGATCAGGCAGCCGTAGGCATTGGATCATACCAATTACAGTCATCTGCAATCCGAACTATTTTGCATGGTGAGTTGGGTGTCCGAAAACTGGCCCCCGTGAGTATCACATATATGCAATTTGAAAGAATAAAGAGCTAAGGATGGCTTATGAATGGGTCTGATTTTTTTCTAAAACGCTTCAATGGAGGGAGCGAAAATAGCTGTGTACAATTAACATCGGCTCAGGGTAATGTAAGGTGGAATTATGGCTCAAAAAAATTAAAAATAAATCGACCGGCAGTCAAGCGATGTAAATTAAAAAAGGGCATATGGTCATTCTCATTATTTTATTTTATAAAAATGGAGCTCATCTCCTCGGTTTGTTTACCAGAGGTGATAGGTAGCTGAACTTCGCAGAAGAAATTTAACACGTAACATCTTATGTATACTGTAATTAATGCCAGCTCCCATACCGCTGGTAAAATATGTAGAAGAGTTTTAATCCGCAAATACTTGAGTTTATAAACCGTCCCATACTTCTACAGTCCAAACCCGGAACCGCGAAATAGAAGTTCGCAACTTTCGAGCATCTTTTACTCCATGAGTGTGACAGAGACAATGGTTCGAAATTTACCAATATCGATTTTCGCGGTAGCGTCGCTGATCTCAGTCCAATTCCATTTAAAGTTTGTGAGTGTGTGAGGGTGTCTGTGTATGTTTGTTACTTATTCACGTATAAACGGCTAGAGCGATTTTAATTAAATTTGGTATGGATTTAGCTGACACCCTGGATTAACACACAGGCTACGTTTTTTCCCTAATAAGCCACGGGTAACATCGCAGGGCACAGCAACAATAAATCATAATGTAGGAGGTACGTAAGTATGTAATGCTAGCATTTTAAAGTTCTACATTCTCGATGACTTATGGGAAATGTGCCCCTCATATAGGAAGTATGTTTTTTTTACTTCTCTGTTAAATAGGCAAGAAGTACATTACCGAAAAAAATAACTCGAGCCTAACTTTTTGTACTCTATTCTGTATAAACTTACCATCAATTAAGGCTTAATTAAGTAGTTGGCACTCGTCAAACGTATCCGCAATCGTTAAGTTTTTTTTTTTAATAATAATTAATGACAATGTAAAGCAATTTACACATCTAACTGACACTGTAATGACAATAATGATATGTTACGATAGCGAGTTATAGTGACACTGCATTTATTTTACCACAAACATCTTATTAGGTCACTGTTAAGTCCTTAATTACAGCCTACGGTTCTTCTTTTTCTATATATACAAAACTATTTTTATACTTCCGCCTATTTTCGCATAAGGAGATACGTAGGCATACTGTTAAGCAGGTAAATAAATTGCATCGACACGTTGGCCGCTCATAGACATGTCTCGCCTAGATATTTTAATATATTTTATATTTTTATATTACTCTACGGAATTCTTAAAAATATAATCTAATATACTTGTTAGTAACTCTTTATGTTTTCCAGAGCTTCGGGTTTATTTTTTACTGTACCTACACACTTTTCCTGTTTATAAAAGTTAGGTACCTATAGTATAGGGAAATGTTAGAACTAGTACTTAAACTATCAAAATATTTATAGAGCACCAACCCACTATAGTTTACGACTTGTAAACATTGCAGGTTTTCGTTATATTATAGGTATAAGTACGGCTCCCCGTCGACTTCACACTTGGTCGTAATTATTTACTATTGAATAGTAATTTTCAGACCGCACTTCGTATCTTCATTATTATAATATTTAAAATATACACTTAATAACACCTGAGGCTACCGCCAAAATCGATATTCGTAATTTCGGGCATCTTTCTCTTTTACCCTGATTAAGTCGTCATGGGAGTGACAGAGACATTCGTCCAAAATTTTAGAATATTGTTTTAGGCGGTAGCACCTCTGAACAATTTGAATAAGTGAAACAATTTGAAAATTTACAGCACTTTTAGGCTTTTTTTTATCGTAGACAATTGGTGACACCGCAAGGAATACGAGTATCTGTCAACAATATTTAGGACTTAGTTCGGAACCGAAAATAAAGTATAGTGCAATTAAATTAAGGTTTATTTTATATCGATGGTAATGGTCTCCTTAACTTTTTATGGTAAGTTAAAATTGGTTTATTAGTTAATAAGAAAACAGAATAGCAGTATCACTTTCGTAAGTTACCAACAATAACTTAAAACTATTGCAAAAATCCGGATGTTTTTCTAAGAGTAAGGGTATGGTTTTTGTAACCCCCAGTGCGATTATATCCGAATATATTCACCTTCGAATCCTAAAAAAGGAGTCGTTCGAGGACCGCCTTACCAATAATCATCAAAACAATTTCCTATATTTTTTGCTAGTTCGTCCTTCCATGTTATTCGGACACCTTTTGATAGTGCATAGGTACAAAACAATAAAATTAATTTTGTATGTACCTGTCTATGTAGGACATTCGGAGGATGAACGAATAAACCAACTAATTTGTTTAACTTATGTTATGAATAATGTTTATTAAATGCTTTATTATTTCAATCGTTATTATTCATCCTTAGGTGGAGATATGAGTAGATTAGATATATAATTTAGTTATTATAATTATGTTATTTATTTATTGATTGACATAAAAGCGCATTGAATTAGGTAGTTACATTCAGCAGCAGAAGTAACTATGCGGCCAAAGTGTTCATAATGAGCTTGACACGAGTTTATTGTTAAGAGAACAAAAGCGTGTCCGGGTCTTTTAGAACACCCAGCCCCATAGTAACTTTTGCTGCTGACTGTACCTACCTATTTGAAATACCTACAGTTTTCAATATCTCGACATATTGCTAGCAGTGGCGGCGAGTAAATATTTTTTATGTAAGACGGAAATGGCTTTGAATTTTCTTCATGACTTTAAGGAAAATTTTTGAGCTGCGAAAATTTGTTAAGCCGGCAGGATTCGGATAGTATGGACGCGCCGCCAACAACCGAGACTATCCTTAACATCAAGAGAATAGCCATTTGTCTAAAATAATAATAATTCCCCCGCTATTTAATTAAACATAAGATTTCCTTTTAGCTTCTATCACATTACAGCTTTATTTTAGTAAAAAATAATCGCATAAAACTCTCAAAGATACTACTTACAGTTCAAATCTACTATTACAAGATATTAAAGTCAAATAAAGGTTTGTAACACTTTATGACTTAAATAAGACCAGAATATAGGTCTGTATAAAACATATCAAGAGTGAATAGGCTGTAACTGAACCAGCGTACTACACCCTCGACCTCGTCGACACTTACCATCAGGTGCGATTGAGGTCAAACGCTGGTCAATCTTGTAAAAAAAAAATCGAGCCTCATACGACGTTTAAAATATAAGTAATTTGAAATTGATTTAACCATAAATTCGCCTTCTTCACGCTACTCTTACATATTAACATAATATTAACCTTTAAAAATAATATCAAATCAAATTATACTTTTAAGTTAATTTCCTATTAATATCTGTAGGTTAATAAAATAAACACACATTTTAATATGCATCATGCATAGCATTTTTGATGAGTCAACCCGTACATGTTAGATACGTATATTGAGTTTGATCATGATCATTGACATTATAATGTAAATATAATGATTTATGTTGCAATCGGGCTTAGGTTAAGTGCACAAGTCACAGGTAATAGTATTTTAGTCAAATGCACGTACTCGCACCTATATCTATACTTTATTGTTGTACTTATATAATTAATTGAATCAGGCTTTACTTTGCGGAAGTCCATGTTATTAACAACAATAATATTACTTTGCTATTCCGCTGTTTAATAACGTGCTAGTCAATCAGTGCCAACCCGTTATATTTACTTGCGTATTTTTTCATGCATTAATGTTCCCTCCCTCCCACCGCAAAATTAAATACGCAAATAAATATACCAAACCACCACCAATAATACCAAAACTGACGTCCGACAACATCTCAAGCGTCTCCTGAGGATGCCTCGTAGAGAGGCGAAACACGTGTCGAGTTTTGGTATTATTGGTGGTGGTTTGGTATATTTATTTGCGTATTTAATTTTGCGGTGGGAGGGAGGGAACATTAATGCATGAAAAAATACGCAAGTAAATATAACGGGTTGGCACTGATTGACTAGCACGTTATTAAACAGCGGAATAGCAAAGTAATATGTGACCGTCCATAAGAAAAGGTCCCTTATGGCAGTTTCTAGTTACGGAGATATTGGCGTTTTCGTAAAACCCTTCAAAATTATCATTTTTTAGTTCTATGTAAAATAGTAATATATACAAATAGGGGTATGTTTGTACCTTGGTGTCAGATGTGTACGTTAATTCTTTCTTTATTAAAATTGAGTTCAAAGTTTAGTAGAAAAGGTCCCTTATGGGAAATTGCATACAAAAATGAAAAAGATAAAATAATTAAAATTGTTTACAAGTATTTGTTTACAAATTTTACTTATTTTGTACACTATGTCAGTGGCAAACAAGGATACGGCCGTCTTAATGGTACCTAAGCAGTCACTGCAGCCTATAAATGCGTGCAAATCCATGGGACTCATATCTGATATTATAAACAAGTTTAAGTTATATACATAAGTATAATAACAAAAAGGGCTTTAGGTACCTAAGTACCTGCGATCATTTTAAATTTTACTTTACGTGTAGGTACTACATTTTTCGACTGACTTCAAAACATCTCTAGACCGCTTCTGCACTAGATGTATTACCTACAAAACGTAAAAAACCTACCTACATGTAGCTACTGTGGTGAACTCGGCCACAGGAACCGAATACGAAATGATGTTTTCTCAAACATGCAATGAAATCGTCTTTACATTCCTTATAATAGACTCGGAAGTATGTTTTTTTTAGCGCGGCAAGTGAAGGGGACGGAAATGGAATTTCATATAAAGGCCTAGGTCTGCAAAGTAACTTTTTTTTCGTTGAGTATCCATACTGAGTCAAAGATGGCGGGTGTCATAGCAAACAGTTAGTTGTGATTTTGCAAATTTCATTCACGCTCGCTCGGCCGTATATACCCACTTGGCCGAAAATCCTCATTTTCCCGGCTTTTGGTGTAATGGAGATCAGTCAAATAAATTGGTAGTAGTTCCATTTATCGCAATAATTTCATATTCCAACAATGAGAAATAAGGGGTCTGATCGTGATTTTTGACTTCAATATTTTTAGAAAATTTATAATAACATTTTTTCTTCAGATTGCTGTTTTGATACAAGATTAGCAAATAAATTATGTTAATATTGTGCCGTATTGTAATTATCAATATGTTTTGTCTATGGTTGGTCATAAGGGCCCTTTTCTAAAATGTATGGGAGCGAAATTGTGATTTTTACGTAACTTTGATCGTGTATAAATAAAAAAGCGTGACCTGTAGAATAATAATAAGACTTTTGTGCTACTCCTGTGGACTGATTAAAATATAATTTAGAACATACTATACCAAATTTGTTATTGTTCTAGGAAAGATGTAACTGATAATAATAATCACATTTTAATTTAAAAAAAATAATTCGTAGCCTATGTGATTTTTGTTTCTATCCTAAAATGTAAGCTCAAATATGTTCTACTATATAAAATGGTTCTGATTACAACATATTAAAGGAAAAGTCGAAAAATATTTTTTGAATAGTTTCGTCCATATGAGCGTGTTGCTATTTTCAAAGGCTATTTTTTCATGATCTAGAAGTCACATTAAAAAAACAATAACTGGGTTCCAAAGAAAAAACCCTTGAGATACGAAATCAATCATAATCTATGTAACTTCCAATGGGAACACACTTAAAACTAGTTTCAAACTTCTTTTGACGATTTCTCAAAAGTGCAGTTTTAGCATGTGTAAGTTTAATGTTTTTTATAAAAAAAAGTATGGGACTTAGAGTCATGATTTTTTTTGTATAAGATAGCTTATTTAATGTAGATTTAGGATCTGTGCTTAACTCAATACCTGACATAAGGGACCTTTAGCCATGGACGGTCACATATTATTGTTGTTAATTGTACTTATATACTTATCTTTATGATGATGACGGTTAAGTATGTGTATGATGTACTATTTACAATTAATTAAATAATATATGTCTATGTAGATATATTTAATTTCAAAATTCTTATACTTTATCTAATGAATGGGATTATGGTACGTGGTACTTCATAAAAACGTCGTAACTACTGGATTATCCAATTCCGAGATTCTCAGTGGAACTTGGCCTCCAATGCTGATTGATTACCGAGAAAAGCACGCTCCGAATGTAAAACTGTACACACTTGGTCAGGGCCCAGGAGACGTCAGCATCCGTCATAAAAGCAGTCTGCAAGCCACCATGACTCGATGAATTCCTTGCTGGAGTCTTCCCAGCTAAACAAGGCAAGACAGACGCTGCGTGAGCGTTGAACGTAGACTAGGCGCTATGAGCGTGACAAAGACAATCGTCCGAAATTTACCAATATCGTTTTTCGCGGTAGCGTCGCTGGTAACGCTGTCCATTCTTACACGCAGTTATATTTTAATGAATGATACTCGAAGTAACCACTATTTCGCTCCCTTTGTGATGTAGGTTCTTACGTACCTACTTCACTAATACGGTCGTTTAAATACTACATTTAACAAGACTAAACAGGCAAGAATGAATGACCCAGTGAAGCTTTTGACCTTAACATACTAGTAATCTATGTGCTAGTAATTACCTGTGTACGTAGGTACCCTTGATACTTATAAAATATCTATGTACCTATAGGTTCTACAACATTCATCTGTATGCATGATGGATAAACCTAAAATCCTTGGCACTAATTCGTTTATTGCGTAAAAGCATTTATATATATAGGATATATACAAGTCACCTTTATTAATTATTGATGCAAACAATAGGTATCTATTTCTTCAACAGTAGTGAGTACCTACCATGCCATAATGTCATTCAGGGTGACTGCATAAATTTAGAAGGCAGAAGTCTTTTTTTTGTTGATTACACAGAACATTTATTAATTTAGCACAATTATAAGTGTTTAAGGAATCGTATAATAAACTCATCGATTTTAGTGTAAGTGATACTACCTATTAAGTTCTAACATGACCACTTGCTGGAGACACTAATTATTACTTTAATAATTAATAATACACGGAATCCCAACACACTAGCATTTTTTGTTATGACAAGCATCTTCAATAATAATTTAATAATTAACGATTAACACGGTTCTAATCACGTTTATTTAGTCACTCGCGCGACATGTTTCGGAGAACATAGGCCTCCATTTTCAAGCACTAAGAGTGCTGAGTGTCCGTTCGGTTCGCCGATCGCGTCGCCGGCCCGACATGTCGCGAGAGTGACTAAATAAACGTGAGTAGAACCGTGTTAATCGTTAATAATTATGTATCACGAAAGTTTAAATACAAAAATCTTCAATAATGATTGTATTTTACCATAATTCATAATTGCCATAAATAATTATCGGTCGAAATAATAAAAAAGGTTAGTGTTTACTAAAAAAACTGGTTAAGAATTCAATAACCTCCAAAAACATATTTGGGTGGTATCGAACTTTACCGCTGCGTCTCTTCTGTGTGACCGATAAAATAATTAAGTAGGTAGGTATCTTAAATGTCGGGTGTGAACTGCAAATTCAATTGTCCAGTTCTTTATTGTGTATAATAGGCGTTGATCAATATCCGTGTTGGAATGAGGCACTCAGGATACCGATACTCGCACTCGTACGACATAAAATATAATTCTACCATGACCAATCCGGATTCTCAACAAATACCTACACGCTAATAATTTCTTTTTTTGTAATAAGCATCTTCAGAAACTCATTTTGTCATTACCGCACGTCGGACTCCAGCGGACATTTTCGTGGCATGTCAGAATGATAGGTAAGGTGCGCAAATTAATCAATTCACTTTACGAGTATTTGGTACCTTGTATTTAGAATGTCAAATTCCAAATATAGCAACTAACTACGTTATTTATTGCTACATTGTGGCGAAAAAAATGGTTTGCCTTTATCCGTCACTCAGACAATTGCATTAAGATAAAACACAACTTCAAAGAGTATTTAACTATTTACACATTAAAGCTGAATAAATGATGGTCACTAATTTAATTAAGTATGTTACAAATACTAGGTACATTATAATCCTCGTAAGTTAAGATTTTTTTGTAAACTTTACCTTGCCCTGTAACTGCCAGGGGGCAGTTGGACTACAGGGGCAGTCCGACGTATGGTCATTAAATTTGAGATAAAAAGACATATTGAACATGTGCAACGATTGAAAAATTATTAGCGGAAGCTTTACCAAAAATAAAATAGATATTTAGATCTAATTAAAGCGAGTAAATAGGTACCTTAAAATCCGATTACCAGTTGACGCGGCAAGTGTTACTTAGAATCAAGGACGTAAATAATAACTGTTGCCTCTCTTTTACAGATTTACGTCAGAATGAGCATGAAGGATATTAATGTAGAAGGGTTGAAAAAAAGTACTGTTCACGATGCGAGGTAAATATCTACGGCAATTACGGTATACTTAGTTAATGTATGATCCACTTATGTCGGAAACATACTCCGGATGCTTCATTTAATGGGATTACTGACAATGATACATTTTTGTCTTCTGCAATTCCAGGCTTTACAAAAGATCAAAACTCAGACTGCATTTATAGGTGTCTATCCTACGGTACTTACGCCGGTATTATTTTTCTTGGAGCTAAGTCATTACCTACCATAACCTCGTTCGAGTATATTATTTCCCAATTTTCCCATAGTTCTAGAAAACGGCACAACGTTATTGATTACGTTCGTTCGGCAATCCCGTCAATTGTAAACTGAGGGTTTACCACAAAAATTAGAGTCCTAAAAATTCGGGCATTTTTGTCTTTTATTCCAATCAAGGCGTAATTAGATTGACATTTGTTTCAATTTAGTTAGATTGACAGAGACGATCGTTCGAAAATTGCGAATTTCGATGTTTGCGTCCGACCTTCTGAAATTCTGATACAATATTGTAATTGCAGAGTATTGTAGAGACCAGCGACATTATTTTGTTTGTTTGCAGATTACGCGCAGATGAAGATCAATTCCACCTAGAAGTAGATATGACTACGCCGCGAGTTTTTGTCCAAGGAAACTATTTCGGTGAAGGACGATTTAACTCGCTCACATTCAACGCAACAGGGATGTTTAACACGACAATGAGTAAGTCGTCATATCAGCTGAAGGATGACTACTGCTGGACATACGGCTCCACCAAAATAAGCCACAATGACGGGTTTTGCGGCACCCGCACCCACCCAGTGGATTCCAGCGATTTACCAAGTCGTTGGTCCACCTTGTTCATCAGATGAAAATCGTTCCTAATTACAAAGTTCATCCATTGTAGTAAGAACGCTATAAACTTACTTAAATACTAAGTATAAAAAGTGTTTATTTGACCATTTGTATTTTTTTTAATAGATAATAAAGACATTAGGTACTTGACTGAAAGATTACCTTTCTGCAGCTGATCTAGTATACACCTGGAAGTTGGACGGGGTCCCCGAGAAACGAGACAACGAGACCTACATCCGAATCAAGTCATTCTACATGCGACCCGACTTAGGCAGCTTGCAGTCCTATGTGTCTAACGATATTCCCGAGAGTCAGCCCATTAGTAAGTATTTACCTGCCATATTATAGATACTTTTTAGGGTGGGTTGCAAATGTTGCACCACGCAGACTCTACGAACTGAAAATACTTAAATATGGCGTTGTATTTCTTGATTTTCTTGTGACTTGGTCTATCAGATGGAATGTCCGTGGTGTAATAACCCATCCTTAATCTTGTAGGGAAGGGTAACGTACTTCAATTTACTAATAAATGCAGAAAGCCTTCCGTGAACATTGAAAAAATATGACGACTGTCTCTGTCACTTTAATTACGCCTTAATTGGTGTAAAAGAGACTGCGACATGCGAGGTTTGCGGTAGGCCCTGATCCTCTTGCAAGAAGCAAAATTAAACATCTGCGGCGCTACCGCAAAAAAACGATATTCTTAAATTTCGGACAGTTGTCTCTGTCACTCTCATGACGCCTCAATCGGACTAAAAGAGAATGATGCTCGAAATATACGAACTTCGATGTTCGCGGTACCGGGCCTGGACCGTAGATCGCGACTTCGTTGGTAGTAGGCACTATAGTGATCGGACTTTCCCTGAAACTCTACCATTTGCTCTTCGGTGTAGAATCATATTCTGAGGAAATTCGACTAATTCATAAAAGACCTTCTGGCTTAACTTTCCTTTTGCTTTTGCTTTTCAGCAATTTGTAAGATCATAAAACAAAATTCATATGTTTCAGGCCACATTTCTGTACTTCTAACTAACTTCAGATTCTAATAATATCAACTAGTCAACAATATTATTTAGACTAAAATTATAGGTTGTCATTTTGTACGATTTGTCTTGGAACTTGATATATACAAGAGTCCGGGTTAGTTGAATGCAATAATTATTACACGCTAATTTATCTTTTATATTGTTTTATTTTACAGTTCAACTCGCAAACAATTTCGCGAATTCAAACTGGCGGCCGTTGTACCGCGAGCTGCTGCCATACGCCCAGGCCAACTGGAATAAGATAGGCATCAGGATCGCCAACAAACTCTTCCTTAAAGTGCCCTACGATAGGATGTTTCCACTTTAAATTATAAAATTAATAAATACAGATATTGTACAGTTATTTTAACACGTTAACCTCGTAACGCCCAGTGTGCATTACAATGTACACTCCCTTTCAATGGAGATGAAATCTTTTATAAAAATAGGGTAGAATTTCTTTTGTTTCATTAGCTTTCGTACAAAAGAAAATTCTATCCAATTCACTACATAGTAAGGTTGGTTTTAACTATTAAAATATTTTAGTATGGTGGGCGTTACGAGTTAAATACATTTTAATTTAGCCCATGGGGCCCTCTAGTTGTAGGACACACTTTCCGTTCGCGCCGTGGGGGCCACCTTATGACTACGAGTCTGACCCAACTTTAGACCCTTTTTCTGGTCCATCGCTCAAACATATCCTGATTATTTGTACTCGAGGTGTGCATCGTGGCCCTGTAGATGAACCAAGAGTTGTTGGTTTGTAAATTCAGTGAAGACTTAGAAAATTATGAGCGATGAGTTATTTCCAAAATCGAAGGTGGAATATTGAAAGTCCAAACCGATTATTATATTACGTACAGTGTGTATGTAATATTTTACAAGTTTGGATTTACATTGAGATGAATTTTTTGTATATTTATTTTTACCTACTTTTATTTTAATTGTATATAGTCACCTGCTACCCATAGTACGCGTTACTTAGTTGGACCAAGGTCAATTCCAAACTTCCAATCCACACATCTTGTGAATTTATGGAGCTATGTATTTCTTTGTGGTAAACAGATTTAAACAAATTATAAGGATTTGAGATAACCAAACGGCGCGAGCGCAAGAACCATGGCGAGCCGGACAGCGGGTGCCGTGTGCGAAGGCAGGACACGCAGTCCCCGCCGACGGAATAGCAGTTCCCCTTCACCTGAGGCCGTGGGGGACACCAGTTGATTTGTCCATTTAAATAGTGCAATCTCATTTTTGTCAATTTCATAAATTTTAGAACTGCAATGCTTTTTGAGTCGCTCAACTGCTATAGGTACCTACAACGTGTTAATATACGATTATTTCACATACACCTACGTGAAAAAAAATACTGTACCTACTTTAACTTTTAAGATATTTTAAGAACAATCCGGAAAATTCACAAACTACTAAGAAAATACTGCAGAATGTGTTTTTCCTAAAATAAATGGACGGGTTTAGAATTGTCCTCGGCTGCAATTTAAATATTTTACTAAAGAAAGATCACATTTATTTTAAGTATATACTTATAGAGTCGATGTCAAAGATTTGAACTCTTTTTACACTTTTGAACCCTTTTACTCGCCCCTTCTACATTTCCTTTGACACTATAATTTTGTAATTGAATACATTTCCCGGTTGCCCTTATGTATGTAGATAGTGGTCTACCTAAAAAGTAACGACTAACAAATAAATAGAATAAAATAAAAATGCAATTAACGTCCATTAGGTGTCAAATTAAGAATCCTTTCTGTAGTTATACCTACGTACTATCGTATTTATGCACCCTGAAGAATCAGTGATTCATAATCATTAATCATCATCAGTCGACCTGATAGTGATTTCCACATCTACCGCCCGGAACCAACGATTTATCGCGACCCTGACCACATTGTCGGACCTGTCTGTCCCATCGACCACGTAAGCCTGGCAATTCTTTGTGCTATGTCGGTGGCAATAATTTGAGTTATACTTTAGTTCTTCTGCGGATCTCCTCATTATTATTTGCTCGTGCCCCGTAGTGATTCACATTCGTGCTTTGGAAATTGGGTAGAGCTATGGTACGGGACGCTACGTGCGTCGACACCTTTGCACTTCAAGGCGAACCGTACCTACAAACCCCGTGACACCACCACTCAGGCACGGTGACAGTAGCATCCCAGTGTTTTATCCCAGTGGTAGGCCGGTGCGATTCTCCGGAGAGTCCTATATAACTAATACTTAATAACTGGCTCCACCCCGAGAGGCCCCCTCTTGTTACGTATTGGTATGCGTAACGCATTTCACTGGGTCAAAAAAAAGGCGAGCCGTATAAAGCCGCGTCTGCAGCCTAATTAGGGATGATGACACAATGAAATTTTGAAACAAAATTAAGTGGAATGGGTAATGAAAATGATGACCAATGCAAACAGTATAAGCAAAAACAACATGCCAACCGAATTGATAACCTCCTCCTTTTTTTGAAGTCGGTTAAAAATCAAACAGGTCATACACAATTTCAAAATTGAAAAAGGAACAGAATTTTAGTTTAGGAACAGCAATATAATTCTTTCTTCATGCTTTAAAAAACGCGGCTAGGGATGAGTGACGTCGTCATAGGTTCTCATCATTTTGTAAGGAGCGTTGTTTGTGCGGGCGGGAAATACGAATATCAGACTGACGCCCATTTCGGCCAGGTACCGCAAACATCGAAGTACGTACATTTCGAGTATCTTTCTCTTTTACTCCAATTAAGGCGTCGTGAGAGTGACAGATACAATCGTCCGAAGTTTACGAATCACTTTTTTCGCGGTGGCGCCGCGCATGGCCGCGAAAATCAATATTGGTATATTTCGAACGATTGTCTCTGTCACTCTAATGGCGCCTTAATTGAAGTAAAAGAGAAAGATGCCTCAAATTTTCGACCGTTGATGTTCCTATTGGAGTAGGCCTCTTGATCTCTAGAACGAAACGAATCGATTGATAGAATTAAAAACTAGCAAATACTGATAGAATGAAACAGTCAACTAGCCTAGGAAGTATAACGACATGATGACTAAAAATAAAATGTAATATTTTTTTCATACATGTAGTTTCTAATTTAATTTTACTTCATTTATATTCATACTTAAAACAAAGAATAGTAATTTTTTTGTATGCGCTACGCGTTTATTTTAGTGTCTGGAATAATATTTGTCACAAATATTTATAATAAACCAGCAGCGGAAAAAAAGCGCGGGAAACGTGATACGCGGCGGTCGAGGTTTTGGTTTCTCGTAACTTTAAATTCAATGTTTATATTATAGATCAGGATATTGGTCATTTGTATATACTTTATTTTGTAGTTTGTAAATATTATTGTGTTTGTATATAAGTAGATAGTGAAAATTCATCATATTTGGTAAGTTTTAGGATTAAGTCTCTTTGATGGGGGACGAACCCCCCGACCCTGGAGGTGGTAACCTCCAGGTCGGTATGAACGTAGTAGTAGAAATAGAATCGAATCATTCGAATATGGATACGGATACTTCTGTATGTAGCAGGAGTGACCGTAAAAGGACTAAAGCTTACGCACGATGCAAACATTGCAATAAAAAACGAAAAAAAAATAGCGGCGGAGAGTTAAGTTGTGATTGCCAGACTAATAGTTTAAAGGAAAGTCTTAAACAAAATAACATGAACACACCAACAAAAACAAATTCCTCTGACAATACACATTTAAATAACAATAAAAATGATAGCAGTTCTAATGATACAAATGCAAAGGTTAGTAGGAATTTGTTTTCATCTACCGATATTGCACCTTTCACAGTACACGTCCAACTTAAACAGTATGAACCAAACTCGTCTCTGCACCCGGTGTCATTTGGTAAATTTCTAGAAAAAAAAGGCTTCAGAAATATTATAAATGGAAGTGTAAAACGCATAGGCAGGACTAGAATAACCATGGGTTTTTCATCCCACATAGATGCAAATTTATTTATTACGGATCCATGTCTTGAACGAGAAAATTTTACAGCATTTATACCGTCATTTACAGTAACACGTATGGGTTTAGTTCGTGGAATCCCAACGCAATGGTCAGATGAAGATATTATAATGAATGTTTCGGTACCCATTGGCTGTGGGAAAGTTATCAAAGTACGACGATTGAACCACAGAGTCGTTCTAAATGGCTCAGTTTCATGGCAACCATCTGAAACAGTAGTGCTAACTTTTGATGGCCAAGTTTTACCAAAACGAATTTTTGCATGTTACAACTCACTTCCTGTAGACTTATATATCTTCCCCTCTATACAATGTTTTTCTTGCTGCAAGTTTGGACACACTAAGAACAGTTGTAGATCAAAACCCAAATGTTTTAAATGTGGGCATATGCACATTGGACATACATGCTCCGTGGAAGAGGATGATGCCATTTGTTGTTTATGCAATGGTTTCCATTTCGCCACAAATAGGTCATGCCCAGAACACAAGAGGCAAAAAGATATTAAAATTACGATGGCAAAGAACTGTATCTCATATGCTGAAGCGATTAAATTGCACCCAGCAGTTACAAAATCATTTGCAGATGTTGCTAGGTCACAACAAATGACACAGGCAGAATCACCTCATAGGACTCAAAATTTAGTTTCAGGTTCAATTAATCTCCCGCAAAATACTAGCAGTAAAAGAACTACATTTTTGAAACCTCGCCCTGCTGTTAATAAAACCGTCAAAGGTTACGACAAGGTAGCACATCATGCACTTATTAGTGAATACTCCATACCTTCCCCTTCAAATGGCTGTGCTTTACCGCAAGAACCTAATAAGGAAAAAGAACAGTCTCTGACCGACTCTATACAATTTTTAATTGATAGTTTATCCGATTTATCTAAGTCCAATGTTAATTTACCGTCCCACGTCGCCCCTATGCTTAATACTCTTGCACAAACAATAAATAATGGACCATATTCTTCAATGGAATTGCAGAAGTTTGACCAATAAAAAACATGATTTAGTTTATTTATTAAATAAATTTAATCCTTTTGTTTTCGCCCTATCTGAGACATGGCTCAGACCTGGGGCCCTTTTTAGAGCTACAGGCTATTCATGCCTCAGAGAGGACCGTACTGAACGCGGGGGCGGGGTGGCCCTGCTAATCAGAAACTCTATTCAGTTTTCATCTTTCCACCTTCCATCTCACAGTGATGATTTTTCAATTGTTGCTGCCATTGTAAATAGCATCTGTATTGTCTCTGTATATATTCCACATCCATCATCATCTATATTTCATGAGCTTGAACAAATTATTTCTTCTCTTCCGTTGCCTATGTTGATTTTAGGAGATTTTAACTCCCATCATCAGTTTTGGGGTAGTTCTGTATCTAATTATCATGGAGACTGTGTGTTGAAAATCATAGATGATAACAATCTATGTCTGTTAAACACTGGTAGTCCAACTCGCCGAACAGCACCTTCAGAATCAATAAGCGCTATTGATTTATCAATCTCTTCCGTGGAACTTGCATCTTCTCTCACCTGGTATGCTCTAGACTCAACATTTGGTAGTGATCATTTCCCCATTGTAATCTCATTTCCTTCTCATGCTCCACCTCCACCTAAACCTAGACCTAGATTAAAGTATAATTTGTGTAATCCTGATTGGAAGCTTTTTAAAAACAATATAGATGAGAAACTGTTAGATTTACCTACTTTCAATGATTCTGATTTAGTCAGTTGCTCTGTTGCTTTAGCTCGAGTGATAATAGAGGCAGCAGATGAAGTATTTCCTCTTAAAAATAGTGCGACAGGCAAAATTCCCTCCCCTCCTTGGTGGGATAATGATTGCTCCGTAGCAATTAGAGAACGTAAGGCGGCTGAAAGACAATACTGTCGCTCAATGACAAATGAGAATCTCGAGTATTATATGCAAATTGCCCGCAATACAAAAAAACTGTTACGCAAGAAAAAATACGACGGGTGGAAACATTTTTGCGAATCTCTTAATCCAAATGTGAAACCCTCCATAGTATGGAATAATATTAAAAGATTCAAACATGCTTTCAATGAGCCTTCTAGACACAAATTGCCTCCTGATCTTGCTCAACAATTTATGGATAAATTAGCACCTGCCTCAGTCCCTGAAGAGTATGTCTTCCAGCCCCTTACCTTTTCATACGTTCCTTCAAGCTTTGCTACTCTTAATTGTCCGTTCAAAATAGAGGAACTTAAAGGTGTGTTAAGCAATTTAAAAGATACAGCACCTGGTGAAGATGGGGTCCCCTATTCATTTCTAGCAAATGCAAGTGATGGCATACTCATTTATTATCTGCATCTAATTAATTCTGTCATACAGTCAGGTATAGTTCCAGATACATGGAGATCTCAAATAGTTATTCCGATATTAAAACCTAAAAAAACGGTATCTGATGTTTCCTCTTATCGTCCAATTGCCCTTTCCTCTGTATTTGCAAAAATAGCTGAACATTTAATTAAAAATAGATTAGAATATTTCGTTGAAAAAAATCATTTACTCTCCCACACCCAATTTGGTTTTCGTAAAGGCAGATCAACTTATGATGGTTTAGCAATATTTGTTTCTGATATTCGTTTGGCATTTTCTAGAAATGAGTCTGTAGTAGCGGCCTTTCTGGATATTAGTGCTGCCTATGATAATGTTTTAATTTCTGTTTTATATGAGAAAATGCATAGGTTGGGTATACCAACAATGCTAACTAACTTTGTTATAAATCTGCTGTCTCAGAGATCTATTAGTCTTTTTGTGGATGATACAAATAAAATTTCCCGTAATGTATGGAGGGGCCTCCCCCAAGGATCGGTACTCAGCCCATTATTATATAATATTTACACATTTGATTTAGATTCATCTCTAAATGGCCTAGTAAAAGTCCTGCAATATGCTGATGATTTGTTATTATACTCATCAAACGTTTCTGTTGAGCAGGCCAGTAGAACCATCACCAGCTCTTTAAATTTATTAAAATTATGGTTAGATTCTAATGGTTTGGAACTCTCAGTGCCTAAAAGTGTAGTCGTCTTATTTACAAGAAAACTGTTTCCTCCACCAATCACTGTGCAATTTGATAACTCTATCATTGCTGTTAAGCCACAAACCAAATTCTTGGGGGTTATTCTAGACACCAAATTATCAGGCCTTCCACATTGTGATTACATTGTATCTAAATGTGAGAAGAATATTAATATCCTTAGGTGTGTATCAGGAGTCTGGTGGGGTGCACATCCTTTTTGTTTAAAACTGATGTATAATGCTTTAATAAGGAGTGTTTTGGATTACGGAACTTTTTTGCTAGAACCAGGAAGCGCTGCAGGCTTCAAAAAGTTGAATAATATACAGTCTAAAGCCCTCCGAATAATTTGTGGAGCCATGAAATCTAGCCCAATCAACGCTATGCAAGTTGAGTGTGTTGAACCTCCTCTCCCTTTACGACGTCAATTCCTCTGTGACAGATATTTATTACGTTGCTCACAATTTTCTAATCATCCTCTATGGAATATCTTATCTGATCTTTTGGTACAAATAACTACTTCCAACTATTGGACACACAAGAGTCCTCCTTGTATAATAAACAGCTTTCAAAAGGTAAAATCTATATCAGCTCCTACAATTAGTTCTTCAACACTTCCAGTCTTCCAGCATGAATATGAATCCTTAATACTTGTCCCTTCAATTCTCCTTGATATAGGTATTTCAAAGAATGACGTAGAACATAATCAACTATTTCTGAGTTTCCTTAATACAGTTGGCCAGGGTGCTCATCACTTGTATACAGATGCGTCTAAGACATCAGTCAATGGATGTGTCGGCGTTGGAGTTCTTCATATTCAATCTAATATCTATCAAAAAATAAAGTTGCCTCCGGAATCTTCTGTATACAGTGGAGAGTGCTTTGGTATTCTGAAAGCAATAGAATTCATTATTATTATGCGTCTTAAAAATACAATAATATTCTCTGATTCTCTTAGTTCACTACAAGCAATAGCTAAATTCCCTTTCAAATCGAAATCGAATAATCCAATTATCTATCAAATCCGTAACCTACTATTAAAATGCTACATAAAAGGGTATTCTGTTTCAATCGCCTGGATTCCTGGACATAGTGGGATTAAGGGCAACGAAAGGGTAGATGAGATAGCTCGAGATGCGGTTATTTGTGGGGATATGTTTCCATATAGAAATATTACTGAAGACTTGTTAGCTTTACCAAGGTTATACCTTCGAAGGTCATGGAAGAAATTATGGGCGTCTGGTGCAGGGGCTGCGGCTTTACACTATCGGCGCATACAATCATCGATTCCAGTCAAACCCTGGTTTGCTAAAATTTCATTATCCAAACCGGCAACCAGTATGATTATACGTATGAGGTTAGGTCACGCATGTACACCGGAACAATTGGCGCTCCAACATCGCGTGCCCAGCTCTGCATGCGATTGTGGAGCTGATCCCGCAGATCTCAACCACATATTTTTCGCATTTTATTGTAACGTCTATGATCGTTCTATGTTATTTAGTCAGCTGTCACTCCTTAAAGTTCCGTTCCCCACATCTATTTCATCGCTCCTACATATTTATGACTCATCTATATCTACATCCATATATAAAGTATTATATTCATACCTTTCTCATAATAACATTAAACTATAAAATGTACCTTTCCTGATCTAATTCTTTTCCAAAATTCCTTCTTATCCGATCCAATTATTGACATATTCATTCCGTTTCCCCACTTTACTCGTTTGGCTGAATGCGCCAGGAGCGCGATGCCATTAAAAAAAAAAAAAAAAAAAAAAAAAAAAAAACCAGCAGCGCTACCGCAAAAAACGATATTCGAAAATTACGGAAGATTGTCTCTGTCACTCTCAAGACGCCATAATTGGAGTAAAAGAGATAGATCCTCGAAATATACGAATATCGCTTTTCGCGGTAGCGCTGCTGTCAACTAATGTCATTAAAATAGAATATGTCGGTTTCTCAAATTGTCAGTGTCAGTCTGTCAGATTCAGACTAGTGCGATAGCTGCCTATTTTTCAAGAAGTGTTTCTTGGGCACATTAATTGATACTTAATTAATTAATGGATACTTGGTAGCAGCCCCAAGATCCGTTTCCAAATGTAAACCGAGCACTAGCACAAACCGACAAAACTATGGCTTCCTTTTTGAAATTTCTCTTCGCCGGTTTGGTGCGGTATTGGCTGATGCACATAGATTACTGGCAAACAATATCCAACAGAGTAGAAATAGCTACTCCCTTAAACTCGTGGAAGAGACTTATCGAGGGCGTGTACCTTTACGATCATAACGTGAATCCATACGAAGGAGATGCCTTCCACGAATCACCGATAATGCTTGTAATGTTCTACTACATCATGAAGAAAGCTCCGTTTATATTGCCGCTTCTGTTTACGTTACTTGATCTATTGACGGCGTTTTTGCTGTACAGAATGTCTAAAGCTTTCATTAAAATTTTAAAAGATTCCCAAGAGAAAATTAAGGATGAAATAGCTGAGGATTCAAAGTCAATGCTCCTAAGTAATTCGCAGCTGGATGAGGCATCGGAGTACGTGTTGTCTGTGTATCTGTTCAATCCATATTCTATACTGAACTGTGCTGGAATGACAACTACTGTTATCCAGAACTTGGTAGTGGCCGCAGCCTTGTGGAGCGCCGCTGGTGGCCGTAGAGTCCTGGCTTGTGCATTTGTGGCCCTGGCGACTCATCAGGCTCTCTACCCAGTATTGCTCATTGTGCCGGTGGCCATATTGCTTGCTGATGTCAATAAGGGATGCAACAAGTGCTCTTACATCAGGACTTTGCTGGTATTTGTCCTGTGCTGGGGATTCCTTATTTATATTTCAGCATTTATAATGAATGGTTCCTATCAGTATGTGTATAACACTTATGGGTTCATGTGAGTATTTGGCATTTTAATAACTTTGTTTTTTGCTGTATAGTAATTATTAACTTATAAACCAAATAAATTAAACTACAATTACCTAGTTTGTCTGAAAACCATGTTAAAGAAAACAAATAATGCTATGTGCATTATGATTGCCTATGATTTTTCTTGTTTCATATGGAGAAACTTTTTATTGCAACACTAATAACTTAACTTTTTCGTTTTAACACCTATACTGGCCACAGTAATTAATATATGTTTTTTTTTAAATATGTATATTTGATTAAAAATCATAGCAGCAATAAACCCAATTAAAATTAATTTTAAATCAAGTATGGTAAATTTCCCATTTCCCTCATTGACTGTAACTTGCAGTTAACGCAAATAATTTATCTTTCAGATTGACTGTACCAGACTTAAAGCCGAACATTGGTCTGTTCTGGTATTTCTTCACAGAGATGTTTGAGCACTTCAGATTGCTGTTTGTGTGTGCATTCCAAATCAATGCTTTGGCTCTTTATGTGATACCCCTGACGCTGCGCTTCAAGACAGAGCCTATCCTGCTAGCCACCGTGCTCATTGCTCTCTCAGCCATCTTCAGGTCTTACCCTTGTGTTGGAGACGTTGGATTTTACTTGGCTCTCTTACCGATGTGGAAACATCTTTTCACCTGTAAGTATATGAACACATGATATGTATGTGTTCTTTACTATATGTATGTGCTGCCTTAATACTTAAGGTGTGTATTATATGTTACTGTATGTACTAAGGCGTATGTACTATACATCTAACTCTGAATATTTGCATACTGTTGAATACAGGAAAAGGTGATATAGCCTTAATGTTACAGTACAATTGTAATTTACCCTTTTACTGCAAATAAATTTTTGTATGTTTGTTTGTTTGTATTTTGGGGAAAATAATTGTGAATATACAGCTAATTACCATACTTTTTTTCAGTTATGCAACAAAAGTTCATAGTTGGGTGTGCATTCATCATTACTTCAGCTCTTGGACCAACAGTGTGGCATCTCTGGATATATTCCGGCTCTGCAAATGCCAACTTCTTCTTTGGAGTTACATTATCCTTTGCTACAGCCCAAATATTTTTAATAACAGACTTGCTTTTTGCATTTATCAAGAGAGAATTTACCCTTAAAAATGGCTCATCGAGAGAGGTAGATGGGAAGCCTGCTAAACTAGTGTTGCGATAATACCAAAGTTGTGTCATTCCAGTGATAATAATATAAGACTTTCGAGGGAAAAATGTATGTGTTTGCTGGTTATCAACAAGTGTAATTTTCTAATTGTATAGGTTTACCTAAATGCCAATAAAATATTGATGACCAGCAAAAATAATACCTTTTACCTGAAACAATCACATTTAACAATTGTCATTTACTTAGTTTTATATTTTTTACTTTATTTGTATTTCATTGATGCTCAATAATTAAGTACCGAGCAGAAACTTAGTTCACTTAGGGTGATTTATAGAAGTATTGCATAGTGATGATACTGATGATTATGTGACATTTACTAAATTTATTGTTAAATTGTCAAATGTGTGGCAAAAACCTAATCAATTTGCTTACTTCTTACATAATTGTAGTCTAATTTGCACTGTATACATTATACATGTATTTGATACAGCAGAAATAACAAATTCGTCATGTCTTAATATTATAAACAGAAATAAATAGATGTATCTAAACATACAAAGACCTGGAATTACGACGTATGAAAATGACTTAAGTTTTAGACGCACATTTCTCTTTTCTGTTATTTCAATATCTTTATGGTACTTTGTTTTTATAAAAGATTTAAATTATTTGCTTTGAAATACTCTTTCTTCATTATGAGGCTAAAACTAAAACTCTGGTGAGTGAGAAAATGTACAAGTCGTGAAGTTAAAGCTGAAACGTGTGACATATGTTGTACCTGCTTCTTTTACAATTCAAGTTATAGGTACATTACTCAAATAAATTCCTGCTGTTAACCGTTAATCGAGTCTTAAATCTATCGCTTAACTTAGATCCGTGATGAAATTTTTCATGGAAAAATGTATGTCTATGTTGGCTTTCTTATTTGCCTAAACTACATTTTACAAGATACTTGTCCATTTGCTTAATCTACCTTCACAATCTGTCTTGAGTTAAGCGGTAGAGTTTTATATTTCAATTTAGGTATCGAGACAATAGTAAAAAATTATTTACTAAGTAGGTATGTATATGCGAAAACTACAATTTTTGATTTACCTGTCTGCTGAATTATCACAATTTTTAAACTTAAAAGGGGTGGAATAACTTACCATCGTATTATGGATTCGGAGTTGTTTGTATATAGATTTAAACAATTTAGAAAGGCAATAAATAGTACTGTGCTAATGTGTCATAATAAGGTACTAAATTTTTTAGGTAATAGTTTTTAGTTTTACCATGCATACCTACCTACAATGATTAAATTTACTAGTTTCAGTTCAAATACAAGCATGAGGAGTTATAAGTATTGCAGAGGTAGGTATATAGTTTTCTTTTATATAAGTACATAGGTACGTCACAATTTATAACATAGTATTTATGATTGTATTTAAGTCAATAAAAAGAAAATATTTTTAACAGTGTCCTTTTCTAATATAAGTTCGTTTATTCCCTGCGTCTTTAGGGTTGTTATATATTCGTGTAGTGTACGTAGATATTTATAAGTAGTGGGAACAGCCAAGATATAGGTGGGTGGGCGGGTTGTCAACTCCACACTAACGCCACTAACGCGCTTGGAAAAACACTCTTCTATGTAGAGATCGTAGAGATACAACACTCACCCAGCAAACATTTTTTTGGCTCTTATCTATCTATTTTATTTGGCCCATCATGCTAGCCCACTAAGATGCGTGCTCATAATTTTTTAACTCAATAGCCCGGAAAAACTGTTTTATTCTTTAAATCCAAAAGTAATAGATAGCAAAATTGCATTTTATTCACAAGAGTGCAAAGTAATTTCATACAAATTGTTTATTATTAATTGAGTGTCTTCTTGCTGTTAGCTGTTTGGATGTTCCTTTATTAAATATTTTTTAATGATAGATGCCAATCATATTGAATACATTTTTTTATTTTTAGAGATAAGTTTTTTCTCGCGGTAGTAAGGTGAGAAATTGTATGTAGCAAAGGTAGCAAAGTTTGTTCCCCTCTCGTGCTTTGAAACCCTCCTAATGCTCTAGATTCAAATATATGTATAGATACAGATCTTTATTTATATAGCAGTTAAGGATGTGTATCCTTATATTTGTCAAAACTGACTGCAACTAACTATATGACGCTGACTGGACAAGGAATCAATTATGAACATTACTGCTTATTTTAAAGGAGTCAACGGTTGTGCATTTGTTCGTAAACAATCAATTTACGTAATTTGGTTTTTGATAGAAGAACTAACTCTCCGACATTGGTGCCTGTCAAGTTAGTCTCCAACATTGATACCATTACCCTACCTACTATTAGTTATTCTGTCCCTACACTTACTGCAGCTCGTTATATTCGATACCTACGACGCGGTGATATAATGTATTTTTTTTGGTATTGTTTATTCATGTATGAACTTTATGACCCATTTCTACTATACGTTACTATTACCATACGGAAAAGAAGTTATTTCAACCCAATTCTGGCTTAATGCAAACAAGCTAGTAATTAGTAGTTTGAGCGACCTCATACATGAAATATTATATGAAAAATGGTACGTTAAACATGGCTCATTGTGACGGCTATCTGCTCACCTATTCTGGTTATTATCTTATCTATCAGAGCCCTCCATTACTTACGGCAGCACTCCTTGGTGTATACACACTACTTTAGGTTAAAACAAATGAACAAAATATACACCCGAAAATGTGTAAATTCCTATTGCTTATAATCGTCAGTTTAATTTGTGGTAAGTACAATTTTTTTTACGAATGTTGACATTGATATTGATATTATAAAAGTCTAGTGCATGTTAGTATTATCTACCAACGTATCTAGAGTGTGTTGAGTGGGCTGCGCTAGAGTGAGTCAGAAGTACTTATAACCATCTCTTTCTAAGTTTAATACGGTTTTCCAAATTCAAAAACATATATAGCCCGTTCGGGTCAGCAACCTCAATTAAGTCGTAGTTAAGAAGTATAAGACGACGTCTATAGACGTTGCTCGCCCGAAAGAGATAGCCTAGCATTTATGTGTGCCTCTAATCGAATGACCATAGGAGATGCATTTATCCGCTACGGTTGTCACTGTTTAAATGACTTTTAAGATATCTTTAGCGTGAATAGAAATTATCCCATGCAATGTTTACAAACTAGCACAAAATAGGTAGCTAAGTATAATTTTTTTTCAGCCGTGAGTGAAGGGGTGGTTTTCTCCAGTTTACCAGAACATCTCTTACCATGTTACCGAAGCGGAGCACCGGCTCTCGGAGCGCCCCGACGTATGGACGTCTTTCTGTCCTTGCTAAAGAAGCTGGAGGTGAATCATGCACTGGATATGAGACTTTTTAGCACATCTTTACTCAGAAGGTAAGAAGTACAATATAATGAAGTAGGTACATACCAAAAGCGGCAAATCACGTCGCTAAGAAACCATCTAGGTAAGGCAACTGTTTAGCGTGGGACCCAGTTTACCGTCCATGAGATGGGCGCCACGCCACAGTAAAAAAGGTTAAAAAGATTTTACAACCAAACGCGACTTAATCTCTCGTGCTCATTATATTTTCATCTTCCGGAAATTGTCCAGGCATTTTGCCACGGCGCCTGGGAGCCAGGGGTCCGCATGGCAACCAAACCCAAAAATTGTCGTAGGCACTAGTTTTACGAAAGCGAGTGCCATCTGACCGCCCAACTCCGAGGGTTGATCGTTCATAAGTTCCTAAAAACTCATTGGTACGAACCGGTGTTTGAACCTGCTAGAGTTCATAATATTTTATCGTACTTAGGTATATTAGTTTAGTAGGCACCTAGTATTATGTACTTAAATATTATGAAGAAAGGGAAATTCTTTTGGATACTAGTTCTCTGTACCTATAGGTATCCTATGGTGTCGCGATATACTTAAGCTAGGTCCTACATTATAAATGAACCGTTTGTCTTAATCTACGCAAACCTCTGAGAGTTCATAAGTTAACTTTTATGAACTGCAGGCCATTCCCTAACCTAATTTCTATTTCCAGTTTTCGCTTAGACGGAATAGAAGAAGCCGCGAACGCGGTAGAAACCGAATTTGTAACTCCGTACCGAGCCTCCGGCTTCCAGTTCTATAAGTACAAACTCCTCATGGACTTGTTTCTGCCGAGCCAGAATCTTCTAGATCCGGAGGTCATGTCAATTGAAGAGAAATGTCTGCTGCACGTTATGTTGAGTGGTGCAGTACAACATTGGGAGAGAGGGGATGAAGACAGAGTTTGCCCGTTAGCGAGTGAACAGGTGCAGAATATGGCACTAAATGAGACTAGGTTAGTACACGATGATGACCTTAAAAGCGCAATCCTGCACCATGCAATAAGTCAAAACTCCTTAATTATGACTTAGTCTTAGAGTCTTAACCTTTTGGAACCCACCGGTCGGTCGATCATGCCGGTTGTTGGGAAATGTGTGCTGCGCCTGATGTTGATTAAGCGATGCAGCCTTGGAACCATGGAAATATTTATGTGGTAGGAAAATAACACTTTGGTTTGGTAAAGCCGTACACATTTAAAGAACAGAAATCATGACATGAGTAGAATTCCAGAGTGTCAACTTTAAGTTTCACGTCACAATATATAGACGGTGGAAATTTCAAATGTCATAAGGGACATACTTTTATATGCGACTTACGACATTTGAAATTTCCACTGTCGATTATGCTATTTCCAAGAGTAGGACATCATAGGACATTTAGATTGTCAGTTTCTGTACAAAGTCGCATTCCTGTAAAGTTAAGTAAGTATTTCTCTGTTTTTAATATTAAGTACGAGTAGCGCAGTTCCTATTCAGCATTAGTTGAGTTATATTGAATCGCCGAAGAAAATGTATAATTATAACTTAGGTATAAGCACTTGTAGACGCTACACATGCCGCTAATGCGTTTGCCTGAATTACGGAATCGCGATTCTGTATAGAGGTAGTTCAATGTTCTATGATTCTTGGTACAAGTAAGTCTACTTTGCTTTGTGCACTCAATATTTTTTTAACTTTAATTTATCTATGAAATAAAACAACTAAAACAATAAACAAATTTAAACTTCATCCCGACGTTTCGAACCCTTTAGCAGCGTCCACCCACCCGATGACCACGAACGCTTAAATTAGTATACCTACGCGATTTAATCCGTTTTAGTTGTTTTATTTCATGAGTAATTATCGCGGCAATCGAAGACAATATTATGTAATTTATCTAGTTTAGCGGTAGGCTTCATCTGTCCTCTCGGTCCCTGTAAGAATATCTAAATAGTTTTTGGCAAAGTATGATGCTATATACCAAAATTTCTGCAATCTCAGAGTCATCAGCAGATGCCCAATAGAAGTCGGCGTGATCAAGACTAACTGGGGCTCAATATCCGCGGGTACTCTAGTGGCAGCCGTCGCCGCAGCCCTGGAGCCCCAGCGGGTAGCTGTTGCTGACATTCTTAATGCGGATGTGTATAAAGCTGACGTAGCTGAACCACTCATGGTTTCGGCTAAGGAGGAGTGGTACTCGGACATCGAAACACTGAATGCTGATGAGAAACGTGCGGATGTAGCTGATATTAGCAATTTATATGTTGCTACTTTAGCAGGTATGTTTGTTTAAACTGACGTTAAAATATTTGAAGTTGGTACCTAATAACTTATGATATATTTATAGACGGTAAACAATGTCGTGGTTTAAATTTAAGTTGTATGACTATTTGTTTGCGTTAGTGTCACTAAAGTAAGGACATAAATGCAATACGCCGTTTTTGGCTAATCTGAATTTAAATTATATAATCCAGACATGTGACGTTAGGTACGTTAAACCTAATGTAGTGCGTGAATATAATACGAGGGAATCTCTTAACCGTGGGTAGCATCAGGACAGAAATATATTTAGATAAATCTCGCTTAGAATTACAATTAAAATTTTCTCCATACAATATAATTCGGCCTACAATGTAATGCAGTCACAGTCCAGTTAAAGACTTCGTTAAAAGTCTTAGTTAATAATAATACCAGTAAATCTTAATAATATCTGGTTTAATACGTCGTCAGTATTGGATTTACGCACATTATTTAGGGGTTAGAGCAGCTTGAATTATTTCAAAATAGGTGACTTAAGAACAAGGCAGTGTATAAAATGAATAAGGTGATGCGTAAAATGTAGGTATACCTACAGCTATCCACTCAGGATACGAGTAACTTTCATATCTAAAATTTGCGCCATAATTGCAGGAGATCTAGCAGAAGTAGTCGTCAACCAAGGCCCGAGAGTGGGCTCAGCAGCGCAGCGTATGGTAATCGGGAGTAATAATCGCTGGAATGACACATTGTTGCCGCGAAATTTCTTCATGTATCCACAGAACAGCTCTGTCATCGACTGGCATTTGACCGATGCAGAAATATTGGCGGGTGTGGACGGTAAGAATAATTATTTTAGTAGCTATTTGACACTTGTTTAGTAACAGTTGCTTTCCCTGGCACCCCGATGTTGTGCGAGAGTTTGCTTCCCATCGACACCTTAACCCCAAAAATTGGCATAGACGCCAATTGTTACGATAGTGACTCCGGAAAATAATAAACCCAGAAGAAAGGCTAGGCCTTATTATCGGGGTTAATAACGGTTTTTATTTGGGCCTGAAGGGTCAAAGACGAGAGTCCTTGCTTTTGGTTTACTTTAACAATGTTTCATTCAAAGATTGCGATTTAAGGAAAATCCTCATGGACGACTGGGAAGGGAGGTCCAGACAGTGCCGGATTTTTACCGACTAAAAACCTTAACCCGCAATCTTTGGATCGCTCACTTTAAAATTTTCAGAAATTTCGTTCCAAAAGGAGGAAAGTGGGAAAAGGGGAGAGGGAGACTTAACTACCTGCTGGGTCCTTACCTCAGCCAGTGCTGCAAGGCCGGGAGAGAACATACTTTCTCCCGTTTGGTTTCCGCGGGGTGCTTTGGTGGAACATGTTGATGCCGTTGTCCCACCATCGCCCGCCCACCACCACCCGCGATTGCCATGCCACTAACACCTTATTAAAAAAGAAAACGCTAAGAAAATAAAATAATTACTTTCAGGATTAATATTAGCAAAATACCTACCCACATGGTTATCCCAAAGGAATTCCCTTCGTCTCTCCCAAATCCTCGACATGTATTACTCTGACGAAGGCGTATCGTTCGAGCCGAGAGTGAAAGCATGTAACCGTCAGTCACTGTTCAAAGACATCGTGGACAGCAGCACGATAGCTACAGAAGCTTCTCGATTTGCTCATGTGTTGTTTCTCACGCAAGGAGGGGTGTACATTCCCGTGGAGAAAATGAATCGGATCAGTGATGCCGCAGTGTCTGCTTTTACTGAATACCTTAGTAAGTATACAATAATTTTTACAAATTCTTTAACTTTTTGCCCAGCTCATTGATAGAAAACGCTACATGTCACGTCGCTACATAAATCAACGTCAGTGCAAACCTGCATGTGCCCCCGAAGTACGTTATTTACTGTGTTACGGTGTCATACTTAAGAACAGCACGTCTCACGGCGTCTGGGACAGCTTTCCATAGTCATCGTCGCATTTAGCGATCAACAGGATAACATTTTTTCACATAATAACAGGGTCAAACATATTAGGTAGAGTCGCCTTCACATATATCGGAACGGGCATGGTAGTCACAAATATTTGAACAACGCCTCTATTGTCAAAGCGCTGAAGTGCGTGTTCGAAAGTGTATTCCATGGTATCACGTGTACTTAAAGAATGGAAAGCCATTTTAAAAGTTCTATTTACGTTACAGATTTATTTTGTTTTCAGCTACACTTTTCAGTCAAAATCACAGAGAGTGTAATGTTCCGAGCAGTGTTCCTCAGATGAATCTCATTATTGCCACGGATGCTGCGTGGAAACAATATGACGTGGAACAATTTGTTTCGTAAGTTTTCATTACTCATTTTCATTGTAAACCATCTGGGAGACTTTGTCTAACTAGAAAGCTCTGTCAATTATTTGCAACATCAAATGTAACCCTAATACTGTATTAATATAAAAAGAAATCCAAACGTAACAAGTTAAAATGTAAATATACAAATCCAAATTCATGTGAAGCGTTCTATGGAGACTATACAATTATTATTGTCTGTAAATATAGATAATATTTATTGGGTAAATTCACCCTTCATCCCCTCTTTTTTTAATGACAACGGTGACAAACGAGCAGACGAATTGCCTCATGGTAAGCAATTACCGTGGCCTATGGGCACCCGCAACACCAGGGGAGACAAGCGCGTTGTCAGCCTTTAAGAGGGGGTTGGAGCTGTGGGAACCTTACTCACCATCAGGAACTCAACACTACATACCTGAAAGGTAGCAGTGCTATTATGGCTGTGATCTTCTGTAAGGCGGAGGTACTCCCCCAGTTAGGCTTCTCCAGACTCAAGTGTGATGGTACTTCGCTATGCTTTACCTCTCATTGTTGGACGTAGTTTACGTCTGGACGTAGTTTTTTTTACCTAGTCTTTTGTTTGATCTATCTGTAATTTCATTCAGATGGATTGGAGGCGCGCTGGAAATGGATCTAGAGCGGAGCACGTTGGGGTTGGTGCACGGTAACACCGGCCGGTGGATCGCCCCTCCGGCGCACAACCTGACCGCCGTTTTTTCACACATTAGTAACTTCACTGACGAATGTAAGTTTTATGTGCGTGTGTGTAGGATGGAACACAGTTGGTTTGCTGGCTAGAACAGATCCCCACGTGTATCCCGCATTGCATAACCTCAACTGAACCCCCCGCTAGGGTTTATAATATTTTATGTCACCATTTGCATTTTCCCCGTTGTATTTCTATTTACCTACTATACATATTTTAGGCAGGCGAAAAAACTAGTGGGGAAATTTCCCGGGCAATATGCAGCGCGGTCTGTAGGGAGCTCATAATGCGTTCCAAGCGATATGTAGGTATATTATTGGCGACTCTGACCGCCGTGTTCATTCATAGACATTGGCAACACCAATATTGACATTAGTGTGTTAGATTGAAGTGATGTTAGGGAGAAGTTTTTAAATAGAAATTGAATTGGAAAAGGTTTCTGCTCGGGGACGCATATTTTTGTGATTGAGAAAGCACAAAGATATTGAAATAAATCTAAAAAAATATTAATAAGTAGCTTCTCCAACAGGGCCCAACCGCATGAACATTCCAAACGTGATCTCAACTGTCATACAGCATGCACAGAACGAGTCCATCCGAGAGCAATCTAGCAGCGCTGCAATAAGCACAGTGGTCCTTATAATCAGCCCGAGCGACCGCCCTTCTGCCAACGAGGTAGAAAGAGCCAGGGAGCTCATGGACTCTCTCAGGACCTCCTTCTTCGACATATATTTTGCTTATGCATCGATCGACTTGGTTCCGTTTCAGAATATCAACAATGAGTATATGGATTATTCTGAGATATTTTTACAGGTAAATAATGGCTGACTATCCGTATTACCTACAGAGAATAATTTGCAGATTTCTGACATTTGAATTACCTACCGACACTACTAAAAAGTTAAAAACTACGCTAATAAAGTGAAATCAGGTTTCATGGTTCTAACAAGAATATTTTGCATTATTTTAGTTACATATGGGTAATGATAATATATAATATGAATGGTACCATTAATTTTCCTAACACTACCAGCTAGATTACAATGTATTAGCGCCATACAAAATACTGACTTGTAACTTTCACAAAGACATCGCAAATATCGAGACGGGATTTTATTTTAAAAGAATATCTTCTACTCCCTTCTTTTACAGACAGAATCGTCATCCGTAGCGCATGTAGTAAATGCAGTCGAGCTCTACTTATCGCAAAACGACATTGCGACCAGGATCATCGGCGCCCAATGCCCGTTCAACGACACTGTCTTTGACTTGGTCCCGTACGAGGATTTCGTATTGACACCTGGCGTAAAACGGTCTTATCGTATTCATCCCTTCTTTCTGAAGGAGCAATCGTTGATCAGTGTACAGGTAATTTCATTCTTGTGTATTCTGAAAAGTAACGGAACAAATCAATTATAAACACCTGCAATCTCAATACAAGAGTTTGAACATTTATTCTGAAGCTTAAAAAAGGCACCCCCCTTTTTATGCAGAGCGAACATCCAGACTATAACTGACATCTAGTGAGCGTTGGGTGTAACTCATAAAAATGCCTTCTTCTGAACTAGATGGCAGCACAAAGTTTGTTCACAACGCCATCTGTAGTCTATTTTGTAAATCACTACAACATCAACCCAACAACATATTCTTCAAAAGTGCAACATTAACAGATAGATGGATGTAAGTACTAAAAAGTTCGTATTTATTCCGATTTCAGTTCCGTAATCAAGGTCACGGAGACCTTTTGGTTTGCACATGGCGTGGTGCAGAAGCATCACGAAGCTGTCAAACTATCCCCCAAAGAAATCTCCATACTTTCAACATAACAACACCTTGTCCGTCAATAGACTTTTGTATTGCAATGAATTTTGAAGTAAGCGCATCAGCAACAGAAAATTACTGTGCAAGTAAGTAAATATAAAATCATTGAAGAAAAAAAAAGAATTCGATTCTCGATTCAGAGATGAGAATCTAGGCCCCGGGGGGATTCGAACCCCCGATCTCCTGTTTACTAGACAGGCGCTTTAACCAACTAAGCCACGGCGCCGTTGATCTCGTTGTCGAAAATAAGCACTAGTTGGTTATATTAAAAATACTCTACAAAAAGAAGAATTTTATAAAAGTACCCTAAAAGTTCAATAACCCTTTAATTTTATTAACTTTCTGACATGACATATGGAAGTAGGCCACGAATTTGTTATTATAATGAGTACTAATGAGATATTTTATACTTCATAAATTAATTCCCATATTATATCTTTAACAGATAACGATTGCCGCTTTCCAAACCAAGTGGGTTATTATATACAGCATTCAGGCTTGCGGTGTCTGCCTCTACGTGGATCCGCGTCAACAATTTCTCTTTATTGGAAACTGCAATTATTTATTTACTTTATATTTTTTGTTTTTGAACAGTTAGCACTCTGTAAATAAAATATACTAGATCTGGTTTTTGTATTATTGTAAAAAGCGAAAAGAAATGATCGTTTTTAATTTCGAAGGCCCACGTTTATATCCTTAATAAGAACCTTTTTTATGTGTATTGATAAATTTCTTGTGTTGTTATCAACACAAGAAAATTATCAAAGAACCTTATGGTTCTTTCATAAATATCTTTTTATTAGTGTTATTTAATATACCAAAAAAAAGAAGTTGTACCCCTGGTGGGACTCGAACCCACAATCCCCGGCTTAGGAGGCCGATGCCTTATCCATTAGGCCACAGGGGCGCTTGCGTGTAAGGGCGAAATTACCAATTATGTTGTACAGGATACTTTAAGACTACTGAACTAAAACTTTAGTCAAAGCGTAGTTCGAGAAGCAATCTGTCGAAATTTTATTACCCGACTTTAAAAATTGATTGTTACTAAGGGTTAGTATGATAACTACAAAGGTATAAGTTGTAGGTACCAAACCTTTTTTCATAGTCATCGGCTTTGTTAAAAACGCTACGCTTACTTGTTAGCGATTGTTATTTTCTTCTTCAAATGTTTGTAATTAGAGTGCACGCGCGACTTATGTACTAAAAAGTAGTATGGGTACCTACAGTTAAGGTCAAAGACATCGATACCACTAAAGCGCAAAAATATGTATACCGGCACCTCCTTATTATCTCAATGTACGTAGGACGTGTATACGTATTTTGGAACTTTAGCCGTAATTACACTACATACAACCTTTATTGCAAGTAAGTAGGTTATTTAACTATCGTGTTATGTAGTTTTGTTATGGCGGCCATAGAAAATCAATGCTTGCTTAATCTGCCTGATATAACAAACCGTTCCCATTAATATTGTTATCACGTGATAACCTTATCCTTATCAATTCTGTGGGGATAAATGATGTAATTGTGCTAAAAATACAGTTCACCAATAAGTTTAATAATGTACAGACACCTGGAGACCTTAATACATTCTAAGCAGTCATATTTGGACTTGTAGATGGTAATTTTATCTATTTTTTTTTATGGTATTTAATGACTATAATTGTATGAAATGTTTTCTTACAGAATTACGCATGTATGTTTAAGATTTTTTTGTATACTGTTTTGAAAAAATAAGTCCCACCGAGTTTCTCGCCGGTCATAAAAGTCAAAATACTTATCGGGTCAGAGGTGTAGGGTTAGAACCGGTGTAGTTTTTATTTTTCTCTTTTACTTTTGTATACTCGACGTGTAAAAGTGCCCTTGTGGTCTACTTACTGAAAATAATAGCACACAAAAGTTTCTCACCATTATTTTTGCACGAAATGTATAAGTAGTTTTCATACCCACCATAATTATTTTCTATCATTCATGTTTATAAAATACCATTTCTTCGTGTCTAACAGAGTTTCAAATGTCAACAGTCGAGTACCTACTCGACGCTCAAAAAGCGATAATTTTCTTAAGTGGAACATCATGAACGCACACGATGGTATTAAGTATTAAATTAAAAAAAAAACAATAATTTAGGTATTGCAATAGCAATGCCAGTAAACTTGAAGACCGTCTGGTAGAGACTGCCATAAAAGTACCTATTAAATTAATTACTACTAACTATATTTCCTGAGTAAGTATCACTCTTCTGTAACAGTTTGTTTTGGTAATCTACAGATTAATATACATAGATATATAGACTCAAATTAAATACTTATTCTTAGATAGAAAAAAAAAATTAAATGTTTACTTGAATTACATTAACTATATACATACTAAGAATTATAACAGGTATATCATATTTACTAAAACGTAGTTATGTAAACTTAACTGCCTATATAACTAAAACATATTGTAAAATTACCATTCTGAAATAGAAATGGTTAAATGGTTTGATACTGATGTAATAAACTTGCAACAAAAAATATTTAAAACCAAATCAACCTATTCTAAATGTATACGCAATGCGTACGGTAAATTCGCTATCATCGGCAACGACTCCGTGGCGCAACGGTAGCGCGTCTGACTCCAGATCAGAAGGTTGCGTGTTCAAATCACGTCGGGGTCACGAGAAACTTATTTTTTAGTGTTTATTTTTAATGAGAAGAATCGAGTAGTTTTTTTGTTAGTTTTAGACATCAAATAATTGCTTTGCTCGCTCGCGGTTCCAAAAGAGAGTGAAACGCGCTACACGCTAGGGGGCCGCTTTTTGAGTGTCGAATCGTGACATTTTAAACTACGTCAGAAACGAAGAAATAGTGCTTTAGAAATTTGAATAATATAAATTAATTACCGTGAGCAATTGAACAAAACTATACATTCTGTGAAAGTATATTGGTTAGAAAATTTTGTGTACCTTCTATTATTTTCGCCCTCAAAGTTTTTTAAATTCGAATGCACGACTCTAGAATCAGCCCCCTTATTCAATGTAAAAGATATGTTAGACGTAAAATGAGAAAATACGAATCTGCTGTATTATCTACTATCAAAAATGCTTTATGGCGATCAATCGATCATGCACGTACGTTGATGTAATAGGTTAGCTTATGCAAATGACTAGTTCATGAAATCCTCATTCAGCAACCGGCGACATCCCCTGCATACCGACTATCACCACATATCAGAACCGCTAAGAGTGCTAAATGCTTTTATTAAAGCTGCACGGAACCGGCCTGAGATGACGACTTCTAACTATGTATTCACATATAGGTATCTAAATCTCATCATATCAAATGAGCCTAGCACAGGCGGTTTTGGTTGTTTTTAATACCTAGGTATCTGTTACAACAATGTCTTCAAATTCGTGTATTTGTTACACATGCAAAGGTCACGTCACATTGGTACCTTCTAGAACTCGATTTTTAGTTTGTGATGAAGAGAACAAAGTCTAAGTGCCTTCTCAAATACTTGCCAGTATTGAAGCACCTAAAAGGCGTACACTTGTTGATTGTTATCATTATTTTATATGAATTGAATCTAACATGGTCATTGACATTATAAATAGTTTTCATCGGGAACTCATTATTGAACATATACCATTTAGTAGGTAGATATTTGGGAAGTTGACACGTGTAAAATACGTTATTGTTGCTTTTGCCAGTAAGTACCTAATATTTATTTCTAGGGTGTAAGAGATTTTCTAGCAAATCAAATTACAAAACTTAGCTCTCCTGAAAAGTAGGCGTTTGTCCGATACGTCTACAATATACAACATTTATAACTTTACAGGTAGTTTGTAGAGACAGGAGGCATGCAATTTCATTTCGATTTCGTTTTCTATATACGATTGTCATCTTGGGTGTGGCACCAGTTACAATATAATACATACTATGAAACAAAATAAAAATATAATAAAAAAATGCTATGAAACTGCAGGTACAGTCAAGTGTAAAAATTCGTTCACTACCAAAGTTTCAAAAATATGTACTTACCGAGCAACTCTATTGTACAATAAATAAGGTTGTAGGACGTATTTATGAAAGGATTCTTTCGGTACGTATTTTTGCACTTGACTGTATGTGCGATTTTGTGATTCATTCATATTCATTGGTTGAGTCAGTCGTTTTCTCCGATATGGCATCAAACCTTGTAAGGTGACATTTATTAATAATGAGTCAAAATAAAATTTATTAAGATGCCTACCAATATTGAAGCATTTTTTTTACACGTTCGGCGCCGGCAGCATTTCACTAAAAACCCTTACGCTATGCCGGGCGAAATTAGGACATACATACACTTACGTTGGGTCATTGGTATAGTACGAATTACATGAACACACATACGTTCCCACTGGCATAAATTATAGGTAAAATAGTATATAGTCCTTTTTTTTTTATTTTGTGGCTTCAGACATGTGTCTGTGTCATTCATGGTCTCCCTTTAATTTCTGATAAGTACTTTTTTATTACTACATAGCTGAATTGGGCAACGACCCCTACACGAGAAAAATCATCACTCTGTTGCTTTATCATACCGATCGAAAGCTTTTATTCCTAAGGATTATTTTTTGCTGAATAACATAGTGTCAGAAATAAAAGGTAGTCTATGAAATTTAGCTTATATATCTATACCGGGTGCGGCCTGTAATAGGAGCAAAAATTTTAGAGATCGCATCTAGACCATGAACGTAACAATATTTATTCTACAACTTTAAATAATTGGGTAATTTATTACTTTTTTTTTCGAACAAACTAAATAGTATTTTCAATGATCAGCATATAATAGTCTAGTTGACGTTTACTGTCAGCCTACAAACTTCATAGTTTTCGCAATACATTGCTTGCTTGGAAAATCTTTTTTTATTAGTATTTATTAAACTATAAGTTATTTTCAAAAGTCGTAGAACAAATGTTGCTTCGTTTGTGGTGTAGAAACGATGTCTAAAGTTAATGCTTCTATTACAGGCCACACCCGGTATATTTACATACTTCAATTCATACATACAACAAATAAATTACAATTAGCATAAATTACAAAAAAATCAATTATCAAATACTTACCCACAAACACAATACTTAAAACATAAAATAATAATCAACTACAAATTTAAAAATGTCATATAAAGGCTAATTGTGTTGGTACTTATGTTTATTGTTATTTAGAATAATTGTTTTAATAATTCTTAGTTAAATAAAAGCTTGTAAAGCACTACGTATGTGTCACCGGCGTTGGAGTTCTTTGAACACAATCGTGTCACCGGCACCCCGTGTGTTAAAATGTATATAAAAATGCTCCTAAAAATAGTATAAATCTATAAGGTTTATTTCGATATTTAACGAAAGCGTTAAGATATACAAACTGCCTGGGAATTCTAGAATGCTTGACGCGCCAATAAATCTTATAACAGTACTTCATTTTTTTTTTCAGGGCAGCTGGAGTGAAAAACTGAACACCTATTAATTGATAGACACACACACATACCTAAAACAATCATTAAGTAAATAAGTGTCACTCTATGCTAGCTACAGTTTGAATTCTTGATGATTATTTCTCATTCTGACAAAAAGTAGATAGATTTATTTTCTTTCTTTACCTTCTTTATTCGATTTGACATTAATACCTAACACCTCAGGGTTGAGAGTTCATTGTCTGGAAAATATCAGATGGCGTTCCAGTCATGGGGCTGCGTTTGTGGACAAGACGGTTAGTCAGGTGACTGGCTTATGTCTCCACTGGCGCCTTTCAAATGAATCGCATTCTTGCCACCACGCACACATCAACAGGTATCCTTGTGTGACAGTGTGTTTACTCACCGTTACTTGCATGTGCACTAACACGCCTTCTGGATGCTGTATATGTGTTTGAGCTTGTAAATGTGTGAGAATCTGGAGGTCATGAAGTGATTGGATGCTTAAAAACATTTTTAAGAACGTTCATACTAAATTCTAGGTATCGCTTATATGGTAACAATGCTAACTAGGTATAGCGAGCGTATTTTTGGTTGCTATTTTCAGCAATGTCGTCATTGGCGAGTCTTCATACGTACTTCCTAACCAGCCAAAATATTCCGGTGATGAACGAGGAATACTTACTCAGACTTTACTTACTCATGGTAGCAATCAAACGTACAGCCGCTAGATTGCAAGTAGCATGGCCAACACGGTAAATAATTAAATACTACCTATAGTGACGGTGGGCAATTTTTGTTCTCAGGCAAGTCGGAGCCAATATGGCATTGTCTTTCCTTAATGCGTCCAAGGACATTGTTGAACAGGGGGAAATTAGTACAGCCGGCGGGAACCGGCTTGTATGGCGTCGCTAGTAAATACTAAAAACTCACATATTTTTCGCATGACATGCGCTAACTTTCGATCCACGGAATTGTACAGGTTTCACGTAATGAGATTTATGAGTTGGTAGGTAACATTTTAAACAAAAAAAGACGGCGATCCGGCCCGGTACCGCGAACATCGAAGTTCGTATAGGTATTTCGAGCATCTTTCTCTTTTATTTAAATTAAGGCGTCATGAGAGTTACAGGACACAATCGTCCGAAATATACGAATATAGCTTTTCGCAGTAGCGAAGCAGGCGCGATTTGTATGCAAGTACCTACCTGCTGCGTAATTACGCACGGCTACCCCTTGTATCACGAGGGTACGGTTACCCACGTGATACCAGGGGTAGCCGTATACAGGTACCAACCTATATTATTCGAAGGACTGGGGACCGATTTTTGACTCGTGCACTCGACTTGAAAAAACTTTAAAGACGAAAATGATCGCACACAAAAGTTTCTCACCATTAGTTTGGGCACAAAAAAATGTGTAGGGCCCACAATTATTAATTTATATAATTTATGATTCTTAAATACCATTTCTTTGTTTCTGACAGAGTTTAAAATGTCACTAGCCGAATACTCGACGTTCACAAATTGCCCCCCGAGCCAGGATGCAGACGTGTGTCAAGACGAAGCCCTTTGTGACGATCAGTCTATAGGTCTAATGGTGAATACTTAACAGACCGAGAAAAAGGTAAAGAGTATTATTCATTTTATGTAAATTGGGGTCAAATCTATTCGGTAACTATTATCGGTTTTTAGGGCATTTTTATAGCGAAGCGACCTTTCGCGACTTTGGCCAGAGTACATTTTCCAACCTTGAAGTTTAATACTATAGGTATTGATGCGCGATGACGCTACTAGTTCGGAATATAAATTAGCGTTGACGCAAATCATCCAACGTCTGTCATGAGTCTTGATTGCTGCCCATTAAGTTTTTTTGCGAGCAATTGACCCCAATTCTGTTGCGCACCAGCATTGTCACAAGCGATTCAACTAACAATAACAGTTTTTTTAATGTTGAATCGTGCAATTCATTAATGACATACCCCCAACTTGAATTATGGTGCCTAAACACGACCATGTCATAACTGCACAATAGCTTGTAAAACTCTGAACACAGAATACAGGTTTTTCTCATTATTTATGAAAAAACTCCTTTGTATTATTGCAGACAAAAACTAAATGCAATCCTTTTGATAAAAATTACATGATTAACATATAAAAAGTCAGTTGATTAGTAATCTTAATGAAGATTCTGATTTCGGTACCATTTTTGGCTTTGAAGAGTATGCGATTCCGTTTCGTCCTACTCAGTCTTATCTACCGACCTTTCCTACTTCCATGCGATAAAAATGCATAGTGTCACGTAGGTATCGTGCGATTGCAATTTTTTATGCCGTCCTAAACAACCTTGTTTAGTAGATCGTAGATCACAGAACAACGTGTGTTTACAATATCTGTACACAGTACAATGCCGCATTCTGACAACATTTAGGACTTTTTCTGTTTTCGGTATAAAGTTTTGCAGTATAATCTGAGGACTAATGCGATCCGTGTCACCGTCGCCATTCTGAGAGATCGGCTTACCGTGGATGATTTACTGAGTATACTGGTCGATTACTGCTGAGTTCCACGTACCATCGTCGGTCCTAGTTCCCGGGCTAGACGGGACGCCTAAATGCATTCCTCGACGTTAAAAAAGCACTCTAGGCCCTAGCTGCCGATTTCAAATGTTTTTTTCCTGTTTTTGTTTAGGAGCCTTTGTCTCTAAGAATCTCTCGGCTCCGTTAGACGTGTACATAGTAGGATCCTCATTATATGTATTATTATACAATACAAATATATTACAATAAAATTACAAAAGCAAATAGGTCAGGTGTCAAAAAAACTATAAATGTGCGTATTTGAAAAGTAATTGTATTAGCTTCTTAATTTATAAATGTGGACAGTGTAAAAAAGTAAAAGACATATAACTAACAATACGCATTATAATATTAATTACGGATTTATTCCTATAATCATAATTGTAGGCATTGTTTTACAAACTTTTAGGATTCGACTGCTCACACGTACGATGGCGTTGCATTAATTTAGTTTTAATGGCGCCATCTAACTTCAAGTCTTGGTGTAAGTAATACTTTGCAATTATTGTTTAATAATACTTATTCTAGGTTTTATCATTCCATTAAGCTAAGGTTTTTACTGAAATCAGTAATATTATTAATGGCTGTTCGTTCAAAAGAAATAAAACAAATGTTTACCTACTCAATTACTAGTGATTATTCAATCGCCATAAAATATTATAGGTACTTCAATCGGATGTCAACGTCATGCCCCATCGCGTTTTGTACTCGGGCTCGGTGCAAGTGCACTATTGCACATCGGTGACAGATAGGTAACCGGGTTCCATTTGAAAAAATAGTAAAAATACAACAATACTTCCTACATGACTATGTTAGTACCTACTTAAAATGAAATATATTAATGTTAATTAATTAAATTTAAATTAAATAACATTGCGATTTCCTATGCAGTCCTAATCCTTGATATGTTAACTTTTTTAAATTCAATTGTTTTTTTTATTTTAACCTTTAACTGACGACCTATAACTTCTTACAGTCGTCATCACTTGTTTGAACATGTTTGAACCACTCGCTATGCTCGTGGTTTAATTTTGGAATATTTATTTAGCTCTGGTCTCAATATTAATCTGCCGTGTGTGTGTAGCCGTGTGGTGCCGGCTGAGGTTAGCACCATCTCATCTCCTCGAGCGGGTGTCATAAGGGGCGACAATGGGAAAGACCGACAGATGGGCAAGCAGCGTCCGTCAAAACCGATTCAACGGCTACTGCGGTCGCCAACCCACCTGGCAAGCGTGGCGACTATGGTAAATCCCCCAAAGATGATACTAGTCATATTTGGGTTAGGCCTGAGTCTAGCAGTGGACGTATTATTATAAAAAAAAAATAATTAAAGTAAAGTGAGTTACAACTTTACTGTATTCTCTGATTAATTTTGCTGGATTAATGACTAAGTATAGATGTTTTGGATGTTCACTGATAGATATTTGCACAATCAAAGAAAATAAGTAAGTGAAGTGTATACTACAAATTTTCCGCACAACAATTTTAGCCTCATTTAGAAATAAAACATATGTTTTAATGCATTATTATTTTTCATATAGATGCCTAAAAGAGTTCACTGTAACACGTTACAGTTATAGAACTGTCTTAATACTAAACATATTTTATAACATACTTACTTTACTTCTTACGTCTGTCCGTCGTGTGGGTGTTAGTGATATTCTGAAACCACGTAGTCGGGGTTTCAACTACTAGCACTAACTATTAAAGTTGACTTTGAAAGATAATATACTGAAGAAGGACGACGTCACTACGCCGACGCAAAGTACGGTCTAATTGTTAGTGAAGATGTCGACAACGGTCTTTTTTATTTTGTAATTTGATAGCATGTTAAACGAATTATAAGATATGATGAGAGTATGTGATTTGACACGTTTTATGGATAAATTATTTAATGTGATTTTCCATTGTAGGTACCTACAAGTTGCGTGACAAATATTTAATGACAATACTTTTTTTTTGATAAACTAACAAAACAGCTAACTAGAAATGATCGTTAATCGTAAAAATAATAAGAGTGATAAGTAATTTCACTATCAGGCACAATTACGGATAAGCTATAAAGGCTTGAGTTGTATTTTCTGCACTTGCTGGTGATAACAATATGGCGATAAAGATAAATACGTATGTAGGTAATTGAAGGCGGTGAGCAACGTGATGTTGGTTGCGAAAAGGTGACGTCAACGGGGGCTTGGTTGAGCCGACCAATCACAACGCGCCACCGACGGAACGTTGCGTCAGAGACGGAAAAACGACAATAATTCTACCAACAAACACTTAATAAGCTGAATAACTGATAATTAATGTAGGCATAGACTTTGAACTGAAAGTAGATTGAAAATAATCGACTATCTCTGTACACATAACATGACTCATCATTCATAAAATATTACCTAGTCATCAAAACTAAACAAAGTATGTACCTACACTCCTAAAGGTATGGCGGCATCATTTTTGATTGCTAGCGAAAAAACACGTTGAAATTGGAGAAAGCATTGTGCAATTAATTAAACAGGTTAAACTGTACCTCTGATGACTATTTAAAGTAGGTTCTAAATACATACATAATTTAAAGTACATGTACTGAATACATTTCAGAACTACGAATTCCTTGATTTTTACGTAATGTTTTTAGCTCTGGCCTTCGTGCTCATTATTTTTTATTCTGAACTCTATTTCCTTTACATTAAATGTGAATGTGCGACATCTCAGGCTTGTGGTATATTTTTACCATTGCTGATGCAATAGTACGTGCTGTTGGCATGCGCCGTGACGCGGTGGGCGCGCGCGCCACACCTCCGTGCTCAGCGCTATGCACCGCATCGCATTCTCATCGCTTCTGCGGATGCAGGAAATGCGAATTATTAGCCTACCAGTGCATCTTGACCTCTAAATCCGTAATTTTACAGCACACTTATACTGCGGCATTAGAGTAGCGGTAACATCTATAGCGATTGCAATGGCATCCCAGTACCTAAGCATGTGGTGGATAAACGTGGACATGCGTACAGACACGCACGCACTCAAGCTTTCTAAGCTGACGTCAGTGACCTCCACCTACTGTTTTAAAAAAACGTTAATAACAATGATGTTTACACTTGTGCCTTGAAGGTTCTTCGCTATGTACCTAATTTCATTGCATAACTAAATTTTGCGAAATAAGTACCACCTACTTCAATTTAGAGGTCCTATAAGTCCTATTCATATTTTTTTCTGATGTATTACCTAAACTTAAATGGTGTCTATCAAATAGTAGGTGGGCTGGATCACAACATTACGACTTAAAATATTAACTAACGAACGTACCTAGTTTACCTAACGAACGTACCTATTTTTAAAATTATTTTAATTACTTAATACACACTGTTATACTCGTAATGTGAATGGTTATATGTATATAGCTACCATCAGCGAAGGCGTGTTCATACGAGCCGATTTCCGCCGGCTTTAATAACTTTCTCACAGTCCAACAGTTTTCGTTGAGATCATGATGAGATGCCAGTGCGATATTGGCTCGGTCTTGCCTAATAATGACGCACCGTCACTGGTACTCAAGTAGGTACATACTCAATTCAATCAATTTTTGGGTATATGTGGCCCCATCAACTTCTTGATGATTCTGCCAATGTCGAGGTTGGATAGCACACTGTTGTTGTGGAAGCTTGGTTCCTCGTCGGTATATTGACTGGAGTTCGGTAAGTTGCTGGCCCACACCAATCTAAGACAATAACAAAAAAACACACCACATACACCATCAAATCTACTCATAAATACTGAACCATACTACATACATAATACATAATCTATTCATAAATAGTCTACGAACAACACAAGGAAGGGAGAGATAAAGGTTTTTTTTTTTTTAAAGACTAATTTTGTTTTTGGACAAAAAGTTATTAATGACACTACACAGTGGGGAATACACTAAAGTAAGGAGGTAATTGATGTTAATAGGACGGTCAATACAACAGGGTAGTAAATCATAGATGGGAACAGATATATTAGGACATTCCAGAAATAAATGCTGTAATGTTCCCTCAGCAAGACCACACTCACACAATGAGTTAGGTACATACTCACTGTTTAGTTGTACAGGTTTTTTTTTACTTCCTGTAGGGTAAAAAGTAACCGTTTTTGCTTGACTTAAAGCTACAAGACAAGTATGAGCCAGCGTTTTGAAATGATGGCACTTGATTAGTTGTCGTGATTGCATATGACGTCATAAATGTCATAATTGTCATGGTGACTATAGCCTCTAGCCGACCAGGGATCAAAGCTTGCCAAGGCAAATACAGTTTTGATTTGTCATAGTTAAAACTCAAAATGTAATTAATGAGAGACCTTTTTATAGGTCTCTGGGTGGCTAGAGGTTAACCTTTTTTTGTTAGTTCTGTTGATTAGTTAATGAATTCGTATGTCAGCAGCTACTGTTCCAATACATATACGAAATAGGTAAATGGGTTTAAGAATGTCATTACTGTGTGATGAGACTGATGAGTGTAGTATTTAGTTTTTAGTAATAAAAACACCAGAAGGGTGTCAAAGTATCTCGAGTACTAGGAGGTTTACCTTAAAAACCAGCAAGAACTGATGTTTATGACTTATTAAAATAGTCACTCCCATAATCGCTTAATTAACCTAATGGTAATGTAACGTTATGCAAATGTTTATTACAGTTGCAAAAAAGGAGAAAGGTGTAACTGTGAATCATAAATATACAAACACATGGTATGTGTGTACGTGCGACTTGTACAAACCGCTCCTGCTGAGTCTTGCCCGGCGCGGCGGCGCCGGCGCCGCCCGGCTAAATTGATTTAATTGCTGGCCGACGATCGAGAGCGGAATTTTCCGATCGCTGCAGATTGGTATAAACTGCTGCGAGACGTTTTCATTTAACGAAAATTGTTTGTTTAACGCATTGATGTTACATTCGGACTGGGCACGCTTTGCATTACGCAAAGAAACAAACGTGGAGTCGCCGAGTGTCGCCTACATGCCATCCCGGCTCTAGTTTTACCTGTGCGTACAGTCGCCATATCAGATATATCGGAAATGTGGAGGTGGTCCCAAATATCTGAACATGCACTTTATCTCCTTGACAATAGAGGCGTTGTTTAGACATTTTGTGACCACGGCTCTGATATTATATCTGATGGCGACTGTACCTATACCGCCGATCAATAATCGAGAAGCGATGAGAGTTTCTTTATAATATAATATTATAAAGTTCATAATATTATTACTTCGAATTAATACTTTCACTAGCTCTTGTCTTCACTTCCTTGGTTTTCGTAAGCATCATTATGAGTGGTTAGCAATCAGTACATTAATATACGATACTACTTAGGTACATGTAGTTATGCATAACTAGCCTGTACAGTCCTGAGAGCATTGCATGGTTCAGCTAAAGTGGAATCTTGAGCATTGGGAGGGTTACAAAGCACGAGAACGGGAACACACTTCGCTACCGAGTGAACCACACAATTTTTCACCTCGCTACCACGAGGAAAAAAATAACTCTAAAAACTTTAAAAATGTATTCAAAATTATTGGCACCCATCATTTATCAATATCATTCAAGAACATCCAGCCAGCTAACATCAAAAAATACTCGATTAGTAAACTATTTGTATAAAATTACTTTGCACTCTTGTTTTTTACAAAGATGGCAAACGAGCAGACGATTACCTGATGAATTAAATAAAATGAATAAAAATTTAACTTCGCTATTTCTAAAGAATAAAACAGTTCTTTCCAAACTAGTGAGGTGAAAATAACATTAATGTCACCTGTAGGGTCGATCACGGATCTAAAGAGTATTCTATATTGCATAATGAATCGTCCAGTAAATATTAGGTAAGTAAGTACATAAAACAGACATAACATCCGTGATACTCAAGCGACTATTTACTTTGCTAAATATTTTGACAAAAACCCGATATTCGATAAGATGTTTACTTGTTCATGGAAACTCGTGTTTTAAATGAATACCTACGAGACGGATACGACGGCTTTCCATCTGCGCAGTTTAACAATCTTATTAATTATTTTATCCTTTAACGTCAGGATAAAATTACAAAAATTAAAATTAAGAACATCAAGTCATATTTGAATGATCCGAAGAATAAATTTAAGAAATAATGATTATAAATCTAGATGCGAGTGACAGAAAACATATTATAACAGAAACAGGAGTTGAAATATATGTAGCTTGGTATTTGTTAATTAAATATCATTGCTTGGAATTGTCTAACTTCCTATAGGTATTGCTGTATCTATCAGGATCTCATGTGTAGTTTATGTAACATCGCCTACGTTGCTAATTAACCATTTTTAAACTCTATTGCAACAGGATAAAGTTAAGGGTGTTGCTTTTTGTACCTATAGGTACCTTGACTTGACTAAGTGTTCTGATGCCTGTTACTATTTATTACATAGTTGTATACATACGAATAGAAAAAAAAGAAGTACTAATACACAATATCGTAAGAAGTGTGAAGCATCTAATAAGGACAACCGGGTAATTAAATTAATAGTCCATAAGCATAACTAAATAATACAATCTGATTCAAAGATAGGTCGATTCTGCAATGTCTATTGTGTACACGCGAACCCATCATGCCAATTATTGGAGAAGGTCAAATTAAGTAGTAAGCTACTAGATCTGCGTCACAACAAAGAAATTTAGAATGGTTAGGTAGTTAAGACACCTAACTAATCAAACAAACTAAGTTTCTCTACTTTCTATCTCTAGTGTTTACTTGAGAATCCGAGAGGATACTTAAACAGTTGAAGTGCGAAATATTTAGATGTCGCAGGTTTGTATGGTTTTGCGAGTTCTACACCCCGACCCGAAATGACCACGTCTGTCCGGCTGATTGCATTAGCAACTTTGAAGGACAAAAAAGACGGACAAAAATTGAACATATGAATAAATACTAGCAATATCAAACTACAAGATTCTTACACAATACGCCGGCAGTCGGTTTGATAAGAACAACATATGGACACAAAAACATAGTTTTATGTAGGTATTATAAATAAAAAAATAAAAAAAGCCTTTTATTCCAAGCAGTGGCGTTTTGCATTTCAATCATTCTTAATTACAACACTAGCAAATAGTTAATGTGTAACATAATTTAATATTATATAAATCACATTGACATAACATTAACATAATTAAATACATTTTTAGATATTATTTAATTATTTTGATAAACATTTTACAGATGCGACATTTCTTATAATATTTTTATTTTATTCGATTGAATTTGATAAATTATGGTTCATAATATTTTTACTTATATTTAGTTCGCAAATTGTTATTTTGGAAATTAGTTTTTGCCTTTTATTCATATAAGCATGGTCCCCTCTCAGGTAAAGGCCCCATCCAAAGAAATCAATTGTTTTCTATCATTAGCTTCTCTCTTCCAGTGTTCATGCTGTGTTTGATGTCGTCGTCCCACATGGCATAGGGCTAACCGGCCCGGCATTTGCCATTATAGAAAGAGATAAATCCGATTTGAACCTTCCTTCCAACTCCCTTCGTCTCCTTTGACCTTTACTTCCTCAAGTCTCTTTCTTTCAACTAGTACCTAATAGACATTATACGTTTGAAATACGAAAAAAACATTCGACGGATGTAAATCCATCGAATCTTCTAGTGCAAGGTGTTCTTATTGACTATACATACTACCCAACGTGTGAATTGGTTTAGTATACAGTAGCCTTTTGTTTTACGAGTAAGACCACTGCCTATCAATTCACTGGCGATGGAAAATCACTGAATCGCTACTGCTGTCCACTGTTTACATAACATCTTGAATTGTTTCACCTTCGAATTAATACTTACAAAAGAACTTGCTCGAACAAAGTAGTAAGTTACAGAATACATGTCATTGTTTTGATTTAATCACCTTTCCCAATATATTACGCATTATCACAACCAAAAATAATCGAACAGCAATCGATAAGATTATAAAAAGGTAAATCCTATACTATCTTCTAATCTATAATTCAGATTAAACTTATATTGCGCAATAGATATTGATGAATATGCAATCAATTATTATTTAACAAAGAATACCTGTGCAGTTGTGTTAAAAATTGTCAAGGAAAGGGACAAAAAAAAGGAGCATTTCTTCTACAATCCATGTGCTTAATGAAAATACAGCATATGCGCATCAGACGTTCATAGTTCTTAGTCAGCCTGACGCAACGTTATTTACCAAGGCTGAAATCCAACACATAATCGAAAGTAGCGATTATTGCTCGTGCTAGACGGCAGCCTGTGATTGGCGCGATATGGAGGCCTGGCCGGGTGTGGCGAAACGTGTTGTTATCCGTTCAAAAATGCCACTTGATACAAGGTGAACTGAACAAGCAAAAAATGGCCACCAGGAACCATAGTCATCTCAAATATCATTAAGACTAAGCGAATATTGAATTTGCTGTTTAGTCGGGCACAACACAAAAGCGGCTTGACTGGACTACGTGATGTTTTTGCATATAGGAATCTCGAAAAAATGCAAACAGACAAATTAGGTATTCGAGGTCAACTCAAAAAGAACCAGGAAGTTTTTCAGTCGCCAGATACTGAGTTAGTTAATAAGTAGCAACAGGCCCACCTCTCATATAAATATACTAACATACTCAAATGTAAATGTAAACTAGTAAACCAGCAATTCTCTATTGCAATAATTTAATCAAGACAGGAATAATAAAGATAAATGAGCTTCGGGGTGGCATCAAATGGCATTTTCCATGTAAATTCAGAATGACAAAATGAAAAAGTGAAAATCGGTTTATGCAATAAAGAATTATCCCATAAAAATCATCTTCCATACTTTAAGCGCACAATAGTTTACTTAATTTGCAGATAGATGTCGCTGTACGTGGAACGCTAATATCCTACATGGTGGAGTAAACAAAAAAATGATTGAATGGGGTCGGAGCAGTTGCGCCCATACATTAGGTTAGAACTGACTGACTGACTCGAAATGACGCTGGTTATCACTCCATGTTACAACCCTTTTCCACTACTCGTGGTGGGACTAAAATAGACAATTTTTTTTTAAATTTTCCATGTATAGTTGGAAATTGGAATCTATAACTCTTCCTGTTGTCACCGTACTTTGTGGGCACGGTTTTAGGCTTCTGTACCTACTTAATATGTTAACTCAATGTAACAAATAGCCCATTACGGAACCCTACACTGAGCGTGGCCCGACACGCTCTTGGCCGGTTTTTATCTAACCTATTACTTACTCTTACGATTTTGATTTAGGTAAATATTATGCATCCAAAGAAAAAAGTGCATGACGAACTCATACGTGTAAGCATGATGAACTCGCATAAAGGTTAGTTAAATAGTTAAGTACTCGTAATATTGTTATTATTATAAATAAAGTTGTGGATTAGATTTTCCAGTTGAAAATTACGATTTAGATTATATGAATTAGGGTCGACCGAGGCGATTCGGATCACTGGGGAAATCGGATCAAAATAAGCATTTCTGTTAAATTTGAAAGATCGCGGGTAGTTGCAGCCAGCCAACCAACGTCCCGCGTTCGCTCTGTTCGCCACGCACGCCGCCACAGACACTGCCAGTGGATAAGGCTCAGGCGTTCATCACGATGAGGCTTCCCGATGAGTCGCTCGCGCGGGTGTGCTGTGATTTTGGCGTTGATGTAAAAAATGTGCGAATACATTCCGTGTTAAATGTAAATGCGAAAGACTAAAGGTTAGTAATCATTGGTACTTATTGTTAATCATGCATGTTGTTTCCTGATATAGTATTGTTTTGACTATATCTAAAGGTATATTTCCGCTAAGACTAAATAATTGAAACCTATGGTATGAGGTTATTCGGATCACCTGGTTGGGGGCGAATAGGATCAAATTTTAAAACGAGGTTTTTGGAAGGTTTTCTTTAGCTTATTGTATGTTTGCATGTTTTAGATGTTGCGGACGTATAAGAAAAAACCCACCAGGGAGAATGGTCGGCAGAAAATATGACAACTGCTGCTAATAAGGTGCTGACTAAAGAGCTAACTTTACGTCAAGCTGCCGAGTTGTACAATGTCCCGTTCACGAGCTTGCAAAGAAGAGTCACATTGTCTCGAGGCATCGTAAAAAGTCGTGGTGGACAACCAACATTAAACAAGGAAGCCGGGGAGTTATTTGCTGATCGACTATTGCAATTAGCAACTCGAAGATTTGGAGTTAATTTCTGATATGGGGTGAATCGGATACGTGTAAGGTTCAAGTTTTGGTTTATAAAATTTATCATATTTTGTTTATGTCGATTTAAGTTATTCGATTTTATTGCTAAGAGGGTATAGAATGTTTAACATATACTATTTAAAAATATAGTAACATATATGACACTTTCTATAGATGGTGCCATAAAAAATTTAACTAGAAGGCAGGAATAAAAATAATGCTCGAATGTAACAATAAAGATACCAATGATAGTTGATCTCAATTAGTTGCCATTTGTGATTCTTTTCATATTATTTAACATTGTTAACTATTATTAGTTAAGATTTTATAACAGAGATTGTTTTGATCCGTTTCACCCCTAAAAATGGGGTGAATCGGATTTTCTAGGTAGTTTTGTATTTTATCTTTCATAAATCGGAATGACTTTTGATATTATGTCTGACTCTTGGATTTTGTTAATTAATAAATAGTTTTGCCAATTTAATATTAATAAAAACATTATCACCTTAAAAAGTTGTATTTATTTACGGTCAAACAAAAATGACCTGATTCGCCTCGGTCTACCCTATAGTTATTAATTTGTTTCAGCCCCGCGCCGGTGGATGGTCAGTTTTGTCCTAGATCTATAATGACTGCTCTTAGCTAGCTCACACTGGCTCAGCAGCGCACTAGAGATTTATTTTGCTACTTAATTCGGATTACCAACAAGAGATACAATTAACAGAAAAGTTGATCACATACAATTGACCCCTTAATACAGAACAGGTAATCACAACATGCGTATTACATTAATTCTAACATTGAGAATGAAGTTAAAGAGGGTACTTCGGATCATTAACTTACAAAACATAAAAATAATTAACGAAGGTCGACAAGAGATAGTAAGCAGATCTGATCATACGATCGATTTTTTTTGTTGGCCGCTCTGTCTTTTTCGAAGTAGTTTAGTGTAGGACTAGATTGATTTGTGTAAGATTGTTCCAAAATATTAATTATTGTCGTTTTAATGCGTAGCTGCGTTAAGTTTTTAGAGGCAGATCAGTCAAGGCATTTTTTGGGTGAACAAACAGGAGGTTGTTTTGCTACGAGGGAGCTAAATATCTCTTGATTTTATCTAAAACGAATTATTTCAGCTTGCAGGCAGGATCCAACTGGTTTGGCCTGAGAATAGACAGAATACACGTGTAAAAAATTGTCTCTCTCGTTCCTAGGCAAAATAGTTATGAAGATGGCTATAGCCTTCGCGCATCCATTTGTAATTGTAAGGAGACCCGTTCGGTGCATAATGTCAGCATAAAAATAATAATTACCGCGTGGCCTGCTCCAGTTTCTTTTACGACTTTGTCTTAAACATTGCCATGTATGTTATGTGTTCATGTTTCTTTGTGAGTAACTGATGTGTATATGCGTTGTTTTGTTCTTGCATATGCGTGTAGTTGACAAAATTTCAACTAATATTAATAATGTTAGTCTAGCGTTTACATGCAAATTGGATTTTTTAGTACGATAAAACATATTTGATTCACGAATGAAAATTTCATTTGTGAATCAAATGTTTTAAATTTCCTTGTTCTTGTGGTTTTGTGCTATATATAATTTAAAAGCTTTAACTGCGGGAGTATAATGGATTTTACTCCGTGAAGCGTCTTATAGTAATGGCTTTGAAAAAAGGCTTATGTAGAAAATCACTTTCTATTAATCTAGAGGTAATTGATATTCTATATCTAAATCCGACGACCGGTCTGGCCTAGTGGGTAGTGACCCTGCCTATGAAGCCGATGGTCCTGGGTTGGATTCCCAGTCAGGGCATTTATTTGTGATGAGCACAGATATTTGTTCCTGAGTCATGGGTGTTTCTATGGTTTTAAGTAAATAGATGTATCTATCTATTATATATATTGTCGTCTAGTACCTACAACATAAGCCTTACTGAGCTTACCGTAGGACTAGGTTGATTTGTGTAAGATTGTCCAGAAATATTTATTTATTTATTATTTATCTAAGTAAATTCCGTCTACGACGCCCAGCCGACGCAAACGCCCCTTGATGAAGCTCCTCGTTACGAAGCGAAACATTTCGACTATATTCTACTTATAAAACGTGAACGCGAATTTTCTTTTAATAAAATCGGTATGTTTAACGATAGTTTTGTGTCATTGTAAATATTCATATTTTGTTCTCTAAGAAGATCATGAATCGTTAGAAATGTTGTGATTTATGGATCTGTTTAGAAAATATTAGTTAGAATTAAATTGATTAACTTTTACATTAAAATAATTTCAGCATTAGCAAAAAGCACCCATGGTAGGACAATAAGTATGCGCTTGTGTGGTGTATTGTTGTGCCAGTTTGTGTCCCATCTGTGGTCATTTGCACACTTTTAACGTAAACTGTTAAACTTCATAACCAAATACGAAGCTTACGAAGAATAGGTACCACAAATTTACCTCAAACATGACAAAATATGGTAGGTGTAGGCACGTTTTGTCTCCAATATAATGAAATGATCTAAAGTGATGGTAATTGATTTGACATTGAATCCGTCGATCATATCGATGAGTTACGACGCAATACGCTAAAACACAACCAAAGGATTCAAGATTGAACCCGTTCATATATTACGGAGTGCAACAAAGGGCAATTTTGTTGCTTGGGTCAAGGTACCAGTGTTAATGAAATCAGGCTGATTCTTACTGAGGTTGTCCAAGTTCACGACCACATATTGGTACTTACATAGGTGTAAGTCACGGCGTATATGACAATATATTATCATTTTTTTTAAATTAAACCTAGAAACTATGACATAGGGCTTAAATTTCAATATTTGGCATAGATCGAGTCGCCGTTGATCTATGCACTACGCATTCAGCGCATAGATTTCATAGATTTGCGGTACGTACAATCTACATAAATGTTTTTTTTTTATGACAAAGGTGGCAAACGAGCAGACGGATTGCCTGATGGTAAGCAATTACCGTCGCCCATGGGCACTCGCAACACCAAGGGAGTCACAAGCGCGTTGGCGACCTATAAGTGGGTTGGAGCTCTGGGAACCTTATTCACCATCAGGAACACAACACTACATACCTGAAAGGTAGCAGTGCTATTATGGCTGTGGTCTTCTGTAAGGAGGAGGTACTTCCCCAGTTCGGCTTCTCCAGATTCAAGCGTGATGGTACTTCGCTGTGCCCTACCTCTCATAAAACCTATTAATTACTATACAACCCAGAAAATCATGAAACCGCGTTGATAATTTTCTTGTCTGTCAAAATCCTAACGTAGGTAATGTCAACGTAAGTGATGTACATAATTCATGATTGTGTCGTCAAGCAAAGTAATTACAGTAACAACAGTGTATTTTTTTAAATATTAACGAAGATGGGAAGCATGCCTACAGTCTGATGGTAAGCAGTCACCGTAGCATGTAACTCCATTCACCAGTAGGAAGACGACACTAAATCGTATAGTTTTAAACTTAGCATAATTCCGTCGTTGGATAGATAGGTACTTACTTTAAAATTTGACCTTCAAAATGTCAATAGCTTTCAATTCAAATCACGTGGATGAAAAACTGTGTTCAACACTTTATGACGTCATGTGTCGCCTTAGTAGGTACTCGTACTTTCCATAAAATTGGCGATTAGATTATAGTTCGTGCTTGGCGTTGTAATTATTTGGCCTAATCACTAATTTCTATTGCGCTGTACTGGTATATTGTATGTACTTACCTATACAGGATTCAGAAGGTAATTCCTAATTACGTTTCCGATGTCTGCGAGGTCCAATTATAACATTTTTGTAAGACGCTAATTAACAAGGTAAGTGCATTACGTTACTCGGCGCGGGTTAATTTCCATGATACTTGGAAGACTGTTAATTCATGAGTTAAACCAAACCGTTTAACATTACGTTTGACTAAGTAAAGCAGACTGCACGCTATAATTGCAGACCAAACAATCAAGGTCCTTTTTCACATATGGGCGCCATGTACACAATGTATAAGTGTATACGCGGAAATATGATGATTATCCTGTTTTCTTCCTCGTAATATTTTATTTGAAACCAAGGTCCATGTTTTTTATATCCTATGTTTCTTTGACAAGGAAAAATACAGGTTGAACGACTGACCTAATGACACTCGTTTCCGAGACTTTAAAAAGGTCACTTCGGTCAGAGACAACTAAATAAAGACGTTGTATCTTGTCATTGTTCTATCGTAGAGCCACCAATAAACTTTTAAAAGTTTCTTTGATCTTGTAAGCCGCAGAGATCAAAATTTGATCTCTGCGTCTATTTAATAGACAACGTTACGGTTCATCCGAGCAAGAGTGCGTGTTAAATATAACATGTAACTGTAAACTTGATAATATGACGCCGCTTATAACCAAGAGGAGGATTGAACTCCGTACGTGGATTACTGATCTTTATTTTTAATTGTTCTTTGCTTCGATTCATGTTACGCGGAGACAGCCGATAAGGTGACGAAAAATGATGGGCGCCGTGAGGTCGGACAGTCAAGGACCCTTCGTCGTTACACGGCAGAACAAGGTATCCTTCTAAAACAATGAGTCAGTAAAAACTTAATTACATTTAAATGTCTACTGATTATTCGTTTCAAAATGGTCATGAAACAATATTTTCTTCTTCGGTGAAATAAATTACAAGTAATTAAAAAATCGGAAAAACCTGTCTCTTATTCAATACCCTTGTTTTCGGAACACTAAAGTTGCCGATTTTGCGTTTTAAACTTTAGAAGCCTTGTATGTGGTATGCTAATCTATTATATTTTTTGTAAGGATGACTTGTAATATTTTTATTTTATTTTATTAAGTAGTATCAGATAAAACAGGATAGATCCTTTTTGTCGCTCATCACATGTTCTACTTTTATCATACTTACTTTAAAAAAATATTGTCATACCTGTAGAAATTCATGTAGCTTTTATAAGGTTCGCATAGATGAGGTTGAAAAAGGATTTGAACAAAAGTTGAATTGCCAAAAACTATCATTTATTTTATTGTTAAGAGATTCTCTCTGCAATTGTGTACAGAAAGTAAACTTACATATAATGCAATACGTATATTTCGATTTATGCGTAGCCAACATACAGGGTCAGACAACCTCTGTTTTAGGTCAGGCCAGGCTGGGTTTCACTTGCCCATCCGCTGTATGGACCACTCCTGCTGGCACAGCGGGCAGCGGTTGTTCTGCTTGACCCACAGCGACATGCAGCAGAAGTGGAAGCTGTGGTTGCACTCGCCCCACACCACCACGCAGTCCTGCTTGCCGTATGAGTCCTTCTTGCTTTCACCTTGGCAGCGGAGACAGGCGTCTGCAACAAAATATACACATTGCGGTGAGAACGTACGTACAGTCAGCAATGTATTAGGGATGGCACCAATGTTGCACACTTAGTTCTTAATTCAAAAAACATAATGTTATAAATTTAATGTGTACCAACAAATGCACAAAATTTGAGTCCTTTGAAATAAGCACTAATGTTCATGATGGGTTCCTTGTCCATTACTAGTGCCGTCACCATATTAGTTGTAGTAAATGTGGCCAAATATACCATCCTTACTATTATACAAATAAAAATCTATACGGAAATATTTGACTATACCTACATCATATTGCTATTGAGTTAGCCACAATAATCAGAATATTCCTGAAACTATTTTCGGTTGGTAAACACATAGTAAACATAGTATAATTAATTGAGAGCTAAAATCTGTAGATAATAACAGTTTACCCAGGAATAAATACATATTTATGTATTGGTATCAATCTGTTATTGTACCTTTTATTAAATAAATAAAAAAATGTTAATGCGTGTGTAAAATGATTTTGTAACATCGTAAATGGAACAAAAAACCAATAAGATTAATATTATACGTTTTATTTAATTAACATGTTTTGATTTCAAATAACCGTGAAACAATTGCACTACGCTATTGATTCAGTAGGTACAAGGTAAAGTCTAACTCATTGTATTTTTTAAAACCGAACCGAATTACGAAGTTATAAAAAATATAAATAAACAACGAATGTAGTGTTTAATGTAACAAAATGAAATAAAAACAATCACAAGTGCAGTGTGTGTAAAATTCTACATAATGAGGCAACTTTTTAAGCTAAGTAATATTTTTATTATATCTTGTTTCTTCTGTAATGTGTATTTTGAGAAAATATGGTTTCTATTCTAGAGGTATTCCCTATTTCATATACATTTTTCTCGTATGTTCAGCGGTCATGTTTTTACAAAAGTCCCGAAATACACATTTAGTAAAGTGGACGTAGGCATATAAATTCAATTTTATTTTGAGTAGAGCACATAAACGCCACGAACGTGAATACTGATAAACATATGTAGGTATATATAGTACTGGCCTCTTAACATTTACTTAGGTATGTACCTCTGGTATGTTCAGAATTAGGTTTATAAAGAAGTAGTTACTCGTATATACTGCTTAAGCAATATTTTTTGTGATCATTGAATACATCAAGTAGTTATAATAGAAATTGTATTACAATTATTACAAGTAGCCATATAATTATTATCTACTGTATTAAATCATATCTGCGATATTTTATCAATATGTATGTCGAAAATATATATCGTAGACGTGTAGAAAGTGTCCTATGAGATGATTAAGTGATACACATTCCGCGAGCTTCCACATCCGCCATGTTACGTGAAAATATACATATACCGACCTACTTAAAGAAATTGCGCGTCAGATACTTTAAATTTTGGGTTTAATCACTTAATTGGTCGCTGATTGTTTGTTATGTGTTATGTAATTAAATAAACAAAATATATTTCACTTTTGGATGCCAAAGGTGGAAAATAGAGACAACGGGAAGGAGTGTCCCAGCGGTCGTGACGCTATACGTCGCGTACAGTCTCACACTCATTACATCCGAAGGTCCACGGCGAAAATCAAAGTACGTAAATTTCGGGCATCTTTCTCTTTTACTGCAATAGGCGTTAGAGAGTGGCAGTCAAAATTTGCGAAATTGGAATTTTCGATTTTCGCGGAAGGCTTTCGGGGAGTTGACCGGTCAGATGGCTAATATAATATTATATGTACGTGTCATTAGTCATTAAAACCAGAGCTTGATTTCCCCCTAGGTCTATATAGCCCCGACCTAGGGACCCAGCCTGCCTAGGGGCCTCAGAATCATTGCTAAACAAACATTAAGTAATTTTTAAGATAGTGAGGCAGGCCGCAAATGACAAAGAGCTTATTAGGGGCTCTGCTTTAAATCCGGGCCTGAGTAAAAACTATTATTAGAACTCAAACTTAATAGGTGCTCGTAGCTAGTAGATAAAACGTGTCAAATTAAGGCAATCTGGTAAGAAGCCATAACAAAAGAGAAGAAGGTATAGTCAGCATCAATAGTCGCAATATGAAATAGTGCGTCTAAAGTATTCACTACAAAAGGCCCAATCTGACATCTCGTATACATATTTAAAAAATATATATCGCTATAGTTCGTGTCTGATGTTTCAGACGTTCTATTGTTACTGACTGTATTAATCAAAATAATCATTTTGATTAATTAGGTATATGTTTATATGTCTCAAAGTCAGTGTTTATTGATCTATGTTTATTTTTGGGTATCTCAATATCATAATACTTCTAATAAAATAAAAGGCTCTCCGCATTCAGTAAGTAAGGTTTACTCGAGTAAAAGTTGAGGATAATTCTGTAAATGTGCTCTTATTATAATGGGATAGAGGTGTTTTTTGACTAATTAGCGCACCTGTCACCTTACATGAAACACGTGTGTAACCGCAAACAATAAGTTTGTATACCTAACAGTTTCGCACATGCGCTAAATTGGAAACACGTTTAGCGTTTGCAGCATACGTGGATCACAAGTGCACACATAATGTAGCGACCATAGGTTCATAAACTTTTTTGAGCTATGAAAATCTTCATACCCATTCAGGAATGAAATAAAGGCAACGGCTTTCATCACGAAATAAGCTACATACTTAAAAAAACATATAATACATTTGTTATAAAGAAAACTCTTAAGGCTACGATTTCGTATATGTACCTAACGAAGAATGCAATACGGAGTTTTAAATATACAATATGTTTAGGATGTGTTAAATTCACCTAAAAACACACGAAATTCAAAGTGGAATACAAAAAAATGACCAAAATTGTATATAACTAATAAAAAAAAAACTTTATCTAGTTATTGTAAACAAGTGAAAACAATGATATTGGTGTTTCCGCTAGGATGTATTCTTTCTGTCGGGCGCTATCTTTTTTATGTGTAAATGCGAGTTTTCAACATACTCGAATTTAGGCACTTTACTTATACATCAGAAAATATGTTTGCGAAATGTACGTTATTATTAGGTACCTATACCTACCTTTGTAGTAAAATAGATTGCGACACAAGGATATAAATGATAGAGGGTGGAATGGTAACCACAAACAATGGTATTTATATTTATATAAATTTATTCGCACTAAGTAATTATTACTTTTGGTTTTTTTCTCTCAGATGTGGGTGCGCCCCTCTGGGCCGCATTATTGCCCCCGTTCCTTCTACCGTTACCTCCAACCCTGGAATTCTCAGCGCCCGCTGTGGGGACAACTTTAGGAAATTACGATTTAAACAATATGGAATATAATAATCGGTGATCAGGAACCAATTTTTCAAATTCAATAATAAAGTAAATAATGGCGACCATGAAAAAGTCGCAAAACTACATGGAAGCAAGCATTTTTCTCATATGTAATATTAATGATGTCATCCTGCTTACCTACTAATAATGCTTTAGTCTATGAGCTTAGAACTTTTGTATAAGACAGTTTTTATTACCAAAATTTATAAACTTATCAGGTTGTCTTTGTCACATGTACAGTCGACTGCAAAGATATGTATACACTTTTGCACCTTATTACAAAGGATTAAGGTGAAAAAATGTATACATATCTTTGTAATCGACTGTACACAATGAAATAGCCAGTCGAAGCGACGTGACTTCCATGACATGACACACTTGACGTACTACTTCACTTCAATAAGAAATGTAGGGTGACCGAGTATCCAACTATCCAGAGGTTGCTGGTTTGCTATTTAGGTATTAATTAAACAGTGAGTTTAAAAACCGTGAACTCACCTACTGAAATGCAGTTTAAGCTGATAATTAATATTTTTCTATTGTGTATATAACTTTATGCTTTTCTGATCAACTGTATATACCTATGTAGTATACTATGTAGTAGGTACATTATTACCTACTCTAGAAAAAAAAGAGTTCCGAGCCCACATTGCGCGATTTTATACAATACCTATGTAAATGTAGGTAATTGATGCCCACTTCTGTAACCAAGTAATTGACATGAGGGTATATTAAAAACAATTGTGTATAACTACCGGTTCAATGTGAATGTAATTAAGTTAACCAGGTACCTACACTGGAGAAATATGAAAACGGTTTTCTTTGTGTAATAGTTTAGATAGATATATATTATATATGACGGCCTCTTTTGCTATTGTTATCTAGGTAACAGATTATTCCTTATAGTTACAACTAGCATATTTATGTATAGGTACAGATATGGATACTTATTTGACCTAAATAATGAAGAGGTAAAAAAAACTACAAGCACACTTCGTGTATTTTGATTGAGTACGTGGAGTATGAAATCCGTAGGGAAATTTATTTATGCCTTTTTAATATTGCTTATAGTTTATGAAACGAGTACTAATTCTAAGCATTTGTAGAAGTTTGATGCTTAATTATCATCAGCAAACTGAAATAATTTAACTTTTCTATAAGGCACGCTAATTGATTACACTTTTTCTGAAAGCTCCTAAATATTTAACTAATATTTATTTTGATAGCTAAAAATCAATTATAAACAGGCAAATGATACCTTTAATTGATTGGTACAATATCACATAATATGTACAATTGTACATGTATCACGTAACATGAGAAATGTGGATCAAAACTGTGGAATGAATTTGCTTACCATCAGGCAATCCCTCTGCTCGTTTGCCACCTTTATCATAAAAAAAAATATTTTCATTGTTTATATTCCTAGCGTTTTATTCTGATATTTGCCACGGCTCAATAGGCCGTGGGGTAGGAGGATTTTCTTGACATTAACTTGTATTTCTTTTAAATTTTCAGTGGACGAGTATGAATTTCACCTTTACCGGGATTTAATGGTTTCCTTCATTTTGTATGTACCTTCCTATTAATTAATTGTTAATCTGTTGCTACTAAAACATTTTATAGGGCACGTAAATAAAATCAGGTCAAATCAAGGTGACATTAACACTTTTGCTGCGGCAATTAGTTAACATCGTAATTAACCGTACGAATTAGCCTCGTACCGCAGTCAACGTGTTAAGCACATAGGTATAAGGAAGTCACATGCTAATTAATTATTTAATAACAATTAATGTAACAGAACTGATGTAAGAATCCAGTTGGAAGGCCAATAGAATATGTCTAAATATTATCAATCAATTTTGTATAGACGACAAGACTATATTTGACCATTCAACTAAATGTTTATTAGAGTGTTTAAACCCTTTCACTGCCCAGCACGTCGAGATCTGTGTTCCGGGCGCTCTGACAACTTTCATAAGTAAATACCATAAGCGGAGTATGACGTGGTGGATCTGCTGTATTTGGCTTCAATAGATAAAACATTAAAATCCATATAGATATAAATATTAATGCCTATCAGCAGTTTTATAAATTATAAACATAGGATGCTATACATTATCATTATGCAACGACTGCATATTATTATAAAACAAATCGTACATTCGTCGTATAACTGCTGAAAATATAATTAATGTAGTAATTTCCTTGAAACTTTACGATAATGTTTATTTTTTCAATATGTAAACGTTTTATTGAAGGTAAACTAGCCCAGTCTTGCTCATCACACGCTCGACAACGTTATCTTCGTCAAGGTGCTAACTTTTTAAAGGCGTCATAATGCACCTTGGACGAAGCCAAAGGTTTATTTACTTAACAAAACCTAAGGATCACAGGGCCACTCCAACAATAAAATTTGGATTATTTCCGTAAAACATATTTGTCGTTATTATCTAGTATGACGTGTTTATTTACACCAGAACCAAGGCTAAGGACGTACATGACGGTGATAAGTCAATCCTGAGCTGGTTTCAATTCATATTATATCCTCTATGTATACCTACTCAGCCCTAATATTAGACTACTTACTAGACTAGCCGAAACTAAGCTTGTACGACAGTAAAAATCTATACCATCAAGCATCAAGATGAAGAAGAAGATTCCGCTAATGTAACCTTAACAAAAGCTTACAGACTAATGCATAGTTCTACGAGGGCTGCCATTTAAATCGTGTTTTTTTTTGTTTTTATAAGACTGACTAGCGTTTGACCTCAGTTACAGCTGATGGTAAATGTCGACGAGGTCGAGGGTGTAGCACACTGGTTCAGTACCGGCCTAGCTAGGTATTCATTCTTGCCTTAAAAAACCCAAATTATATCTCTCCGGGAATACAGACGAAGATAGCGAATTCCATTCCTCAGCAGTCCGCATTAGGAAGGTAGAAGCGAATTACTTCGTGCGAATGAATGGAATATTCACAAGGTAAGGATTAAACCGCTTTTCTCGCTTGTACGTCTAGTAGTTACAGCGCTAACATAAATATATCGCCTATGAAAATTTCAACTGTCACTATCACGGTTCATGAGATACAGCCTGGGGACAGACGGACGGACGGACAGCGGAGTCTTAGTAGGAGGTAGTCCCGTTTTACCTTTTGGGTACGGAACCCTGAAAGAGATACATTACATGGCGTATGATTCACTTTAGAATTTAGGTTGCAAGTTTTTCAGCGCCGAGTACTGGAATCGTGCATTTCATATTCTGTCAGATACGAAGAAATGGTATTTTAGAAACATTCATGTCATTCATGTCAGAAATTAACAATCGTGGATATCGAAATTATACATGCTGTGCAAAAATAATGGCGAGAAACATTTGTGTGCGATTAACACAAATGTTTCTCGCCATTTTCGTCCTCAATGTCGGCCCCCTGCTGTACGAGTCGATACATTTCTCGGTTTGTAATAAACTTGCGAGATGGTAGATACATACATTTCAGCCGTATATGCGTATGCAGTCCACTGCTGGACATAGGCTTCCCACAAATATGACTTGTATCATCTTGTGGGTAGTTACCATAGTCGCCACGCATGGCAGGCGGGTTGGCGACCGCAGTAGCTGTAGATTAGGTTTCGACGGACGCTGCTGCCCGCCAGTAGGATTTTTCCCTTTGTCGCCTCTTACGACACCCGCGGGAGGAGATGGGGTGGTGTTATTCTAGTCAGCCGGCACCACACGGCAGGAGATGGTAGATACTTTTGTGAATTGTTTAACTTAATTCGTTTCTTCATTCGTCGACTGTACAAATTTTAGAACTAGTGTTCACCTGCGAATAATTATGTGTTAATATGTACATAAATCCTTTTTTGATATTTTAATCTATGGAAACGATAAACCTTTCTGATTTATATTTGTTCGTTACGCATGAAGAAATAATCCCAATGATTCATCTTACCCAAAAGGAAACTTGACAAAGTAAGTACTTCATTTCATCGCACGTTTTATGGTCTGCCAATAAACTTGTCATAAACTCCGTACGCAATGTAATGCGAATTCCGTCGTCGAAATCAACAATTTATTGCCATAGTTAAAAGGAATGGAATCCACCATTACGGATATAAAGCCTGCCAGCATCGGGGACATTCGTACTGTCGACAATATACACCCAACACGCAATGCGAATGGGCCGAATTGTGTAGAATTTCTATAAAAGTGAATTGTTGTGTGTTATTTGCTCTTTAGTGTAATATTACAGAGTTAACGACGTTTGTCATCAAAAAAATTAAGATCAATTAACTTTCGTCGCTTTCTAAGTTTGGGTCTAGTTTTGCGGAATGACTCTCACTTTTGATACTTAGCTGAATAACAAATAATTATGAATATTAATGTGGTTGTCCTCGGCTAGACGTACCTGCGCACATATGAACGCCTAAGGCTATAACTAATTAAATTCATACAAAGCCCGATTTGCAAACCCGCACACGAAATTAAAAAAAAAAAATTTGCGCACTGCGGTTTGAGAAATAAAGGTTTTTAATGTTTAGCTGATTGTAAAGGAGCGTATAGGTTCTTAAAGGGTAGGCAACGCGGTGAATCCACTGGAGTTGCAGACATCCATAGGCCATGGCAACTGCTTACCATAAAGCGGACCGTATGCTTGTTTGCCACCGTCGTTGTATTAAAAAGCATCAGGTAGGTACACGACTACACGCGCCTTGCGTCGTGCGATTTTTAGAGAAACAATTTAATAGCTGTCACGTATGCCTCTTATTTTCTTGGAATGGAATCTTAAATCTTATTTACATAATTTATGAAATAATTGATAAAACGTAGGCAAACCCACCCTTAATGAATAAAAAAAATATTGGTAGATAATCATTATTTAAGGTATAAGTTATTGCTATGTGCGTTTGTAGATCTAACCGAGAAAAGCCACATGAAGGTTTGGAAGTACCTGTTACATTTAGGCACCAATGCGGATATAAAATAGTCACAAGACAACTAGTTTATTAAGAAACTAGATGATGCTAATTTTAAACTAACTGTTCAAATATCAAATAAACAAGTTTTAACACTAATAGGTTAACATCTAGTTTCTAACTTATTTTATAATGTCAGGCTAATTTTAATAAAGATCTTGCAAGAATTAGGTATTAACTAAGAAATATTTATCATGCTAATCATTAATCTTATTTACCCCCTTACAATCAGTATGTTTAGCAGCGCAATCGCTTCCTTGTAATATTATTAATTCTCTACAATTTCCTATTATAACTCATAAGACTTAACATCCGCGTAGTGAGACTTGCGAGGCAAATATGTATACAAATTAGACACACCTACTTTTACGGTAATTGAATCCAAACCAAAGTTGACTAGTAACACGCAAAAATAGCTTTTAAATCATTGACGTTAGGGCCTTTCTATAGAATTTTTATCATTTGTATCGTCATACGGGTGTCGCCGATATAAATTGCAATGTTTGCGGGCACAACCCGCCCCCAATCAAGATCAATCAAAGCCTCGTTGGTGCCCATACGCACGAACGTCGTAACTCGATATCTTCAATTTTCTATATTGACCTCATTACAGCTCGCAGAAAAACAACGTAGATTTATTTGCGATTTTTAGACGACTACTATCAAGACAATGAGCCATTTTTTATGTTCAATGCCGTAAAGACAGATTACGTATTTTATTATTATAACTGACCTTTGCCAGACCATTTATTAATTACTTCAGACGATCAGGATCACGCTATGTTCCAACGTTTGTAATGCCGTTGTAACGGTCAAAGGCTTTTATTAATTAGTGTACCTAATGACATTGTGAGATCTCTTGTCATGTATAAAACAAAGGAAAATATCTACGGAAGGTTTTTGAGGGCAGATAAATCGGACTATGTACTAGTCTGAACAGATAAACTTTGCACACCCCCAGTAAGTTATGCGATGAGAAAATTTTTTTGTAATGCTATTTAGTTTTAGCTTATTTAGCTTTAGTTATTAAAACAATGGCGTTACTATGGTAAAATCCAGTGTTAATTTAATTTATACCTTCCAGTCTGTATTCAGAATTCATAGTATTCAGACCAACAAAACTTGGTAAGAACATTGGCGGTGCCGTAATGTTTACACGAGATCTAAGAATAACTAAGGTCGGACTTTAATGTGGTATTAAAAATACATAACTTACAGTGACGTTAAATTAAAACATAGTATAGTTAATAATAAATAAAATTAAGGTTAGGTTTTTATAATGTGTTTATATTTTGTAATATTTTTGTATGTTATATTATATTTTACTTTTATATTCATATTGTAAAAAACCTAGTTTAAAAAAAGATAGAAAGAAAAAAAAAATGTACTTGTTTTAGTTTGACTGATCGAAGTTAAATAGTGCAATTTGTTCCTATTCTGTACTCATATTATTAAAAACCCGAGATTATAATTTATCTTTTTTATAAAGCGTACTCGGTTCTCTCAATTCGGCGTATCTAATACCAAATATAGCGTATCTTATAATGGCATCATCTCTGCAAACATTTTAAGAAGCGGCTAGTCCATATTTGCTCTATAGTGCATATATTTGAGCCAGACATGATATCTAAGTAAGCAGTGCTTAGCTAAGCCTAAATTCATAACCTTAGTTATTTTATCATTATAATCAGTATCCACGATTTACACATTTATCTTAACATGAGCCAATATTTACTCCTTACATAACTTATATTACCTACATGTTATGGATTAAAAAAAAAATACATGCACAAGAGCAATAAATGGATTGAATATTGGACATAGTGCTTATCTCAGTCACAATACGATAAGCGCTTAATACTTTCTATAATCGGTCTGTTGTAACTTCATATCACTCTGGAGTCTAAGTAGTTGGAAGCTACTGATCTTTAAATTACTTATTTCTCTACACAAATGTTACCAACTCAGGTGGGTGATGTGCGAACAAGTTTCGCGACAATATTTCCTGCATTTATTGCTAACGTTTCATGTAACCCTGAGTACTTGGCATTATATCCGAATAAATACGCATTTTGATGAGATGATGACAACACTTCCTCTTGCGACGAATCAGGAAATGCAGGATATAAAATAATATATTTGGCTGGGTTGCACCATTTCAATTGAATTTGTTAATAATAGTTTTTTTTTTAACCTGAAAGTTAAATAAATAGACCAATCGTCATTGTTTCAAGTTTATTCCTATAAAGATGAGGTATTATCTTGGTCTTAGGAGCGTAATGTGAGTTTAGGATCAAAATCCTATCCACATTAGGGTAAAACAATAATACAAAAAATAATAAATACTCTTTATTGTACACCTCACTAAAAACAAACAATGAAAAAAAAAATACAATTAGGCAAACAACGTATTATCGCTAAGAAGCGGAGGATTAATAATTTAAAGATAAACAGTAGTCGTCGAAAAAGTGAAAGCAGTAAATAATCATATACTGTAAAACAAAACAAATGAAATAAATAAAATAAAAAACTGGATATAACCAAATAGACATATTACACATACAGCAAAATAAATATATCTACTTAAACATACATGCACATACACACATAAAAGAAATATTATACAAATAGCAGTGTTCGACAATGGATAGAATTAATAATCAGAACAAGCAAACATATCAGGACGGAGAAAGATAATAAAATAAAGTTTAAGTTTTTTTTAATGTAATGGGAGATTTTGCGCATATTACGCCCAGGGGCAGTGAGTTCCAAGCCGAATTGCTTGGAAAGTGAAGAAGCAATTATAGAATTTTGAAGAAGATGAAGGTACGAACAAAACAAAATTTTAGAAACACCTGATAGGTAAGAGATAGCTAAAGCGCGCCTTGAAATAGCGGGGAGTTGGTTTAGGATTTATTATTTCCGTGTTTATTTTTATTTTACATGTTTAGAGACAGTAATGTGCTAGAAAGGTTCAACAAACATTAAATATGCAGCGTTGGCCCAGTACACTTTAACAGTTTCGTCAATATACACTAATTGACATGCAATGATTGCAAATTAATCATTGTTAAAACGAACGCTAGACAATTAGGAACCTAACGTTAACCGACGTCATCCAACGACGGTCGACAGTACCCTTACCATGAGTTGTGACATTGACGTTTTCGATAACGAATATCGAGTTTACTATCATCTCGCTTGTACTATTTTAGTGCGAACGGGATGCACAGATAGTAAACTCGATACTCGTCGTCGAAAACCTCAAAGTCACAACTCATGGTAAGGGTACGGGATTCTGAAAATGATAGCTAGCCGACTTGACTCCGGAGTAAAACGTAAACGTAATACTTGGCCAATATATAAAATTGCATGAGAAGACAAGAACATCGACAAGGTCGGTCACAAAATGTGCATAATTTGTAAATAATTATGAAATTAAATATTGTCTTCGGTTGCCGCGATAATTATTAATTACTCATGAAATAAAACAATTAAACCACGAACGCTGCTAAAGGGTTAAAAAGGGCGGGATGATGTTTAAATTAGTATACGCGATATAATCCGTTTTAAGGTGACGGCACCAGTAATGGACAAGGAACCAATCATGATCATTATTGCTTATTTCAAAGGAGTTAAGTATTGTGCATTTGTTGGGACATATTCAATTTATAACTTTATGATTTTTGAAATAAGAACTAAGTGTCCATTATTGGTGCCTGTCAGCTAAAAGTGTCCAACATTGGTGGCATTACCTTAGTTGTTATACTTATATCATAATTAAATATAAATTTAAAGTATGTGCGATTGTAAATAGGTCGCTAATATATTCTTAAGTTGTAATTGTAACTAACAAACAATGAGCTGGAATTGTCTGAAAATAAATATTTTTATTTTATTTTATTTATTTCATAAATAATCTGTTAGGAATTGTCAGCAATAAATGATGACCAGGTATCTCACATTTCTTCTCGCAATTTTGTCATTTGCCACATATTGTATGACGTAAATGACTAGGAAGTGTAAACGAATTCGACAAACGTGAACTCATCCGATCCGGATAAACATATGCAAGTAGCATTAGCACGTGACTTTTAATCGTGTGCTAAAATATCTATGCATATGATTTTCTCTACCGACTTATTTACGTAAGATATAAACGAATGCTGTTCCATAGGTATTCCTATAAAACTCCAATCAAATTATTCCATTTTTTTATATTTAACAATACATACTTCTAAGAAGAAAAGTCACCATCAATCGTTTTATTAAATGAGACTTTAATGGCCACCAGAAAATTTTGTGTAAATAACGTACCTAATATTATGCGATTGTATAAGCAATTCAGTACCTAAACGGCTGCTAAATAACCTCAATTGACCTATCCAAGCATAAGATTTCAAATTGAAAACTGTACGTTTGGAGGCTTTTACCACAAACTCACATAGGTACAAAGTCTACTAAAACAAATTAAAAAAAATAGCAGTTCACTGTAGTTTCAGGCATTGACGTCAGAGGTCGGTTGGGTTGAGCGATCCGTTAGTTAGCCGACAGAGACGTCAGTAGAAAATGTGGCGACATTTATAAATACCATGTACGCGGCCGCGATCACGAGTGCATCTGTGGGACGAGTTCACGGAGTACGTGATAGGCCCAGCGTGCTTGTTTGCCAATAAGCTGCTAGTGCTAAACATTGAAATAATTGGGTTACTTAAGCATTGTCCTCATTCATTTGCCGGTCTGGCCTAGTGGTTAGTGACCCTGCCTATGAAGCCGAAGGTCCTGGGTTCAAATCCCAGTCAGGGCGTTTAATTGTGTGATGAGCGCAGATATTTGTTCCTGAGTCATGGGTGTTTTCTATGTATTTAAGTATTTATAAATATCTATCTATTATATATATCGTCGTCTAGTATCTACAACTCAAGCCTTACTGAGCTTACCGTAGGACTAGGTCGATTTGTGTAAGATTGTCCCGCAATATGTATTTATTTTATTTACTGGACATTAAATTCTCGCAATGAATTATCATTTGGGATATTTCAGAAAAAAGTGCCCCCCAATTAACGTCACCTGAAAAACGTTAAATTATATAATATCATAAACGCATAAAATCTGTATGATAATAATTGAATTTTTCCCTTTTTTTTGCATTATTAAGTTTATGAAGCGAGCACCAAATCTAACAATTTACAGTTTACGAGTAATACTTAATTATCGTCACAAAACTGACATATTCATTTTTTTAAATCACGCTAATTGGCGACATTTTTTTCTGAAAACTCCCATTTATATTACAAACAAAAGCGATTCTATGAAATTTAAAATAAAATTAAACAGTTACTTATCATGTTCCAAGTTTGACGTCTGTTTAAACAGATGCTTGTACTGAGAGTCGCATATAATTCACATGATATTAAGTCTCATTATAGTCATTATAATATGTATTGAAAAAAAAAAATAGCAGGACTACTCAACCTTTATAACTTATATTATACTTTAACACTTTGGCGGACAGTACGCCTATAGGCGTCGCGTATGTTTTTGTTTCCTATGGTCTATGACAGATGACGTCATTTACTGTCCACCAACGTGTTAAAATCGGATATGTAGTTTGTTCTATCTTTTTTTCACCGCAGTCTGTGTTAGAGAGTCCTGTATTATATATCGACAAACATTATTTACGATTATTCCATAAACGTACCTAAATGCAATTTGATGTTTTGGTAAAAGGTACATATATTGAAAAGGATTTATTTTGTACTAATTTTGTCATTAAAATTGACACGTTATTTTTGCATTTTGGCTTGAAATTATAGATTGAATTATTGAATAATTTGTATTTCTCAATTTAATCCAATTTGTAAGAGTGGTGCAGACTCTTCACTCTCTCATTTTTTATGTATACTCGAAACACTTACCATCACGTGTGACTGAGGTCAAACGCTGGTCAGTCTTGTATAAAAAAAAAAACAAGATCCTGCTCGCTTACTTTCAAATCGATGAGAAAGGATATATCAAGCGAGATGTAGCAAGACAACATTGTTTCTTTGCATTACGGTTTAAATACATTTTTAACGGTCAGCGCGCGAGATTGCCTGTGTCGCCATGTGTGTTCCCATTATTTGCGCAAACCGTTCTTAGAGGAACCAATGTAAACTGAACTTGAAAACAGTAACAACTATGTGTAATTGGAGAGAGCTTAGCAAATGATCAAGATGACACCTCTAGGGTGTTGCTGTCGGTTACCGAACACTAGCCACAGGCAGTCCAGTACAGGTATATTCTTAAAATATTTAGTTCCCTGCTTGATCAAAGACCAACAAAACTCTTACCGGTAGCAACGGCACTAACACTAACTACGCTATCGCGTCGCCAAGTTTGCGTTTAATATTCAATACCGAAAGCGATAAGTTGTTTTTCCTAAGGCTGCCATTTGTTGTGAGTGCATGGCAGAAAATAATTTTCTCTTATAACACCCTCATTTATTACAAAACCATTAGGGATTTTCTCTTTGGAATAACTATTAATTATTTTACCTTTACTATGAAAGTACACTGTTATTTAATTGAAGTTTAAGTAATGTTCGTTATACGCGAGTGTATCTCACACATGCCTGTTTTCAAGTTAGTGTGTAAATAAGTTTTGTGGCGCCTCAGTTTACATTTAAACACATACGTACTGCAAAGTACGTACTCTATGTACATGTGTGAGTAAGTCGTGTCAATATTGCGAAAGCTGTAAATGTATTAACTGCCTTTACGTCAGTGTGCGCTTGCTAATTCAGATTCGTCAGAGGTTAAAAACCTGTCTGAAACGATTTCAAGGCGAATATGTAAATGTTATAAATATCAGCTAATGCTTTTTTTGTTAATGGCGTTAGAATTAATATTATATGAGAACCACATCATACAAGAAAACAAATCTGCGTGAAAGGTATATGTTTCTTAACAATTAGTAACATAATAGATGTAGTCGGACGACATTACTGTGTGGTCACTTAATGAGTAAAAAATATAAATGTTTACGATCCCTGCTATGCGGTTGAGCACTTTTCTTCCAGTACTTTTCCATCAAACTTGAGTGTTGATTCGAAGGCGTTAAACATATACACGTCTCCTTTACGCGGATTGAAGCAAGCCATTAGGTAACGGAAGACAAACATGGCTCAGGATTATTAGATAAATAAAAAGATCCGGTCATCCCCTTTTGCTTACGAAATGTAAGATATTTTTTTAATGAGAATCGAAAAATATAAAATATATATATTTAAAACTTTTTTGTATGAGACACTGCGGGTCCCTAAATTACCCATTACCTCCTTATGACATAACAGCAGTAGGACGCGCTTGTATGATTTTGTATTATCCATTAATAAAAATGTATTAGAGGATCCATAATGAATATACCTACTTAAAATATACTATCAGTATCACACAGCCCAAGTAAGAATGCATAACATTTGTATACACTTTTGCATTGTACATGCACAATCATGTACAGTCAACATCTGTTGTTGCGCAGGCCAGGTGTTCAGAATGACCAAGATACGCTCTTATTTGCTTAACAATAAAGCAGTTTTGCTGCTGATTGTACTTATTTACAGTCTCGTACAGTCAGCAGCGAAAGTTGCTAAGCGTTTGAAGTGTCCAAAATGACCTACACGCGCTCTTATTCTCTTGACAATAGAGACGTGTTGACCTCATTTTGAACACCTCAAATGCTTAGCTACTTCTGCTGCTGACTGTACGTACTGTCACATCCAAACTAAATGCAATCTGTGCTAGCTTTTGCCCACGGCTTCGCTCGCGTTAAGCGCCATTTAGACCAGGCAAAAACTTGTATACGATTTTCATTACATTGCGGGTTATCGGCATACAGCGAATACGGTCGCTTTATATAACCCCGCAATGTAATGAAAATCGTATACAAGTTCTTGCATAGTCTAAATGGGGCTTTGATAAGTATTTAAGTTATTTTTAGCACACTATCGTTCAAAACGTAGTTTGCGGAAACGGAAAATGCAGTTTTATCTACAAATGCCTACGTCATAGTAGCTTTATGCATGCAAAGTCTTAGCCCGATCGGTTTAAAATTGACAAAGTTTCATAGAAACTTTCATCCCCAATTTTATCCTCTTGGGGGTAGAATTGATCAAAATCCTTTCTTAGCGGATGCCTACGTCATAACATCTACATGCATGCCAAATTTCAGCCCGATCCGTTCAGTGGTTTGGGCTGTGCGTTGATAGATCACTATGTCAGTAAGTCAGTCACCTTTGAGTTATATATATTTAGATTAATTTGGGCCTGTAATTAAGTTTGATAGTTGCGTTCATTGTATGTATATGTAAAACGTTGTTCGATGTAGGTATGTCCGTAAGCGTAACCATAAGGTCTGAACGGATACTCTGGATATAAAGCAATTGCAACAAATAGTAAAGGACTTAGTTTTCGAAAACAAAAAATATAGGTAATGTTAAGCAAAATGTAAGATTATTCTTAATGCATATCATATTCATCATCATCATCATATCAGTTGAAGAACATCCACTGCTGGACATAGGCCTCCCCCAAAGCGACCCACGGTGACCGATTTTGCGCGGCCCGCATCCAGTGGATTCCCGCGATCTTTACCATGTCCTCAGTCCAGCTTGTGGGGGGTCTGTCCACGGTGGGTCTTCCGGTACATGGTCCTCGGTTGACCCTCGGTTACGTGCAATGTGCCCCGCCCACTGCCACATAAGTTTAGCGATCCGGAGAGCTATATCGGTTACTTTGGTTCTGCTGCGTATAACATAACTTCTGATGCGATTTAGCAGATACACTACCAGCATAGCCCTCTCCATTGCCTTTTGTGTAAGCCTTCTTATGAGTAAGCGACCACGTTTCAGTACTACATATCAGTACTGGCAACACACATCGGTCAAGACTTTCGTCTTGAGACATTGCGGAGTATTGTAAGAAAAGATCATATTAGTCTATGGTAATCCAAAGTAATATATTATGCATTCCTTACAATCTTCATCTCATTATTCAACTGTATACTATAAATGTTATTGTATCGTGAATTACGAATGTACATAACTGCATACCTACCGCCCTATCAGTGTAGAAGATCATAGCTAAAGATTTGTATGAATAGCAAATATAGTAGGTAAGTACAATATACATAGTACATATTACCGTGGGTGTTCAAACTTTTCGAATAATTATCTCTTTGCCCGAAATGGTCCGAATAAAACCATTAATCATTATTGTTCGAATAATAGTGTCATTTTACACATGTAACAAATCTTAAAATTTTAACAAATATTCAATATTTTTATTAATTTAAATATTATATGTTTATATGTTTATAAAATATTATATATCTGTTTGGTGCAATAAAGAATATTACTACTACTACTACTACTATGTTTATAAAATAAAATAAAATAAATAAATAAGTAAATATTTAATATTTGTTTATTTAATCACGAAGACTTTGCCAGAGTCAAGATATACGAGTAAGCGATGACGAGCGAAGCGAGGATAGCGTTTTAAGTGAATAAAGCAAACCGATTTGTTATAGAACGATATTAATTTAGGAGAATCTAGTGTTTCTGTTTTGTATACATATTTACGATTATGAAATCCTTTTACAACCTAAAATGTAGTAGTGTAAAAAGCTTTACTTAAAGGTAAAGTGTAAACTGATCGGCACCGTTGTGTTATCTGTTGGTAACTTGGTATTCTTGGTAACCAAAACGAATTATTGCGTTGAGTTGCCGTTTTGGCCATTCGGCGAAAATGATGTAGGTATGCGAACAGTTAGTTCCGAAATGATACACGCGGATACAGTTTCCTGCGATGATTTGGTGAGCCATAGGGTGGTGCCAGCGGTGCGACGATTTCCCTGGGGATTATTAAGTTGCTGCTTTGAGTAAATTATTCTATATTCTGTATGTACCTATAATTACTAAATAGTCAGGAAAACATTCATGAGGTTATCTATAGGAGATACTACATTCAACAGCAATAGCGTCAGTAAACATCACTTCAAAAGTATCTGTACGTATAATTTGAAAAATTTACATATTTCTTTACATTTTGCATTAAACAGTTTTCGTCACAGTTATACTTTTGGGGAGCTGTTATTTATACTACATACTACCTATTATTTATACTATTGTGCTTATTAGATAAACCTAGTTTCAATTACAGACAAATGTTATTTTATATTATTGATTTACTTTTTAGACCTTACGGTAAGGTCTAAATAGTATAAGTTTTACTCGTATATCAATAATGTAAAATAACGCGAAAATCTTGCGCGATGCGTACACAAGAAAATCTCGATTAGCAAGCATTCCTGCGCATGGCGCCACTATCGGACCATGTCTCGTGCGTCTCGGTAACCAACCACGATCGACAACAGTGAAGCATATTCAAAGTTTGACATCAAGCATATTCAAACATGAAACATCTTGGTGTCTGCCTTGCACTAGTATACTGATGTAAGAAGGACGCCATAACGTTACATCATATTGGTATAGTATTTCTTAAGTTTGATTGTGGTTCTTCAATCGCTTGTCGCACCATCATTGACGTAAGAAGTCGCAGATTAATTATGAATTCAACGTTTCCTAAAGACTCGCTAATCAGACGAGGCATTCCTTACATGGATATAATAGTTGCAAGCTGTGACGTGCTTCACAAGTACGTAGAAATCGAACGTCACAAGAGATGAAACTAAAAGATTAACACTAAATAATTTCTTAACGACAACTAAAATCTGAAAAATGTATACAGAAAACTGACTTCACATTTTCATTACATATACTTAAATTGCTTGTTTTTAAAATTTGCTTGTTAATGTAAACAAGTTATGTATATAAAGTAAGCGTAACTTTGACCTTAAATTCACTACTAAATACCTACGCAAATTCATAACAAAAATTCTGTCTCGCCGATAGTATATCCCAGTCAAAGCTAATAAGTACATAACCTATCTTAAAACGATAGGCACACATTGAACGATCATAGCAAACTTTGGATGAGCTATTTATCAGATAAGATAATTTATGCTAGTTCAAGTTCAAGGATCTATTTATCTACACGAGAAACGCACGCAAAAGTTGGTGCTGAAAACATAGTAGGTTAACATGTTACACAAATGGATGTACGATACTCAGAATCAGTACTTAGTAGATATTATTTTAGTTGCATACTGTTTAAGAGCCCATGAATATAATGGTTCCTCGATACCTTACACATATCCTTACACACATACAATACAGTTGTGTTCGAATAGTTTTGGCCCACTCCCTTCAATATGCGGCCGTAATACCATCCCATCGTCATCCCGCCGCGCCATGAGCCATCCACACCACTACCCTCTCTAGACGCTGGCGCCTCTTAGTGCCTGCATGACGGGATCGTGTAGAGTAATCATTATACATATGCTAACAGTCCTTCTACTTATAGACTTAAGACCAGAATACACTGGAAGTTATTTCGGTATCGACATGTTACGGAACAACATCGTTGCATCGATTATGTCCGAGATCCTTTTATAGCGGGTTACTCAGTGCCCAAGCATCCAAGATCAAGTATAGAAGCCTAGGTTTTTCTTGGCGTTCCGATGGGCGGGTCGCACGCTATAAATAAATGCAGAATGCAGTACGGTCGCCCCTAGCCAGATCGGTTATGGGACATGGGATGTGATTACAATCGTGTATCAAGCATACCTATGCCTTCAGATAAACCAGAACACAGATGTGCTAATTGCAATAAGTATCACATTTTTTATATTGCTGTAGAAAGCTGTTTAACTGAGCTTCAATTTTGACATATTTTGATTTTTGATTAAAATTCATTCAAAATAAAGCTTAAATAAGAAGTTTCTTCAGAAGACAAGTGAAAGACAAAGTAAAAAATCGGCCTAAAGCACGTCGGGCTAGGCTCAGTGGTAGGGTAGGGTTCCGTAGGTTTCGACCCATGACCCTAAAACGTTTCAACCGATCAGGTTTAAAATTATTTTCCTTGAAAATCTTTATTAAGTGTACTTTCATGATTTTAAAAAAAAAATTCACTTCATAAGTTGGAGAGGTATAACTTCCAGAGCTATTGTTTCTCTCACAGGTCTCTCACAGGCTCAAACACCTCAAGGTCCCCAAAAATACCCTCTCACTTCACATAAATATTATAAAAAAAATATTTGACTACTTGATCCGCATGATTGATTTACATATTCAAGGCAAATTACAGCTCTAGGACTAAAGGTCACTGCTGAGCATAGCCGGGGACAGACAGACATAGTGAAAGGGGTCCGAGTTGACAACGGAACCCTATTTAAAAAAACATCGAAAAATCCTAAGGGTTGCCTAAGAATAATTGCATTTTTCATTTTTGCGATTTTCATTTTAATCCGCATAATAGATGTACTATTATGCGGCTACTATTAATTCGCCAAGGATTAGGAGCTCGGCAAGCAATGCCAACACCGGGAAGGTTGCTTGGCGCCGGCGCCGGACCTAATCTATCTGCATGTGCTAGTAAGGTGCGCCTGACATGTCTATGAGCACGCTCAAGACTCAAAGTCGCTTAAGCGACAAGAAAGTTTAATGACAGTGTCAAAGTAGTTTCGATCAAATCTGAAGAAGCCTACAAACAAGTTAAGCTAGGCTATAACTGAACTTACTACAGTGATAAACGCTCATGTTTTTAAATCCTTATATGTTTTGACATATATGGGATGTGATGTGAACGACCAATAAAAGCTAAGTTGGTTATAAAACCTGGTTTCAGTTATGATTTGCATTAGTGGTAAGGGATTTTAAAGGCGCTAGAATTATTCGGAGACACCATAGTGTCTGCAAAAGTTAACGGGTCTCAGATTTAATAATTTTCATCTCTATTTTCACCCCCTTAGTTACACATATTTTATGAATATTATTTCTAAGTGGAATGTCATTTAAAGAATATGTACATAGAAGAAAATGACTAACTTAGATAATACCGCTATTACTGATAAATTAGGTTTGAAACGGTTTAGGCTGTGCGTTGTCTGTTAGTTTATAAATAACTTACTGTTTTATATACTTTTACATAGACACGCGTTGACATAGACCACGAGACGCAATGAGTATAAAATTATAATAACCATACCGTCACAACCTTGAGGCAGCTCGTGGTATCGTTAATAATACAGCCCATCAATACGCAGCAGTATTGGTTTTACATCACTAATGTTGGCAGGCGCTAAATGCCTGCAATTATATCGTAAATTAAACCATAAGTATTCATATCAAATACTATAAATAAAATGATTATTACAAGTAATTAGAATACAAATAGCAGCAGACTAAGCCACGTGTGAACAAAAGCTATTACGTTTACCTACCTAAACACTGAACTCGTCTGTCACGATTAGGTATGGTCTGACTGTTGCACCCTGAAGGAACCCATGGACAGACAAACTAACTTGACGTATTCATAGAGAAAACCTTTTAAACAATAGTTCTATCAGACAACTACTGCAACATCTAAACATTGAATGAATCGTCATCAGTTCGAAAAAAAATCCAGTGTTTTTAAAAACTCCAACGAGAGATGGTGATGTAGTTTCAAAAACGCGAATTAACTTCCATTCATTCCTTTCCCCGGGGTATTTTAGTAGTGTTATGACGCCGCAACGTGAGATCCCACCTTCTGTGCCTAAGTAGGTACGAACCTAGGTACCACTAGGATCTGGGAATTCCAAAATACAGGCTAGAAGATTGAAATACCAACGAGAAGAGACATTACACCGTCTCTTCTTGGATCAATAGTGGTTAGGTTTCCTTTCCCTACAGGAAGTTGCTAGATTCTGAACACTTAAGTGTGACTTTTATGAACATGCAGTTGGTAATTACTGGTCTAAGATGGTCGAGTTTTTATGTCTGACACCTATTACGTTCTAACCAATATAATAGATGATAAAATGCCATCTATCACATCTAATCAGTAACCCGTTATAAGCTCTTTCTTTGAATCTTGATTATGAAAACTGTCTAATTATAATGAATCACACGACTTAAAAATCGTGATGATTGTCATGTACCACCTAAGTACTTATTAGCTATTTGAGACACAGATATAGTATACAAATTTTGCATGTAGGTACACGTAGAGGTAGATTTGATTCAAAACAAATTAAATTGAAAATCTTGGTCTTCCAAAACTAAAAATTCATTGTTCAGTTTTCACAATTTTTTTTTTGGTACAAAACCTAACCGACTTCTAGAAATTGGTGTATCTGCAACTACTCCTCGTACCTACCCAATTACAAAATTGTGAAAAGTTCGGAATGCTTTTTAAATTAATTTATTGTTTGAAAATTTATAACTCAAGCTTTATCATCTGCACAAAATAAAAGTGGTAACCACAACATGAGATCAAAGATAACTAAAAAATTCGTACATAGTTTCATTATCTGTTTTCTCTACATCAGAATTAGGTATACCTATAAATAATTTATACAAATTAAATTTCAAATTTCGATCAACATTCCAAATTGTTGTTTGAAATTAATGGTTTCTCATTTAAAGACGTAATATATTTATTAAGCGATAACGTTCAAGGATCAAGTTGTTTGAATGTGTATTTATTAGTGGAAGGGCTGCCTTGACCTTCATTACGTAACCAGACGCCGACTATACCCACCAAGCGCATATATAACCAACATAATTATAAACAGCGGTTACGCATACTAACTACCAATTACAGTCCCGTCTAAAGTGGTCGAGAGAGGCGAAGCAATCGTGTTTAGTACTGGCATGAAGGACGGTCGTTGCCATTTGTCGGCATTGCGACGCGACGGGCTGAGACTTGCGGTGGGAATGCCGGAGGTAAACATATATATGACCAGTTTTAATGACACCATGTGACTTGGCTACTTTTTTAAAATCGAGACTAACATCGGCAACTGACAAATAAGTGATATAGGTAATATTGATAATATATTGACATTTAATAAAATAAGTCATGGCAATGCAGGAGTGAAATGTTGCACAGTAGTTGTACATGTAATTAAGAATACTTGGCCATAAGATTTCAGAAGACATTAACATTGTGTGATTGTCACAGTTTGCGTCGCTAAATAAACATGTTGTCAAAATTAGGTCCAAGATATAGTACTTATCTTTCTTTCACGCGAAATGCGATGAGCAAATATAACAACATGCATGTGATTCTGAGCACGTGATCTTTTATAAAGCTCTGTGTTTGCCAAAATAGCGTTACATCCTTTTGAGATCAAGGTGCTGACTTTTGATCACAAGGGTTCCCTTTTTAGGATTTCAGAGAGGAGGGAGGAGCGAACACCTAAAGACACGGTGCCCATGCGCCCCGCTTCGCCATTATGCGCCTATGTACGTCTGCCGCTGTATGTTGTATGGCCGGTGCACACGCACGCACATCGCTGCCGGCCGGTCCTACGCTAGTACCAATAATATAGCCTTACTAGCATAGCTATCTATACTACCTCTATTTCCAAAACTAAAAGAAACTAAGATAACTTGTTTTGGTGATCTAAGGGTTAAAACCCTTAGATCACCCAGCTGGTCGACGAAAAAAGTGTCCGTCCAAAAAACGCCATGACATGGCTCATAAGTATGGCAATATAAATCGGCACTGTATTCAATTGGAACTGTATATATGACAACGTGGTGAAGCGTCCAGACACAGCTTTTCGTCGATGTGATTTGATGTTCATAATGCTAATGGAAGTTCTTCTTTTCAACTACTAATTATATTCTTGATTTGAGAACCACCAGAAGTTACAGGCCCCTATACCCACAATTATAGGTAGCATTTCCTTAAAATATCCAGGTCCCTAAATTATGATAGATTACATACATAAGTACACTAAATGTTTTCATGAATATAAGCGACCTTGAAGTGGGATTAGATTGCCAACTTCATTGATGGTTTTATTGGGATCAATGGGTACAATTACTAAAGTACTATTGAGTTGACCGCTTAAGCTAATACATACATGATTGTAAACAAAATAATTTCTGGTTTTCTGCGACGAGCTGGCCGTTCAAAGGGTTAAAGGTAATTTAGGGTAGTAGCTCCCAAAATATCATACCGGAAATCTTTTTACATTGATGTTTTGCAACGTTCTTGAGGTTTTACAAGTTTGAAAATGTATTTATTATCTATGTATTTAACTGTATAAAAATCTAATGGAAGCCATGCAATTAGACTTAATCATTCATGTGACAATCTCCAGAGCTTCTAAAGTTCTATGTAGCCATTCAGCGGTAGTTTAATGCTAATGGGCATTAGCAATTGCTGGGAACCAATTGAAATGCTTAGTTAGATCCTCGCATACTAATTGAATTCGAGGTAATCTCCTAGGACTTCATGTATGTTATGTGTACGTAGAAATGTATGTACAACCTGCCGTAGGTGATTGTTGACGGCTTAGTGAAGAACTTATTAGTTATTACTATGATTAAATTGTTCTTTACAACCATTTTCCTTAATAATTTAAAATTTAAACTGATAAGAACATTTATGCAAGGTTTATTTAAGAAAAAGACCAAAACTTGTGTCTTAAAGATAACATTTTAAACCCAAAACTATCGTGAGATTCAAACATTTAGGTAATTCTATAGAAGCGAGTAACTCACGTTTTATAAGTCGAATATTGCTCGACATGATTCACTCCATAACTCGCGTTGGCTAACTGATGCAGAGAGAGAGAGAGAGTGTGATATCCGACTTCTAAAACGTGAGCTACTCGCTTCTATAACATTTGCATCAAGTACGAATAAGAGTTAGCTTGATAATATAAATTATATAACAATCAACAAAAAAATATCTAAACGATATTTATAAAACAAAGTCGGTGTCGACTATCAAAATAAGAATGTAAGAATATAAGAAATATAAAGACATCCCTAAATATGGCGACCACAACACATACTATTTAGATACCATCAATTTTAAGTTAACGTACATTACTCCAATATGCGTTAACTTCTTTACAACTGGCTAATATATGGAATTATCCAAACAATATCATTTATCATGTAAACAACGCAAGGACAAACAAACACAAACTAACGGTTACCACCTACATTAGTAAAGTAAATAAGTATCGATTGGCCTGGATACTGCAAGTGCACAATGACCTGAAAACCAAGTAACCAAGATGAATGTAGTTTACAATTTCCCTGCTGATAAGCAGTTGGCGACCGGCGAAAATTACAACATACATACAAAAACATCAAACATCAAAGTTCATCAATACATAAAAATGAAACGAGAGCCAAGTTTCTATGTAATAAATAATACGTCGTACATTACGTCGTTGGTTGAGTACTCGCAACACAAGCCTTTTTGTGCTTACCGTGGGGCTCAGTCAACTTGTATAAGGATGTCTTGTAATATTTCTTATTTATTTATTATTAATTATATTGTAGTATAATTTATATTAGGAATTCAAGTATAAAAAATTCGTAACAGCGAAATATTTATGCATACTCATCTCATGTTATACGTACGTACGTAGTTTTGTAATATCGTAACTGTGAAACGTGGTACACTTTTAGCGATAAATTAATATAGTTATAGTTGGGTAGCACCTATAGGACAAGCCAAGCGTGCCAAAGGCGCCTGTCAAGTGTGACAACTATGGAAACTCCTTCAAGATACAAATCATATTTGGGGGAGGCCTATGAAATGATGATGAATGATGACCTAGAACAAAATTCGTGCCATATGAACTTTTATATGGAGTTATGAATGTCGCACATTTGTGATCAGTGGTGATATATAAAGAACTTCTTTTTTTTTGTTGTCGGAGTGGGGAATGCCTTTAACGCATCGTCTCCCCTGACCGCGGGGAGGCCATATTGGGGGGTATGTGGGGCTCGCCGCTCTTGTCTCCTCCTCTGAGGAGAGGAGATTGACCCTACCCACTAAACCCCACTCCGGCGTTTCATCCTCTTAGCCGTTTGCGAGGGCGCCATAGGTTCGCGAACATTTTACACTGGCGCCCTCCGGCGGCCCCAGCTTAGCGCCAGGGCATCCGCACAAAGGAGATCAGAAACGCTTGATCTCCCCCCCGACGGCATGTAGGGCCGTGCAGTGCGGGTCCCGTACCCGCTGGCCCAACTAAGGGTCTTGGCGAACGCACGCACGTCGTCTACGACCCTGCCGCCTGCGTCGGAGAGGCCGCGCGTCCACGTCCGCTTCTCGCACTCTCTCCGCTGCTTCCTTCTGTGACATAACCTCTTCACAGAAGGATGCAACGGCCTTCCAATTCCTCTCACTGCACAACATTGCCGCTATTATGTTGTGCAGAGAGAGGTCTACCACTCCCGTAGCCGCCGAGAGGGCCGCCCGTTCCACAGCCCAGCAACAACACATTTCCAATGTGTGCTGGGCCGTATCATCTGCCGCACCGCACTCGTGGCACCGGGGCCCCGGCTCCCTCTTTATTCTGTGCAGATAGTGTCCAAAGCATCCATGTCCGGACACCACCTGCGTCAATCTAAATGTCAGGGCCCCCTTCTTGCGTGTCACCCACTCATCCATCACTGGGAGGATGGCCTCTATGGTTCGAGTTCCGTAGAGGCCAGCCTCCAGGGCGTCCCTCCACTTGCTCTTTAGGCGCTCCACGGCTGCTCGCGCCACCCCCTCCGCCTCTTCTCCATCGGGGTACTCCCCCTGCCTCCTAGCCTCCGCCCTCTGTTGGTACCTCTCGGCCATTACCACCGCATCCAGCTCCCAGGGCGGAGTACCGGCAAGAAGGCAGGCCGCAGAATGGGAAGTGGTTCTATAAGCCCTCGTCATCCTCTGGGCCACGACGCTCTGCGGTCGACGAAGAAGGGCCTTCGTGCGCTCCGTCAGTCCTCCGGCCCAGATTGGCGCCCCGTACAGTGTCATACTTCCGACGACTCCCGCGTAAAGCCGCTTGCATGGGGCATTCGGCCGTCCTAAATTGGGTAACAACCGGCCCAGAGCCGAAGCCGCGCCCACGATACGAGGAGTGAGTCTCCTGAAGTGTTCCTCAAAGGTCCACTTTCTGTCCAGGACAAGACCCAAATATTTGATGTGGGGCTTGACCTGGACAGGTTCACCCTCCACCCTCACCGCGGTGTCCGCTCTCAGCCTGCCCCAACCTCTTCGGCCAATAATGACCATAGCCTCAGTCTTCGGCAAGGCGACACGAAGTCGAAGGAGACCTATGCGCTGCACAGTGAGCTCAGTTGCCACCGCCGCCCTCCTAAGATCTATAAGGATCTGTGGTAACAGGTGAAATATATTGAATTATCCAAACCGTGACGTCGCCGTTATCTATAGACTTTGTAAAGTATGTTTCGTCTATACACGTAGAATGACGTATAAAGAGCATTATTAAATTACACAATGCGGAATATTAAAAGCATACATACTCGTAGTTCCAACAAACATGAATTTATTAAATAATGTGTATAGTATATTGCCTTAGGTACTTTTAAAGATTTAGGAGCAGGAAGCCACTTTAAGGGACTCGGAATCGTGTATATCTATGCGGAGGTCTGGAGAGCCGGTGATTTTTTTTTATCTTTTATGACCCCTTCGTTGGGAGTTCCCAGAGTCGTTCAAATATACGTTGAAATGAGCAGGTGAAAAGATTTTTGTCGGTGTCAACCTGACATAATTTCTTCGCTGTCCCCATGGAGCAGTAGTTAACCATAAAGAATAAACACGAGAAACCGAATAAAGAGGAACAAACATGTATCGAGTCTTCAGTCTTGACTATTAGTCACACTTTTCGGTGTTGAAAATTCAATGCGCAACGGCTGGCTTAACGTAATTTAGTAGGTACATTTCCAAGATGGAGCGATAAAAGATAAGAAATGCAGACATAACGTATCACGCGTCAATTATTACGGGAGTGTCTTATCTTATCTTATCTGTTATTAATTTAGATAAATTACTGACTCAAAATTTTCCATGCACTGACGGCAGATGATAACTTGCAACATATTTGTGCACAATACCTGGGTACATCTGATAAGTTATACTTGAAATTTGTCCTGCAAATATTGAGTATTAGATACTTACCTATATCATTTTGAAAATAAAACTTTTGATATTCAAATCCTGTATTTGACTGGTCGTGACCCAGAACCGGTTTTTTTAACTCAGTACTGGTAAATATTATCTCATGGTAGTATTAGATCAAAACAACGTTAATTAGTATCTTTTTTTTTATTTTTTAAATTTGAATAATTTTCAGTTAACCAAATCATGGTCACCCTATGCCTTTTGACATGCGCAGTAGGGAAGCGACAACACGTCACATTGAGTAGGGTAACTAGATTGTAAGTAACTTTTTTCTGTCCATCTGGAAAGTTATTATAACTTTTGGTGTTAAAAAAATATGTTTAACATGAATAGCTTCACCTATAAATTATATGTCATGCATTGTTTTCATGTTCCACGACCCCGAAATCATTATCTATGTATTGAAACAATAGGGTCCACAACTATATAGCTAGATAGAACACGATAGTTAGATTGTGAAAATCTATAAACTAAAATGGTTATATTTCAATTAGACGTACGGACAGCCGCCAGAGGATTCTTTTGAGATATATTTATCAAAAATATTATTAAATAGACGCCACAAACTTAATTTACTTTAGCAACTCAGATACCACCATATATTTAATCGGCAGCATAGCATTTTGCTTTATTTATTTATGACATTTTAATTAATTAATCTTTGTAGTTTCATAGTAAGGATTAATTTTACATATTTCTCAAAATAACTATTTTGACACGTTAGATAAATGTATTGATTTGAAAACGCCGATTTGTACCTAATTGATTTTATTTATTTTAAAGGTAATATAAAGGTAATGTAAAGGTAATGAACTGTCATATATCAGTCACCCAGTATATTAAAATTTTGATAAGATAATCACATTGTTAATGTTTAATCAGCAATCGTCTGAAGTGTATGACATGGCTATAAAAGCTTTTATGGCCAAAGCTGTTATAGAAAAAATTATGCCGGTACTTATTAAGTATCGAACAATAAATAATACATTTAATTCTGGAGGATCAAGAACAATCTTTGTAAGAACTTATTATACCTGCAAGGCGAGATTGGTCGATAGTCAAAATCATGAAATATTATAAATTAAGAACAATGTATGTTTTTTTCAGTATAAGCAAATCAATTTAGATTAGAAGAAGGCCACCCCGAAGAACACTCTCGAACGCTTCATTTCAGTATGACGGTATGACCGGACTAGTCTAGCGTGTACCTACTCGTAGTAATATTCCATATTGTCATTTTGGATCATCTACGTATGTGTGAGTGCACACATAGCCAAAGCACACGAACGTCGACCTGACTCATAGTGGTTTGACGTATTACTTGGACTTTTCTATAGAAGTTTTACAGACAAGATAAAAATAGCGTACTTTATTATCGTTAAGCGTCGTTAGCGTTTGATCTGGTATTATTATGTGATTTGTAAGTATTATATAGATTTTTTGTTTTGGGGTAAATCGCCAGTTTGTATTTAATTGCCTAAGAAGCAAGGTATATTAGGGTTATGTTTTCCAAGTATTATATATTTACAACACAATTCCTGCTCAAAATAGGGTGGATGTTTTGTATAAGGCATAGGTGAGTTAATGTTGTATACAACATCAGCCAATTTTAAGGTAAAATTCAGTCAAAGTCAGGTGACTTGCATCATATATTATGTAATGCGTGTGGCATATAGTTGTGGCACTCACTATTCTGGCGACTGATGTAATCGTAATCACGCGCAAGCGATTTATGAGTTATGACGCGCGGTGATGCTAAGCTCTGTATACGTGACGATGCGGAGGCGCGGCCGGAGCGAGCTTTCGGGAATCACGCGCTCACTCCCTCTCACGGAACCACAATGCCTCAAGTAAAAAAAGTACTAGTGGCAATTTCAATCTTAATACACAGCCGTAGTGTACACAATCAATGTTTCAATGCATACATTTTTCATAGCGCACGTGACGTCGCGCACGCGATTCAACACCATGGCTACAGTCTAGAAATTTCTGGTACGATTTGACTTTATAAAAAACGGGGATACATAACACTGGGCAACATGCATAATAGCGTTTAAACTTTGTTTGTTGTGATGTGATCGTGTATTGAGTAGTGTAATGCAGTCTGTTTTGGCATGTACAGCATAAATTTAGTAGCCAATGCTGGCTTTGACGTCAGTGAGAAATGTGTTAGTTTTAAATTTTAAACAGCAATTTGTGTGTATATTTTACATATTTCCTAGTCAGTCTGCGGAAGAAAATGTTTTCGAAACTGTTTTCGGTTCGACAAACATTTCGAATCTAATCTAAATTAAATACCATCAAAAATATCTGTCGCTTATAACGCCTCTCCATTTAACACCACATAAAGAAATATACCTACTTACATGTGTGTCCACCTCAGGTTTCGAGTTCAGTCAGGTTTCAGGTTCTGATAACAATGGGCATAAACACACGTCATATACGACCCAAGTATATGACGATGTACATATACTTTCATATTGGCTTGACCTCTGATAGGGAATACGTTCAAAAATGACTTTATTGCATGGAGCTACATACAATAATAATGCTTATTAAAGTTAGTTAAATAATATAAACTGCCTCATTTTCCTGGAATGAGTGAATTTTAATAAATACAATATTTTAGATACTTTAAACAATCGCAATTGTGAATAATATTATTGCAATTAGCTATTTTCGTATACCTAGTTAGCTGTAGTGTGCTTGTTACTGAAAATTGGTATTAATGCTTTGATGGCGCATTTCAATCATGTCAGTTAAGAGTGGATGAGCTTAACAATTGAGCGGCGCCGGCGCCGCGCTGTGACGCACGCGACCCGCCTACCACGTCCACTATCAGGAAACCATACGGTCGGACAACCACACCCTTTCTTACGTCGGCTATGACACGCCACACCCTTTTATGTGCAGTAATTAGGACTAATAACAAAAGTACGCAGGTTAAGTAGGAATAGCTAGTTAAAAATGTTCATATGCTTCTCGTGGGACGCGTACGAGTCAAAATTCCGTCGTGACTTATATCGACGAGTAAGGTTGAGTGAGATGATTTTAAGTTAACATGTCTGAGTATATATGATTACTTTTTGTATAGGTAATATGTAAATGGAGTTGATTGTAAGGTGTATTCGGGTAATTTCGTAATTGTAATCATGGCGGATAACTCCGAAAATAGAGAGTCCATTATAATGGGGTAAGGTGATATTTTTTCATTCTGAATTACCCAAATACGTACACGTATATATATTTCAGACAATTAGATATATACGATTATAAGCTATTACCTAAAACGGGATAATTCCATGCATGTTTCGGCACTGTTGCAAGCTACATTCTCACGGAATAACTCACTCAGTACCCTCACCATGAGTTCTGACATTGACGTTTTCGATAACGAGTCGTATCTCGCTTGTACTATTTTAGTACCAAGGAGATGCACAGATAGTAAACTCGATACTCGTTATCGAAAACCTCATAGTCACAACTCATGGTAAGGGTAAAGATTCGGTTGAGATCGCCTCAACTAATCTCGCTGAACTGTAAAGGGTCCTAGATTTTCCCCAGGTACCTTTCCCTCACACAATCCGCTCGCTAGACATTCCGAACGGTTTATAGAGCCTAAGTAATGTAAAATAAAAACACAGAATAACTGGAGTTACTGGAAGATTTAACGGTGGTCAAACCCCGCTCCGTAGCGATTTCTTTTTCGATACGCAATTTGCGGAATATCACTTTATTCATAGTAACTATCCCGTAAGTAATAGTTGTGACTTCCATGTTTATGTTAGGGGTTATAGTTGTTAGTTCTTTAACCTAAATGTAACGGAGGACCGTGAACAGTGAAACCACTGTCCCATCTCTCAGCAACCACTATAAGGAGGCTGTGGCGCGTACCTACATACTGTGACCGTAGTACCGTAGCATGAGTTGTGACATTGACATTACGGTTTTCGATAACGAATATCGAGTTTACTATCTGTGCATCTCGTTCGCATTAAAATAGTACAAGCGAGATGCACAAATAGTAAACTCGATACTCGTTATCGAAAACGTTAATGTCACAACTCATGGTAAGGGTACAGAACATGATCCAAGATTCTGTTTCTATTGTATGCTGATTACTGAAAGGCAAGATTTTTATTTATAAACAATAAAATATAGAAAAAAATGTAAGAGTATTTAGGTAAGTTATTGTGATTGTTGGGATTAGTTTATGTTATTCCACCTAACTAAATATAGGTTAATAAGGATAAAAAACAGGAAAAATAACGTTCCTCTATTATTTTTTACCGTTTACGATAGGGACTTATACTACCTACTTATAAAACCTAGTAAGTATGTACCTAATATGATAATATTAATAAAAAAAAATTCACTGATTGACTTAACAGTTAAAAAAACAACAATATTTTAATTTGTGAAATTTTGCCATTTAAGATAAAACCTTGTTTTCTTGTGGTTGGCTTATTTTTATGAAAAGTGTTCCTATATGGGTATAATAGAAGAAGAGATAATAACAAGAGATAGTAACAATTATGCTACATAGCATTGAGTATTTTTTCTCTGGGACAAATACATAACTAACATCGAAGGTTCGTGGCAATCATGGCAGTGTAAGCACAAGTGGCAAAACTTCAGCTAAGAGGTCAATAACCTACTTATGTGTTGCAATTATTCAAAATGTGTCATAGGCAGGGATGAAGTCATGGCATTTTTCATGTTACATTCGGTGTTCTAATTTAAGACTACAATCATGGCGCGTATCTTATCAATCAAACTCTGCCTCGCCGCCATTAAACTTATCAATCACATATTAGTTTCCCGCAAAAATGCAAGTGCGGAGATTCGTAGTATGTATATTATGTATGGTTTTCATGTTAGTAGACGCAGCATAATAACTAGGTTGTCTACAATTAAAATTTGAACAGCCTGTACTAAAATTTGAAGTAAGTACAATTCAGGTGCAAACTGTTGATAAATTATAGTGTGTGTGTGCACACATACACGGACAGAAAACCCACACATACAACATGTGTGGCTAACGTACGCGGTGCGCCGGGCGCGGGCGCGGGTGGGGGCGCGGGCGGGGGCGGCGATCAACCTTCTATAAAACACTGCGCTGCCATCTGCAAGTTTCAATAGATAACTTGAGCTCTGTACGAAAAGGTACGCGCTACCAACATTTTCGCTTGTTGAACTTAAAAGTTGAATGTTGTGCACCCTTGCTGGAACGTGGCGCTGAATCTAAACTTTTCAATGAAATCGTGATAATTCCGTGAACTTAAATAAATAAACAATACGTATACAAAATCTGTGATAAAACTGTGTCGAAATAGCTTAAAATTTCGGCTTATAAACTGCAATAAGGACAAAGTTTCTCCACACTCCGTGATGTGTGTGGTTTACCGGTGATTTTTGCGATCCTGGATCTGAAGAGAGAATTGAAGACAATAAGATATAGTAAAATTAATAGTGTATATTTTTATAGACATTATCATTTCGACGTCCCCTGACGCCGTTTTCAGTGCCTTTTAGAACTTTAAATAAGACTGTTAAGTGCTTTGAACGTAAAGAAGACAAGAGGATATCAAGATGAGTTTCAATAAGAACACTCCGAACCCCATGGGGAAGATCATGGGTTACCTTAAACAGCTGTCCACCGAAATGGTAAGTCTAATAAATAAAACATTCCGTAACAGTTATTTTCCGCCGACACAAATTCTTGTATCAGACTATAGGTATTCGTGCATACTTAATAAATTAATTAACATAGTTGTCAAAATGTCGCCGTTTGACTTTTATCAAGGTTTGATATGTACACTAATTTTAGTATAGGAATGTTACGTGGAATGTTAGTCAACAAAACTGCGTATGGTTTACGCGCTTCGCGAAGTTTCCATGGCGGGCCGCGCCGCCGTAGCTAGCCGGTCCAGAAAGCTCTCTCTGCTATACACAGCGCATACACTATTAAAACGATCAATGGCTTGGTGGTTGCTTAGCAACGAACGTCCGTACCCATACAATTCAATAATAGGGTATCCAATTATCCATTAAGAATTGTGAAACGAAATGGTAATTTTTAATGCAATAAATATAAAAATAAAACAGATGGTTTGCCAATAAAATAAACTATGTACATACGTAATTAGCAATGACCTTTTAAATACATATGGACGTAGTTTAGTACATATGGTAGTAAAACTACAAAATTCTGTAGGTATATAAAATTGGAAATGTCAGTTACAATACAACTCATTTTTTTGGGGAATATAATGAATATTTTAAAAATTACGTATAAAAATATAGACAGTACACTCTAAAACAATAATAACGGGTCATTTTGTATAAAAATTGCCATATAAAGTGACCCGTTTCTATTGCTCTTGAGTATAATAAAAGGAGAAAATATACTGAGAAAATAGATATGACTTATTGGAAAAAAAAGTCTTTAATAAAACATTTTCTAAGTCTATATTTATTTAGTAATGTGCTACCTGTTTAATTTAATACAATACGTCAAAAATAGTATAGCCAAGGGCAGAAATATGTATACATATCTTATCAATATAACAAGTTACTAAATTGTTTTCATATTTACATACTCAACTGTACATATGATCTAGTACGGTTTACAATCCCAGTGAAAACCCTAAGTAATTTATTTATCTATAAAAAAAAACTTAAACTACGATCCAATCCAATGTATGTACTAGATAACGTTAGCATGACAAATCTAATGCACGCGCCGCGCCGCGCCGCGGCAGTCGAACGCCGAACAGCCGAAATGAACCAAGCAGACGGCCTTGCAAGGTCGGCGCCGGGCCCGCAGCTATCGCTCAACTTACTTTCCATCGCCGCTGTCCAACTGTCATTTTATCGCAAAACTATGCAAAAAGCGGCTTTGAAAAACTATCCCAAAATAAAATCGAAGTTAGCGATAACGAAATGAGTTTAGTTGTGTTTAGACAAAGGAAACCATTGGGTTCCAAATTTTTGATTGTCACGAATGATTGGTCGAAATATGCAATACTACGTCATACCTAGCCGATTAAAAAAAAATAGTTTATAAATCATTAATTTGTTCAGCTTTTTACTTAATGTCCGACTTAGAATTTTTACACGCATGAAGAAATGAAACATTAGCAAGTTATTTATTCAGCTTTTCATTTTATGACCGATTTACGGTAACTGTTGACTTCATTGCAAAATAGAAAAAAGAAACGTTTATTCAATTTAACTGGAATTATGTTTATTAAAAAATATTTGACCTTATAGTACTTACTAGTATTCAATTTCAAACACATACATAAAGAAAACAATCCTTAGATGTAAATTAACAATTTTTTAACCCATTTTTTTTTTAATAAATTAGAACAACTGAAAATGTATGCGCGATATTGCGTTGTATTTAAATTTCATTCCGACGTTTCGAACCCTTAACAGCGTTCGTGGTCCTGGGGCGGAAGGTTTTTTAACTTAATATATAGTATTTTCGGTAAAACTTGATGTAACATAATTATAACACACAGATATGTGTGAATTACGAGTACGCGTAGCGCCATCTATTGATTGTGTGATATTTCTACAGTCAGCGCAGAGTCGTTGCCGTGCCGACAAAAAGTCTGCGTGGTCCCAGCATTCTACTATAGATGGCACTAGAAAACTAAATTTTATAAACAAACAGATGTGATAAGTCTATAGATACATTATAAACAGCATTAGGTTAATTGTTTATTATTGGGGACTTACTTAGTTTTAATTATCGTGTAGATTATATCTATAAATCCTTCAGCAATGTCACATACTTACTAAATTAAAACTTGCCTTACTCAACCGTCAAGTTTTTTTTGGGATTAATAGTCAAACTTTAATCATGGCCCTACATTCAGTTGGCCTATTCACCAAAAATAAGTAAGTATATTTTTTCGGTGACCTTGAACACTTTAAACAAAGTTGCAATCATTAAATGTCAATTGCGAACAAAAGAAAAAGAAAATTGAATTTGCAATAAAAACAATGGATTGCATCACATAAAAGTTGAATGTGGACACACAATGTATACACATATTACCAGAAAACAAGGTAATATTGCGATACTGGTTACTTTACAATGTCCCATCGAAATATTGGCCCCAGGCTCGGGTTACATACAAAGGCTTGGCTTAAAATATTGGTTGTGTGAATACTAAACAGGCAGGCATTCTCTAGTCGAATGGAGTGCCACTGTGTCATGACCTTTAAATCTTCAAGGCAGGGAGGATCCAGGTATACTGGTTTTTAGGTAGCGATCAAGACAGCTGCTTCGCAAGCTATAAATGACCACATTGCCGCCGGTAAGAAAATGACCGAAGAGCACACATAGTGCAGCGCTCATAAACCCGCCCTAAAGAGGTCGACGTGACCTTGGCAATGTAACAAGTTCAGGGTTTTTGCGATTCTACCAATGAAAAAATGACTTCCTTACTACTATTTGGAGACGATTTTTTTTTATTTAAACAGACAAATACTGAAAATTCGTACATAATATAAAAAAGAAAAAAAAATAATTCTACCAATTAACTGTGACACCAACTTGATATACTGTATTATGTTTAGGCATTAGACTACTCGTACCTACCTATGTGCCATGTATGTAGTTAGATATTAGGTACTATTATTTCTAACTGTATCCTTTATTTTGACATCGTTTATTTTCGTCTAGCTTAAAGTAGGTAAGGTAAAAAAAAAGCTCGTGGTAAAAATTCATATAACACTACAAATTTTTACTTAGCGGAATGCTATTATGTAATAACCTCTGATGTTAAACTATACCTAACCTAAATACTGATACAGTTATCCGAACATGTTAAATATTTACATAAACATCAGATAATTAATATATAATTAAGATATCGACGTTTCGGGAACACGTAGAAACAAAGGAAATCATAGCGTACGAGTATACATATATAGGTACTCTACTTACAATACAATGTGTGTTAAAATGCATATTTTCCATTAAATATATCGATTTTAATATAAAATATAAGCTCACACTTACTTTCTTTAATACAACCCTACACGAGTATATGTCTGTATTGTATTTATACATTATTAACTTTCTTTTGGAAACCAACGTCTAGTGAGGGTCAGGTAATGCCTATGTTACTCAGGCATTATAAGCTAACCATAAATAATAATAATAATACAAAATGTTGTCAGCGAGTGTGGTTTTTATATCAACTATTAATCATAGAGATCATTCTAATAACAAACCTAAACTTTGATATTGCTTCATCGTAACATGAAAAAAAGTTCTCTTGGCCAACCTGACGCTAACCAAATCTTTAAATAAGAATCAAAGAGTCATATTTTTTCCTCATATTACAAGGAAGTCACAAATTTTCAGCGTTTATAATTAAAGCGATTTGAATTAAACAGTTTATTTTAATGTAAAATAATAACATGTGACTCCGGCACGTGATGATCTTCTCATCTTGACCCACATCGATGGTTCAATAACGCAGGTCTACGTTACGTCTATATCAAAAATAATAATATACATATATGTATTTAAGAATATTATTAGAATATGCTTTACTTTCCCGTTAATTATGAATTATGATAAAATGACAAACGTAAGAAAATCAGAATACAAACTTTTCTCAGTTGTCGTGACAATTTATAGGGCCTGTCACTATGACAGGCTATAAATATAGTAAATAGAAAATTGATCTGGAGTTGGTTAAAAATTACAATACTTTTCTTCATGAACCGGAGGTAATTACCAATTATAGGAATTATAAAACCATCAAGCATTAAATAAATAGTAGGACGGAATGCCGTTGCATAAATGTTACATTACAGGTGGGAATGAATAAAAATAAAATGGTTCTATATAAACATCATTACAACACTACGATATGATTATTCGGATAACGTCAATAACATAAAATAATAGGCGCAGTGTGGGTGGTCATTACATACAGGTCTCGCCTTCCTGTCTAACAAGGCTTCAGTCTGTGCTGACTCTATGTGCGGTGTAGTCTTTAACAGGACACTGAAGGGTCAAGGCAGGTTACCATATCACTACCCGATCATGCCGTCGCCATATGACAAGTTCAATGAGCAACGTGTTTTCCCGATTTGACCCCCGACTCCCTTAGTTCACAGTATGTTCTTATCATCTTGGACTTACGCAAATTAGATAGCGGATGTTAATAAATGAAGTGCGTTTGCGACAACAACTTCAGTCTAGAATCTCGCGCTGATCGCTTGACCACTTTAATTAGTGTACGTATCAAACAGAAGATATAGACATAGGAAACCTAAACTCTTTGTTATCACTCAGTTTTTGTGGTCAGGGATAATTATATTAACGAGTGTTTTTATTATAGAGTGGAAGCGAACAGGCCCGTCGCGGCCAAAGTGACGAGGAGCGGCTGTACAGACAACGAGGTCCCAAATACGCCAGGGTTCCTTCCAGGGTGACCCTTTCCGCATCGACTACATGCACCTCCCTTGCGACCTCGTGCGGCTCACAAGGAACACTCGCACCGAACTACGCGGCCATCCCTGAACAGGCTTCAACCGAAAGCAGCAGCGAAGACGAACAAGACTCCTTTGACAAGACACGCAGACATTTCCAGCAGCTCCGCCAAATCAGTCTCGGGAACGAGTTCAAATACAAGATGGAGATGGAAATCAAGAATGAAGGAAGGAAGGATGAGAACCTGCGCAACTCTGTGCCGTTTGTAAAACAGCTGAGCCTTGACAGTAATAAGGCGAAAACTGACTTCACTATCAATGGAGATGGCCCTACATACGGTCCAACCACGCAGCGGATATATCTGTGGACTCAGGTACGTAAATAACACTTTCGTACTACCGATAAAATTACTTTCGAATGTTTAGCTTAGGTTTATTTATTGCTCAGCTATAAAAAAAAATAGTTTTTAGATAGATAAATAGCTGGTTATCCTAACTTGCGATGAAAGCGTTGAGCGGTACTGTTCCAAAATATGTTTAATACTGTATAATATTAAACTATGTCAATATATAGTGGCATTGTAAGCACGTAATAAGTTTGTATTTTCCAATAAAATCGAATATTAAAAATAGGAAAGTGATTTATATTCGTCATATTTTTAGCGCCCCGTACAATACAACCGAGTTAGTTTGTTTTGTATACAAACAAACGCTAAAGCTACCTGCGTAGGTTCCAGTGTACTCAAGTGCGAGCATAAGAAGTCCGACTCGCTCCTAGAATTTCAGAAAGTAAACGGAAATGGCAGAGCGAAAACGTGTAGCAATACAATTCTAGTTTTTATAGGGAGAGTTTTCTAAGAATGTCTCAAATAAGTCCATTTCAGGTGCGACTTAGGTCCACTAAATTTTGTAAAAAAAAGGAACTTAATTTACTAAATTTGTTTCTATTTGTTACAGCTGGTGGCCGCATTTGCCGTGTCGATGGGTTCTCTGATTGTCGGTTTTTCTTCAGGCTACACGTCACCCGCTTTTGACTCTATGAATAAGACATTGTCGATCGACGAAACTCAGGTTAGTTATTGTGTTACTGTTACCTACGTATATCCATCATGTTAATAACAAAAAACTGTTAACCAAATTCATCCTCTTTAGAACTACCTACCTCTATTCTATATTGCAGATACAACTAAACACAGATATAACTGAATTCAAATTATGGATCTTTAAAACAAACATCTATGGCATGTGTACTCATAAGAAGTAATTATTTATTAAGTGGTTTTACGCCGTACTGTTAATAAGTTCATAGGTTATCGTTAGTCATACTATAAGTTTTTTATATTATTTACAGAAAAGCTGGATAGGCGGACTCATGCCCCTAGCTGCCCTAGTCGGCGGCCTTGCTGGGGGTCCTTTGATCGAAATGCTTGGCAGAAGATTAACCATAATGGGAACCGCCATACCTTTCTTCCTTGGATGGATGCTCATCGCGAACGCAATAAACGTGCCCATGGTTTTTGCCGGCCGGGCTCTGTGCGGCATATGCGTCGGTGTTGCCTCACTTGCCTTCCCAGTCTACCTCGGAGAAACCATTCAGCCAGAAGTGAGAGGTGCCCTCGGATTACTCCCAACTGCTTTTGGTAACACGGGAATTCTCCTCGCGTACCTCGCTGGGGCTTACCTAACTTGGGATCACTTAGCATTTCTGGGAGCCGCGCTTCCAGTGCCATTCTTTTTACTAATGATTTTGACACCGGAAACACCTCGCTGGTACGTAACTAAAGGACGACCAGAGGACGCCCATAAAGCACTTCAATGGCTAAGAGGAAAGAATGTCAATATTGACAAGGAAATGAGAGATCTGACACGGACGCAAGTTGAATCAGACCGAGCTGGCGGCAGCGGCTTGAGCTTGCTCTTTACCAAGAAATATTTGCCAGCCGTTTGTATATCATTGGGATTGATGTTGTTCCAACAGTTCAGTGGAATAAACGCCGTAGTGTTCTACGCCTCAGATATCTTCAAGAAATCCGGCAGTAGCATAGACAAAAACTTGGCGACTGTGATAATTGGCATTGTAAACTTCATTTCTACTTTCCTCGCCACAGCTGTAATTGATAGACTAGGAAGGAAAATACTATTGTACATTTCATCAGTGTCTATGATTATCACTTTGGTGGCGCTGGGAGGTTATTTCTTCGTGTTAGAATCCGGAGCCGACGTGTCCTCTATTGGATGGCTGCCTCTCACGAGTCTTGTTATATACGTGCTCGGATTTTCAGTTGGCTTCGGACCCATTCCATGGCTGATGTTAGGCGAGATCTTGCCTTCGAAGATTCGCGGAATGGCCGCATCCACAGCTACATCATTTAACTGGACATGCACGTTTATTGTCACAACGTCATTTAAAAGTATTGATGCAGCCATCAACATGTCCGGCACGGTGTGGCTTTTCGCCGTCATCTGTATAGCTGGCTTAGTCTTCGTAATACTATTCGTCCCCGAGACACAGGGCAAGAGTTTGGAAGAGATTGAGAAGAAATTGACTGGTGGTTCGCGGAAAGTACGTAGCGCTAGTTCCAATAGACATATACAGAATGGTTGTTAATGAATGAGATTACTTCTGTAGTACATATGCGAATACATTCCAGAGTGCGGGAGGCACGAAGGCTGTGTGGCAAGTCCACGAAAGTTGCAATAGAACGTTTCGAGCTCTGCTCGGTGTGTTTATTGAAGAGACTGATTTGGATTGTAGCCATTAATCTCATTTAGACACTTAATTTAAGTTTAAAAAAAGATGTGTAAATTGTCTTTAATAGTTCCTTTAGGATAAGTATTGTATTTATGATCATGACAAATTATATTTTTTTAGATACCTACTTGACCAAATGTTTATTTGTAAGTATTTCGTTAAATCAATTGACTCTAAATAAATATTGGGAATTCGTATTTTTTTAGATTATTATAATTTAATGTCTTCGTATATTATGAAGACATTGTTTAATTTATTACGTTATTTTTTATTCATTATATATTTTAAGAGTTTATAGTTTGTTTCATTTTAAACCCTACAATAATTAAATAAAATAAAAAAAATATATACAGGGTTGGGCAGATTAAGTGTCCTAGCCTTATATCGTATATTTTTCTTAAGTAATCCTACTTTTTTTACCGTATATATATGTTTTTAAAAAGGCAATATATTCGGCTTTATGATCGCTAGACTTCAACTGGACTTTTTTTTATTTTCTATTGTTTTCAACAATGGACGCGAAACGTGAGCTCGTTGTCGATTTGTTCGTGAAACATTTTCGCCCTTGCGAGATATTAAGAAAGCTGAAACATTTAAATTTCAATGCAAGGTTCATATCGCGCACCATCAAGCGATTCAGGAAAATAGTGTCTTCCCTGATCAGGCCCTAACCTGGACGCAAACCATCTGTCCGTATCAAAAAAGTGGTCAAAAATGTTCGTGAGCGTATTAGGCGAAATCCGGCTCAGAGTGCAGGTAAACTCGCGAAAGATATGTAAATATCCCGACGATCCATGAGTCGTATATTGCGACATGATCTTAGATTATAAGCCTACAAAAAACAAAAAAAATACGGATTAACGGACACCCAGAAAAAAGCTAGAGTCACAAAATGCAAGGAGCTACTAGCATGGCACGAGGGTGATGACATTATTTTTTCGGATGAAAAAACGTTTCTATTGCAAGATAGCCACAATCAACAAAGTGATCGTGTGTATGGCGTATCATTGAGGGACATACCAGTGGACAAATTAGCTGTGCAGCGATTTCAAAGTGCGTCGGCTGTCATGGTTTGGGGTGCAATATCGCCTGGAGGCAAATTACCACTGCTGTTCATCGATCGAGGAGTCAAAATCAACCAAGATTACTATATTCAGAACGTATTGCAGGGTCATTTATTAGAAAATGCCCGAAAGTTATATGGGAGTGATTACTTTTGTTTTCAGCAAGACAGTGCCCCATCTCACAAAGCCAAACGCACTCAAGACTGGTGTCGAATGAATTTGACGGACTTTATACCTTGGCAAGAATGGCCTTCTTCGTCACCAGACTTGAATCCGTTGGATTTTTCAATATAGGGATTTATGCTAAGTAATATAGGGAGAACACACGACATGAATTTAAATTCATTCAAGCATCGGTTAGTGAAGATATGGAACGATATTCCAGATGAGGTAGTGCGTGCCGCGTGTAACTCCTTCTATGGGAGAATGCGAAAAGTAATTAAAAGCCAATGGAGAGAAATTTGAACTAATGAATTATTTTAGTAATTTACAGTTACTGTTTTATATATTTACTAAAAAATATTTGAAATCTATGGAGTTGTTGTCATTTTATTAAAATTTTAAAGTAGGACACTTAATCTGCCCAACCCTGTACATCCATCTCAAGAAGGCTTGTGTTGTGGATATACTCAGCCAACTATATATACTATACATAATATACAAATGCTTAAATATATAGAAATCACCCATGACCCATGACACAGGAACAAATATCTGTACTCGGCACACAAAAATAAATGCCCTTACTGGGATTTGAACCCGGGGCCGCCAGCTTCATAGGCAGGGTCACTACCTACCAGACCTGTCATCAGATTATCATTAACTCATGAAATATAAACTTGAGGCCACATTTGAGGGATCGCTTCAGGTTGTAAGTAAATATACAATGCCATGAATAGAACTACCACTATGAAAGTTGTACTTAAAACAATGATCAAAGGAAAGCTAAAACGCGCGACGGTGGTGCTGCTTCGATGGCTCTATAGAGCGCATAAGTAGGTGCATTATTAATATACGTTAGTAATCTGATCAAATTCTGATAATCTGCCTGAAATTGATGCGTTCATTGTTTATGATTACTAGTCTGTACGTACTTCGCAACTAATCCTGACATTACGGCCGCTGAACTAAGATTAGTAAAAGCTGCAAGGTAAGGTAAGTAAGCTGTAAAATAAGGGTAATTTAAGTACTCGTAATCAACAACAATCATAATTAATATAATTGTTATATTAATAACCAAAACATCAATAGTACATTACTACAAAGGCCGTTAGTAAAGGGTTGCCGGCCGAGTATATGTAGACGGATTATTACGAGGCCAATAACCCCTTTTCACGTCGATGCTTTTCTCAAACACGCAATAGTTCAAAAAAAACCTCAAGAAATAAATGTTTAAGTTTTAGAAAAACTAAAAGTAACATGTCATATAAAACAGCATAATGTGTCGTATAAATTGATTATTCTTCGTAGTGGCAGAATGTCATAAAACCATCAATATTTTTTTAATGGCCAATCTCCAAGATGCTGTGTTAAGATAAGAAAGAGGATCTTGCTGGCCGACCTTAACGACCTTTCGTGTTAAAAGTAACATAATGTCAATATTGCACTGCATATTTGAGAAAAAAATAAAATTTTAGATTAGGTTGTTTTGTAAGTATTACTTACATACATATTTAATATGTACTCACGACGGAATGATCTTCACAACAAAATAAACTGCTTAAGAACGATACATTATTTAATTCTTCTCATCGCCGTACATCACTTTCCGTATATTCGTAACCCAAAGATATATTTGCAGACATCTTGTAAGGGTAAGCTGTAGTTTTCATGCTAATTTCGCACATTGGGACAATGCAACATTCATAAAAAAATTGCCTGCTCCATGATAACAAGTTGATAAATTAATCATACCAGTTTTTTTATTAAAACTGTGACTTATTTGAGTTTGTTTTGTTTTCTAAGTGCGCCGTGCAAGGCGACGTCATAGCATAGATGTGCAGTGCACGCGAAAATGGCCTCTTTTCAACCGCCCGAAAATGATAGCAACCTTTATCATTATTATGTACCTATTTAATGTAATTGTGCATGCGTTATATTATTTTCGCTCAGATAACTACTTATAATAAAAAATTAACTACTTACGCTAATCATTGTATAGTGTAAGGCAAAATCAGCTGCTTATTAAAGAAATGCAAACCTTATTGAAAATGTAGGTATACCTCATTGGTTCACAATCGACAGTGGAAATTTCAAATGTCGTAAGGGACATACTTTTATATGCGACTTACGACATTTGAAATTTCCACTTTCGACATCTTATTCATTACATACATACTAATATCCGAATGGAGTATGATTTATAAAAGCTTTTTTATTTGGAAATATTTTTAGAGCAAAAATTACAAAATAGTTTAGTATACCTACTTGTAAAAGATAAATGGAAGATGAAATAATCAAAAGAGTGTGACTTTGTATTCAATAGAAGGGGACTCATTTTGAGCATTTGATTAAATATGAATTGAAAATGTTAAAATTCATGGTCTTCCTTTTATTTCTGATACTATGTACTCGTATATAGCATTGGGATATGACAAGGAAATGCTACAGCATCCTTGGTACAATGCCTAAAGGGCCTTTTTTTAGATTTAATGCAATGGCTACTTAAGTACTCATAGTTTAAATGTTTTAATGAATGTAATTATTGTAAATAAAGTTTTTTGGCAAAAAATAATCCTTATAATGAAGCCTTTTGATCACTATGATAAAGCTACATGATCATTTTATTTCTCATGTCAAAAATGTATGAATTTGGTCTGAATTGTATTTTAAATTAAAATAATGGTTTATTTCAAGAATTTATTCCATCTATAATATTTAAGATACTTTCCATCCATTTGGCATAGCTGCAGGATGCCCTGTCTATGTATGATGTAGCAAATATTATATCATGTGGCATTCAGCAATTTTTAGTACTTTTGTAACCAAAAAGTCCAAAAACACACAGACCTATACTGCCAAAACGTTGTGATATAATAATTAAGCAAGATTTAAGTATTGACTTTTATAGGCTATGCATCACGAATAAGTAATTAAAATTGCTAGTTAGATGAAGTCAAAAAAATTGTTATTGGCATAGTTCTATACTACCTATTTAAATATTAAAACAATATTAGGTTTACTTTTTCTATACAAATTAATAAGCACTCACGCTATGTGTACTGCTGTAGTTTAGTTTTGATAATAAACAAATAAGTAAAATACTGATGATATGTTAAATTTTATTGTTTTACTAATGCAGGCAAATATGAAGATGTCACAGGTGAGTTGTTGAGGTGAATGTGTTTATTTGTATTAAGTATCTTTAAGTTTATGATTAAGTGTAGTTCCAAATCATACTCTTAGGAGTTTGATATCACTTTAAATTATAAATCAATTCTACTGTAGCATTAATCAATCAAATTAGTGGTACCTACATATTTACATAGTTACATTGATATTAAGTTGGTCCTTTCCAATCCTTTTTTAAATTTTGCGTGTTGGAAAGGGAAATGTAAGGAAAACATCAGTATTTGCTAAGTTTTACAAATGTTCTAAGGTATGTATGCTATAAAACTATTTAAGTAAGCAAAAACAAAGTAAATACCGCATGTTTCGTTTGAGAGTCGTCGAAAATGTCGCATTAATAAAATTACATAAACTATTACCTAAATATTATGTGGCCACAAAAAGGCATATCATCAATTACTAAGTACAGTACTACTTACCCATAACTTGGACGCGGCAAATCGCGCAGGTATCACACTCGACGTCCCAACTCCACATAGCCACAGCGTTCCATTTCTTTAAGGTGAACATTTTATCCGACTTCTGGCCATCGTTATCACCGCGGTCTAAACCGTCACAGTCTTCTCCAGACATGTTCGACATTCTAAGAATTGGTAAAAACCAAGTGATGATTTTGATTACTGGAAGTTTGGGTGAATTGTTGACCACAGACCAGCTGTTTATGACAGCTGGCATAAAGCTTATGTTTATAAAGCCACGTAATCTATAATACGTAATCTACGTAACAGCTATAACAAGTCTTAGTATATTATTCTAGCGTCACAGATCGTTAAATAAATGGTTTCCTCAAGAAACGTGTACTTTACTACGATATATTATTTTAATTATGTATTTATTCTATGTTTACGCTACGAATCGTAAGCATACTTTGTAAACACTTCTCTCAATAGTGTGAATGCGTACCTACAGATGGCACTAAAAACAATAGTCTTTTACGAGATAGAGAGGGAGTTACTGTCGTATTAAGCTTTAACGAAAACTCAAAATATAAAAAATTTTGATTGTGTTGCTCAGGACATATCTCAGATAACATATTTTGCTCCTTCTTGTGTTATAGTTTGCCTATATAGTACAATATGAATAACATTCCTTATTTTTCATATGTCTTCGTATCTTATCGATGAAACTCCGTGACGTCAGGGAAGGAATGGGGGCTGGACTCGGCTGTAACTAACACGTGCCTTTGATGGTTGTGCAAAATCACGTGTGTTTTGTTTACAGAGGACATAAACAGTTGTATACAACACGTGCATCGCGAATTGACGATCAAGATCGAATCTTTAAGTAATAACCGTTGCGTTATTGGTAGCGAGTCAGATACAAGGTTCAACAGTTAAGATGTGTCCAGGTTGCTCATACGCACCGCGAAAGACTAACTGTTCTGGCCCGGTACCGCGAACATCGAAGTTCGTATATTTCGGGCATCTATCTCTTTTACTCCAATTGAGGCGTCATGAGAGTGACAGAGACAATCGTCCGAAATTTACGAATATCGTGTTTCGCGGTAGCGCCGCTGTTCGCACGCATATGCAATGAATCTCTCACACTTAACATAGATACGCTGATAGCAACCAAACGCAAGAATCGCATATTTCCTTTAGTTTCATATATTTTATCACACTTGCACATGTTTATAAGGTGAAAAACTTAACTGAAGAACCATGTATATGCTAGTTGTGCAGAGAAATAACTTGGAACTTACGTCACAATTTGAATATAGAACGTGTGTGTACGCCTTCATGCGTGTACACACACGTTACTATATACTACATAGGCCAAGTTTTATGTTTTTGTTCCATGCAAAAAACAAGACACATACTCTTTAAACGATACTAAAATTATGGTAAGTACCGGTCTTTCGGAAGATGTTTAATTAAATTAGTTTAATACAACAACATGTGATCTATACTAATATTGTAAAGGCGAAAGTTTGTGAGTGTGTATGTTTGTTACTTCTTCACGTCTAAACGGCTGGAGCGATTCTAATAAAATTTGGTATGGAGTTAGCTGACACCCTGGATTAACACATAGGCTACTTTTTTGCCCTAATGAACCACGGGTAACACCGCTCTAGTTAGCATTAATAGGCAGCCAATGCATCTCAGGTAAGAGATAAGTACGAGATAAAGGCTCCCAGTAGTGGGTCGCATATGGGTAACATGTTATTTATTGTTATTTAATAATCAGAATTTTATCTAACTCATTTGATTATTATTATAATACGTAACTAAAATCTTAACTTGTCGAATAGGTTCAAAATTCTTCGATGTTATAAAAAAAGGTTCAAAATTAAGTATCACTCCTCATGATCGTAAGGTTTCATGCAATCACCGTGGTTGATGGTCCGGTTCTAGCATTCATATAGTTTTTATAAAATAGCGATTAATATACCTTCACTTACCTTAACAGTTCGATATAAATAGTCCTTTGGGGGTTGGACTAGGTTTTTCTAATCTATGTATAGTTGATTATTAAATAAAATTATTATTATTTAAACATAACCTGATTAATTGTATATAGAAACAGAGTAAGTACCTACCTATAAAATACATTTTTAAAAGTATAAGTTATTATTTACTATTATTGTGCAATCTACTATTCTATTAAGCACCTACTACTATTTTTTGAAAATCCTTGTAAAATTATAACCTTGATTATTAGTTGTACCTAATTATTCATTGTGTTTATAGGTATTTAGTTATTGTTAAATAAAAGTAATTCATACCTTGAGTTGATGAGATATACGTAACGTAGTATATTTCCAAAGAAGTGCAATGGCCAGACTTATGAATTAAACTTCAAAAGTATGGAGCAGTCAACATGTCCACATTTCCAAGGAATTATTCATCACTCACTTGGCAACCCTAACATGCCGTAACAAATTATCCCTTTGTCCCTTTCAGTCTTTTTGAAATTTCTCTTTGTCAGAAAGGAACAAATTTATTTAACGTTGGCTAGCCAATAAGGGGTGCGTCACGGCGCTCTATTGAAAACCGCATATACACATTCCATAGTATTGTAAATATTTTCAATACGATGATATACGTGCGGACGTAATGTGCACGCATATAAAAATAAATAAACGTAGCCTAGATATGTCTAGAAACCCTGGGTAACGATGAAAATAAATAATTAATTAACGTTTTCAATTATAAAGAAGCTGCAAGAAACAACTGCATGTCTGATAAGCATTTCCTGAGTTTTCATTGTTTTAACCAGAAGTGAACGGAAGTTGGTATCCAAAACAACGATTGCAAGTGTCAAACGTGCTGTTAAACACAAATATTTCTTAAAAACACTAGAAACTGCCCTTAGTTTCTTCTTGCTTTTTGTTGCTAGTAATTATTTTGACGAACATACCCATATTTATTACTTTGTGTTTTATGTTGTGTCGTAATAAATTATGTTTATATTTATTACAGGATTATGTTCAAAATAATAAATTACGTGTACAGGGTGATTAACTATTATATCGTGATCAGTAGTAAGTATCTACCTATGTTTTTTTCTATTTCCATAAACAAGTAACCATTGAATGCCCGACTCGCACTAAAACCCGATGACTATTTCTTTTTTAAATTTTTAAAGTAATATTATGGTATTAAAATAGCTTTACATATAAGATATTTATAACAACTAAATTAAGTACCTGAAATTTACTTGAATTTATAATTTAGATGAATAACTAAATTCCATGTACCTAATGACAGTTGCTATTCAATGAGGCAAGCACTTATAAAATCTAAAATAAATGAGAATTATCTCATTCATTTAACTTTAAATTAATAAAAAATGTTTTCTTGTTTGCTATTAGTCAATGTCGTGGAAAACGTGCTACTTACTAATTTAAATCTTCAATAAAAGATTTGTTGATACAGAAGTGTTACTATTATGTAGATAATTTTCTAGAAGACAAGACTTAAGACTTATAAGTACACTGCAATAATGTGGGCACTTAGAACATATCAATTATATCCCTGTATTAATAAATGCCATAAATAAGTTTACTTTGTAAGTATGTTGTAAATAGTAAGTTAAGTGTTTTTAGGGCAGATTCATAAAAGCTACGTAGAACGTATAAATAAATACAAAAATTGCTTCGTTCGAGCCAGTATCTGTGAGTCTACCTTATAAACAGTCTAGTTATAAGTAAATATATAATAGTATAGTATAACTTAATTTTTTGCCATGACCTTGCACGGTTCATGTGTACTATCTTAATCTGTAACACCTAATTTACCATGGGTGCAATAAAGAATGTGAATACGAATACTTGTTTATTTAGTTACAAAACCATGTTACCGATCCTGGTCACAATAAAAAAATCACTCTGTATTACATATAGGATAGTCGATTCATACGATAGTTGCTGTAGTAACATAAATTATAAACATTTAAAACTTTATAAACATCTTACTGCCAGCTCTTCATGCATGTTTCTGCAACATCACATTGATAGTCGTAAATGTGTCACTTAACTTCAAACTCAGGTAAATCCATTTTGCTCTAAGGTTGATAAGCATTCAGACATTTTTTTTAGATAATCAACCTTAAATCAGATTGGATTTACCCGAGTTTGAAGTTAAGCGTCACAAATGTCGTCTATGAACCTATCCTCACGAGCATCCTCGACGTCAGTCAGTCAGAATATTATGTTTCCCTAGTATTTGCATATGTGCTGTACTTTATTTTACCTGCCTCATTTAATAATATCACAATAGGAGATAAACAATACAATACAGAACAATACAAATATTCTTTCTTGCAAACCTCAAAAATGGAAAAAAAAAACATACATGAGCAGAATAAAAATAGAGGCATATGTTTGATTGCAAACCAAAAACCAAATAGAACGGTGCATGTGCCTCATGCATTAAATTATAGGTGGTATCGCTTCTCAAAAGCTACATCTCTCCAGTAGATCTCAATTTAATACCTACTTAATATATGTAATTATCTCGTATAACTTATTTATCCGCCAATAATTATTCAGAAGAACAATTCATTCGTTTTCTCCCGTGACCAGGCTGAAACGCGAAACATTGTTTTGAATCATACAACCTCGAGCCCCAATCAGTTTTGTCAATCAATTTGTTCCTATATAAATCGCGTCGTGTGTACTAAGATGTCATTTCTTCGGTCGCCTACGCCTGCGACGTATACATATTAATTGTGCGTGAATATTTAACGGTTTGATCAGTGAAGTGTTACTAAGAGAGTGGAATAAGAAATAAATCAAAATGAAGATATTAATGCGAGCGGATACGCATTATAGCATTGCAGTGCGGAGCAGTGATTATGAGGAACCAAAATATACGTGTTCACAGGTAAGTCCGCAAGGCATTGGTTCGCAGTAGGTATTTTCTGAAAAAGTGATGTCCATATTATCTAGTAAAAGTTAAGTTGGAATTCCGCTACCGCTTAAGTTTAGGCGTGTACTTGAAATTGGGTAACAAATTCGTAGGAGGCAATTATAAGACAACCTGTGTGTTATTTGTTATTTGACAACAAATACCTAAATGTAGAATTGGCTTGCCTGCTACTCCCCTCCTCCCCATTTTATAATTAAGTACTTATCTGTGAGCAAAATTATCTACATTTCAATTCGTAGTACCTACTACCACTAGATTCGTTTGCGAGAAAAAATACCACGCGACATTGTTTTAAAGTACATAAATTATGTGCGCAAATATGACTGAAAGCTTTAATTACTATAAATATATTCTGTATCACAAAAAATATAAGTACGTAATAAATTAGATGAAAATATATTTCATTAATTATTTCAAATTATTGAGGGAGAAATTTCTTAATAAAACAGAATAGTATTAAAATATGTAGGTATAGATTTTGTATTGTGTATCACATGTTAGAGTTGTAGCAATGTATGGCGAATGTATCATTAACCACGCTGATTCGAGTTGCCCTTGGCAATTGATTTATACCTACGTATTTATAAAACTCAATTATATTACAGCGAGCATAATTACTTATTTTCTTCAAATTCTTCTTTATAAAATGTGTACAATAAAATGAAAATAACTATACGTAAACATAAATTAAGTGTGACATAATAAATCAAGATTTAAAAATACCTACGTTTTTAAATAACATTTAGATGCAACTAATTATATATGTATATATGTATTTAAAGATACTTAAGAAAAATTTACGAGGTGTTCCGCTATATATTAATTAGGTACAACTTAAAAATCAAAGCAAATCAAATAAAAAAATAATATGATTTGTCCTTAGTTTTAAATCGTGTAAAATTAAATATTTTATGTATTTATATAAACACAAACAATTCAAGTAAAACAAAACAAACAAATACCTACATAATACGGTACAAATTTGGTAAAAATTACGATCCAAATTACTTAAAAGGTTTGCGGACTGTGCTAAGAATTAAGTATAGAAGAATAAAAGTAGACTAAGAATAAACACCTGAATATGATATGTAATGAGTGTGCAAATTAGTTGTAGTCCTTGATAAAGAATAAAGTATGAGTGTACGGTCTTAAGTGGATACAATCAGAGTTTATTAGGCTTTAAATTAATAACAGAGCAGACAGGCCTCACATAGTACACCTCTCATAGTAGCCCGAGCTCCAATGATCGTTGATGTTAGGTCAGTGCACTGGTGGAGTCCACTTGTGTAGTTCACCTATGACACTTTTACTCGTTGACGAGAAAGTGCTTATAAAGGCTCGTCCAACAAGCATGTCATTTATTATTGTCAGAAAAATACGACTATAAAAAAATTGTACATAGCAAATGTGACAGATAATATCGGTTGTACAGTCAGCAGCAGATGTTGCTAAGCAGGCCAGAATCAGAAAGTTCTTATTCTCTTAATTATAAAGACGTTTGAACCTAACCTAATGTCTGAAGAAAACGCAACCAAATTGCTAACAGTTACGAAAATAAATGGGAATATTTGATGAGTTAATAAGTTTATTTACAGAAATTACTATCGTATTATGATACATACTACAAGTACTCTAGTTACAGTATAAAATCTAAAAAAGGCCCTTGAGGCATTGTACCAAGGTTGCTGGCGGCATTTCCTCGTTGTATCGCAATGCTGATACGTTGTGCGAGGAAGCCGCCAGCTCTTCGGTCACCAGTTACATCAACCAGACGCTTCGCGATTTCTGCAAAAAGTTTGTGTCATGGACCTAGCGTCTCTACGCCAAACGGTACAAAATGGTACTCTCTGCCCAGGCTTGAATATTTGATTGTATGAATGATATAAGCTTAAACATCCTCTCCGTAAATGTAAATGTTTCCGTTTAAAGAAAAACAATATTTATACATGCTAGCAGCATTTAAAATCTAAGTAAATAACAACAGAACGTATACAGATAACGACCATCTACAAATATTTGTGATAAAAAATAAAATAAATAAATAAATATTTCGGGACAGTCTTACACAAATCCACCTAGTCCTACGGTAAGCTCAGAAAGGCTTGTGTTGTAGGTACTAGACGACGATATATATAATAGATAGATACATATAAATACTTAAATACATAGAAAACACCCATGACTCAGGTACAAATATCTGTGCTCATCACACAAATAAATGCCCCGACTGGGAATCGAACCCAAGACCTTCGGCTTCATAGGCAGGGTCACTACCCACTCGGCCAGACCGGTCGTCAATAATGTGATGTCGGTCGGTGATAATGTGATGTACATACAAATAAAGTTTTTTTCGCTGAAAGTCTCATATCTGTATCATCTTCTCATCTCTAGTTTCTTCTCTTATGTAATTAATATGTTTATGTATATGTATGTTTAAGTATTTATTAAACGTATCAATATTGCTTAAATATGTATTATATATTAGTATAATAATTAGTTATCCTGTTAGCTTTGGTTTTAATTTTGATAAGCTTTCGTCTTAATTGTGAGAAGGCGCCTACAATCTTTTCTGTTTTGTTCTAAAGTTAAACTGGCAGAGAATGCCTGATTAAGTTCGTCTTTTGTACATTAAGTTTTCTTTTGTGCCATAAAGATTAAATAAATAAATAAATGCCCTTGTCAGGATCTGAACTCGCGAGTCCTCCCCCTGCTTCGCTGCCGTTATTTAGTGGATAAGCGTTTCCTGTAATAATGGATCTAAAAAACTGAAAAGAATATTGGTTTAATAGTTATTTGATAACTTGTACCTAGTGAAACACATAATTTTTCACCTCACTACCGAGAGGAACAAAAATACTCTAAAACTTTAAAAATGTAATCATAATTATTGGCATCAATCATTTATCATTTTGAAACGTTAAATAAAAGAACATCCAAGAGCTCACGTCAAAAAAACACGCGATTCGTAATACACAATTTGTAAGAAATTACTTTGCACTCTTGTGAATAAAATGCAACTTTACTATCTGTTTTTAAAGAATAAAACAGTTATTTCCGAGCTAGTGAGGTGAAAAAGACTAACACAATAGTAGAAATGAAAATAGATTAATAAAATTAATAATAAATTAAAATGATGTATAAAAGGATTATAATGATAAACACCGTTATTTTATAATCTTTATTTGAACTATGACGATTTGCGTTTTACATGTTTCATGCTAGAAGGCACTTTAAAAAAAAAATTGTCGTAGTAACTTCAAGCACCACGCAAGTTTGACAATTAACGCAAATTTAGTTTAAAAAGTTTTAATGATAATTGGTACAATTTATGATTTCACGCTCAGGATAATTGATTATGTTTGTTTGCAAAATAATAAATCTTGCAATTCTTTTTTTCTTTTAATTATTACCGTGTTTGTAGGTATTGGCAGCCATAGCGGTGTCACTGGGGTCAATGGTGGTTGGCTTTTCGTCAGCTTACACGTCGCCAGCTCTCGTCACCATGCAGAATGACACCTCCATACACGTCACCAAGGAAGAGGTACGCATCTGAATCAGTTTGTTAATTTCCTATTTAATGACCTGCCGAAAGAAGATGAGTTTTTAAAAGAGATATTCTTTATTTATGTTTCCCACGTAATTTTCCAAACTTAACGGAGGCATTAAAGCCCTAACTTATCTGTCAAAACACATTGCTAGTCTGTTTTTAACTACTTGTACAATATATTTAAAAAAACCATAAATCATACATAACATAACATTAAATAAACAAATATATTAATAATTATTTACCTACACCGTACTCGTCGTTATTTATTGTATTTTAATGCTTCTTAAGAAAATGGAAAATATAGTAGGAACATTTTATTGCTTAAGTTTCTGCATTAATTGCCACAATAATACATCATATTAACTATAGGGCCAGTTGCACAATTCTTAGATCACATTTTTGTCCACGTGACCAAGTAGAAAGCTAAAAACCTTCTCTTGTTATATTTTTAGGTTCAGAAGGTCAGGATAATTATCTTAATCGTTTTTTTTACTATTGTTGCCAGGCAAGTTGGGTTGGAGGTTTGATGCCACTTGCAGCCTTAGCAGGCGGCGTGATCGGCGGGCCTCTCGTGGACTACATCGGACGCCGCAGGACCATTCTCTTCACCGCCCCACCCTTTTTCGTCGCCTGGATTCTAATTGCTACGGCTACAAGCGTCAAATTAGTTCTAGCAGGACGTGCCATCTGCGGTCTTTGTGTAGGTGTCGGATCCTTGGCTTTTCCCGTGTATTTAGGTGAAACTATCCAGCCCGAAGTCCGTGGCGTTTTAGGACTTTTCCCTACAGCTATAGGAAATATTGGTATACTTTTATGTTATACTGCCGGAAAATATTTAGATTGGTCGCAGCTAGCATACCTGGGAGCAGCACTGCCTGTTCCTTTCTTAATTCTCATGCTATTGATTCCGGAGACTCCCCGCTGGTACGTTAATAATAACCGTATGGAAGACGCTAAAAAAGCTTTGCAGTGGCTCCGAGGGAAGAATGCTGTAATTGATAACGAACTCCGGGATATACAGCTAACGGACGCTGAGACACAAGACTCTGAATCCACTATTAAGGAACTGTTCAGTCGAAAATCCATGAAATCTATTTGTATTTCATTAGGCTTAATGGCCTTCCAGCAGTTGTCAGGAATTAACGCTGTTATATTTTATACTGTTCAAATCTTTAAAATGTCGGGAAGTTCAGTTGACGAAAATTTATCAACAATAATTGTAGGAATTGTTAACTTTGTCTCGGTATTTATAGCGACGGGCTTAATTGACCGATGTGGAAGAAAAATGCTTTTGTATATATCATCAGTAACTATGATAGTGACTTTAGCCGTTCTTGGCACTTTCTTTTATGTTAGAGATAATATGAACTTGGACGTTTCGACTTTAGGATGGTTGCCCCTGACTTCCCTCATGGTGTACTTGTTAGGTTTTTCAATGGGATTTGGACCAATACCGTGGCTAATGATGGGGGAGATTTTGCCAGCGAAAATAAGAGGACCAGCTGCATCGATTTGTACAGCTTTCAATTGGTTATGTACATTCGGTGTCACCAAATCATTTCAAAACCTTTTGGACGCCATTGGTCCTAATGGTGCATTCTGGTTATTTGGTTGTATTTGTTTCATAGGCTTATTCTTTGTAATAGTTTGTGTGCCTGAAACACGAGGGAAAAGTCTTGAACAGATTGAAAATAAGCTAACAGGAAGACCGAAGGGTAGAACTCGCAGACTTAGTTCGATAGCTAACATTAAACCCTTGCCAAGTGGATGTTAGCGCTTAAAAATAATGAAGCAATGAATGGTAAATCGCAACCAATTGAGGTGATACTGTTATTAGCTAGTTGATTAAAATATATAAATATAAATCTCATTATTAAGCATGTAAATGAATGTAAGTACTAGCTGCAAAATAGTTGCTACAGGCCAAATGTATATTTATTTACGTTAGTTACATTTATATGAAATGTGACATTTTTCTAGCAATAAAACATGTATGTAAGTATATTTTTTAATTAGGGAAGAATTTCACTGTTAATCGTAGGAATAAGAAAAATAAATGTGAATAGGTACTTATTATTTTATAGTGTGTTATCGTAGTTTATAAAAATATTTTGTAAAGTATTTAACTACCTAGTCCTGTACTGTTAAAATATATAGCAACTGAGCATTGTTAAATAATATTTTATGTTAATTAAATATTTTAAGAATGTAGTGATATTAAGATTTTGAGTTATTTAGTACTAGTACTGCTTTCATAGAGGTGTATAACAAATCTCAAGGTTTATTTAGGTTTATTGCCTGCTATATTGTCTTGTCTACTTTGTACCCAAACATTTTGAATTTACAATATCTGTTCACAGTTCTAACGTAAACGTGAAAGGTTCTTCTGCCTCGATAGGTGCAACATTTGGACTGCAGTCAGGAACGTCTTCTCCCATGGGCAAAGACTGCTTAAATTCGGATTTTTTGCGTTTGTTGTACACAGTTTCTTGTGTTAGGGTATAGCAGGGTCTGAAACTATGTATGGCCTGCCGGCCGCGGATAAGAAGTTGGAATCTAAAGTGTAATGCAATCAATGCGTGCCGCGAAATGATGGCATGAGATCCGAATGCCTGGTTATGGGCCCTCGTGTCAAAAAGTCTGACAACTCGTATAGTGGAGTAAATACAAAGTAGGATAAAGAGAAGTAGTTTTAGCCGAAAATAATTTATAGGTACGCGTCTGTACCTATTATGCCTAGCTGATTGCTGTTGATTTATCCAATATGCATGCTCGTGGCATATTGTAGCGATTGATTGAGCCTCAATGATTGATCACAATTATTAGTTTGAAATGCTGGACGATAATGTGTGGTTGTTGGCGAATGTCATGTTTAGAAATTACAGTCAAGTGCAAAGTCATGTATCGATTTGATCGTTTCATAAAAATATTCTGTCATATTATGTTGTCTACATAAGAGCAATGGAATATATTTGTATGTGATTGGCAACTGTATCTACGTTCTATGCACCCATATTTTAAATTTGACTGTATATTTTTATACTTACATATTTAAGCATGTTGTTACATTTGTCTTTATTATTCCGAATGCGAATAAATTCTGCCATTTTCTTGAAGATTTATTGCTAATTAATTATACATAAATATTAGGATCACAAACTATTATATAGTAATTTTGCCGGAGTTTAAGTGAGTTGTCATTTTTTATCAGAATGTCTCATCTCGTAAATAATTCATTTAGTTTTATTTATTTCATACTAATAATCAATTATCTTAACCTAATCTATACAGAATTATATTATGATCGTCAAACAAATAGGTAAACAATAAATAATTCATTACATTCCAATAACATCACAATATAGGTAATATCACAAAAAATTGAAAAAAATATTTGGCGGTAAAGAAACTGGCAACCACTATAAAATAAGCTATTTGCAGTCTCAGTTACGAGTAGATAACCCACTGTGCTGTCATCATATTTATACCTATTTAACGGTAAGTTTAAGTATAAGAATGAAAAAATATTTGTTTTTTGTTAATGAAAACAGATCTCATTTGATCTGGTATTTTGTTATAAATTAAAATTCAAATCTGGAATAATTCTATTCTTCTTATTATATAAGTACCTACCTGCGTCGTAATTAGTAATTAGAAACTTTGCTAAACTTTGAAATTGAAATATTCTTAAATTTGCATTTGAATAAATAACATAAAGAAGGGCTAATTACTAGTCTGGTCTGGGTCTGGCTAAAACTCAAAATATTTTTAAGGCTTCTATTGATAGGTATCTACTTCACAATATGTACGCGGTGTATATAATAAAAATATCGCTTATACGTATTTCTGCGCAAGTCAGTGTTGTTTCAGATTAAAAAATATAGTACTTATTAAGATAATTGGTACCTAATGTTAACTAATGTCTATAACTTCTTAACTGCACCTGTATGGATGGATTGATGGACTTTTGAATAAAATCATAATTCTTTTAAGATACAAATGTATGTACTAGCAAGTAGATTATTAAAAATATGATTAAATTATTCTTATAAACAAAAGCTTTATTGTAACATCCTAGTTCATGGGCGGCAACCAAAAAGCTAATATCATTAGGGTAGCGACATCCTGAACCTAAAACAAATAAAAAAATATTATTTACAAAACTAAATGGATACTAAAACAATTAATAATTAAATGTAACTATAACTCTTTAAAATGCCCTCTGCGGCAATGCCCTCTGGTACTGAAGACGCTGGCAGCATTTCCTCGCTGATTCGTTGTTATGGCTGACACGATGAGCGGCGTAATTATCAGCTCTTCGGTCTGCTGTGGCATCTACGAGTCTCTGTGACGGTTCAGTAGAACTAGAATAGACTCAGAGCGCCAGAATTCCACGGACTGAGGATCTCAACGCTGAATGGGACTAAATTGTATATTGCGCCGAGACAACTTTACTCATTTTACAAAACTATATTGAAAGGACACAGATCATTGACTTTACTTGGTAGAACCTTCAACATAAAGTGACATGATGCAAGACCGGAACATAGCTTCAACCTTAACTTTTTCAAGTTGTATGAATATTTGACACCAAATATGAGAAATGCCAAAGTTGTAATATCTGGCGTAAAGAAAAATCTACTTAACCCTTTATCAAGCGGAGGGATATATTCCTTGCACCCTATATTATATCGGTTACCAAAGTCTAGGTTTTAACTCCAAACCATAATATGTTGCCAATGCCTGAAAATATTATTATATGATCTTCATTTACAACACGTTTCTAAATCGCGTAATATATCTTTGGTAGCCGTTTAAATTCACTTGAACTCTAATTTCAGTTAACAAAATAATATAAACCTATACTTACGATATTTTTTTTTATATTTCGCAGATCTTGAATGTTGAATGGTAATTTAATAGTAAAAAATGCTAAATATTCAAGTATTATTGACGTGTACTAAGACTACTAAGATATTTTTTTTACATCCTCTTTGTAAAATACAATTATTCCTCACACAACGCAGCGTATCAGCATTACAATACAACGAGGAAATGCCGCCAGCAACTTTGGTACAGTTGAGGCTTTGTACCAAGGAGCCTATTTTAGATTTTTTTTTCAGTATATAGCTTACCTTGTATATTATTTGAAAATAAAGTTTATTTAAGGTTAGGTCGTGTACAAAAAGTTGGCTCATTAATATCATTTACCTTTACACTGCGGTTTTAGAGGCACAACCGCTGATGCAACTGTAAAATACAGTGGTGGACAGTTATCCACTGAAAGCACTTGAGAGCATGCTTCTGCAAAACTTATCTCTACTGCACTGTCGCTGGTCGCCGATTGGCATATCACGTCTCCGGGTACGGAAGCGGTGGTCAGATTACGTCTAGGCAAAAAAAAAACTGAGTCAACACAAATAAAAAATACAGTCAACGCAAAGAGATAAATAGGGAAATTTCCTATGTAAAAACATGTTTAACAGGTCCTAAATAAGATTCTCAGATTATTTATTACACGGATTTTACAAATTGAGGCAAAATCTCAATATGATTATTGTATTTTTTGATAGAAAAATGATAGAAGACTTTACTGAAATATATTCATGTCAGATTAGGTACCCGATATAGAAAGTTAACTATGTATTACATACCTTGGAAAAGAGTCTGTTCTTGAGTAACATATCGATAGACTCGTTGAATCCTGAGTTTGAATTCTTAACAACCTCGAAGGTTTGTTTATAAAAAAATAATTTGGCAGTATTCTATATATATTAATCCCATTGGCGTCCACATAATCTTCGAAGCCGACGGTTCCAGAATTTCGATCACTCCAATCGATGCCACAAACAGGGTTCACAATTCTTCTTGGGCCTAAAAATAATTTACAATTATTTTCACTTGGTCGATAAAAATTGGAGACCTAATAAAAGCATTAAGGTAACGGCACCCATTATGGACGTAACTCTTATTATAAAGAAAGAAGGTCCACACATAAATGTTATGTCGATCAACTGTCATCCATACGATCTTTGACTTAAAAATGAAGTGGACAGGTACCAGGTAAGATCTATTTTAAACCGTTCATCTTTGGTGCCTCTACCTTGTCATGTCATTTTAATAAAATATCCACAAAAAAAAAATCTTAAGTATGTATGAATTTTGGTCATATATAATTACTATACTCAAAACCGCATAATTACAAAACTGAATTGATATTCATCATAATCATCATTAAAAAAACTTACATCATCTTAAGGGGATAAGTTCGCCTTTGTACAGATGTTTTATTTTTTCCCTATTGTATTTTTCATTTCTTGTATAATAAAGTGTTTTACTACTACTTACTAGTTCTAATGTTTTCAATCAGATTAGATAAAAGTTCAGGCGATTCTCTGGCAGAAGACAGCGTCACCGCAATGAAATCAGATCTAGTGCGAAGTAACGGAGCAACAGTCTCACTTCCTGATGATGATGATGCGAAGACCAAACGTAAATCTATAACCAAGAGAAGACCAAACGTAAATATAAAAAAAAATAAAGTTACAAAGTACCTTTATACTATTAATATAAGAGGAGAATGTTTTTATATTGTAGTTTTTAGTACACGTGTTATGCGAAGAAATCTAAAATCATAATAAAACTGAAGTAGAAGTAATCTCGTAATTGTTAATAAATAACTTAGAACACTAGTATTTATTATGTTATGGACTAGATGTTTCTGTTAGTTGTCTCACTTTTCTTACAGCACATTTGTTTAAATTCATGTCCTGTAAATTACTCCTTTAACCCATCTTATAGCACAGAAAGGAGGAATTACTCAAATGAACCAAAAAGGATGTGTAAAAAATCCTTTGTCTAAACTATTTAGGTTAGTAAGTACCTGGAGCAAAACGCCTCAGCCAAGTAACATGGTTCATGGCTTGATTCCAGTCGCTGCCTGTTAGTGGGATGGTATCGGAAAGAAACAGAGCTACTGTCGCATTTCCCCCAGAGTATTGCTGTGCCATTTCTGATGAAGCTTGTTTTGTTATCAGCTCCCGTATCGAGTTCAACGAGTTTACTACATTGAGCGTACCTGAAATTAACATGATTTTGGTTGTTTTTTTCTTGAACTCAAACTTCCTTTTTCTACTTAAATTGGTGTACCTACTTACCAAAAATTGTTTCACTTACCTATCTGCGCTCTATACCTTGACGCAAAATCAGTATAGAATTTTGCTGGCGAAAATGTTTTATCTATAATCACATCACCCGTTTCTGGGTGAATGAGAGTAATACTGGATCCGTGTTTGCTAACTTCGATGTTGTCAACTATATAAGATATTAAGTTACGGTTTGTTTCTGATGTTATTAAAATCAAATTCACTTTAGGTCTTATTATTTGTTTAACAGCCGCTGGGCAGATAGGATCACTATTCATGTTCAGTGCTGGAAAAAACGTAAATAAGTATAAAAAACTTTTCGGAGTGAAACCCTATCAAAATTTACAAGTTTTCTGTATGCTTACGTATATATGAATGAAAAGCTGTTACAGTGTTGTTGATAAACTGCTCAATGCCCCTTATATTGGTAGTTCCTGACAGTGGAGACGCATGGTATAGGGCTATCGCAGGGCCTATGCTCCGCTCAATCAGTGTTGACGAAGGAGCAATGTCTGGTATGAGCACTATGCGATTGCACGCCCGAAACCGGGACTCATGCATGATGCCATTCTAAAAATATACGTCATATATATTGGTCATATTCAGGAAACTTGATGGCAAGTAATGATGTAATGATCGGGATCAGGATCGGGTGTTGCAGTTAGTGTAATTGAATCTCTGCCGTGTGATACCGGCTGGCTAGAATAGCACCACCCCATCTCCTCCCGCGGGTGTCGTAAGAGGCGACAATAGGAAAAATCCTACAGACGGGCAGCAGCGTCCGTAACTGCAACACCCGATCCTGATCCCGATCGTTACTGCGGTGGTCAATCCGCCAGCCAAGCGTGGCGACTATGGCAACTACCCCCAAGATGATGCAAGTCATATTTGTGGGAGGCCTATGTCCAGCAGTGGACTGCATACGGTTGAAATGTATGTAAATGTGATTGGATCTCCAGCCAGGCTCTGTATGAAGTTCAGCTGACACAATAATTATGTTTATGACGTTTTAGTTTTACTAGTTCAAGAATCACACAACTCGGAACTCGTTACACACCACGACATACGAGTAATATATTTTAAGTACTTGAGCCCATATATACGTTACCGGAGTATAATACATGTCTATCAACTGAGAAAGCTTCAACTCAGGAAACACGTTAACATTAGACAGTCCCAGTTCACTGAGTATGAGCCCATCCAGACCACCTCGGATTTCTGCGTCAGTGAGTTCCAGATCTGTGGTGCGGATGTGGAAGTAATGCCGGTTAGCATAAGAACTGTTCCAGCCGCCTGTACCGCCCACAGTTATGGAATTCCGCGTCATTCCTTGTCGAATTGCAGTCTCTGCGACGTCCCCTTAAATGTTTTATGTTTTTTTTTATTACACTATTATATAACTTTTAATAGCTGTCGGTCGCATATAAACCAAGTCAATCATAAAAACTATAAATATTCCAAAAATAATTAAAGAGATTTAATAACGACGTAAAAGATCAAATGTAGAATTAAATGAACATAAATTTTTGCCCCTTGGATTTAAAATAATGTATGGTCATTATTATTATTCCCGTTAATATAGTATTGATTATTGAAAAGTACTATTATTTACTACAAAGTTACCCGGGGTTTCTAATGAATTTCCGTGGTGGGTATAATAAATAAGTCAATTCAACCCTATTTAACTTCAGGACTTACCAGCGACGGTAGCCGCATATCTATTGTTAACAACAACCGGTCTGTCTGAGAACCCTGACTTCAGGGTCACGAGATCGGAAACCAGAACGTTTTGTTCCTCAAGGCCTGCAGAAATGCCTGATATCACCGGGCCCATGGATACATCACCCCATGGAGTCGAAACTACCCCAGTTTCTATGGGACAGTTGGTAGTACCTAAAATTTGACGGCCGAAGTGGTCCTTGATGCCACTGGAAATATTTTAAAATAGAACTTATAGACATTTAGTACACAAAAAGCATTAATTACATTTTTGTTCCAGGTGACTTAATTCTTGGCCATTGGAATGATTAAGGTTAAAGGGACATCATCCTAGTCTTAACTTTGCACATACGAGACTAACAATAAACCAATCAAAATCTATAAAATTAACCCTTTTCAAGGTCGCGTCAACACAAACGGTTTTCCCAAAATAATGGAACAAATATATTCGAATTGTTTATCATTCGTTTTGGTTACAATTACTTTAATTTGATTAACGCCAATAAATCGTTATATAATATATACGGAAAAGGCTTAACATAAAAGTCTATACCTTCTCGCCGTACTTCATTTGAGCTGTTTTGCTTCGGAACCTTCTGCCAAAGACCGATTTCGGTAGGCCTCTACATGAGAATGTATAATTACGTATTTTTAAAAGATCATATGTCAAGAAAATCTTTGCTGGCGCCTATTGTTGTCCGACCCTACCCCCTTGGTAGGTCGGTCCCTAATTTCGGGGAGGTTTGCATAGCAAAAGCTTGAGATGATGGCATGGTGGTATTAGTTCACAGGTCCAATACAATTACTCACTCACTTCACATAAATGATCTCGATGTCGTCACCTTCCCGGTACGCCGCCAAGCGCCCACTGCGGTTACTTGGCAGCGATATGCTGCTGCACGTCCATTCTTCGTCTCCTCGAGCGTTCAGCAGTATACTGGAAGACACCATGAAGTGCAGTGCACACTGAAAAATATAGTTTTTGGTGATGATTGATGAGGATACTCAAGAAACGCGACCGGGCCCATTAGTATCGTAGCGTAAGTAGTAAGTGTCATCAGTTTCAATTTATAATTTGCATAGTAGTGTAACTACTACACAACAAAGCGAGTCAGAATATTAATTAAAATAATTTGATGTGTTTGTAGTCAATAAGTTATTAATGGGTTTTTAAGTCGTTCCCAGACATTGTAAACAGAATTGGGTAGATGATACAAACAGGTATTGTTGGTACAGCTTTTCATAAATGTCTTGATAAAAAAAAATCTATTCGACTACTATATCTATCACGATTGAGAATATAGATAAATACCTTCAGGTGTATACAGTAGCATACCTGTTAAAACATGGTTAAATAAATAAATATAATGAGAAAATCCCCCATGCTGTAAGTATAGGTACATACCAGTCGGTAAATATTTAATAAGTAAATGAGTATAAACAGCAATAAATATGAACACACAAAAATTGCCTATACCGGGTTCGAACCCTGTAGCTTCGTAACGCAGGGTAAGATCACTACTGACTAGGCTAGGAACTCGCTAAAGCTAATAATTAAAACTTAAAAGTAGTCTAATTATGATTTTCACACTTGACTCAGTAAGTACATCGATTAACGATCAATTTTAATCATATTAAAATGTATATATAATTCCCTATAAAAAATTACGTTATACATTTCCCTAAAAAATATAATTTTATAAAGTTACCTTTTCTTCAGACGTGAGGCTATCTGTAGGCAAATTAAATTGGTTTGCTGGCAATAGTTTATTTAACAACAACATGTTTTTGTATATTGGAAATCCAGTAGCACTATAAGGTACAACGAACTGCTGCATTATTGCAGTGGGATCATATACTATCCCGTCTTGTTTGAACCTGAAAAAATAAACTGTTTTTCACTTCTCATGCTCTAAAAGAGTGTCATATTATGCTTGCCAAGGCGGACTAAAGTAATACATTTAGCCTCTTGGGAAAATATGTATACATATTTATGATATACAAAACGTTTTAAATTGACCAACCAGAACACTTCATCTTATTAAATCCACCAATCACGACATATATCGAAGTTAATCGCAACTCTAGATTCTTTTTTGGTGCGAATACTGTTTAAAAATGTGAAATCATTAAAAAAAACTTTGTATAAAGTATCAACCAATCAGACAATACCACAATATTAAAATCGACCAATGAGGAAACGCAATCAAATTGTCAAAGCATTAGGTGCTTTTTAGTTCCTACTTCACAAGCATTAAAAAAAGTTTAAATCGTTGGAAAACTCTTTGAAGCCCCAATTATACGTTGTCTATGGCATTTATTCACGGCGTAGATATATCCTATCTGTATCAAAGCAGTAAAAAAAATACAAAGACTGCCAAATTAAACATTTTTGACTCAGAATTCATTGCGGGTGAATAGAATTGTATTTGGTAATTGTTGAAATGTTATTTTATCTTATTTTCTCGCAATCGAAGTGAAAACTAGTATGCATAACTCGGGTCTAAACGCCATATTACCCCTCGAACAATTTTCCCTCACTTCGTTCGGGAAAATAACCATCTCGTGGTGCTATGGCCTACTTTAGCCCCTTGTCAAACAATCTACTATTATTAATATATTCACTTGCCAACTCCTCCTTTCATACCTTTTATTGCAGACACAAATCACAAATTCTAAGGAAGTTAATGTTTAACCGAATGTTTACTTTTAAATAATCATTAAAATCCATAGGTATGAAATAAAAGTATTGCCTTCCCAAAAATCGTCTTGTCACTGAAACATATTTTGTTAAACAAAATTGCTGAAAGAGTTTTATAATGGTTTGAGCAATACCGGAACGAGTCACACTATAGTTTTCAATAGTAAATACTAACATATGCACAATGGCAGTGGATATTTGTCGCATGTCTCCAACAGCATTGGGATGGTCTTCAATTTTTCTTATTATATCTAGCAACACTGTCAATGTCATCGGTGGTATATTATTTCTGTCCAATAAATTAGGTTCACTATAACACTCCCTCAGAAATGGCGACAACGTTTTTCCAGAAGTCTGACATAGTGATTGCACCACACAACCAATAAATATGATAGTTATAAACGCTGTTTTATTCATTTTGTCTTATTAATCACTATTTTAATAACAACAAAACACTTAAACTAGAGGTAATGAATGAGGTAATGTTCTCATATTGTATGCAGCTATTGTCTATGTGTGCTTGAGGGGCACTGTTATCACTGGCTGGTTTCGGACGAAACAATCTTATCTGGGCAAGTATGATAATATAGATAGCAACATAACACCCTATTAGGGCCACCTTGGAAATATGCGATTTCCCTCACAGGTTACACTGTGCTATGTATTTGTTGCACTCCGATCGTTAGATTCGTGGTGTTGCTATTTCCATACAAATAACCATGTGCCGTAATAATATTAAAGGGGTATATTATCATTAAAAAGACGGTTTGCATATATGCATATAGGCACACAAATTAACAAACAAATAGATTTTCTTAGCGTCTCCATTCAGTCCAGGAGGAATACATATGATTACAATTTGGATGAGGTTAAAGTATAAATGTGAATAAGATTACTCGAATAGTCAGGTACATAGAACAAACTATTCAAGAGCTTGTTTAAGTTTGTGTGGATGAGATCTTATTCTAGCGATAAGACCACCAGTTGTCTACCTACTTTTTATCTGAAATGTGTTTTTTTTTTGTTGTGCTGTAACTTAATGGTTTATTGCGACTTTGCGACAAAATGCATATTGCTTGTCTCAGCGATAAATCCTCATGTACTTATAATAGTAGTTTATGTTACTGCTACATAATGTAAGGCATAAAAATATAAGTTTGGTTTAATAACATCAAACGAATGTTTTATGCCTAATTATGTATAGTGACATTCACCGCTTTAGGTATCTACACATAATATATTATAAGGTCTCTATAATAATTTATAAAACCGCAAACGAAAAGTCAAACGAACATTTTGTAATGGCGGCTAATTCATTCTTCTATTCGTTTTCGTTTAGTCGTTTCTAGTAAGTACTTTACACCTTGCACCGCCTACATTCTCGATTAACACTACACATTATCACACTTTAGGTGGCAACTTGTTAAGGTGGGCAATATTTGTATAGTAGTGTAACGTGTAAGTTGTGTACGATTATCTCAATACGTGTACAGTCAGCAGCAGAAGCAGTACACATCTTTATTGTCAATAGAATAAGAGCGCGTGTAGGTGATTTTGAGCACTTCCCCCGTTCCGCCACTTCTGCTGCTGACTGTACCTATGTACCGACTTACTTTTAAGAATTCGAAAAAAATAGATGGAAATATAAATCTGTTCATTTACTTAAAATAGTTTTATTTTTGTATAAAAACGTACATAGCTTGAACATAATAACATTTTACATCGGTGATTAAGTATTTCATATACGTACATATTTCACACGATTTTACTACCCTGTTAAAATAATCGGTCCTTATGCATATTAGGCCATTTAACTAACAAAAACTTATTATATTATTTATTACAATACATGGTATACAGGCAGTTAAATAGAAAACTTAATTTATTGTCACAATGTACATTATCATAAATACAACTCGTAGGTGGGCTGGGAGTTAGTAGTCCATCGACTAGTTCAAAAATTACAAATCTTCTTTTCTTTAAGCAAACGATCGGCAGTAGGCAACAATTCTTCTTACAGTTTAATGAATTTCTTATTCTAGTAACTAATATTTTAAGGTCGGATGATCAAAAATTTTTAATACACGCGTAGTTATACATAAGCCTAAGACGATCTGAACATAGTGATGAAGAGTGCAGAGATGACCATCGCGAGACTAGCGGCGATGTTGGTCGAGCTGCTGAAACAACCGAAACTTTCGATCTGCACGGAATACCTAACGTTGTACGGGAATCTACACGCTTCGTCTGAAACAAAACATATGCATTACTTTACTAACTGTACCAAAATTTACCACGAACATAAACTAATCATAACTGACAGTTCACAAATTCAATTAATAGCGTCTAATGACCACGTTTATGAGAATTTTGATTTCATTTATGAAAATTTACGGTCAAGGACATACATAGATAGCAGGCATATGTTCAAACCGCAGGCGATAGTAGGCGTATGTGTAGGACCGTGTCGGAACTTCAGGAAAGAAAAGACACCGAGTGAAGACCTACTTGTAAAAAATAATGCTTAAGTAGTAGTTACCTGTGCAAGTGGCACTGAAAGAAGAAACGCTAGTGGTGGTGGAAGCCACAGAGATGTAGAAGAGCGGGCAGGAGTTGATGGTGTAGGACCCTTCGCAAGGGTTCCGCATACTGATCTCCACGTTGCCTGTGCTTGCGATGGTTTGGCATGTGATTGCGTTTTCATCTAGGCCTAATATCGTGGCGTTTTGTCTGGAATAATAAATACATTAGGAAGTAATTATTTGAAAATTGTAAATGATGAGAAATGAAAATTAATGAAATAATATTAATATGTACGTCTATTTATATAGGCAAAAAACTTAATTGAAGGACTATTACATATTGAATTATATTACTTAAAACGCGATAGTTATCATGTATGTTAATTTGAATGAGTTTCTGGTATTTTGGCACTGTTGCAAGCGCCACTCTCACAGGATAACTCATTCCGTGAGGGTTAGTTATTCCGTGAGGATGGCGCTTGCAACAGTGTCGAAATATAGGAAACTCATTCAAATTAACATACATGGTAACTATCCCGTTTTAAATATTAGTAATGTGAACGACCATGTTAGGTTAAAATCGCATATTGAAGGACTATGTGTATGTCCATGTAGATGTCACTATGTGCTTACGTTAAAATTTTAATATAGAACGCCGACATACGTGCACAATTTACTATTACATAGGCCAAGTGTCAGCTATAGTTTAACTAAGTTTTTCGCCTATACACGCAGGTATTTGAAGCACTGTTACAAAGGTAGGTTACAAAGAAAATAATCCCGAATTTTATAATGAGAAATGGTGAAACACTACAATCAGGACAAAATAAAATCATGTTTTTATTAAATGCGCAAATATTCAAGAAATTTCGCTTACCTTGGTTGAGTAACAGTCCGCGAGTGGCAAATAACGAGGCTGCCTACTCCGGATCCCGTTCGCGAGATACGAATTCTTCTGTTTTCATTGTCACTATAAAAGTAGTTTGGATGAATGGAGTAGTAGTTAATGTAGCCGGGCTCAACAAAATCGTCGAAACTTCTACTTCCCGAATTCACATCTGTGGGGAACCTTGCTCCGCAGAGGGGATTGATGATTCTTCTACCGACTGTAACATATAAGAAATATGATTAGTTTTCAATTAGTTTGAACGTTTTCACGCAACATTCTTACTAGGTATAGCATGACCGATTAAAAGTGAAAGGGAACTACAGAACGGGACTACTTAATATATGCAAAAAAGACATATTTAGACAACGTCCTCTAAATGAATATTTTTATTATGTTTTTAAGAATTTTATCAAGAGGAAGAATTTATTATTACCTTGCTGAATACGATTCAGTGTAGGAGCAAAAGCTTCAATATGATTAACGGTGCTTGTCAGAGAAATTGTATGGATATCCTGATGCATATCGCGTACTAAATTCCACAGGTTATCGATTTGATTTGTTGAAGTTGTGAATAAAATCCTCAAATCTGTAAAAATAAATGAAGTCGGTTATTATAATACATCAAGTGTCAAATCTATGCTAGGAAAACAATGCGGTTTTTTCATCAACGTGGTAGGTATTCCATCTGTCTGTAAAAGTCACATAGACGACCTTTACTTTAATTTAACGTGTATGCTTTCCCATATCGACCCACTGGTACTCTTTCTTATTGTATTGTGTGGTTTGAATGGTTTAGTTTTTCTGAAATACGTACCAGGTACAGTCTCGTTCAAAATTCGGGCCTGCTCCCAGACCTGGTCGTTGTTCTGCAGGTTCCCGGTATTTAACAGGAAGAGAAGAACCGACGAGTTACCGCCAACGTAATTGTGCAGAGTCTCATTTTCCATGATCGCCTGCATGTAAGTGCGGATATTTGTGAAAGAATTTTGTAAGTTTACTCCCGTGAACACTGTGGAAAGTTGGAAAAGTCACAATAGGCTCGATTAGGCTATTTAATACCTATATAGGAAAGGAATACTTGTCTACATACTTGATTGGTGTTTAGCAAGTGTATACTCAGAGTGGAAGTCTGCTAAAGACCAAGTCGTGTTTATCACTACTTGTCCGTCAAAAGCACTTAGTAGGGTCACACTTGAGCCATATTTGCCGACTTCTATGGAGTCCAAGAGGTAAGACACTGCCGGGTAGATGACGTCATATTGCCAAGCTGCGTCTAGCACCAGGTAAAGATTTGTCTTCAGACGATAATTATGACCTGATGCAAGGGTGTCGGTGCTGGCACAGTTAAGATCATTCATGGTAGAAGCTGTAAAGATCAATAAGTATTATGTTACATGGAAAGAACCGTATAAAAAGGTATTGTTGTGTAAACAAAATTATTTTGCAAAGTAATACTTGACAGGGACAAGAGAAAATTAAACGATATAGTGTTATACAAATAAAGAAGAAATAATAAATTCGATTACAATGATGCTTATCACAATTTATAATCTTACTTTAATTTTAGCATAATGCACCTCCCAGTTAATATATACTTTAAACCTGAACCTATTGCGTCATTTATTTTATATCTGTATCGAATTGCCTGAGAGTTGAGATTATTAAGAACAACTAGCAAGAAAACACAAAGAACATTATCAACATATTAAGATCTGCTTATAAGTAAATACTCTATTCTTCAGATCTATTATAAAAAATCTACGAATGCGTAAATAAAACTCTAGATAGTCTTACAAGCATAAGTTTGGAAATTGGTAACAGCACTGTTGACCAAATCGTCGAATCCTCCGGTGATAGTTCCTCTCAAAGGAATTTGTGTATCTAAAGCCGCTGCGAAGGTATATGTTTCTGGCACTAAGTTATCTGCAGTGATGTATTGTTGCATTAATGATCGACGATTGCACGCTCTAAAGTCATGATTGAACACTCCATTCTGTAAACAGATAAAGTTATTTTAAAACATACACTTTTAGATGAAAAATCACAAGTTCACAAGGCATGATCGGAGAATGGAGAATTATATTATTTACTCTGCAATAAATAATACTCTGACGGTAAGATTAAGTAAATTAAAGCGGTGGTCATTTACCGAATTAAAAACAAAAGTTATCTACCACTCCTGTGGTGGAAAATACCAAGACACATAACTGCTTGTATGTGTGCAAAATATATAAAAAACTATCGATTTTTGCATAATTATATAGCTACATAATTGATATTGTATCAGGCATTAATGTATATGCAAAGGTATTAAATACTGGCACTTACACTAGAGTAGTACATGTCTATTAACTGCGACAGTTTCAAGGAACTGAATGTTCCTAGAGGTTGATTCAAATTGAGTCCCAAAACAAAACCGTCTATGTCTCCTCTAATTTCGGGGTCTGTCATTTCGATGTTCTGACGAGCGCGCAGCATGTAATATTTGGGAGCTTGAGTGCTGTTCCAGTAGCCAGCTGCTCCAATAGAGATTGAGGGGTTTCCTCTTTCGGTTCCTTGGATCAAAATCGCCTCAGCCAAGTCTCCTGTTAACACATACATCTTTTTATCCACAAAATTAAAAGGAATCTTCTACTAACTACTCAGCACTGTGATTCTGTGAAAGTACTAAAAACAGTTTGTCTAATTTTTATCCACAGTATACTTTAACCTTTAGGTAATTCTAACCTGATAACGTTGCTGCATATATCGAAGAAACAGTTTGTTGAGCATTCGGGTAGTTGAGAACTGAACCTTTAGCCAACTCTAGAACAGAAACTCGTTGTGACTCCGAGCCGGCCGCAATCCCTGCTATGAGGTTGCCAGCAGAAACTTCTCCCCAGGTAGTTTTTACAACACCACCGAGTATAGGACACAGGCTTTCACCGATTAGTTGACGTTCGGATTTGCTGCCACCGAAATTGTTGTACTCGACATCGTTCTTTGGATTGTATTGTCTCATTTGACCGATCTTGTTCTTGGTGTTCCTAAAAAAATAATACTTAGTTTACGCACAGAATGCATGTTCTACTCGTAATTACACAAGTAGGTGTCTATACGTACAATAAGGCAGGGTCTATAATTTCGACATCTTCATCGATGTCATCGGATACTTGTCGTGCTGTTCTCAGGGCACGGTACTGAGAAAACTCATTGCAGTTCCCGTTTCCATGAACTCTTGCATCGACTGTAGTGGACAGCATAGCATGAATGGCACACTGAAAGTTTACATTTTTTATTTCGTTATCATCATACAATTGTAAATTGTATTGGAATACACTATACTTATGAAGTGCAAGGAGACTTTTGTAATCAATATTACCTTTAGTGGTGATGAAAGAGTAGTATTTTCAAAAACTTGAAGATTGTTGGGAATTAACTTCGTCAAAAGTAACTTGTGGCGATAAAATGAATGGAATGTAGCCGCCCAAGGCAAAATATTGGAATTAACTAACGTTGACTCCGGTTGGTGGTACTCTGTACCATCTTGTCTGTACCTGTAAAACAAATAAAACCCCGTATAAAATTAGTCAAACATAACTAAAAATATACCTAAACAGATACCTAGGGTACAATAACTCACGTGTGTAATAAAGAGGCAGCAATCTGCCTGAGGTCCATGTTGACATTAGGGTGGTCTTCTATCTTTCGTATGATGTCAATTAGAACGCTGATCGTGGCAGGAGGAATATTATTCCGGTTCAGTGAGCCGTTGAGGTAGCACTCCCTCAGTTCTGGAGCTACGCTAGTCTGCGCCGTGAGCTGCCCGTTGGCGCTGGCGATGACTGTCGCCAGCACTAACCACCACATCGTGATTCCTGCGAATATTGACAGAAGGTTGGGTATTTGATTCCGTAATTTCATCGGGAAATGTAATATGACACAACTATCTGCATTCATTGCATTTGAGGTCTATACAGTATATCATGGAGAAATACAATAATGACAATACAGTGACATCAGTGAAACTTAAATTACATAAATGACATGGATTGCTTATATATATTTTAAGAAGCTCGTAAAGCCTGCGCGAAAAAAGAAGTTGCTTATTCTAAAGAAATGTATTAACAATGGATTTGAGGTCTCTGTCACGGCGTAAACATAAAATCACAGGATGATACTCATAGAGTTAACCGACTTCGTAAAAGGTAAGTTGTTATAATTTGTCTACAATGATAAAATTATAGATATAATAACTAATAAAAAATGAGGTAACACACAAAATACGACGTGAGCATCAACTGGTTTAAAGAGATGGCTTTAGGAAGTTTACATACTGTAAATACATGAACCCCTTAGTGAGTATTATACTCGTATTCTTTGTATGAAGCACTTTCCTAGGGTAAACCTAGGACGTGCATAGGTAACTACGTTATTGGCCATTACTTTACACGACTCGAATACAAAATGTCTCCAGAAATTAATTTTACTTAACACTCGTTTCCTGCTGTATGTGTTATGTGTTAAACATATATTTATTGAATATTAAATGGATTGAAGGCAAATTCAACTTGTTATTTTAACAACTTGCTACATGCGAGCATTTGGGTTCCTGTTTTTTTTATGACAGGCGGCAAGCGAGCAGACGGATTGCCTAAGCAATTACCGTCGCCCATGGGCGCCCGCAACACCAGGGGAGTCACAAGCGCGTTGCCGGCCTTTAAGGGGGGGTTGGAGCTCTGGGAACCTTACTCTCCATCAGGAACACAACACTACATACCTGAAAGGTAGCAGTGCTATTATGGCTGTGGTCTTCTGTAAGGAGGAGGTACTTCCCCAGTTGGGCTGCCCCAGATTCAAGCGTGATGGTCATCGCTGTGCCCTACCTCTCATTGTTGGACGTAGTTTAAGGACCCGGGTCCGAATATACGAAGTAGCAAATGTGCGAGTAAGGGGAAGAGACAGCGTAAGGAATCCTTTGTCTGTGCTGTTAAACATGCAGCAGTCGTTCTCGTCAAGATTAGCTGTACATATTATAAATAAAATTGGTTATAAAATTCTAACTTGTCGGAAATTAGCACCTTACGCGATTTCAGGGCTGTCGAAGAAAATAGTGAAATCGTTTCATTTGAGACCCCTTTTAATATCCGCAATTCATGAGGATGCGTTTACAATGTTCTCTTTTGTCACGAATTCGCGGAAATGGAAAAGTTAGTCATGAGGTTTTCGATAATGAAAATCGATGACGAATTCCGTTCGGCATCTACGATTATAAATGTTATCAGTAACTGGGAGCGGTCGCGGATTTTAAAACATGCCGCTTAGTACGTATAACGTAAAAAAATAATGAATAATTGCTATTGTTTTAAGGTGTGCTTAGGTATAGGCAAACAATTTGATAGCAAGGCCACTTGGAACCTTGTCACAGTGACGTTAATAAGAGATCTTTTGCGTTTTTCATATAGATTTTCACTGTGACAAGGAACGAAGTGGCCCATAAATCAAATTGGTTGACTGTACTCTATGAAGATTGCCATGTAGGGATACTAGAGGAACAATTTTATAGCAACGCACCGTTTGTTTACCTCCCGTGTCTATTAAAAGGCTTCTTATCTTCTATTTTTCTTGTCGAGTTGTCTTTGGTTGTATTGGGTATGGCTTACGAGCAAAAAAAACATGTTTTTAGATCATTGAAATATCCGCACCCGTTTAATTATATTTGTAACTTTAATTATATTTACCTACATTCCCATGACAGATGAGCTTGAACTGAGGTAGTTGCATAGTTACTTCCTGTTTTTCTTTCGTATTTGTTATTCTTAATTAGTATTAAAACTACTTACTATTATTTTGGCAAATTATTAAAAATTAGGGTGAAAACTCCTTTGATCATTATATACAAATTTGACGAATATTTAATAAGAGCTCGTTATTAGTCACCGTTCATACATACATTAAACAATAGTATACAGGTATGTATAATAATTCTAATGAAGATTAAAACGATTGCCTAAGTTATGATACGCCCATGCTATTTGCTTGCTCCAGTTAAGATAACAAAATCTAGGTTATTAAATAGCAATAGCGTGCTATTTTGACAACATTTCCATTGAACTTACACGTTTGTAAGTTTAAAAAACACAGTGACTGTTTTTGGTTTGTCAGTACAACTCGCCACTAAAATAACTAAGTTATGAGTCACAGTGTTACGCTGTCCGCAAAGTAGATATGTCAGATTCTTGTTTGACTAGGCTAGGTACCAGTGGTCCTTATGGTAGTAATAGGTAGTAGTAGATAATAGGTAAAACATTTCAGTTTTACATAAATAGTATTATTTGGCCGTTTTCTTATTATTAGATAATAGTTTAGGCACAGACCATCATTAAATGGACCACAGGTCAGTAAATCTAATATTTTGGGTCTGTGGTCAATATATGTGAAGGATGAAGTATGAGTACGTGTGTAAACCGTGATACAGTTATGGAGAAACACCGAGATGTTTATATGGGCGGGGATTATCTACATATATTGCAAGGACTAGTTATGTACCGTTTCCATAAAAAAACAGCTATTTATCGTTGGTCTGGTCGCTGGAAAAGTGTTACTGCGATAAGAGTATACTTAATAGGTACCTGTTTATAGCACTAATCCAAAGGTCGATATTTCACTTCACACTAAAAAGGGTTATATCACTCTTGCTGGTGTTGTCACATAACCTAGTATAAAACAATTTCGAAAGTAATCAAGTAACAAACAATGCAATATGAAAAACTATGCGATCTATGAAAAAAGCAATGGCGGAATGACTTATCAGCCCAAGTTGCGATCGCCGTACATACTAGGTCGACTGTAAAAATAAAGGGTATCAAGTGTTAAGATAAGATAATGGAATCAGGTCTAGATAAATTTGTTGCACGTTGTAGTGGGAGTATGAAGTTTAGGTTAATCCGTCAGGAAAGACAATTCCTTACATTTATTTCTGTAAACATTTTTCACCAGAGAATACAGTATGGGGTGGGGTCGGTAATACGCCTCCCCTGGATTAGGATCAACGCTAACTGTAACCAATCCCATGAGACGAGAGTAATTAATTATGCTTGTTTACCAGCATCATCGATTTAAAACATGCTCATAAATTTTATAACATATGATATAACAATAGTCTTAAGTAACCTTTTACCTTCGACTTTCCTAACGAAAAAGTTGGTAGGTATAACGTTTTCTCCTTTACTACCATTTGTCCCATGTTGATGTGCCGCCCATAATTACCAAAATTTTATACACAAATGAATATAGGTACCATCACTTCAAATTATTTCATTATTTTCAATCCGAGCGCCAGACCCAAACGAATACATAAAAAAATAAAGCCTCTTTGTGGCTGGTCGGGTAAACACACACGCAGCTTTTCAGTTAATCACCCATAAATTACCCTCTAACTTTTGAACCTCGCGTCAAATAAATATAAACAAAAATGGAATTTAAAGATTTTACGAATACTCTGTTACCCTGGCCCTGGCTCGTTATAAGCCCTTTAACTTTTTTAAAACAGAGAGTCCCCTTAATTTCGCCTATTGTACCGGCCAAGCGACAATGAGGAGTTTTTCGAACTACACACTGTACACTGAGCATGGCCCGACATGCTCTTTATCTTTACCGATTTTATTCATTTTATAGAATTATAAAAATCGGTTTACCAAGTATTAAAAAACAATTAAGGCTACATTGTCAAAAAAATGTGGTACCTGCCAATTTTATTTAATTTGACATTTTGGTTTACAATACACCAAAACATATTATATCATAAATTTAAATAGTTTACATATTACGGATTTCCTTAAAAAAATTGTATCATTTTATTAATAATGAAATAAATTAACAAACGAATAACTCTAACTAATATCGATAAATGTTACAAAACATACAAAAAATATCGACGAGGATGGGATTCGAACCCACGCGTGCAGAGCACATTGGATTAGCAGTCCAACGCCTTAACCACTCGGCCACCTCGTCATATGTTCAAGGTGGCAAATTTTGGGATCACTACCATTATATATTTTATATACATTTTTATTTTATGATAACTTTGATGATAATATATAGCATTGTTAGAACTTCTAATTAATTATATATATCTTTCTAGAACATATAATCATAACAAAAATTCAAAAGGATATTTGGACGTAAGTGCCATCTAGCGGAATATTATGACTTTACAGTGTTGCTTTACAAACATTGTTCTTGCTGTTCTGTAACTATTTAATATCCCTGTTCTTGCTGTTCTAAACTATTTTTAATTACATTTTAACTTTAGGAACAAAGGACGATGAAGAACAGTAGAATTCTAGTAATATAATTACATTTTAAGAATTATGCCCTGCCACTTACATGCTGTGCCACGCCATCTCGGTGTTCTACTTCGCAGCGATCACACACCTTACAAATTTGAATAGCGTGATAAACTTTAACAGTGACACATAGATGGCGCTAATATCATTAATTAATATAGGATGTATTAAACGCGTAGTATATATATTTTACATACACTTTAGTTACACATTGTGTGTACTTATGTAATTGTAAATAAAAACTATGTAATCAAATTACTCGACACGAATGGAAATAAGTATTTGATTTCTAAACTTAGACATATGAAACCGACATTCAATAACATTAGAATAAATGCCAAATTAAAGTGAGTGATTTCCTCGCCGAACGAATTTTGCATTAACGCTCGTGGTTATTTATACCTATAATATGTTAGTTGTGCATTTACAAAAAACATACACGTTCGAACTCCAGGCGTCAAGCGTTAACCACCATTCAAAACAATAAGGAAGTGTCAGCAAAGACACCACACTGCACTTACGACTATTTGGAGATGGCGACGCCGTCCCCAGCCGAGGGACGCGTCGCCTAGCAACACGTTCGTCGATCCGTCTCGGCTCCATTCATAAATGGCCTCAAATTAGGTACAACCCAAACAATTCAATGGCTTGTGACTTGGTTCTTAGATCGTTGTCAGGCTAATTTGTAACGACTTTTTATGCTTTTGGAGAGACTGAAGGACCTAACTACACACACATTTGTATGTAGCTACACACTTGTCTTCATATTTATTTGCATCAATTGCTTCTATATGTTTTTATATAGGTACCTACTGCGCTAGTGAAATAATATTTTGTTTTTACTTTGCCTTTGTACAAAAATTATATTTCGATTTTGCAGATTAAAATTAAATTGGTCCAGATTAACTCTTTTTATGACTTACAAAATAAACAGATTTTAGATATTAGACATCTAAGATACTGATGTAAGTCACGTTTTAATCCTTCGTGTGGCAAATTCCCGCACCGGGAGACAAAGAAATAGACTTAATATGGCGGGTGTCATTTAGATATTAGCGTGTATGTGGCATCTGTCTCGCTCCGGTAGACATAATTATTTCGCGCCTCTGGCGGCCGGCCTGCTCCGGGAGAGTAGCTAAGTGCTTTTTTATACGTGCATCTGGGCGGCTAATAAGCATTCTGCACTGCTCTAACTTATAGTGAAGCTTAAATATAGAACAAAGATAGACTACAGTGCAACAGAAATGTGAACAAGACAATGTCAAAATAAAATAAAAGCTCATTGTTCCGAGTTCGGTTGTGTGGTAGTGTTTGTCTACAACGAACGTCCGTGTTTTTTTATGAATTTTACGTATATTTCGTTGTGTCTCGGCCTGAACTTCATAAGAAAAGGATGACTGGGTAAGTAACTTAATTTAAGTAGGTAATTGATTGTGTGGATTCAAGGTTTTATAACAAAAAATGCTTATTTTATCAACCACTCCGAATTTGCAACCGTGTTAGTCCCGCCAAAATAGTATATTATGTACCCAGGGCGGTAAAACAAAGAATGGCTCAGATCGTGGGTATTTCTGGCCCGAACCGGAGGCGAGGACCATAAACAAGCGATCTGAGGCCTTCTTTATTACCGCTTTTCATTTTGTTTCATGCTATGTGTAATAATTATACTTTACATTTCTACGGTATAATTTATAGGTTACAAATAATAAATGTGGAGGAGCTTCCTATCGGGGAACAGTTGGAGCGCCCGCTAACCATTAAAAAAGTTCGCACGTGGAAATCGTAAGTAACAAGAAAACTTACATTATCTGTACTGTATTATAAATATATATTTTAAATATTTTTTAGCAATCTCGAATCTAATGTGCAGAGGGAAGAATACCACGCGATTCAACCCTCAACTGCTATGTAAGTTTCTAATGATTGGATAAATTATATGTACTATTATTTATATATACATCCAGCATTGCGTGAACCGCCATTTTCGCTAATATTTTATAATTTTCAGCAATCTCGAATCGAATGTGCAGATGGAAGAAAATCAGAGGTCTCCAATTCCACCCGCACCTGCAATGTAAGTTTCTAGTAGTCCTTCTAATTTAATGTTCAGGTGTCGATAGATGACAACTTTTCGGCATCGAACATTGCAGACCGTGAACACCATTTACGGGAAGACAATATAAATGTGTATGAAAGCTCATAATAGATTTTTTTGTTTCAGAATAGAACGTAGTCCAAAACGTGTGCGCCGGTCCCTTCACGAGGAACGACTACAACTTGCAGTGACAAGTTCTGTGGCAGTTTCTTCATCTGATAGGTATGTACGTTATTTTTTTTTATATCCATAATAATCTTATATAATGAGATGGTTACATTATACAACATGATGAATTTAATTGTTATAGGAACCCTGTGGCTTCTTTGCGGCCTCAACGATCTCTGCGCGACCTAGAAATTGAAGGTCTATTACATTACGGTAAGTACATTATTTAGCTGTAATTTAGTTATGGCTAGGAACTAGGACGCTGAAATTCAATATGTAATAATTTTTTATTGGTTGAATCTATTAGGAAGTGAAGAAGAGAGCGATAGTGAAGATGATGAACTTGAAGCTCCTATGCTCGTTCCAAGAGCGTTACGGGTGCTCTGGGAGACTCCCGTAGATAAGGAGGAAGAAGTTGCGGAGAGGGCTGGTTCATCATCTGCTCCCGAAGATGAGGAAGAACATGTTGCGGAGAGGGCTGCTCCGTCATCTGCTGCCTCGGAATCTTATCGCCCTCATGATTTTTTAGATTTTGAGTGGAGATCCTTTCCAAATCCTCCCATTCTACCCGAAACGCGTAGGGAACCATTTCGTCACACAGTCTGTGGTCCTACCATTAGAGTAACTGATCCTTACGACATATTTACAGCAATTTGGGACCGGGAGTTCATGGAGTTTGTAGCAACCGAAACAAATCGGTATGCTGAGGAAGTTGCCGAAAAAATGATGCACACGGGTGAGCTGTGTCTTAATAGTAGGATAGTTGATTGGAAAGATACAACTGCCGACGAACTATACATTTACATGGCAATTATCCTGGCAATGGGTGTGGTCTTAAAATCGAGAACTGAAGAGTACTGGAACACAGAGATGGATATTTTTTGCACGCCAGGCTTTCGCGTAAATATGTCATTGCGGCGATTCCAACTCCTTAATAAATGCCTGCACTTTAACTCCACTACAAACATGATAGGGCTAAATCTCAGTGCACCAGAAGCCAAATTGTTCAAGGTACAGCCTGTTATCAGCCACCTGAACGCCAAGTTTTCGGCCTTGTACAATATGCAACAAAACATAGCTCTTGATGAATCACTGCTCCAGTGGAAAGGGTGGCTGGATATTAACCAGTTTATCCCTAATAAAGCTGCAGCAGTGGGCATCAAGAGCTATGAAATCTGTGAATCAGCTACTGGATATTTGTGGCGGTTCCAGATTCGAACACCTCGAACACCTCAGGCTGCACAGGACCCAGATCCATTCACAGCGAGTACACCGGCGCTTGTTCTAGACCTTATCAAAGGTTTAGAGCACGCTGGGTACACGTTGTGGATGGACAATTTCTACAACTCACCTGCTCTTGCCCGTAAACTGAAATCCATTGGGTTCGACTGTGTGGGGACTTTGCGGACTAACCGTAAACTCGTCCCAGTGGAGTTGACTAATTTGACAAAAACGAGCATGCGGCCCGGACAAATAGCAGGATTTACCAGTGGAGACGTCGATGTCATGGTCTGGAGAGATCAAAATCGCGTGGCAACGATCTCTACCTACCACGGCAACGCCGTCTCCAGTGTTGATAATGCAAAGACGCCGATAGTCATTCGTGACTACAATTTATGTATGGGCGGCGTGGACAAAAAAGATCGGATGCTCGCAACTTATCCGATAGAAAGGAAAAGAACCCGCATCTGGTATAAAAAATTGTTTCGGCGACTTCTAAATGTGTCGACATTAAACGCGTACATTATTCATAAAAAAAATGCGACGGTGAAGTTGCCCCACCGCAATTTTCGACGCACGCTCATAAATACCATTCTCAAAAAGCACGCTAAACCTGCAGTCATGCCCACGCCTGCCGGACAAGGTATCTATGAGGCAAAATACCACTACCCGGCCGAGTACCCATTTTTGGTTACTCCGGGAAGCTCAAACCGACAACGACATGCATGCAGAGTTTGCCATAAACGCACAATAACTTTTTGCGCGGGGTGCAATAAACCCGTGTGTGCGTTTAGGTGTTTTTCTGCTTTACACGCCTAAACAAAGCTATTAGGCACCATGTTCGGTTTGAGCTTCTCGGACATTAACATCTTGCCATTCTGCATAAAGCTCAAAAAACCGGATAAAGAATGAAGTAAATTATACATTTTTAATTATCTTAATTTTTTATTTTTCTCACATGAAACCTTGGTAGACCAACCAAAAACCCCAATATTGTTAATTACATTAAAACTGTTCCAGCTGTTTTCGAGAACGCGATTACATAGATTTATTGCAATTTTTACTGAATATTAACATAAATGCCTAAAAGGTATAAAAATACCTATAAAAATAATAATAAATAAATAGTTGCTATAAATTGTCTATGTTAATTACTTGGTATTGGTACAATGCCTCAAGGGCCTTTTTTTAGATTTTATACTGCAACTAGTTAAGTACTTGTAGTTATCATAATATGATTGTAATTTCATTAATAAGAAAGTATTAAAAAAAATAGTTGAAATGAGAAATAAGACTTTTTTCTTTTCCTCCTAGGGAATTTATGAAAGTCGTATTCATACTATTGCAGCTGCTCTAAGACCTATTGAGAATAGAAATTGGATGATTTTGTTTATAAATTCTCAAATATTTATCTATGCTAAGACGCTTCGATTTTGTATTATTACTTTAGTATAATAAATCTAGTATTAGAAAATGTTATCAGTGTTAAAAAAAGATAATCTGGAATTGTTTTACAGGTCATTCCTTGTGAGTACCTGTTTAGAGTCGTTTTTCGAGGGCTGTTATGTTAATGTTTTTGTCTCAAATTGCCAAACTTATTATTTTACGAATGTAAATATTTGTATATGCTAACTATGTGAACCGATCTTACGAATAAACAAAAAACATGAGCCACTTGAGCCACGTCTCTCTCAGAACTAAGCTTTAGACATGAGTCACTTTATAACACCGGCGGGACGCTTATGTATCGAAATATTATTATGTATCGAAAATAGGAAAAACACCATGACCATATATTTACTTTGAGATATTGTTTTAGTTTCACACTTTATACATATTTACCGTATGCAATATGATAGCGTACTTAATTAAGAATCTAAAATGCTACATTTTATTACGCTTATAATACATAAAAGCAGTAAAATTTTAGTTTTTCTAATCATCGAAGACTAGTTTAAATTGTCCTTCCTAGACCTGTGCCAAACGTGGTAAAATTTGCAAAATGGTGGCCGCCATACTTAGTCTTTTCTTCTCTCCCGGAGTGGTACAGGTGCCAGATGCGCGTAAATGACCAAAATGGCGGCGCCAGGCGAAGGGTTAATTAGTCGTACCTATTGTAAGGTTAGGTTATCTGGGGGCCGATTTTTGGCTGTCGAGTACTAGATTGTGACATTTTCAAATTTGTTAGAAACGAAGAAATGGTATTTTAGATGCATGATTGATAGAAATTGATGATAATTGTAGGTAATCTATACATTTTCTGAAAAAATAACGGTGTGAAATTATTGTGTGTGATTACTTTCGTCTTCAAAGTCTTTTCAATTCGAATGCACGAATACAATTAAAACTGTTGCGACTACTTAGTTACAAACGGATAAACTCACGTGTAATTATACCGCACTAGGCGACATGTGTCCATCATGTGTGACATCGGTGTGTCCTGACTCGGCTTGAAGATGGGTACCAGAGCTTACCCGAAACATGACGCTTAGTGCGATATAATTACACGTGAGTTTCTCCGTTTGTAACTAAGTAGTCGAATGCACGACTCTTTAAAATCGGCCCGGTCATTGAAATAAGAGTTGATCCTTACTGAAAAACGAAAATAATGGCATCCGAGCAGGCGTACTGTAGGTAAAACAACTACTGCAGCTGCAGCCAACTTAATCGTCTTTATTTTTTATTTCAGTCGAGTTCTCAATAGTAAGGATAAACGGCGAGTGTGAAGTTCTAAATATGACTTCGAACTGTTTTAATGAATGATATAGACAATACTTCATTTGTATTTATTTATTCCTTTAATGACCGTCAAAATTTTAATAATCTTATCAAAATAATTTCAAACAGTGAAAGTTTAATCTGGAAATTTAATCAAAAGGTGACAGGTGGTGCTACAAGCAGCTGAGGCCGACGAAGGTATTTACATAACAAGGACACGGCTCACTCTTCACGGCCGTTTGGTGACTCCGACATAGTCTCCTATTCCCCCTAAGACCAAAGCAGTTGTTTAGATTTTGAAATCGGAACCCTTAGTTATTCTTAAAAGGTTCAGAATAGATTGCGGTCCACTTAATACTGACGACTGAACGCAATTAAGGTTTTTATATCAGAGGCTCTAGTGTAAGTTTCTTTTGACGTAAAAAAAAGGGCTCAGAGCCCTGAGTGTAAGTTTTTAACGTAACAAAACTTCACCATCGCCTAACTCTAACAGTTACCCATATAAATAACATTATCACTTACGCGTTCGAGACGTTTTTTTACGTCAAAAGAAACTTACACTAGAGCCTCTGGGTCATTTTCGTAAATACAAAATTTGCGAACTGTATGAATATGGTGAGTACACTAGGTACAGTCAGCAGCAGAAGTGGCTAAGCGTTTGAGGTGTTCAAAATGTGGTCAACACATCTTTATTGTCGAGAGAATAAGAGCGCGTGTAGGTCATTTTGAACACTTCAAACGCTTAGCCACTTTTGCTGCTGACTGTACTTACGTAATATACCTACAGGAATACACACACCATGTTATTCTTAATGATTTATTGAATTTTTAAAACAGTTTCTTTTTAATCATATTATTTAGCATTAAGCACAACATAAATAAATTCGTTAGGTACACGGTGCTTGGGCCTAATAAATTATACAGCTATCATGTACGCACATATATCATATATCACCTGCAAGATTTGTGCTTTTTATGTAACTATAGCAAATGAATAGCAAACGTAGCAAACGAATTCAAAAATTCTTCAACTCCCCTTTTTATATTTTTCTTTTAACTTAGTTTGTTTTTAGGAGTGCGCTGGAACATTTGAATAATTTTCTACTGCAATTGTGATAAAAATGTATAACTGAATGCCAAATATTACTGGATAAAGTATTTATGTATACGTTCTGTATAATCTAATTATTTAATTTTTCTGATTTACTTTTGGTAATACCTACATACTCTTACCTTATGTAATGATTATTATTATTTAATGGAAATTAAACTCACTGATCTACGAGTACGTACCTACCGTCTGTGTTTTTTTTAAATATATATTTTAAATTTTTTAATAAGGTTATTTAATATTTGCGTTTGTTAAGTTTCATTTATTTTATGAAAATTCCGTGTTTTTTTTTCTATATTTATCATTGTAAACAATTAAGGTAGGTATAACTTGTAAGCGTCTTGGTGTCCTGGAATATTGTAATGCTTACATATGTAAATAAATGAAAAGTAAAAAAAGTACCTACAGCTGGTGGTGTTGTCCAATCACCTTTAATTATTAGGTAGGTACAAACTTTTAATTAATTTGCACTGACAAACATGTACCTACATATGTAAATATGCAAATATGATCGGGTGAAATCTTGCTACCAAATTTTGAAGCAGAATTTTAACCGATGTAGCTGAAATTTTGCGCAGTTATGTAAGTTTCGACGGACGCTACCCAATCCGTCGAAACACAATCTACAAAGCGTCCGTCCAAACCCAATCTACAGCTAGTGCGGTCGCCAACCCGCCTGCCAAGCGTGGCGACTACGGCAACTACCCCCCAAGATACAACTCATATTTGTGGGAGGCCTATGTCCAGCAGTGGACTGCATACGGCTGAAATGTATGTAAGTTTGGTGACAATACAATATTACCACTGATCTGATCTGATGTTGGAGCTAGAAGGTATCCATAGCAACTTCTAAATAAACCCGTTGTGTTTAGCCTCGATACAATCTTCTCAATGTGTAGTTGATGATTGTGCAAAGGTAGTCATCAATAAATAGTTATTTGTGCAACAAGAGAGGAAAGTTGCTTTTTCTTACGAGTGTTTATTTTGAGTCCCGAGTAAGCGAAAGATTTTATAATTGAATCACGAGCGTAGCGAGTGATTCTAGTGTTAGAATCTTGAGCGTAGCGAGGCACTCAAAAACACGAGATGTAAAATAACTTTACTCTCGTGTGACACATACAACTTTTCACCTCAGTAGTGAGAACATATTAAAGCTTTTATTGCCGACTGTACTTTTTTGCACAATCGTCATCTACTCTTCGAAAGGATTCTTATGAGCCTAAAACACCACGGGGTTATCTTGTGTATTTTAGTAGTTGCTTTTGCCACCTTCTGGCTCCAGCATCAGATCAGATCAATGGTACCATAATATTACATTGTCACCGAACTTACATAAGTGTGCTAAATTTGAGCTCAATCTGTTAATGATGTCTGCTTCAAAATTGAGGTGCAAAATTCCACCCGGATAAATACACAAATACATACATATCAAGTTTAAAAAAAGGTTGTAAAAAATTAACATCAAGTTATCCACATTCATTTAAGTGTTTTATCTGCAACTGCACTGGCTTCATTACTTAATATTTTGTTTAAATATCTTTCATTTTAAAATATGCCTACTTTCAAAATTATAATATTTGATTAATTTGTGAGAGTCCGAACGTGTTAGTGGTGTTTAGCGGATCCATTATGTCCTATTATAATAGATAGATACATACAAATACTTAAATTCATAGAAAACACCCATGACTCAGTAACAAATATCTGTGCTTATCACACAAATAAATGGCCTGACTGGGATTCGAACCCAGGACCACGGGTTTCATAGGCAGGGAAATTACCTACTAGGCCAGACCGGTCGTCAATTAAAAAGCTACTTTGTCTCACTCTCTGGAGTGACGAAAGTATCAACTTTCCTCACACCCTAAAAGTGAGGAAAGTCGCACTTTCCTCACTCCCTGGAGTGAGGAAAGTAGGCATGTTCGAGCTGCTGAGGTGAAAAGCTTTATAATTACATGATATATAATTTTCTGTATCATCTCTTGTATAATTTAGCGAGATAACAGTACTAAGAAACTTACTAACAAGATTATTAAAAGTTTCAGAACACTGATCGGTCCCAATCACGTTCGCAGTAGGCATGTACTGGCAAATAAGTTTTTTGATCGACTACTATTAAAAACTAGTCTTAGTAGAAAGTTAGCAACATAATTTTATTGACACGTGTATATATTTTTTAAAGGAATAAATAAATGAATAAGTACAATTTGACAGTTAAAAATATTTACAACTAGGAACCCTTATGGTTTCGCAATGTCTATCCGTCCGAATAATCTCAGTGACCGGTAGTTAGGACTAGAAAGCTGAAATTTAGTACTAATATGTATATCAATCACGCCGACAAAGTGGTGAAATAAAATGTGAAGTGGGCAATGTTTTTTTTTTCATTTCAACCCTAACATGTGATATATTGTTGGATAGGTATTTAAAAATGAATAGGGGTTTACTAAAATATTTTTTTGATAATGTAAACACTTTCGGAAATAATCGTTCCAGAACGTCTACCATGGTTGACATTTTATCGTCTATCACACTCACTTTCCGTCTTATCCGTCACTTTCGCACTCACATACTTGTTAGAACGTGACAGATATTGTGACAAGTGATAAAAATCCGACCATATTAGCCTAGCAGAAGTAAAAAAAATGTGTCTCCCCCTCTAACTTTAAAACCATAAGTATTAAAATTATTGTATTGTTTATTGTAAGTACCTGTAATTTCTACAAAACTCTGTAACAATACCATGTTTTTCCAATCAGATATTTGCTTGATGGTTTATGCCTAGTAACCTACTATACAATCCGAAATAAAAGGTATGTATACATCTCGGTGTGACAGCGGATATCTGCTGGGGCCTGGCTATGACAAAATACCTCTAAGTTGTAGAAACACAATCGAAATGAAAAATAACTTTTTTTTTTTTTTTTTATGCAAGACTGACCAACGTTTGACCTCAGTCGCACCTGATGGTAAGTGACGACGAGGTCGAAGGTGTAGCACGCTGGTTCAGTAACAGCCTATTCACTCTTGACTTGAAGAGACCCAAATTATATCTTGCCGGGAATACAGACGAAGGGAGCGAATTCCATTCCTTAGCAGTCCGCATTAGGAAGGTAGAAGCGAATCGCTTCGTGCGAATGAATGGAATATTCACAACGTAAGGATGAAACTGCTCCCCTCGCCTGGACGTCCGGTGATGGAACGGAGATGGCGGAATTAAATCGTGCAATTCCTGAGCACACTCTCCAAAATGTATCCTGTAAAACACAGACAAACTAGCAACCTTGCGGCGATGCTCAAGGCTCTGCAACCTTACACTCACTAATTTAGGATCGCCAATGAGTCTGCGAGCTCGGCGTTCTATTGAATCCAAAGCGGCCAACTGATACTTGGCACACCCGTCCCAAAGGTGGCAACAGTACTCCATACACGACCGAACCTGCGCTTGGTAAAGTGTTAGGAGCTGTTCCGGCATGAAGTACCGCTTCACCCTATGTAAGACTCCTAGTTTTTTAGCAGCGGATTTCGCTTTGGCCTCAATAGTGGTGCCGAAGTTCAGCTTAGTGGTAAATTTAACCCAAAGCAGCTCGAGGTGGTCTGTAATTGTTAAGGACACATTCTGGAAAGCAGGAGTCAAGTTAAAAAGGCTCCTTTGGCGGTGAATAAACACGCCTGTGTTTTGGAGGCGTTAAACCCAACCAAGTTAGCTTCGCCCCACTCATCAACGGCCTTCAAGGTTTGGTTCGTTCGCTCAACCAAAGCTTTCCTAAAGGACTCAGTCTCTCCACCGGTAGTTTGGGCCTCAGAAAAATATCTCACAGTCACCGTACTGTCGTCTGCATACCCAAAGATACCGGGTTTAAGCAGATCGTTTATATGCAGCAAAAAGAGGGTGGCTGAAAGAACCGAACCCTGAGGCACTCCGGCATTTATTGCCATGCGATCTGATGTGCAACCATCCACTACGACCCTAATAGATCGCTGCCTCAGGAAATCGGAAATCCAAGAGCACAAACCAGCGGAGATTCCGTACGCAGAGAGCTTGCCAAGGAGGCCGTCATGCCAAACCCTATCGAAGGCCTTGGAAATGTCGAGAGACACAGCGAGGGCTTCGCCGCGCTTCTCGATGGCCTCGCTCCAAATGTGGGTAGCGTACACAAGTAGGTCCCCAGTAGACCGATTTCGGCGGAAGCCGTATTGCCGGTCGCTGAGGAGATCGTTACCTTCAAGGTACGCAAGGAGCTTGTTGTTCAAAACACGTTCCATAATCTTGCAGAGTATGGAAGTGATTGCGATGGGACGATAATTCGATGGGTCAGCACGGCTACCCTTTTAGGCACAGGCTGCACGTTAGCAAGCTTCCACGCTTCGGGAACTTTTCTCATCTTTAGGAAAGTCGATACAGGCGCGTCAAAACAGGAGACAACTCAGGGGCACACATTTTTAAAACGATTGCTGGAATTCCGTCGGGACCACTAGCCTTATTCACATCTAGACAGCGTAGTGACTTCAGTACTTCCCTTTGGTGAATACGCACCTCAGCCATTGATACTTCGCAGCGGGGCAAAGAGGGAGGTACGGCACTACCAGCGTCTAAATGTGAATTTTCCGCAAATAGAGAGGCAAACAAGTTCGCTTTCTCTTCCGCAGTGTGGGCCAGTGAACCGTCTGGTTTCAGCAGCGGAGGTAGTGATGGACGACAGAAATTCAACTCAACCGATTTCGCGAGTGACCAAAACGCTTTGCTCCCAGATGGGTATGCGGCAAGTTTGGCCCCTAGACGACGAACATGGAGGAATCGAGCTTTCTGCATGACCTTCTTGCAGAACTTGGCAGCTTTGTTAAATAACTGTTTCTTAATGCATACATCCGGAGCTTTGCAGCTGCGAGCATCGACCCATGATAAATACGCTTCGTGCTTTAGCGCTTCCGCTTGAGCACACTCTGCATTAAACCACGGGCGAGCTGCGCCACCAACAGCTACGTCAGAGTAGGGGATGTAATACTCCATACCCCGCCGCAACACGTCAGTAACGGCTGCTGCACAGCTCGACGGATCATCGCTATTGAAACAAGTTGGCTGCCAAGGATAGGATGCAAAGAAATGCCGCATCTCGTCCCAATCTGCTGACTTGTATCGCCACACACGGCGCGAGCCCTTCGGGCTAAGGACGGGAGGTGAGTGGTGCGACACAGATTTCACCAGACAGTGGTCAGAAGTTCCCAATGGGGATGACACTGACACGTTATATCTGTCCGGATCGGTTGTCAGCAAAAGGTCCAGGCAATTAGGCGTGTGACTCGCAACATCCGGAATGCGGGTTGGTTGGTCGACCAGCTGAGAGAGATCCAGCGATAACGCAAACTTGCGCGCCTCTCTCCCTGCGTGATCAGTGAACTGGTATGGGCACAGCCACTCTTCGTGATGAGCATTAAAGTCCCCAGAAAACCAATTGCGCACTCGGGTACCGTTGCAGAGCCACACCCGCCGCATCACTAAGTTGCTCAAAGAGCCTGGTTGTCTCCTGGTCACCGCTGTGTGATCGGTAAACCACGGCGTAAACAATTTGCTCAACACCGAGGTCCACCAGTAGCCATAAACTGGAAAGGTTAGGCCCCTCAAGGTTACGGAGACGCCGATAGCAGATGTCATCGCGAACAAACACGCACACACCAGCCTTCTGCACAAAAGTGTGCTCTAGGGCATATCCCGGGTAGTGCAGGTACGACGCGTCAATAGGACATCCGATCTGCGTCTCGGTGAGGCAGAGCAAGTGAGGCTTCTCAGTCTCAAGATGGTGGTGGACTGGCACGAGATTGGAGTGCAAGCCTCGGATGTTCGAGAGGTGCACTTTGAGTGAGAGGACGTGCTTCCGCTGAAAAAAACACTTGCTCTTATTTTTGTTTTTTGCCATTAAAATAGTGTGAATAGGCTTGGAAGGCGGCAGTTGAACAGATGCTAAGCTGCTCGCCCAGCAGCACACAAACAGTCTGCTACACGCTGGAAGCCTGATCTGGAGACTGCGGGGACGCCCGAACCCCCCCGAAGACGGCTGTCGGGTCCTCTCTCCGGTCGCAAGCCGGCACTACAGCGCGCCTCCGGGATTTTTCACAGTTGGCGGGGCAGCCTTTCGGGGTTAGCTAAGTCCCTACTTGGGCCCCCAACTACCTGCGGTCGGCCAGCGGAGAACCGTGCTTCGGATCCCGCTACCCTCCGCGACCAGGCATCCGGTGCAACAAATTGATGGCACTGAAACCGGCTAGCAAGCAAAGCCATACCGTTCAGACCCGCCTTCCCAAAATGGCTACAACTGCCTTCATGTCGGAACACGATCCGGAGATCATTTAGCGACATGGCTTAGGCAGGAGGGTGGTGACAAGCCGCGGCTATAAAGCCTACCACCAGAGAGTGCTGGTCATTTGGCGCTACCCAGGGGACACGTGTGGGTATCTAGAGCTAAAGCCCACGGACGCGACAGCAGCTTTATCTCCCATACTAACTTCTATTTTTTCGTATTTACTATAATCCCTGACCTCGTATTCCAATTGGTCATGCCGGCCGGGGTTACGACTTTTTTCTGACCTCAGGTACTAATTGAATCCACTTTCCAACTGTTATACAACTAGGCTTCGCAACAGGCACTTTCGGAGAGTCACATACCTACAAATACCATCTGCCACTAAATTAAGTAAAGTGATGTTTGCACGCCGTTAAAAATGAACTCGAAACTTTTTCCTATGGCACTTAATGTGACATATATAGAATTACACCGCGAAAAGTGTACCGATTTGCTAAATGCACCGATGTTTCCCATTTCCATAATTGATGTAGTTGAGTACACTTTGCCAATAGGTACCAACTATATGGTAAGAGATCATCGACCTTTGTAATAACCGCTTCACCTATCTTCCTACACTAAATAGATTAATTAAATGAACCTAGGAACCAGAAGGCCGGCTCAGCCTCAATAGCGTCTAGACGGCCTCATTTGGATCGGCTCGGTTCAGAGCATTACATTGATTTCTGCGGGTACTGCACTCCGCGCCGTTGAAAGGGCTCAAAGGGCACAACTGCAAGGGTGTCTTGACAACCGCTTGTTGAGTATCAGGGGTACTATTAAATGTATTGTTTTACCCTTGAAAAACGTGTGATGTTTTCTTAGGTATACCTATTGGTCGTTCACTGCTTGGTAACTTGGCAATGCCAGCTTCTAAATTTAGTAGGAGTCCTCTTCTGGCTTTGTCTGTAAATTGTCGACACCATATACATTATTTTATTTCGCAGGTAAGGTAAACTGGGTCAAATTTGGAAGATCTTTTAAGAGGGATAAGATAAAACATATTTACCCCCATTTACCTTAATTGTTCTTTTTAGTGTACAGAATTACTTACATAGTTATATACTCGTAAATACCTAATCAGTAATCACAAATAGGTATCAACGAAGACTAAATGGAAATAAATATTTTATGTTTACCCCGACCTTGTTCTCAGCAACCAAAATAGCCAATTATAATATATCTTATTATAGGGCTTTGTTTGTATAAGGTTACGATATATTTAGCCACTATGACTGCTTGTATGAAGCTTACTGTACAAATAAGAATTACAAAGAACATGGGAATAATATCGGTGTTTAAAGGAAGTCGTATAAATGTCGGGACTTAAGTTGCGAACGCCCGGATTTGCGGGCAAAGACGGTATTGGCCGGTCTTCAGTTCAAGTCGGTGGTTTTACAGGATTTTCACTCTCCTATTTCAATCGATTGATAAGTACGTGCTATGATTTATTGTATATAAAAGTGTAATGAACTTGAGAATAAGAATATACACTTTAGGTAGACGTCCGAAAACTACGGCAATAAAAAAGTAAGCTACCACTTGAGTCTTTATCATCATCAATGCGAAATAGTAGATTGGGTCACAAGGGAACAAAATGACATATTCACGCCGAGGGCGTACGTTATTGAACCTTAAACGAACCGATGACGTCTATAATACAACATAGGCACTGAGCGTAGCGTGGGATTTAAGTTTTAATCCTCATCACACAAATATATGCCCATACTGGGATTTGAACCCAGGACCATCGGCTTCATAGGCAGGTAGTAGGTAGTGACCTACTAGGCCAAACCTGTCATCTATCTAATTATTTGATACATTCTGCTTTTCACACCACCTAAAAATACTGGGCACCAAGAGAGACAGCAGTTCATACAGTATATGAAAACATACTCATATCAAATAAGTAGCTCGTAGAAATTATCTATTCCATTTAATCCATCCATATTTCTCGTTTTTTCACGTATAGGTGAAAAAACGAGAAAACAAATATGGCCGACTCACACTTCCATTGTCTATGGATCTCATTCTCCACTTCACTCATTGCACCAGGCTTACTCATTGCAACCTAAAATAAACCTGAACTATCAGAAAATATTTAATAAACCAGTTACAATTAAGTTGTATAAGTAAACCATATGTTTCTAGAACTTGCCTTTCAAACCCTTATCGACCTCTTGAGAACGACCGCTGCAAAGCTCTCGAAATCAATCGCTCCTCCCGGAACGTTCAATGTCCGCATCCACATACGAAATAATCTGGCCACAATTCAGACTATGCGTTCAGCGGAGCTACCGCGAACCTTAATATTCGTAAATATCGAACGATTGTGTTTGTCACTCTCATGACACCTTAATTGGAGTAAAAGAGAAAGCTGCTCGAAATTAACGAAAGTCGATGTTCGCGGTACCAGGCCTGTATGGGGATGTGATTGAAACTAAGTGCAGTCAAGCAATAATCGATTGAAAATATTTTTCACATAAAATGTATTAATTATGGCACCTTTTATTTTATTTTATATTTCAAATACAATTGCAGTGTTTTATTCTCCCGAAATTATTTGAGACAGCTAAAAACACGCACTGCCAACGTAATAATATAGTATTTTTATAGAAATTTGCAAATTTATTGTCTAATATGTTGTCTTTATCACTTTATTTACACTAATTGGAGTGAAAAGAGAAAAATGCCCGAAATTTTCATTGCTTCGTTGTTCGCGGTAGACCCTCTGATATCTGTTTTGGCTGTTTAAGAACGAAATTTATTCCCTTTGTCTATTTAATATGACTGATTCAAATCTATAAATTTCGTAAAGCTCATCATCTGATTTTTATCACGAAAGAAAATATTTCATTTTGCGGCGAGTTGATCAAACGGGAGTAACCCACAACGGGCGAAGTCTGGTCGCCGGATTATCCTCTTTCACGAGATGAATTTTCCTCTCCACCTCTTTTACGGAGATTTTCCGAAATACATTTTTCATGACATTTATATTTCGATTCAAGTCTGCAGGACTAAATAAAAACTGTCCACGGTCATCAAATTAATTAAAGTATAAACAACGTCAGAAAACTTGCATTCGGATTTCACGCCGCATTCGTTTACCAGGTGCACTTTGAAACAGAACAAAAGGTAATTTATTTGTACAATCCAAGCGGAATATTACAGGAGCCCGGCATCTGGCCACTGACATTTTGCAAATGGTGGTATCAAAATATCGTTGAAAAGCTTTGTGCGATGTCCCCGTGGCTCACAACGTGGAATGCTCCGGTAAACGTTTCTGCTACAATATTGTAGGAAAGATGTGAAAGCTACAATGTTTTAACTTTTAATCTACAAAGCACCGCAGGGAGCACGGTTTCAATCTTCAATATCTATACGTTCGTATTATAACTTGCTTTTATATTAAGGTAAAAGCGGTAGCCGTCTCTTGCAGAATGCTAGATATAAATTACATCTAAGAGAGGATTAAACACCTCTTAGGTTCTTAATGTAGCGAAGTTCTAACGGATATTGCGAACGGCTGGGCTGACTCTAAAGAAACTTGCCCCAAATGTTAGTGCTTAACACGTTCTAAACGTGTAGTTAACGCAGTTCAACGTGCCAGAGTGCTCAATGTCCGAAGAAGTAAATATTTATTAAAATCAGGTACTTAGTCTCGACACCATGATTAAATTGGGGATTAAGTAGTGATAAACATAAGTAAATACAACTTCAACTAAATTTAGTATTTGGTGACCTCACATACTCGGTTCTTTTAACTCACTGTTTAATTAAATACTATTAATATATATTATGCAAATCAATAACCACTGAATGCGTGGTCACCCTTAATTAATTATAGAAGTAAAGTGGATACGTCAATTGTCAGATCGATTCGACTGGGAATTAATTATTTGCACAATCACAATTTATGACTCATAAACTTTTAATTTTGTTAATAAAACTTATAAAGAGGTTCTAAGCTCATAGTGACGTTCAATTTAGAGAATAATGAAGGTTCTTGATTACCGATTAGAGTAAGAACCATCATGTATAAACATATTTAGAAGTCGGGCTACGGTTAAACATTTAATTTTATAAGCATGTGCTTTTTAAGCTTTTTTTAACATTTTCTCGCACATTTTACCGACCTACTTAAAAATAGAGAGACAGAGTATCCGACCGGTGATCTTGTAAAATACTGCAGTAATTGCGTTCTGGATCCCAAAGGACAGTTTAACTAGAACTCGCGTATTTAACATAAAATAAACTTAACAAGGTTCTATTGTTCAAAACAAAATATTGTAGAATCAGGGAATATTATAAAAGTAAATAGAACTATTTAATAACAAGTACGAAAGAACATCAGATTTAAATGCATCTAGAACCTAAAATTAATTAGTAAAATATTCCGAACTAAAAGCTAAAGTTGCCAGCCGTTAGACATTCAGTTTACAAAGAGGTTCCTTCACTTTTATCTCAAGTTAACACTAAGTAAAAGCAAAGTGAAAGAACGCAGTAAGCAGGGCGGGCACAAAGTGAGTAATTGGCGGAGGAGTGGTGGATCTCGGCAGTTCATGCGGAAATGAATCCGCGACTTCCCGCTAGTGATGGTCTAGTTGACTGGGTTTGTTTTATTCATTTAAAACTTTAATATGTGTATTAAATAAAGAATATCATATCAATTGTTGTTGTTGTACTCCAATCCTTTTATCCTTAAACCCTTTCACAGTAGAGCTCTATTATCCTCATATCATGGCACTGTAAAGCGGCGTATAACATCGTGACGTACGGACTAACAGCTTTCCTTGGACGTGATTCACCGTCTTTGGCCTTCAAAAAGTTTGTATGATCATTTCTGTCCGATGTAAATCGATCAGGATAAATCTTTTATAATTTTATTAACTGATTAAAACAACGAGTACTTTAAGGTTATTCTTACATATGTTTAAATGTACATACTTTTAGTTTCTTCTATTTTTCAGCATCGTCCAATTAGATTTTTTTTTTGTTCAAAGAAGACACCTCCCATGCGAAGGTACTGATGACTATTAATCAGTGCTATTAATTATTGTAATCCAGCAAATATGCGTCAAATACAGTGCTGTGTAGTGTTACTCAACACTGGCTGCAGCCCGTGAGCAGTAATTGAGTTCAGACGGAGCTACAATTAATTAAGGTACGTCTACGAAGCTGGATAAGAAGTATTGCACTCGTAAAACCTTTTCACAAGAACTTTTAAATGACGTCACTTATTCAACTCATTGTGTTGCATCTGTAGTACCTATAACTATACCAGTGGCGGTTCGTATTTTTTTTTAGTTACGTATGTTTCTTTACTGCAATAATTCATTTTTGGCGTTTTTATACATATAACCATGGATGTGAGTGTACATGACATGGGCACTGGAAAAGTAACATTACATAACGCCATTTGATTTGTGTATTATTTTTATGGATGTGTTAGTGTATTCAGAAATACAACACTACATTATAATTGCAAAATATTATTCTTAACTGGTAAAATTGATTTTATTTTCTAAGTATAAATCAACTTTAGGTAATGACAGCGTAAGCAGTTCCGATTAACGTCACCAGGCGGCGACAGTGTTAACGTGACATGACAGAAAGTGTTAAACATCTGGACAGGTACATAATAAGGGTGATTATTTTTGGGCGATAGTTATCCAATTTATATATTTGTTTTAGAATTTAATAATGTTTAACATATATTTTTTCCAAAAAATAAAATTTGGATTAACAATGTGACTATGAATTATTATATTTTTAGGATTGTGTGACTGAAATATGTACAAGAGTGAATCAACTATTTGTTGTTATTATGCCCCATCTGCCAGGTGACAACTGAAGCATAGTTAGTTACAAGAAATGTGGCACCGAGTACCACTGAAGCGCTTGATAGGTGACCCATTACGGAAGGGACATATAGCTTCTACAAATATCTATGTTTTGTGTATTTAGATGCAATTAAACTGTGTTTTGAAGAGTGACCCAGGGGAACGTAAACCTGGCAACGAAGGACAAAGAATAGTTGATTGAGCCTTCGTCTCATACCATTCTTGATATTCTGGTGCTACGGCATTTATCGCAGGTGTATGGTTTGCGGACCGCGCCGGGGAGAGTCCACCGCACATTTCCGCACGGTGATTTGCCGCCGGAAACAGTTCAACGCCTCCGAGATCGACTACACACAACTACATAGACACCAACTTTAATATACAAAGCGAGGTGGTTCGGTATTCTACAGCATCAAGTATGTCAGGATACCCGGATTTAGATAATACGCTACTGAAACACGGGGCAATTTGTATACTTTAAGGATTAAAATTAGATAGGCACTTTATGTGGGCACAAGGTAACAGACAGTAAGCCTCTTGGGCTTGGTACAAAACCAAGTACCTTTCTCTCTAGAGTATATATGAAACATTTCTAGCATTTATCAGTAAAAAATCTTTAAGTAAAAAATGTTAATTTAAGAAAAATGTTAGAAAAAACATCGTATATTTTAGCTTTACCGCATTAGCTGCAATTTATCGCCAAGTCCCGGTAATGCGGCCGTTTTGGTTTCCCGGTTTCTTATTAATCTTTCTTAATGTCGACGGACGACGTGTGCAGTGCTAATTTAAATGCCGGTTCGGATAAAATGTAAGTCTTGCTAAAAGCTAATTACTCAAGTATAGCTACCTAAGTTTACCTAACATATGTGTATGTAATGTATAGAATTTGGCGCATTTCATTAATTAAGGTACTAAATAGTGCTATTTGCATGGTGTGCTATAATGAAATAGGTCTCTCTTTTGATGCAGGTAGCAACCTCAATACTTACTTTTATTATGAGAAAACACGGAAATATTTAATAAGACTGCCGAATCCTCCTCCTCCTCCTGCAAATGCAATTAATTCACCTTACAGGAGTTACAGGGGATCATTTATCATGCTACCAACAGTACCAACTTATTGTTTGTGTCTCTACAAGTAGGTCGCTTACAAGTAAATATTGTACAACATAATTTCTTATTTCTTTATTTTTCTTGCCCTATTGTTATTTGTCTTTCCAACATTGTAGAAATTTATGGGTACAAAAGACTGTTACGATATGTCGAAACTTATAATTATAAAAAAATACGCATTCTATCATAATAAAGCGTTGTTTAGCGTTTTAGCGGGAAAAGAGTCAATTTGAGGCAGTGCTATAGAGCCTATTCAAAACTCTCGTTTAGGCACATTGCAGTCACATATATAAAGAAACTTAAGAGTAGGTGTAGGCTCTAACTCAACTAACTCCATGCAGAAGTATGATTATTAAGTATAAATAAGCTAGCATTGCAAAATTGATTACTGATAAGATTTCAACTGAAGATAAGTATTAAGTTTAAGCGAAACTTGTTACCTTGCTACCTACCAATCTTACATATATATTTAATAATGTCAAGATTCTGACTTCAAATTTTACACAATCCCCATACAAACTTTTAACCACATTGTGATCCCTTTAGGGGTGGTATTTCAAAAAAATATTTCTTATTGCTTCTCTACCTTATCGAAATAACCTACTCTGAAAGTTTCAACTCTCTAGCTTCAGTGGTTTCGGCTCGGCGTTGATGATCGGTCGGTCAGTCAGTCAGGACAAACGATTATATGTATATAGATTAAATATTCGATGGCATCCTTGGTACAATGCCTCAAGGGCACAGTATAATAAAGAGTACTAACGTACAGTATGGCCACTCCCTGCCCCCCACCGAAAGTCTCGCTCTCGGTTACCTCGCAGTTACCGGCTGGCAGGTACGCGACAACGCGACGACGTAGTGCGCAGATTACCTATTCAAAATTTTTCACAATATTTATAAAACCTTTTGTAATGGGCGTGTGTTGTGCTGTGTACCGATGTTTAAGCTCTAGAAACGACAAAACCAAAAGAAATTTCTACAGATTTCCATTGGATGAATTATTTTTTGTTTTAGTAGAAAATCAACTTACACCAGGTACTTATGTTTAGTATTTCTGTTACTCTATCCGTTTTAGACATAAACCTATCAGTTCACACTGAAAACAACACAATATCTATATAAACAAAAAATCATGAATTCAACTTACGTAATATTTTGGTGGCCTGAATTTCCTTACCATAATTTTGTTACTTCGTTTTATACTGATTCAAAACAGGAAACTATTGTATAAATCGAGCTTGGATACCCACCTTACAGCATAGAGGTATGATTCTTATTTCTTCCTGATTCACGCAATCATGGCAATGCGTTTTTAATCATTGAGGTCATCGAACTTGGACCCGGGCGGCGCGGCGCGCGGTGGCACAGTAGGTATAATAAAGAGTAGCTACTAAGGCGATTACAATAAAGTACGATTTTTCGTTTTTACTTATCCCTTTATTTAGTATAAGATGCTATTGGCAAAGATCCAGTTGCTCGAGTCAAAACGTAGACGTCAATAATAATCTCAGAAAATAGAGTTAAAAACGTTTTCGTTTCTAATTGATTACACACAAATTAATTCGACACAAATTAATTCGACGCCGCTATAACAAGGTCATCTTACATTGCGTTCCCGATTCGCGAACCCACTATGCAAAATAGCGGCAACCCTAGCGTGTCTTATCTCACTCACACAGGCATGGTACGCGCTCACCTACAAGAGCTTAGACTGTGTGCGTAGCAACGCGTTTGTTTCATACATTCGATCGCCACTTACCGGGGTGTGTCAAGGGCCTTTTTTAGATTCAATGTAACAAGTAGTTATTATAAACTTGAAATTTAATCCATTTTTTATTAAAAGTTCGTCTAGTTGAGGTTTAGACAAAGAACTGATTAGCTTTTCCTTCAGTGTACATGTTAATTTTACTTTTTATCTATAATTCTCTAAGCGTTCAAGCGATATTCCACCATAGAAGTTATACTATTCAATATATTTATGTACCATTAAATATGCTAGGTATTTTCGCACTTAGTAACAAAATTATGATTGAAAATGAATTTTCTTGCTCTTGATAACAAAATCGAATGTCATGCAGATTGACATTAAACAATAAGTTCTCTTAGTTTATGTTTTATACAATAACCCTATTACCAGAATAAAATATATAATAAATATAACTCTTGCTGTTAATAACAACACTAATTAAATTAATCAAAACACATTTTATTTTATCTAGGAGAGAAGGACTCTGGAAACTAGATTCTTAAAAAATGGGTAATAAATAATACCTATAGTTTGCACCCATGTATTGCTATCCTTAAACTGCTACCAAAACCCTCCGGAGGACATGCAGCCTGCTATCGCCTACCCGCCATCCCTATGGTGGTCTGGTGGAGGAGGTACGACGTGGCTGTCAGGGAGAAAAAATAAAATTTGTTTCATTGGCCGGTCGCCCATTTCCATACGAAGGTTGGAGCTGATATTGTTGTGAGATTCAACCGTATTATTAATTGTATAGAAGTGGGTAACTCACTTAACGGAGCCGGAGTGAAACATGCAGAGCGATATTCGACTTATAAAACCTGAGTTACCCGCTTCTATACAACATAGTACCCAGCTTGATTCATATTATTATTAGGCGCCTGCTGAAACTATTAAAATATTATCCATATCTTTTGCATCACATACCTACTAGTATCTACTACCTAGTCTTTCCAATGCATAAATAAGTAGAGGGACTCATCTCATCTCTTACAAGGTGCAATATAAACCAAGCTTGGCTAAACACGCCTTTTACTTCAGTTCTTTGAAATGTTTTATTCTCTTCACTATAAAACAGGTCATGTATTCTCATTGGCTAGACGAGTTCGGGTCCGATCAGTTCTTTAATTAGGTACTTATTAACCAAGACCGGGGGCCATGCAGTATGGGTTTCTTTACCAATTGATTAGCCAAAAAATACTTTAAACACAAAACTATCGTGAGATTGAAACATATTAATTGTATAAACATGTCGAGCAATGTTCGACTTATAAAACGTGAGTTACCCGCTTTTATACAAAAAATACTTTATTTATAGAAAAGTTACTTCACCATTTAGCATACACCCATTACATCAAATATGCGATTATCTATATGTCTAATGAAAAGCCATTAATTGTATTACAGCAACAATAACAGATATTTCACAAATAAAGGTTGGTCCCGTGTCGGCATTCAGTCAGCAGCAAAAGTGGCTAAGTGTTTGAAGTGTTCAAAATTACATACTCGCGCTCTTAATTTCTTGACAATAGAGATGTGTTGACCTCATTTTGAACACCTTAAACGCTTCGCCACTTCTGCTGCTGACTGTAGAATAACGGTTTCTTTTTGTATGCCAAATATATTCTTATCTTACCTTATTTTATATTTGTTTCGGGCGCTTACAGTATTCACTTATGTAGCGTGGTTTTGCAGGTGGAGCTCCACCTGTTGCATCCACAAGTTTACTTATAAGATACAGCTGTATCTTAGATAATATGGATCGCAACAAATCTAAATTTGGGTCAGAGTGTAGCAAAGGGTGGCCCATACATAGGACTTAGAAAAAATTTTTTTTTTTTTGCTCGTTTTTACTACTTTTTTGATCAGAACATTAAAGAATATGTAAAAATAAGCATCTTTTACTGGAACTTTTTTTCTCTAAATTGAGAAATGGCCGAAATATAGCGACACAAAGTTTTATAAATTTCAACACTTAGAAAATTTTCACGCTAAACGGTGTCATTATAACACCTATTTTTGATGAATGAAACATATAGAACACATCAAAATAAGCATCTTTCTCGTGGGTCGCAGTTCTAACCTAACCTAAACCTACTTTTCTGACAACAGTTTAGTTTCTCGAGGGTCGCGACATTTATCTCGGTAATTATCAAGTTTAGAGAAAACTTTCCCATACAAAACATGCTTATTTTAGCGTCTTCTATACGATAGCATCATAAAAAATAGGTGTCATAATGATACCATTCCCATCGTTATTTTTTCAAAGTCCGAACACATGTGTCAATTTAGGAGCCCATATCTCGGTAATTATCAAGTTTAGAGAAAACTTGCCCATACAAAACATGCTTATTTTAGCGTCTTCTATACCATAGCATCATAAAAAATAGGTGTCATAATGATACCATTCCCATCGTTATTTTTTCAAAGTCCGAACACATGTGTCAATTTAGGAGCCAATATCTCGGTAATTATCAAGTTTAGAGAAAACTTGCCCATACAAAACATGCTTATTTTAGCGTCTTCTATACGATAGCATCATAAAAAATAGGTGTCATAATGATACCATTCCCATCGTTATTTTTTCAAAGTCCGAACACATGTGTCAATTTAGGAGCCAATATCTCGGTAATTATCAAGTTTAGAGAAAAGTTGCCCATACAAAACATGCTTATTTTAGTGTCTTCTATACGATAGCATCATAAAAAGTAGGTGTCATAATGATACCACTCCCATCAAAAAAAAATTCTAAGTCCCAGGTACGGCCACCCTTTCCTACACCCCAACCTAAATTTGCCCTGCTCGATAGGTTTATTATAAGAAATATTAGTAATATTATATTGTATTTGTAGTAGGTATATTTGAACCCGGGTCTTCAAACTTCACAGAGAGGGTCAACAATCAACATTTCCAACACAAACTAGGATGGTAGGATGACCTACTCGTATGGGTGGTTGGAAGTTGGTGGCAACAGTGTGCTCTCTGTATGAGAGGCTAGCGTACTAGAGAGTGGTTCTAGTAAGCTAGCCTCTAGCTGCTAGCTCTAACAATTAATGTTTGTATGTCATACATTGGTAGATAATTTACTAGCCAGCGCTTGCCAAACGATTGGAACAACACCACAGAAGGCGCTGGGGCGGTGCCAACCATTCACGGGAAAAGCTTCGGGCTTGCCAAACACGGTCAAGGCTAGTTCGAGTTCTTTTCTACATAAAACATATGCAACACTGCAGCGTAATCGATATTTCTCATAACCTAATATGTGCCTCTATAACTATGACCACTTTCAAGTCTTAAAGTCAGATAAGTATTACATAGCATCAAACTACATTTCTACTATATTTATTTTGGATCCATTCGAATACTAAGGTAGTTTTGATAATATAAATAATAATAAAGGGTCCCCGCGCGCACATACTTTTTGCAGAAATCGCGAAGCGTCTGGTTGATGTAACTGGTGACCGCCGAGGAGCTGGCGGCTTCCTCGCACCGCCAGCATCCTTGGTACAATGCCTCAAGGGCCTTTTTTAGTTTTTATATTGTAACTAGTTAAGTACTTGTAGTTATCATAATACGATTGTAATTTCTGTAAAGAATACAAATAAGGAAAACTTACAATGACGTAGTATTTCTATTAATCTTAAATTAGTTTAAATTTACGACTTAATTGCTATTGGTACCTAAGTGTAGCTTGCTCACCTCAGCATACATTTTGTAAGCTCGCAACCCCATTTCAGCTCCCGCGCGATAACATAAATCAGAATACATAATTAAGCGATATAGGTTTACGCGCAGTAGAATATTTTCCACAGACCAATTCAATGAAATAATCGTGTCTGTGTTAGTATAGTATTTGAGTTTTTATAGGGTTTATTTACAACAATTACAATGTTATAATAACTAATTCATGTAAGTTTCAGCATATATTTATGCAATGCCGGTCACGCAGCTGTTTCTTGCTGTTAGCTTACTTATAGATATCATAATTATGTTCGTGTGTATAATGGAAATATATTTTGATTTCTTTGATAGCAGAAATATATGTCTCACTACTCGGCAAAGGTCTATCTTCATTCTATCACCATTCGACATGGCTTGTTGTATGTTTTACCAATCGTTACAAAACGCGCCTAGGCCCTTCCTCCGCGTAATTTATTTTCTGATCTGGCTGTCGTACTCGAATTCCGTTTGATAGTTACTGTATGATATTTGTAAATTAGACATATTATAAAATAAAACTTATGTTAAATATTTACATTCGTTGTTACTCGTACTCAGTTCTGAGTATTGTCATTAGTAATAGTTAATTTGTCCCACCTGGCGCATATGATAGACGTGTCTGCTCCAAACTCCATCTTTTTTAATTTAAGCTTGGCGTCAGTCACAACAATGAGTGACAATATATCAGAAATAGTCATAATCAGTAATATCGACTTAATCATAATGTATAATAAAAAAAAACATAACATTTCCCTTGTTCCGAAAGATTTCAGGTTCAAATCTTGCTCGTCATATTTTTCTTTCTAAGTAGGTATGGAAAATTCGACAATGTGTATTAAAATATGGATGGTAACAGTGACGGTTTGTTGAGAATTTCATACTGTGCGTGCAGTATCTAGTTTTTAATTTACAGTCTGTGATCACTGCGCTCAGCTTTTTCTCACCCACAGAGACAAAGAAGCTGGTATTATTGACTCCGTTTCCTTTGTTTTACCACGGCGGAGGAGGCATTAGTCTAGTAGTGATTACACTACTATTTAATCAAATCGAGGCCTTTTTAGTGATGTTTAAATTATTCCCGTGGTATAGAATTGCATCGACTCCATTTTGTTCAAAATGAACAAACGACAAACGACAACAATAAACGTGGATCTCGTGATTGCAATAGGTTCTACACTCCGCCTTCAGCTTTTCACTCTTTGGAACTGCGTATCACAGGACAACAAAACTATGTTCAAGGACAATTGATATATGTTATTAGTATATGAAAGTTATATACGAAAGTAAAAAGATTTGTTGCTTTTACTAAGGCCTAAGTATCAATCGATCTCTATAGAACCCGACCTCTAAGTGCTTGACTAATATTTGATACGACACATGTTAATAAGTAAAAGGCATCAGTGTTCTTTTGTTTGCTACATTCTTAACCTAATAATTGAACCTTTTATCTATCAGCCACGAACGTCTGCTGCTGTATATGGGCAGCCACCGCAACGCCTCCGCCACCGAAACGATATCTGAACAGGGGATTTAATACATTGATAGTCATGCTTGGCAGGAGGGTTTTTGATCACAGTATGTACCAACCAATTGATTTTTTTTGTGTTAATGCCACGTTTATGCTAACAAATATTAACCTAACTATTATTTCAGTGGTAGTAACTAGAAAATACTTTTTTTTACAGAGTTTTAGCGTTCAAAGAATAACACATAAATATCTAGAAAAAAATAGCTCTTAGCGATATTCAGGTGTAATTAGGAATCTAATATATTCCACATTTGTATCCCAATGTTTCAAATACTCAAGCAAATGATCCAGACAGAATTAAGATGAAAGGTAAGCGACCTGCGAGAATTCGATCACCTCGTTCCGACATTGCTACGAGTCCGGAGCGACGACCCGGCGTCCGGCGACCGACGACCTACGACCGACCTGGGGTATCGTTCTATTCGGTTGCTAAGCATTAGAGAATCCATGACTCAAAAATAACCAGTGTAAAAAAGCTGACACTTTAAGCCGGCGAGTATTTTCTTTAACATAAAATATGCTAACTGCCTTAGCCTTGGCCCATGGCCGTCATGAAAGAGTGATTCTGTAATGTATGGACTTCTGCGATCGATAGGAACACTTAACAGGGATCTGTATATATGATTTAAAAATAATAACATTTATGGAAATCATGAAATCTAAGAGATTTCATTTGTGCATGTCAATTAAAAAAACACATTCGTTGAGAGAATGTTTCGTGTTGCAGAAATGCAATAAAATACATATAGACATACAATATTAAATATACTATAATCATAAAAAAAAAAAATCAGATTAACTTAGATACTCTTGTTGGTTGCAGCAATTAAAGCTAGCTTAGAGGTTAAAGTAAGGTAATATGTTAAGAAATAAAATCACATAGTAACCTTTGTATAACCGAATTTTATTACTTTTACATTCGCTTGCGCTCGTTAAGTGATTGAAATAACAAATAAAAATTCAATAAACATTTTGAGACATCTTTGAATTTCCAATCTAGTATGTCATAGATTTATATGAACTACAATAAATCCGAGATTACATTTTTATTGAACTAAAATGATTCGGTAGCTAATACATACAAATAACAGCGTCGTGAATGTCTCGGCAGCTGCGGGGATCGACCGCGCTACATTTTACCCAGCAAACCAAATTACTGTTTCAGCAACATTGCTAGATTACGTGTCACTAACACGAAATCACCTAATTTCGTCACTGATGCTCTTCATAGATTTAACCCTGATGTTTACAAACTGCTTTTCGTTTGTTCTAGAATGACCGAAATGTTATGGATGTTATTAATGTAATGTCTTATTACTGCATAAATATATTATACATATAGTTTGCGGAAAAACAACAGTACCTACCTATGGTTTGTGTAGTTACCAGACCTTAAATATCACAATTACCACATTAATACCGTTGACGGCCAAGGAACACAAACATTTATTATTTTGTTGCACTTAGCTATATATATAACTATCCCAGTTATCATCGGATCAGGTCCTTGGTCCCAGGTGGAGTGACGACTTGCGCAAGATGACTGGCATTAGCTGGATGCGAGCAGCCGAAGATCGAACACGATGGCTTGAAATTGGGGAGGCCTATGTCCAGCAGGGGACTGCGATAGGCTGATGATGATGATGATGAGGTCCTTGGTTCCATAAACACATTGGCTCCGGCATGCATAGGGCCGATGGACCCCCCAACAGTTAATTGCGATCTAACTGCCGCAGCGAAGATGTTAATGGATGGTCATGCAATTAATGTCGGTACTCGTATTTAAAATTTCAGTTAAATATAAGTTTAGTAGGTAACTAAGTTTATTTCAATTTAAAGGTTAGTGTCAAATTAAGCTGTCAAAGTGAGATCTTACATATCATGATATCAGTGGCGGCGCACCAATTTTTTTCTTAGGCAAGACGGAGCCGATATGTCCTGGCCTTTTCTTCTTGAGCCCAAGGAAAACCGTTGAACTGCAGTAAAGTTAGTCAAGCCAAGGGGGGAATCGGCTTGTATAAACGCGCCGCCACTGTTACATATACACAGCTTGTAAAAGCTTGTAAAACCCAATGACATAATAGTTAAGTACGACAGTGTCCCTATACAAATACCTACATGTCATCCAGTATGTAAAAGTTAAATTTGTCATTTATTAGGCAAAAGCGTGTTGAGCACTAGTACGTCTACCTTAATTATCGAGGTCAAGTGACACAACATAAGTTATAAATATTTAAAAAAAACTTACTTCTAACACTGTTTTATTTAAATTTAATCGAGTTAAAACATATAACGTATTGCAGGCACATTAACAGGTAATAAAGAGGTCCGATAAATTTGAAGATAGGTATTCAAGTAATTTTTTAAATATTTCAAACTCTTCAACAAATCCCTAGCGGACTTTAACCTGAATATCCGATAAATTTCAGATTTAAAGTAGATTATACCCGGAATAATATCGGCGACGGACCGACCCAGATTTTATCATAAAATTAGGACAATATATTGTGTTCACGTGCAGATGGATATTTGCAAGTGCGGTTTTTTTATGTGTTTCTTCGATCCCAAACAATAAATTTTATTTAGCGTTGACGATTTTGGTTTTTACAAAGAAAATAGCTAATACACATAATATTATACCGTTTTGGTGAAAAACATTCTAAGTTTCATATAAATTGTAGTGCGGAACTGTGGAGTAGAGTTTTCTTGTAATTGTTGAATTACAAGAAAACTCTACTCCAAAAGTATTGATAGATAAAGATTGGATGTAAATAGAAATATTAGAATATTTTTTCTTACGATAATTACAACCATCAATGTAAACAGTCCATTAATACGACCCAATACGAGTATCTAGATACTGCTCCCTGCATAATAGTAATATTAATGTCTAAATTGTTTTAGCTAATCAATGTTTTTACTAGAACACAAGAACGCATGTTACCTACATATGTAGTTTCGACTTGTCTTAATGTTTCTTCCATACAAGTAAAATAATCAAAAATTGGAGTTTGAATAACATCTTAACTAACAACGAAATGGGGAGATGCTTAAGTATATACCTATAACACTTTTAGACTGCAAGAATTTGAGCAACCTAGTATCATAATCTATTGATACATTTCTCATATGCACTTTGAAGCAGTCGAGACACCTCTCGTTAGCCAGCCTTTTAATTAGGTGCTTCAAAAATGCCTGATCATCAACAAAATTAGATACTTAAGTCACGTATCGTAATAACTTCATAATATCAAATTACCTCACCTAACCAACCAACCCTAACTTGATTATTATAACACTTTTGACGACTGAAGTAAACGCATTTTAATATTAACAAATGAATATCACGTGAAGACCGGCATTCCCCGTTCATCGACCTCGCATATTGTACACAGATATAAATATAATAGTTAACATTCGCAGGCGCGTAAACATTTCCGTCTACGCACCCCCGAGGGGTGAGACCGGTGAAATAGTCATAAAACAGAAACAATTCGGTGGAAATCTTTTACATGTTCAAGTATCGTGAACTCATAAATAAGAACTTTAGCTGAAAGAAAGTAAAGTTTAAATTTCAAGTAAGTTTAAAAAGGTGATACGAGCGAATGATATCTGTGTGTACATTTTCCCGCTCCTCGTCGCAGGCTTGACAATCTAGGCGCGACTAGAGGTAGCCTGCGGCCTTTGAAAACTCATGAAAAATTCAAGTGCTGCCGGCAATATCTGGAGAAGGTCCATCTGAATCTGCATAATGTCAATAAATCCTGTGATTTAAAAGTTAATCTATATATAGTACAGGTCTCTTACGTACAGAACTAACAATTCGCAAAGATACCATACAAATGTAGTAACTACTCAATAATAAGATGGATCTTATGGAAACTGGTCAAAACGATGAAATATTTAAGTCGACACAAATTTATACACATACTATCGACGTGTGCCCTTACTGCACTTCCCATTTGCAGTCGAAATTTAAAATTATGAACTTATATCCTTTATTTCTGATACAACTTTTAAGTTACTCACCAATGAGTGAGCCATACCGTATCAGGCTATGTATGTATAATCCAAGCGGTTAAGAGGTCATGGGGCTATTCCGCTGGACTTATTTCAAAATTTATTACATTGCTTTATAACACATTATAATATTATCATATATTTATTATGGCGCCAACTACGAATTTGTAGCTTTTGGAGTCGAGACACTCGGTCCGTGGGGCAGGGGCGCCCGTGGGCTCCAAAAGACCTCAAGCAAACGTCTGCGGGAGACAACTGGTGACCCTCGCGCGGGCGCCATAGCAATTCAGCGCGGGAATGCCGCCTGCGTGATGGGCCTAATTTAGATTTTAATTTTACTTTAGTACTTTTAGTTAGCTGCGATAGCTGGAGATGCGGGTCCGAGTTCCGTCTCGAACGCTGGAGATCCTCGTCGCTTTTTCTTAAGTATATGTCATCTATTTAAACTTTTAAGTATTTTTAAGTTACTTGTATTTATAGGTAGATTTAATTTTATAACTATAGCACCTTACCTTTTATTAAATCATTATTTTTTTTTTATGACATAGGCGGCAAACGGGCAGACGGATTGCCTGGTGGTAAGCAATTACCGTCGCCCATGGGCACTCGCAACACCAGGGGAGTCACAAGCGCGTTGCCGGCCTTTAAGGGGGGTTGGAGCTCTGGGAACCTTATTCACCATCAGGAACACAACACTACAGACCTGAAAGGTAGCAGTGCTATTATGGCTGTGGTCTTCTGTAAGGAGGAGGTACTTCCCCAGTTGGGCTGCTCCAGATTCAAGCGTGATGATCATCGCTGTGCCCTACCTCTCATTGTTGGACGTAGTTTAAGGACATACCCGGGTCCAAAATAATAAATGTTATGAATTAAAAGAGTATAGCTTGTAAGTAATGATGAAAATAACGGCACTAGTAATACATTTTATTCCATTCTCAGCGAACCGTTGCAGACACATTGAAATGCAAAAAATAGTGAGAAAACAGTATTACAATGCAATATGCATGTTTTATTCATTCCTTTCATTTTAACTGCATGCATACGAAATGAGTAAATTTCTTGTTTTCCAGGAACTTTGTCATCATTGTTTAATGAAAATGATATTTGACAGAAGTAACTTCTCAGACATAGAGGTAACGGTAATTTACTACAGAAATTACTGCCCTTGAAGCTTCAATACGGACTTTGTAGGTAATGCTTAGTACAATGTTTATCACTATAATTATAATACAAGTTTCATTGACATCACATCAATCACTTGATTAGAAGTCTTCAAGAGACCTAGCACAAGAGGAACGCGACAGTATCTCTAGGCAAGATAGACTAACCTTCCTTTTCCAACTATATTATTTAAATAGTGCCGGGTTGTCTATGTTCGAACCGAGATACTGCGCCCCTCTTGTGCTAAACCTCTAGTTTAATAAGCGACAACTCGTATCAACAGTTAAAAATCTACTAATACCTATTTGTCAGTTTTTTATTTATTATTTTAATTCCGTAATAATCTTGCGTAATGCTATTTACATTTTCCCACAAAACTACATGAGCAGTTTGACCATGGGAACCTCCGTCTCATATAATATCTTGTCTAACTAGTAGTGTGTAATAAAAGGTTGAAGTATATATATTATCTTTGGTAACAGTTTTATTGTTGTAAGTATAAAGTTAGGAGTTAAGTTTTTATCCTCTCATGATGGTGTTCTAGGGTTTTGTTGGTGTAATGATGAATGACATATTTCATAGGCTACTCTTGTTATATTAAGAACTGGCAATAATATCCTCAGTCTGAGTGCTTTTAACGTTGCTTTTGGTACAAGATTGCACTAACATAAAACGTATAGAGGAGCGTCTGCTCCTAGGAATGTTTACTCTTAATAAAATCTCCGTAATAATGCAATCTCAGCCCTCCGCACGACTGTAATTCTCATCGCCCTCACATTGCTGGCAAACGGTTACTTATAACAAGAATATGATTTTAATTAAGTAGGTAAATAGATTTACTACGGAGACTTATTTCATTGTTTCTCATTTTGGGATTCTTTTGCCCATCCCGGTGTTTTGATATTGAGGGTCGTGTCGGGGTATACTTAAATCTAACACGTGAAGTCTCTTTAGAGATTTTTTTATGTCTAGATATACACTAGAACCTGTTCAAGGTTATATTATTTTATTGGATATCAGTGAAGCTATTGTACAAATGAAAACGAATACGGGTTTTGCTGTTCAAGTTTTTTGATATAAAATATGACGTATTACACAGTGAATGTTATTTACTATTATCATTACAGTATCTTTATTTTTAATTATAGTTTAAAGGCATAGTGTGATTACTGTGTGATGTCTAATTTTATTTCTCATTTGGTATTATATTAAACTATAAAGTTCATACATACATCTACATGCTTCTAATACAATTATACATAATTTCTAGCTTATTTATGATCTCATTATAATTAAGAGCTATACTAGCTATAGTCATAACAATAAACCTAATGATAATACATTTTAATAAATCTAGAAATCACAAAAAGAAGTCTAAACTAAAACTACTTATTTTCTTAAACTACGTATTTGCTTCTATATGAATTATAATTGTGTAATAAGGCTCCTCGTCAATTACAATCAAAGTAAGAAAGAATACGCTGTTAGGTACTGAATTTCGTACATTTCTGATCTCTCGTCACTTCCCTATGGCCTTGCTACAGCTGAGTTTAATCTCAATGACGAATTAATGCAATCTTAATTAATATGGTGTAGGGTTTAGCGATTCGCGTTACGTTTGTTTAATATAAACCGTACGAAATAATACCTACATTAAAATTTTGAATTTCAATTTACATATACATACGTTCATTGAACAATATTGGTCTATAGAACATTCATCTGCACCTATCGTAATGTTACGTACCAATGACATTTTCTTGCGACCACTGTTAGCCTAGCGCTGGCATGCGTTGTTAATACAACAGCAGATAGCGCAGAAATATTGCCTTCATATCTGCTCCAGTAAATTTCCGGAAACATGTTGTTGATCCTTCACACAAAATATACTAAAACGTATTTCATCAATTTCACTTTCACACACGAATGCTCCTGTAATGCCCATTACTAAGTTTGATGAAGACGAAATATCACATAGGAGAAATTTGTTATATATGTGCGAAAGGATTACACACCTTAACCTTTTACACGTTAACGACTGATATATAAGTCACAAACGACAGAGTAACTATATGTAAGTATGCATGTAGGTATATTTAGTTGAACTATATTATTGCGATACAGCGAGGAAATACCGCGGGGGGATTTAGATAGGTATTTTAAATTTAGTTTTTAGTTTTTTTATTTAAGTTTCATATTACGCATAATTTTGTAATTTTATGTATTATGTTAATAAAGTTCAGTTTTGACATTTCGATTATGCATGACGTGCTGTCAGAGCGCCAGCTTTTGCGATTAGCACGGTAACAAGATTACTCTTATCGGCTAACTGTGGCTTTGTACATTCGGTCCATACAACACAGGCATGCTAAAGCTTGCCAAGCTTCTACAACCATCATATTTCCAAAAGCAATATGCGTACATCAATACAAGTAGCCAACAGGCAAACGCCCAAAGCGGACACTGTTAGAACACAAACGGTAAGCAACTAAATAAACGCCTGTAACAAACGGAGGCTGAGCCTGATACGCCTCCGATAGCAATTAAACGGTACCAGTGCGTAAGCCAATACCTAACTATACTCATACCTATACTTTATTTACAGCAATTTCCGCTGCGTTTACCAGTGGCAGGGTGATATTCTCATAGCAAGTACCGGCCGAGTTTCAGTCTCAGAGGAACCATTAAAATTCCAACTATGGTTTCACAACTGCCGTCGATATTCCATATTATCTGGCAAGATCTGTTCGGTGAAATAGGAAACACCAATTTATACGTTTTTATTGATTTTATATAGCATTTTGATTTATGTTACTTTTGTAACATTGTAAATAAAAGAAATTAAAGAATCCAAGAATTTGTTCCTTAATTTCTTTTATTTCTATTCAAGATTTATTGTACCTTTAGAATCAGGAAAGCTAAAAGATAAGGAGCTTAGAAATAAGATGCACTAAAGTACGTATTTTAGTATATAATGATGATAATGATGATGATGGAGATACCGACGCTAGTTATCTAGAAATTATTATGTGGAATGGTAAGAGGTTCCATAACTTAAGGTCAAATTAAAGCGGTTTGTCTGAGTTAGCGACTTGTCAACTAATGGTGAAACATTGTTCGAGGGTAAATAAGGCAGGATGTAAATCATGTCATTAGAGGCGCTGTGATCGACCCGACGGGCCTAATTGAAAATAAATCTTATTAGGGGAAGCGGCATTTTGCAATCGTACTAATTTTTATTTATGAAACAGATGGCTTTTTAAATTGCATCGTTATTTTGCAGAGTACGTTTTTAAACGTTCTTACTTAAATTATTTGGATTAGTATTATAGACTGTCAAGGGACTTTAGCGGCATAAAGATGGGTGAGGTCATGAGGTGCAAGTCTGGCTACTTGACATGTCAATAGATTACATTTAATTGAATCATGATATTTATTATGCTCATGTACGAGTATGATGTATTAATCATTTTCGTATGTTTTGGGAGACGAGGCATTTACAGGTCAGCTTGTTTGCTGGTAGTCCCAAATTAATGTAATTTCAATAAATAAGAAGATTAAACTTAATGTCCCAATGTATCAGCCGGTTTTAACACATATATTCATAATATATTAAATAGTTTATTATAATCTTTATTCATTTTACATCTTAGGTTAGGTTTTATAACATTTTTATAAAAGTAAAATATAAAAATACATCTAAAACGTATCAAAACAATAAAAACATTATAAAAAACCTAACCTAGAGTGCCGCCGGCAACGGGGCAGGGCCCAGGCTGCCGGTGGTTAGGGCTGCAGAGAGAGGAACCGTCGGACTATGCGCGCCGTGTCCAGGATTACCGCCTTCTGAATCTATGTATATTAAGTAGCATATGTATATTTAAATGAGTTTAAAATCTCTATAGGACAGTGCCAGATTGTCAAGCAACAAACAATAGTTTATTTATTATTAGATTGTAATGATTTTTATATTGACTTTAACCAACCTACCGAAAGGCAATATTAAAATAAAAAATACTCTTAATTAATTTTATATTAATCTAGTAACCGCCAATTGGCGGTTGCTGCTGGAATTGAGCGCTCCGTTATGAATATAGGTACAAACCTAAAAGGCGTGAAAACGTTAATGGTATGTATGTAAGTAAGCAAGAATATTAGAATAAACTAATCCCCATGATCATTATATTATCAAGGATGTCCCCATAGCGACCCACAGCTGTTGGATTCCCGCGATCTTTACAATGTCGTCGGTGCACCTTATCGGGGGTCTGCCCACGCTGCGCCTTCCGGTTCGCGGTAGCCACTCTCGAACCTTTACGCCCCAACGCCCGTCGGTTTACATGCTCTAGTAATGCCCTAGTATGTAATGCACACACAATCCAGCTGACCAAGTTGGGGGCCTATTCTGATCATAGCAGGCGAACCTGAACCAGTTTGACCTCGAGATATCAACTAATACTGAAGTGAAATTTCAGCTCAAACTAACAAGTAAGTAAGTATTCATGATATTGAGTGGGCTCAAATTGCCCTTCACTATTACGATGTGCCGTAGTAAGTATATGTGAAATGTATAATACATTATATTGGTTTCCCAAACCCCTTCACCCGTTCTAGTATTGAAAAACTATTCATCAGATAAAGAGGATGCAAGCGAACAAAGGGTGCAACACTGTTTGACCTGACTCAGCCTGCTTCATCGGATATTCTCATCTCACTGAATACTCATTAAAATTGCGCAATTCATCGATTTTAATTTTAGGCACGAAATAGGTTTATTAAAATGAGTAACGTAGTTACGTTAACCTATTTCATCCAATGGCCGTTGAGCGTTGCTTAACAATCTGGCACTGTCCTATTGAGATTTAAAACTCACTTAAACATATATACATATGCTGCTCTAATCACACATTGTCAGTACGCCTCTACCATAACTTAGTACCTCAATAGTATTAAATACCTTAGGGTTCTAAATATTTTTATAGTTTTAGTTAAAAAAAATTGTTTTAGCTTAATGCACAAAGTGTAATTTGTGTACTTTCCATTTAGCAATTACTGATAAGGGCTCCTATCAAGTAAACTCCAATGTCTCCAGCCGCGCTAGATATCAGCTCCTTCATGAAGTCTGTCAAAGCCTTTTATTCTCTCTACTTTAACCGTCAATTGTTCGTAGTTTTATTCCTGCTATATGGGGAAACAAAGAAGACTTTGGACTGATGAGAGAGACAGACTGAGAGAGTGTTACAGCTTGAAGGAGCAATTTTGTTTTCACCTCACTCACTCGGAAAACCTTAGTTTATAGCGCGAAATCTGCGTGGAAAAGCTTATTTTATCCGCTAGCGTGCAAAAGTCATTCGAATTTCGAAGCCGATGATTGTAACTCTCTGTGGTGCATGTAACTTTTTTTTAAGTATAAAACTCCTTCAACGCGTAACTGGCGCGCAACCGCGAAAAACGATATTCGTAAATTTCGGACGATTGTCTCACTTTTTGGAGTAAAAGAGAAAGATGCTTGCAATATACGAAATCCGATGTTCGCAGTACCGCGGTGAGTTCATAATAACCATAGATAATAACCAATCAGAAACATGTTTTTGATTACAGATTTTATTTTTTTTATTTTTACCTACACTTTATTTTATGTCAAATAGGTTTTATTATACAGTATACATAGGTGCCTATTTGTAATCTTTTAATTTTTAAGGTTAGGTTTTTGTTAGTATTTCAGTTTAATTAACTTATTTTAACTAATTAATTCATTAAATAAAACACGATTTCAATGTTTATGTGATAAAGATATTGAAATATAGGTTTACATACTATTGTAATTTCTGAACGCAACCGAAAAAAATATTTAAAGTTTTAAGTTATCACAATTCACGTAAATTTGTCGAATTTTTCCTGTGCTAAGCTCTTTGAACTCAACGTTTGAACTATAAAAATGAATGATTCTAGTAGCGATGCCGATATGATTTCCCTGAAAAATCACGTGATTAGTTTTGTCTTGTTTTTCTTGCCGCTCCAATTTTCCTCGCTGTAGTGAGGTGAAAATTGTGTGTTCCGCATGACTGCAAAATTATTTGGCGTCTCGTGTCTTGAAAGCCTCGCTACGCTCGCTTCGCTTCGCTCATGGTTCAATCTTAGCTTCCTTTGCTTGCTCAGCTTTCAATTTCAACACTAGCGCCGAATAACCACTTTGCAGCCTTGCATAACAAATAACTATTTCACTCATAAGCAAAAGAATGACACTCCTTATGAATCTTATGACAAAGCGACAGAGGGGCCGCCGTAAAATCATCAGATTATAAAAAGTAGAAGGCATAATAGCATGTTGATGGTATGAGATTCTACGCTGGGCGTTTTTAGAGTTTTCGAGGCCCTGTTATAACATTTATTCAATCTCTCAAGAATCGATCGGTCTGGCCTAGTGGGTAGTGACACTGCCTATGAAGCCGATGGTCCCGGGTTAGAATCCCAGTCAGGGCATTTATTTGTGTGATGAGCACAGGTATTTGTTCCTGAGTCATGGGTGTTTTCTATGTATTTAAGTATTTATATGTATCTATCTATTATATATATCGTCGTCTAGTACCTACAACACAAGCCTTACTGAGCTTGCCGTAGGACTAGGTCGATTTGTGTAAGATTGTCCCGAAATATTTATTTAGTTAAGAATTGCATAGATACATGAAAATATAAATGGTTCAGAACTTATGCACCAAGGACAGTGTTCAAGCAATTGACGCGGTCGAGGGTAAACGTAACGACAGGAGTAACATACGAGTTGGTACCTAAAGTGTGATGTAGTGATGTGGCGCAGGATTTTTTGTCAATATTTATTTTACAACCTACTTGCTTCTCTAAAATTTAGCTTGTTCGGTAAATAACCCGGGTTCCTGGTCGGTTCGTAACGCAATATCTTGAGCTGCAAATACATATACATAAAAACATTTATGAATAACATACCTTAAACTGCGGTGAGTAGGTATTGCGAGAGCAGTTAGATTCATGAATGAGGAGAGTAGTAGTTTAGTAGATAAAAACCTCCTCACCGCCGCTGTCATCCCCTGCTATCTAAATAATCGTATATTTTTATTACAAATGTAGCTACGAGTATAGTAATATTCATGATACAAAAGTATCGATTTAACTATTTCTCCAAACTGCATTTGTAAGAATTCCATTTGACCATAACAAAGTATCTTACCTTAGGCCTGTCCTTCAGTAGGTAAACTAAAGAAATCCCGTCACGATAAAATTACCCAATACTACCAAGATCCACAAACTTTCCCACTTGTAGCACATGCCTAGTTGCTAGCACGCCACGTATAAATATTTAACATCGAGGGAACTCTTAATGAACCTCCGATACCCGGATATCGTGAGAGCCTTCACCTGTGCGTTACCGCCGTAATAACTGCATATATTATGCCGACTTCCCTCGAGGGCATTGCACTAATGTGGGTTTTCCAGTGGTAAAGGCCACGCGCCCACGATCGCCTTTTTTATTTTTGTATTATAATCTAAGTATAAATTTCATATACCTAACTATAATCTTACTTTTTCAACGTTAGATAGTGTACGTATATCACTTCCAACTCAACTATTAAGATTCTATCGATACGGCTTAGTGAACTGTAATCTGTATGTGTAAAATAGGTATTTTTTGTTTACGAAGAATTGATGCTTTGCCAAATATAGCTTGTCAGAATTATATTATTAATCTTTCAACATGTTTTACTTCACTCATATAGAAAAACATGCAACATATTGAAGTTATTCAATCTAGTACCTTACGTTGCTTACGTACATATATCAGCATGCTTCATGCTTAAACACGGTACACAACCGAAGAACTCTCTGTTATGTTACGATTGTAACTAATTATTGTTGCGTTTAGTTAGTAGTTTAACTTTTTCATAACATCACATTAACTAGGTAGACACTGCTGCAATAATAGGATTGAATATCGCCGACGACTCATTCGAATCCCTCGGCCCTAGGGCCCTCGGCCGGCTAGGGCTTCGAGCGCCTACGCAAGCTACGCCTTATTAAAAATAACTGGTTGATGTAGGGCAGCGTCCTTACACATCCCACAACTTAATAAAACAAATAACTTTTAGTTTTAAATTCTATTAACGTTTTTTTTTTTCATGTTGATGATTAGAATACAAAATTCAACTTTGATTAAATTAATAAGTATAGTCACACTCTCACTATGTCTATTACTGTTTTTGATGTTATTCAAAACACGAGGTTATATTATGTACATTCATTGTCACATTCGCCAAAGATCCACTTAGTGTATTTATATTTCTGGCAACTAAGTTGATACAATATGTAGTACAGTTCGATACATCTCTATTTAGTGAAGAACGGCTGACACGGAAAATTGAATTCCAGACGTGATCTATCGTAATATTTGATCTCCGGTGGCCTATCCCGCTACTCAATGCAAAGAGAAATTCGCGGAACCAACGTTGGTTTAGCAAACTTTTTGATTGGTTCAATAACTTTCTTTGAATTCGTTTTAGTTCGATCAGGAGTGTAGGTAGGCAGTTATTTGATTTAACATCTGTTCTTAATAGAAGCAGTATATTCGACACAAAGTAAGCACCGTAGGTACTATGTATTATAATGTCAACACTGGTTTATGCAGTCTACACCTCCAAAGCCTTATTTTTCCCTGACATCATAGACCTTTTTTATTCCCTTTAACGCTACATAATTATTAATACTATGTTCTCAATAGCATAGGCTAATGCCATTCTCAAAGGTATTGGTAATGGCATTTTTATTTAAATTCATTATATATAAAATTAAAATAGAAACCATTAACACAAAAAATATACACTAACAATAAATTTAATTAAGGCGTAGGGATGTGACGGACTGGCACTGGCTTTCTTCAGTGCAATCAGTCAACGCAGGGCAGCTTGTGGCGAGCTGTTGGGGAGTAGCTACTCCACGTACCTAAGCGCCCCTGGGGTGCCCTGTCAAACAGGTAGGACAGGTCCCCTGCCTCTGGCTTACCTTAACCTGCCGTCCAGAGTGGAGTCGCTAGAGCTACGTTCTCGAGGGTAGATGTGGAAACCTAAGATAAATATAATTTCGACATAACATAATATTTAAACGTATATATAAAATATTTAAACATATGTTTAAAGTCCATATGGCTATATGTTTTAAGTCCAGTGTCATCTCTCTATCCTTAGCCCTATGCACCGGTGTTGCCCTTGAGCCATCTTTGATATCGCTTTTTGTGGGGGCCCATCTCGCATAGTCACCGTTTGCCGGAAATAAAATTGTATACCATTTTATTAGGCAGGCGCGTCCGGTTTTTTATCCAATACCCCAGTTGCAAAACCAATAAAGCTATTGTTTAAAACATAGAATGACTGAAGTAGACTGACTAAATGACTTTAAAGTCAAATTGATGTTGCAACCAAATTAGTCTGCTTCCACACTAGTTGTAACAAATCACAATTTATAATCTATAAGTACATACATTGTGCAGTTACCCATAGGTATACTGTGTGTAAGTCTAATACGGGCGAAGAATTAAACCAGACATAGGATTTACCAGTATAATCATGTCATCAATCATCAATTATACCTATTATACACATGTAATTAATTTTTGTAAAATTTCTGAGCAGTAATGTACTGCGAACATTACGCGATATAAGCTTCTGAAACGAACTGTCAACGAGTGTTTAACTCGAGTGTGTTGCATTACATTGCGGGCCGAATTTTTTTATATGGATAAAATTTAAATTGCACTTCTAAGTAAAAGTTATCTAAATATATTTCTTATGTCCTATTCTACCCTCCGTTAAGAGATTCGCCCGTATAAGACTTCCACACTGTATACCTAGTTGTCTTATGCCTTCTCAAATTTAAAAATATTTACTTACAGTCAACACGTAAAATATCCAATATGGATATTTTTAAGTCTAACAATAAAATTACGAACTACATACACATATTATGAAAAGAAAACTCGAAATGCTTTTAAAAATGTAATGTGAAGCTAAGCTGTAAAAGCCCGTGAAAGCCGGCAGGTGGTCGACGGGTGCCGTTTATTTATCTACTGAAATGAAACATTCAAGTGTATGTAGTTGTGTAGCTTTCTCTCATTTTAACATCTGCTCAGTAAAACTATATCTACTTATATCTTAAACGTATATTTTGACTGACTTCTTGGAGACAGCGAGAGATAATTAAATACAGATACATTAATATATTTCCAAACGTAACAAAATCTCTAAAATAATACTTTATACGTTCGTAATAAACAGATATTCGGAGTCAATAAATAAATAAATGAAAAAATTTCAACAAACAATTTTTCATAGCTTTGCAACGACGCACATTTTTAACAACCATGCTTTCAGTGTCATTGTATACACATACATTTGTTACTTACATTCTTGTTTAGTTCAAATATATGATAAATAACTTTATTAAGTAAAAACTAATTGATATATGTAATCATATTTTGTCATACGGATGACCGATATATACGGATATATGTGACCGTCCATGGCTAAAGGTCCCTTATGGCAGGTATTGAGTTAAGCACAGATCCTAAATCTACATTAAATAAGCTATCTTATACAAAAAAAATCATGACTCTAAGTCCCATACTTTTTTTTAAAAAACATTAAACTTACAAATGCTAAAACTGCACTTTTGAGAAATCGTCAAAAGAAGTTTGAAACTAGTTTTAAGTGTGTTCCCATTGGAAGTTACATAGATGATGATTGATTTCGTATCTCAAGGGTTTTTTCTTTCGAACCCAGTTATTGTTTTTTTAATGTGACTTCCAGAGCATGAAAAAATAGCCATTGAAAATACCAACACGCTCATATGGACGAAACTATTAAAAAAATATTTTTCGACTTTTCCTTTAATACGTTGCAATCAGAACCATTTTATATAGTAGAACATATTTGAGCTTACATTTTAGGATAGAAACAAAAATCACATAGGCTACGAATTATTATTTTTTAATTAAAATGTGATTATTATTATCAGTTACATCTTTCCTAGAACAATAACAAATTTGGTATAGTATGTTCTAAATTATATTTTAATCAGTCCACAGGAGTATCACAAAAGTCTTATTATTATTCTACAGGTCACACTTTTTTATTTATACACGATCAAAGTTACGTAAAAATCACAATTTCGCTCCCATACATTTGAGAAAAGGGCCCTTATGACCAACCATAGACAAAACATATTGATAATTACAATACGGCACAATATTAACATAATTTATTTGCTAATCTTGTATCAAAACAGCAATCCGAAGAAAAATGTTATTATAAATTTTCTAAAAATATTGATCTGTTATGAGTAATTTTCATTCAAGGGCAAGGGAGTCAAAAATCACGGTAAGAACCCTTATTTCTCATTGTTGGAATATGAAATTATTGCGATAAATGGAACTACTACCAATTTATTTGACTGATCTCCATTACATCAAAAGCCGGGAAAATGAGGATTTTCGGCCAAGTGGGTATATACGGCCGAGCGAGCGTGAATGAAATTCGCAAAATCACAACTAACTGTTTGCTATGACACCCGCCATCTTTGTCTCAGTATGGATAATCAACGAAAAAAAAGTTACTTTGCAGACCTAGGCCTTTATATGACATTCCATTTCCGTCCTAAAAACCATACTTCCGAGTCTATAAGGAATGTAAAGACGATATTTCGTTGCATGTTTGAGAAAACACCATTTCGTATTCGGTTCCTGTGGCCGAGTTCACCACAGTAGCTACATGTAGGTAGGTTTTTTACGTTTTGTAGGTATTACATCTAGTGCAGAAGCCGTCGAGATGTTTTGAAGTCAGTCGAAAAATGTAGTACCTACCTACACGTAAAGTAAAATTTAAAATGCTCGTAGGTACTTAGGTACCTAAAGCCCTTTTTGTTATTATACTTATGTATATAATTTAATCTTGTTTATAATATCAGATATGAGTCCCATGGATTTGCATTTTGCACGCATTTATAGGCTGCAGTGACTGCTTAGGTACCATCAAGACGGCCGTATCCTTGTTTGCCACTGACATAGTATACAAAATAAGCAAAAATTGTAAACAAATACAACAATTTTAATTATTTTTTCTGTTGAGCTTTGTCATTTTTGTATGCAATTTCCCATAAGGGACCTTTTCTACTAAACTTTGAACTCAATTTTAATAAAGAAATAATTAACGTACATAGCTGACACCAAGGTACAAACATACCCCTTTTTGTATATTTTACTATTTTGCATAGAACTAAAAAATGATAATTTTGAAGGGTTTTACAAAAACGCCAATATCTCCGTAACTAGAAACTGCCATAAGGGACCTTTTCTTATGGACGGTCACATATTGTACTTGTTTTACTTAGAAATAGAAATTCAGTTGTCAGTCCGCCATATTTGTTTACCTATTTTTTTAACCTTAAACTGATTGTTCAAATTACTTAATTAACTCTCTGGATCCGTTACAGATGGCGAGTACTTATTAGGGCGGAGCGGGGTTACATTGGTCCACGACGTTTAACACTAAGAAACATTCATCATCTCAGCCATAAGACGTCCACTGCTGAACATAGGCCTCCCCCTTGGATCTCCACAAGTACCGGTTGGAAGCAACCTGCATCCAGCGTCTTCCGGCGACTTTAATGAGGTCGTCTGCCCATCTTGTGGGTGGACGTCCTACGCTGCGCTTGCTATTCCGTGGTCTCCACTCGAGCACTTTTCGACCCCATCTGCCATCTTCTCTGCGTGCAATGTGGCCTGCCCATTGCCACTTCAGCTTGCTAACCCGGTGGGCTATGTCGGTGACTTTAGTTCGCCTACGGATCTCCTCATTTCTGAGTCGATCTCGTAGTGAAACTCCGACCATAGCTCTCTCCATAGCTCGTTGAGCGACTTTGAGCCTTGAGATGAGGCCGATAGTGAAAGACCACGTTTCGGAGCCGTAAGTCATCACTGGTAACACACATTGGTTAAAGACTTTCGTCTTGAGGCACTGAGGTATGTCGGACGAAAAGACATTACGTAGTTTCCCGAACGCTGCCCAACCGAGTTGGATTCGGCGGTTTACCTCCTTCTCGAAGTTGGACCTACCTAATTGGACTACTTGTCCTAGGTAGATATACGAGTCAACAACTTCGAGTACCGAGTTCCCAACAAAGACTGGGGTGGGCACAACATTGGCATTTGACATTATTTTCGTCTTGTCCATGTTCATTTTCAAGCCCACCCGTTGTGAAACTCGGTTGAGGTCATCGAGCATCATGCTGAGTTCCTCCATCGACTTTGCCATGACTACGATATCGTCGGCAAATCGAGTGATGTATTCGCCGTTGATGTTGATGCCACGCCCTTGCCATTCCAGGAGCTTGAAGGCGTCTTCCATTACGGCAGTAAACAGTTTCGGAGAGATCACGTCTCCCTGCCTTACGCCTCTTCGCAATGGAATCGCCTTCGTGCTCTGCTCCTGTACTCGGACTGACATAGTGGCGTTACTATACAAACACTTCAACACTTCGATGTACCGATAGTCAATATGGCATCGCTGAAAAGAGACTCAAGCACCGCCCATGTTTCCACCGAATCGAAGGCTTTCTCATAGTCCACAAACGCTAGGCATAATGGCAAGTTATACTCTTCGGTCTTCTGTATAACTTGCCGCAGCGTATGGATGTGGTCTATGGTACTATAGCCTTTAGGAAACCGGCTTGTTCGGAAGGCTCGAAGTCATCGAGTCCGTGTACGAGACAATTCGTGATAACCCTTGAAAACAGCTTATAGACATGGCTCAGAAGCGTGATGGGTCTGTAGTTCTTCAATAGGCTATTGTCACCTTTTTTAAGAACAGCACCACCTCGCCTCTGTTCCATGTTTCAGGCGTTTTGCCCTCGGACAAAACGGAGCTAAAGAGCTTCTGGAGGATTTTAAGTACCGGTATTCTACCCGCTCTCAGTGATTCCGTCTTCGCCCGGCGCCTTGTTGTTCTTAAGCTGTTTTAGGGCCATCCTAATCTCGTACAGACTGATGTCCGGGATATCTTCGGTATAATGTCGGGACAGCTTGGCTCTTGGATCTCCTACCAAGCTGTCAACGGGCTTTGCAACCGAAGTGTATAACTGTCCATAGAACCTCTCAATCTCGCCTAAAACCTCTGCTTTGGTCGACGCTATGCTGCCATCTTCCCGTTTCAGCTTTGTCAGCTGGCTTTGCCCAATAGACTTATCCTTTACGAACACTTTGGAGCCTTGGTTTCGCTCAATAGTCTCTTTAATACGGTTAGTATTAAAGAGACGCAAATCATGTCGCAAGGACTTAGATATACGTCTATTGAGCTGCCTAAATGACTCCGCGTCATCGGGAGACTGCAGCTGTAGAGAGCGTCGTTCAGCCATGAGGTTTAAGGTTCGCTCGGTTAGTTTCTGAGGTCTATCCTTACGGCGGGGTCTAAAAAACTTAGACCCTACTGTGTGAACAGTTTCCACTAGCCCGCTGTTGATCTCGTCCACTGAAGCTAAGTTCTCTAGGCAGGCAAAGCGATTACAGAGCTCAAGATGAAAGCTCGATCTGGTTTTGAATATGGGCTCGAGTAGGTCGGAGGGTAGACTTCATCAGGCTGGACCTTTCAAGTCTAACATTGATATTCAGTGACGCTCTTACGATTCGGTGATCACTACCGGTCTTTACCTTGTTGATCACAGAGACATCACTGAATATCCGTCTCCTGTCGGTCATGATGAAGTCTATCTCATTTCTCGTGGAACCGTCCGGACTCATCCATGTCCATTTCCTGTGAGGCGGCTTCTGGAAGAAAGAGTTCATCATGAAGAGTTCCTCTTTCTCCAGAAAGTCGGCCAGCCTCTGGCCCCTAGGGTTCCGCTGCCCATACCCAAATTGCCCCACTCTCAGCTCATCACCGCTTCTCTTGCCCAGCTTAGCGTTGAAGTCCCCCATAACAACAGTGAAGTAGGTTTTCGAAGTATGTATGGCCCTACTTACGTCCTCATACATAGCATCTACTTCCTCATCGGAGTGTGACGAGGTCGGTGCGTATACCTGAATGACCTTCAGCGAATATCTTTTGGATATTCTGAGTATTAGGTATACCACCCTGCTCGACACACTGTCGATGGCTATTATGTTGTTTACGAGGGACTTGTGAACGAGAAACCCGACACCACCTTGGGACTGTTGGTCGCCCTCCCGGTGGTAGAGCAAGTTACCAGACTTCAGGATTATGGTGTCCTCCACCTCTCTACGGACTTCAGATAACCCTACCATGTCCCAGTGTAACCTGCTCAGTTCCTCTTCCAGCTCGCAGATCTTTTCGTCAGTCCTCATAGTGCGTATGTTGTGTGTTACCAGGGCCAGTGGTCGTCGGGGTGGGTAGCCGGATCTATTCCGGAGATTCTTAGCACCCTGACCCCGCGAATGCTCTGACTGCTACCACAATAGCCAGAGCACCGGAGGTCACCGGAACCTCGGGGCCGTGGCTTATTTTGACTTTTCATTGGGGTTTGCCATACGCGCCACGCTTGGCAGGCGGGTTGGCGCGCGCAGTTTTATTTAACTGGTATTTTATTTTAGGAGATGCTGCTGCCCATCTCCCGGTGTATTCCCTTAGCAGGCTCTTACTGCAACCACGGGAAGATATGGTGGGGACAATTCTAAGGCCGGTCACCCCACGGCACACGAAACACGCTTACATGTCTTAAAACCATGCAAATATGTACACTTACCAGCTGTAACATTTTTCAATAAATATTTGTATATTTTATATTAACTAAATTAGTAATAAATTAGTTATTGTTAACTATTGCACACCTCAAACAACAACAGCAGATATAGAGAGACCGGATTAGTTAAGTAAGTAGAGGTTATACGTAAGAGTATTTACGGTACCCGTTAATTATTTAGTAGGTGCTTGCTTTTACTTATCCGATAATGACATAAACTTGGCATGCATACGTAGCATGTAGATTCCTGGGTGTCGCTCCAAACGCTTACAAGACGGGGCAAATCCAAGGTTTAACAGAACCATTATAAACACGTAGCACATTCAAGTTTACAATTTTAGCTAAATCTACTACATTATGAAACGTCAAAACTATTAAACTTTACTATGTTGGCTAGTAAGACAAAGTATCTTAAAGCTTCATTTAATTTTTAAAATATGTTTTCGGTGATTTAGAATATTGAAAGAAACAGAAAGATGCTAATCGTTCCATTCTGTGTACTTTACTAAATGATATATTATCTGAAATGTTGCAAACAATAATATTTTTGTTATATACAATAGCACCTGAAAGTAAATGTTCGCGCGTCTAAAACGCTCGTAACAACAACATAACACAGCAAACCAGCAAGCTGCGCGTGCTGTAAGCAGACAGGGCGCCGGTACGCGCAGACAACCAATTTGATTTCTAGGCCACTTACTTGTTACAGTGACATTAATAAAAAATCTCTAGCAGCTTGCATATACACTTTCACTGTGGCAAGGTACGAATAGGCCCAGAAATCAAATTGGTTGAATGTACCTATATACGTACAAAGAGCAACGGCGTTAACTGACCATCAGTAGATCCTATACCATGGCAAAAGACTTTACAAATGTTAACAGCGATAAACAACGAACGCAAGTAGTGAGCCTTTCACAAACCTATGAATTCAGCAGAACATGTCTTGAAAGTTATGTAACACTGGTTACCCCGCGAACTTGATGTGCCCAGGACCACAGGAGACAACACCGTCAGGAGCGCCCAGACAAAATGCTCGCTTAATATGGAAATATGCAACTTGTCTCGGATTTGTATTCGCGCCGTCGCTCGGCGCCAGTCTCCGTATGACAACATTTTTCTTTTTTGCGTTTTCTGAAATAGAATGAGAGGTTTGTTGTGAAAGGTGTTTCATAATATAATATACCTACTCACTCCATTTTCGTATGAACCTAAATACAAATATAGAGTAAACCTATTTTGGAACGAGATTTAAATAAGCCTTCTAAATTATGGCTGGCGTGTTCAGCGGTAGGATGTATTTACACTTCTGATTATGACGATTACTCTTTCATTAACGCGTATTAAAGTAATGAAAGTACGTAAAATAAAACAATCTTCGGCACCTATTACACCTGAATATTTCTTTTCATTTGAAATAATATCATAGATAAGTGGCACTAAAGATAAAAATATGGCGTTTGACCCAGATTCCCAGTAGCCATTTTTGCGCTCTGTGTAGTTTATGAGTTGGAAGTTGTTACAAGAATAAAACAGTTTAATCCTGAAAGAGGTTGGATGTAAATCGGGTTATTGTCGCATTCGCAATCAGCGCCGGGCTGTGCCATCGACTTATGAAGCTGTTGAACACTTATATATCCTTAGCTCTCCAAACTTGAAAAATAACCTTACATCAAACACATATAAAATGTACACAGCGTAATTTGTAATGTTTACATCTCCCAGCTTTTCAGGCAACCAATTGAGGTCTCCGGGGACAGTATGGCTGAATCTTCCCTCTCTCAAAGGTTTGGCATAGCAACCCAGAGGTGGAACACTGCCAGCCTTATCGGAACCCATCTCCAGGGCTCCAACCTCGGTGAACTCAGATAGGTAAGGTATGTAGCCATTGTATATATATATAGACTCTTTTTTGTTATTCGGTAGTTGTGTCATAATAAATATAAATATGTTACCAACATTTTCGTTGCTTAAGTTTGAAATTTTAACTGTTAATCAATCTTCTGTATCAAAAAGTGTCCAGAAAATGAATTGCTTAATTGTACCGCTAATTATTATTTCAATAAGATAAGTAAATAAGATAAGGTTTTTGAAAGAGTATGTTATACTTTTATTTTTTCGCACCTATATTAAAAACGATACACGCGCGGAAATGTCATTCTTCACTCGTCTCGCCGTTGGCTCGTGGCAAGATGTCTCGGTACCTTCTCGTTAAGTAATAAGTAAGTATGTAAGACATATGTTCCGAAGACGAGTACACTATAGTAGTTTCAGAGCCTATTCAATGCAAACTAACTAACAAAAAATGAGATCTTACTTCTTAATAATTGTAGTGTAGATATTTATTTAAATACCTACTGTAAATTAGGAATTTTCCTTTTCTCTAGTAAGAATTGCTTGAACTAGTCCATACTGCCCGACGTCGAGGGGTCAGACGGTGTAATTGAAAGAAAATCTAATGACCAGTAATCACTACTCAGGCCGGCCGTTGCGATGTGCCGGAATTAAAATAAAATTTTGCTGAAATCGACTAGAAAAACATTTATTCTGTTTATACGCCGGGTTTTTTGTTATTTGTTTTAAAATATATACGTTTATTGGTTGATACATTAAAAGTAACCTGATAGAGGCATAAGAGCTTTTTAGTAAGGTCATAAACATTTTTTTTTTTGTACAAGTGTAACAATAATAATGGTGATCCGTTTAAGAGCGTAAATATGGGTTCTTGCCAATATGACTGGGAAAAAGTGGAGATATCTTAGTTATGAAATGTAAAATATCTATCCTTTCGAATCACTTCTATTGTATTAGGTCCTTTAGAATTGACATAGTTATGATATCGTAGTAACACATTACTTCATTTCAGGAGCTCGGTAGAAGAACCTAGTACACTGATTTAGCAATTTATATTAATTGAATATCTGAATAGTACGATCCTGAATACTATTTTTAAAGAGAAATTTACTGCTGACATTTGCTGTTGACGTAAAGAACTTCCCTTTTTAAATAATTTAAAAAAAACACGTCATATATGAAGTTTCTAATAACTGATGATGTTACCTTTTTAGTTCGCTTCTACTACTCGTCTTCGATTCCAGAATATTCTTTACATAGTTACTTATTCGAAGTTATTTGTAAATAAACAGGCAAAGAACACATTTTAACAATATCAAAAAAGGACAAGAAAGCTTGGCGCAGCATCGTTAAAAGTTATCTCAAGGCAGTGACATGCAATAGAAGTGTGTGCTACAACAAGTGAGAAATTGTTTCACAATAGTAGTAACGTCAGCAGAAGATGTAGAAGAGAAGGAGTGTAAATATTTTTCCACTAGTTTATTGTGAAGAGTGAAATAATCATTGTAATTTATCAGCTGACATTTGTCGCTCTCTCTGCATGGACACATTAGAAGTTTTACGACCACGAATATTTCAAGCAAATTGTTGTGACATAAAACTTAAATAAAATCTCGAAACAGAAGAAAACTATAGAGGAATGTTCCTAATGTGATTTTAACTAATGTTTGAAGTACCAAATAGTTTCTGCACAGAATCTTTTTCGTAGAATATTTGTCATGTGTGGAAGGTAACGTAATTTTCTTCAAAGCTACTGAAACTAATATGTGAGGTGCGCCAACAAAAAGACAGCGAGCCTCTATTGTGGAGGACAGACTGCGCCATTCCACGTTTTATTTTGAGGAGTTCTAACAACACCGTCCTTAACTTATAGAATGTCATCATTTCTATATTGTAAAGCAGATTTAATATAAAGACGCAACTTTTTTTTTGTTATCATAAACTTTTTTTTGTCATAAATTGAAATAGTAAATAAGGAAAATTAAAAAAAAATCCTGTTTCGGACGCTGGTAAGCCCTTGCTTTTTAAGTATATGTCATCTATATCCATTTACAATTAATATACTTACTTATAATACTACGTGTACGTACTTAGGTATGTGTTACTACTTACTTAAAAATTGCCCCAATGAATTGCATTGAAAATGATATATTGTCCTACTAGAATAAAAAAAATATAATAAAAACCAAATAAAATCGAAATGTTTAATCAACAGATATTTGATAGGTATTCCTAAATGAATAAAAAATATTCTCATTATTTATTAACAAGATCCTAATAGCCACTTTTTAAAATAAAAGGGCCAAATACACGAACAACGAAAAACGGTTACCTAATTTGCGTCGTCATTTCATTAGGAAACCCATTTCCTTTCTCTATTAGTATATATGTGTCATATCGTAAGCTTTCTGTAAAAAAGTAGGATACTGCATTTTCTCTTCGTCTGGTAGACGGAGCGAGATTACTTATTTGTTAACAGCACACATGTATCCTCTTCGCCGGTAGGTACTACAATAAATGATATTTTCACTTACAGTTCCGATGTCTTTGAAACTTGTTTTACAAATACAGTCTGAAATTCAGATACAAGCGACACGCGGGCGATTTTACTTCATAAGAATTTATGACCGAATTAAATAATATTTCAAGATTTTGAAAATTTATAAAATGTGGGTAATAGATAGATGCCCAAAAATTATGTTTAATATTTCATCTATTTTATTTCATTGTAGTTAACATACATAATGTTTTAGAAACTTCTAAAGTCAACTACAACTTATCTCGGCAAGACTAACACCTACCACGATATCAGTTTTGTTGAGAGTAGCAGGCGGCTGTAACTTTTTATCAGATGCGTCGGTTCAGCTGAAACTTTTATTTTGTACGCGGTCGTAATAGCCCCTGCGTAAGAATTATTGGCTAAGTTTTGTAGAAAACAGAAAATTGCCTACTAATCTTTCGAAATAGAATATGTATGTCCTTATTTCTTGTAAGTTTGTGGTGTTAAGTTGGTGTTAAATCTAAGCTGGCTACCTATCAAGTAAGTATGTTAAATAACAAAGGCAATAAGTATTCAATTGATTGAATTTCCAGAATACTTCTGTATTTTACTTGTTACGATTGGGTAAACTCGGGAAGGTATATACCTTTGTATTGTATATAGGTTAAGTACCTTTATATCATTTTTTTTTTTTATTAGCCTGTGTTCGTGTCCCACTGCTGGGCAAAGGCCTCCCCTCTTTTTCTCCACTCAACCCTGTCACTTGTGTGATCCCGCCACTGTATGCAGAATGCGTCCAAGTCATCTCCTTTTCGGTCTGCCTGCACTCCGGTGTGCATTGTCTATAATGTGTCGTGGGTCCCACTCTGTAACCATATATCATATATATCATATATAACGAAAAATAAAATAATTAACAGAAACTACCAGTGATGTTAATTTTCGATAGCTACTCGTATTATCCTAATTTTACGTAATAATTAACAATAAATTTAACAAGATACATAAATAGTATATGTGAGTACTCGAGCAGGATATGGGAAAAATTCAACATGTTTTAAATTAGTTTGGGCTATATTTGTGTAAGGTTTCAAAATAATCACGGTAATAAATTCGGATCTGTGAACAATATTTAACCATTTTACCATTAAATATTTAACAAATAGTTGCTCAACGACTCGACAACTGAAAAACGAATGACAGCACCAGCTGACCGGTTGGAAGTCTGGAGAGTGGTTGTCGGGAATATTGAGGTATAAAAGAGGGTACCTTGGCAAATTGGGACATTCAGTTGGAGATAAGCAAACTGTAAAGGTCTGAACAGAAGTGTAATTGAAGTGTAATTGAAGAAATATATATCAATAATTATTCTGGTGGTTTTACTGGCTATCCTTATAGTCAGAAGTGGGATAAGAAACACAAAACGTAAGTACACGCCTCATTATGAAGTATTCAAATAATTAATTGTGATAAATTGTGACCTGGTTGTGTTCCTGTATTCGACCACGTGGCAAACGTATGTTCTAGAAAAGTTTATTTTTTTTCTTTTCTTTTGCTGACCACCATCACAAAGTAATTATTACGATATCTTTCATAATTACTGAGTTCTATTATTTTATATTTGTGTCTGGGTTTTATTATTTTATATGTGTGATTGAAAATATGAAAACGAATTAACTTTGATATCTTATTGCTACAACTGTAAAAAGGTTGCTTAATAGTTTATATAAATACTGGCACGTTATAATGTGAAGAATAAGAAAACAATTGAATAAACGTCAGTCAACTTCCAACCGGCTTTTCATTTACTGCATTGGCGACGAGATTGCGGATTTTATGTGTTTTCGGTTAAATTAAGTGTGTAGTTTTATATTCGGTTAGCAGGTCAGTGTAATTTAAAGTGTAAAGATGCCTATAGGGAAGTTAGAAACTTTCGATCTGGCGTCAAAACAATGGCCGGCATATATCCGAAGAGTGAAACAGTACATATTATTAAATGAAGTAAAAAAGGAGCTTGAGGTGTCACTGTTAATAACGGTTGTCGGAGACGCAACTTATTCACTAATGTGCGATTTGTGTTCGCCGGCACTTCCGGAAGACAAGAAATTTGAAGAGCTAGTAAAGTTAGTAACCGAACACTTAGAACCACAGCGGTCCGAGATCGCCGAGCGTCACGTCTTTAGGTTGCGCCGACAGCGCGCCGGGGAGCCGCTCGCCGAATATTTACAAAATTTAAAACATCTAGCGAGCACCTGTAGCTTCGGAACAGAGCTTGAGTCCAATTTGCGCGATCAGTTTGTGTCAGGTTTGGCGAGCGAAGCGATGCGGTCTCGGATATTCGCTGAGAAAAACATCCAATATAAAGAAGCGGTGGAGTTGGCTCTCGCACTCGAGGCTGCGGAGAAGCACGCGGAGGTTAGTGGCTCGGCGGCGACGTCGGCGGGAACCTCGGGCGGCGGCGGCGGCGGCGGCGATGTGGGCGAAGGCTTGCATTACGCGAGTGCTCGGCGCGGCGAGCGCGGCGGGCGCAGGCCCGGAGTCGGCGGCGGTGCGGCCGCGGCCCGGGGCGGCGCGACGCGCGGCGGCCAGGCGCAGTGCTGGCGGTGTGGGAAGGCACACCGGCCGGATAAGTGTAAATACATGCATTACAACTGCGACGAGTGCAATGAACGTGGACACTTGAAGGTGATGTGCGGCAGAGGTCGCGACCAGCCTCGTCGGCAGTTCGGACGGCAAAACTATATTAATGAGGAATCGGATGAGGATTTGTTCAAAATACATGTGTCATCTCAAGGTAACAAACCGTATTTTGTAAAAGTTAATGTAGACGGACAGGCCGTTGTATGTGAAATTGATACGGGCAGTCCTATTTCGGCTATTAATGAGGACTTCTATAAAAAAAACTTTGTACATAAAAAAATTGAAGTAGATAATAGAATTTTTCGTTCCTACCATGGGTCACCAATGGAAGTCTTCGGTTACATTTCGGTTGACATTAAATTAAACGGTATAAAAGCTCCTAACATGCGACTTTTTGTCATTAAAAACGGAAGTCGGCCTCTTTTGGGTCGTGAATGGTTACGCGCTTTAAAGATAACCCAAATAACGATTAATGAAATTATGGAGGAGGATAGATTGGTGACCCAGCTGTGTAGTGAGTTCCCAGAGGTGTTTACAGACAAATTGGGTACATGTAAAAAAAGCATTCAATTACAGCTGACCGACAGTGAGCCTGTGTACGTTCGCGCGCGGCCCGTGCCGCTCGCGCTGCGCGCCCGCGTGGAGAGCGAGCTCGAGCGACTGGAGCGCGACGGCACGCTGTGCCGCGTGGACCACTCGGACTACGGCACTCCGATAGTGCCGGTAGTTAAACAAAATGGGGATTTGCGAATTTGTGGTGATTACAAGGTGACTATTAATCCAAAACTTAAACGTGATTTTTATCCATTACCTCGCATAGAGGAACTGTTTGCTAATCTTAGCGGGGGCGAACAGTTTACTAAACTGGATTTGCGTCACGCTTACGAACAGTGTTTTTTGACTGATGATTCGCAACCGTACACAGCAATCACCACTCATGTGGGCACTTTTGTGTATCGTCGGACACCGTATGGTCTATCGTGCATTCCGGAGAAGTTTCAAAAGTTAATGGAGGAGACGCTGCGCGGTATACCTAACTGTGTCGTTTTTCTGGACGATATTTGTGTTACAGGGCCCAGTAAACAGGCGCACTTGCGCAATGTTCGAGCTGTACTTGAACGCTTACGTACCATGGGAATGACTTTGAAATTAAGCAAATGTACATTTTTGCAAGATAAGGTCAAATACTTAGGCTTTATTATTGATAAAGACGGTTTGCGACCAGATCCTGCAAAGTTAGAGGCTATTTCCAATGCTCCTGATCCGCAAGACGTAACACAACTCAAAAGCTTTCTCGGAATGTTGAACTATTACGGTAAGTTCATTCCAAATCTAAGCACGTTATTGCATCCGTTGCATACGTTGTTAAGAGCAGGAGCAGAGTGGAAATGGGATTTAATTTGTAAACGGGCTTTTGTAGAGGCTAAAAAGGCATTGTTAGGCGAGAGCGTTTTAGCGCATTACGAAGAGGGGCGCGAACTCGTTTTGGCGGTTGACAGCAGCGCCTACGGGCTGGGAGCGGTGCTGGCGCATCGCTACGCGGACGGCTCCGAGCGGCCGGTGAGCTGCGCGTCGCGGACGCTTAACGTTCACGAGCGCAATTACAGCCAACTTGACAAGGAAGCTTTAGCGATTTATTATGGTGTCACTAAACATCATCAGTATTTGTTCGGAAGACGTTTTACGCTGCGAACCGATCACAAGCCGCTAAGCTATATTTTTGGTAAAAAAAGTGGAATTCCTCAGACGGCTGCAAGTCGTTTGCAGAGGTGGGCCGCGCGCTTAGCAGCTTATGATTTCTCGGTTGAGTTTGTGCGCTCCGTGGATAACGGGCCGGCCGATGCTCTTTCCCGCCTGCCACTGCCATGCGAGAGTCGCGTCTCGGAGGCCGTAAGCTATGTTCAATTAGTTGAAGATACTTTGCCAGTTAGTTTCAGAGATGTGGCTACTGAAACGCAAAACGATTCTGTACTGAACAAAATTTATGGTTATGTGTTGTTTGGGTGGCCGTCTGTCGCGAGCTGCGAGGAAGAAAAACCCTACTTTGCAAGGAAAAGTGATTTGATTGTAGATATGGGTTGTTTGGTTTACAAATATCGTGTAGTAATACCTCCAGTTATTAGAAAGCGCGTTTTAGACGAGGTACATGAAGGGCACTTAGGTGCAAACAAGATGAAAAATATTTCACGCAACTATGTGTATTGGCCGGGCATCGACGGCGACATCGAGGCGGCGTGCCGCGCCTGCAGCGCGTGCCGCGCGGTGCGGGACGCGCCGCCGCGCGCGCCGCTGCATCCGTGGGAGTTTCCACTGAATCCGTGGTGTCGACTGCATGCGGACTTCGCTGATTGCGGTGGGAAACGGTATTTAATTATAGTAGATGCTCATTCAAAGTGGATTGAAGCTATTTCAATGAATAATACAGACGCGCGTTCTACTATTATTGTTCTTAGATCGATATTTTCGCGGTTCGGATTTCCTGAGCAGCTCGTGACTGACAACGGTCCTCCATTTTTGTCTAAAGAATTTAAGATGTTTTGTGTAGATTTTTGTATTAAACACGTAACGTCAGCACCTTACAGGCCACAGGGTAACGGTGCCGCCGAAAACGCAGTGAAAACAATTAAAAAGGCGATCAAAAGAGCTCTACATGAAGGAGTGGATGTGACCACTGCTCTCAGTACGTTTCTATTCCAATATCGTAATTGCGAACATGCAACGACGGGCGTGTCTCCAGCCGTGGCTCTGATGAAGCGGCGGCTGCGCGGGCGACTGGACGCGCTGCGGCCCGCGCGCGCGGCCGGCGTGTGCGCCGCGCAGGCCCGGCAGGTGGCGGCGGCTGGGGCACGTCGCGCTCCGGCAATGTAGGTGACGTAGTTTTGGCACGCGATTACACAGTAAGGGGGGAGAAGTGGTCGGAAGGTAGGGTTGAATCCCAGACTGGACCGGTTTCTTACAAAGTCGACATGGGTCATGGTACCGTATGGCGAAGGCATATTGATCAACTCGTTCCGACCGATAAAAAGAGGTTTTCACTTGCACGGGCGGGCGTTAGTATTCCAGATGAAGCTATTAATGCAAAAGTAAATTGGCCTCAGCAGGGTGTTGACGATTCGTTTAAGGACGCATCAGTCGGTGGAGTAAGGGCAGCGTCGGAGAAGGCTCCGATGGAGCCCGTGTCCGCTGGCGCCGGAGACCTGCCGCCGTCGGCAGGCGCGGCCCCCGTGCCGGGCGCGGAGGCTCCGGCCGCGCCACCGCCTGGTGCTTCCGCTCGAGCGCTGCGCGCTTGGAATAGAGCCCAAAGATCTGCTGAATAAGATGTACTTGGTTTTCCTATATGTTTGTTTTGTGTTATTTTATTACTTGTTTATTTCTATTTTCTTTTATTTGTTCGAAGTAGTTTTATGCTTAAAAGGGAGAGATGCTACAACTGTAAAAAGGTTGCTTAATAGTTTATATAAATACTGGCACGTTATAATGTGAAGAATAAGAAAACAATTGAATAAACGTCAGTCAACTTCCAACCGGCTTTTCATTTACTGCACTTATTACTTGCCACGTACTTTTATTAATTAAGGAGAAAATACTAAGATACTAAGCATTCATGGAGATAGTTGTTAATAAGGGGTACCTACCTACTGATAATGATAATGCAGCTATCTTGTTTACATTTATTAACATTATACTTTAACTTGTTGTGAGTAAAGATTGTACCCTAAATAAATAGTTTATAAGAATTAGCGTTCATCTTAGAAGCTGTAACGGTTATTTATTTCATTTTCATATGAGCAAGACGAGATGAGTATCCACGACGGTGAACGTCGTAAGCTAAGTACGCCTGAAAATCAAGACAGGCATGATGACAACACGTCGTGCAATGACAGGCAGCACATACTGGAGTTGCAGCGCGAACTCAAGCTGGAACGCGAACGACTACACAACATGGAGCGCGTTCTACAAGAGGAATATAATAAAAGTCGCGAGTTTCGCCGCACACGCAGTCGCGAGCGCCGTAGTCCGTACAGTCGCGAGCGCCGCAGTCATCGCAGCGAGCGTCGCAGCCTACGCGCCCGGGAGCATCGCAGCCGCAGCAAGCACCGCAGTTCGCGCAGCCTCGTGCGTCGCAGCCCGCGGAGTCACGAGGGTCGGAGTGAGCGCCACAGCCCCTGCAGTCCTGAGCATCGCAGCCCGCGAAGCCGCGACCGCCGAAGTCCGAAGACTCCTCGCAGCCGTGATCATCGCAGCCCACGGAATTCCGAGCGTCACAGCACACACCGCGATGAGCAGCATAATGCACGCAGCAAGGAGCAACGCGGCATGCAACGTCACGCAGCAAACAAGGTATCCGATCGTATATCCATTGGTAGGGGACGATACTTTAATCGGTCACGTAGCCCTTTATTTTGTTCAGAGGACGTTGCGAACCTTTTACGTGCACTTAAAAATAATCCCTCATCTCAGTCGTTAACTTCTGTTGCACAATATAGCAGTAAACACATAGATGCTAAAAATATCCTTCCCGAGTTTAATCCTTCAAATAAAACACAACGCATTGATATTTGGCTCAACAAAGTGAACGAATGTGCTAAAGTTTATGGCTGGGATGAACGAACGACTGTGCACTTTGCTATGCAAAAACTACAAGGCCTGGCAAAAATGTGGTATGAGAGTTTAAATTCAATCTTGTATACTTGGCCAGAGTGGCAAGATAAGTTGACCGTGGCTTTTCCTTCAGAACAGAATTACGGCCAGGCCTTGGAGGATATGTTTAAGCGGAGAAGTAAATACAATGAACCAATCGAAAGCTATTATTATGAAAAGTTGGCACTCTTAAATCAATGTGATATAACAGGGAAGCGTGCTGCCGAATGTATTATTCATGGCATCAGTGATAGGACTATGAAGTCAAGTGCCCTAGCTTTGCGCTGTACTGAACCCGAACAATTGTTGCAATTTCTATTAAGTCACAATACTTCCCAGCAGGGTCTGCCAGTAATCTCTTTTAAAAATAAAAATTCGAATAATACGCTCTCGACTCCAGTCGAATGTAATCCAAATTCTAAAACGGGGGTGAGACCAGGATGTTTTAATTGTAAGGAGAAAGGTCATTCGTATTTACAATGTCCGAAGCCCTTACGACACTGTAATCGATGCAGGAAGATAGGTCATACAGAAGAAACTTGTTTTCTGAAATCTGACAAGAACGCTAATAGCAACAAGACTGAACAGGCTCAGAAGACCATGTGTATATCTAATTCAAATCCAAGTGAAAAGTTTATAAAACAAGTTCTCATCAATGGAGTAATTCTCCAAGCGTTTGTAGATTTTGGAAGCGAGGTATCTCTGTTAAGACTATCTTCTATAAAGAATTTGGGGTTGTCTTATGATGAAAAACCTTCCCCTTTAAAGGGATTTGGTAATAGTCTTGTATTTTCATTAGGTTCACTCTCGCTGGATATAACAATTGACGGGGTATGTGCCACAGTACAATGCAAAGTTGTGGATGATCACTTACTTGACAGACCAGTACTTATAGGTCAAACATTCACGGAACAGCCGCACATAGTTGTATATAAAGACGCTAGGAAATTAAAATTCTTGAATATAGACACAGTTATGCCTTATCGAATCCTTAGCGATGATAATGATGAACGTCTGATTAGGCTTAGTTTGGTAGGAACTAGTAAACTGTATGGGACTACTACTGTTAGGGCGTCAACCGGTGTTAAGTTTACGGGACCTATTTTATTAAACACTAATCTTGTGGGGAAGCCAACCGATCAGTTTATAGTTTGTGGAGGTATTCATCAAGTTAATGATGGGATGTTATACGTTACGGTGACACCATGTACTCCGCCATGCTGGTCTTATAAGGGATTTATATTTGCGCGGGCTGAAAGGGTAACCGTTGTCAATCGTATTACTCACAAAGCGCTAAATATAATCTCAGAATCTAGTCAATGCAGCCATAAACGCATTGATGAGTCTCAAATAACTATAGGAGAAGCTGTAGGAGATAAGGATAAACTCAGATTAGTTAACCTATTAAAGCGTTACGAGCATTGTTTTCATCGGATCTTGCGAGTTTGGGTTGTACAGATGCAGCAGAAATGAAAATAGAGCTTAATAGTCAGCGAACTGTAGTTTATCGTCCTTATAGACTATCTCATCATGAGCGCGACAAGGTACGAGGCATGATAGAAGAGATGATGGATGCCGGAGTAATTAGGGAATCTGTCTCGAGTTATGCGAGCCCCATTATCTTAGTTAAAAAGAAAGATGGAAAAATACGTATGTGTATAGACTATCGTATGCTTAATTCTATTACCATTAAAGAAAGATACCCCATGCCAATCATAGAAGATGAGATTTCCCGTTTGTCAGGGCAGGCATGGTTCATCACTCTAGATTTAATGTCGGGTTATTACCAAGTGCCGGTTTCTGAAGAATCCAAACATTTAACAGCGTTTGTTACGCCGGACGGTCAGTACGAGTTTAACCGTATGCCCTTCGGTCTAGCAAACGCTCCTGCAGTTTTTCAAAGAATGATGAACCATGTCTTAGGTCCTGCCAGATTCAGTAAAGCAACTGTTTACATCGATGATTTATTAGTGTTTGGGAAGAGCATTGATGAATGTCTTAGCAGTTTGGAAGAAGTATTACAGTTACTTGATAGGGCTAAATTGAAACTAAATCTCGCCAAGTGTAGTTTCTTACAGAACCGTATAGACTATCTGGGATACGAAATTAGTTCAGCTGGGATGCGGCCGGGAGAAGGCAAGATAAAGAGCGTAGATAATTTTCCATGTCCTGAGAATGTGCACGGGGTACGTCAATTTCTCGGTCTTGTCAGTTATTTCAGGAAGTTTATCCAGGGTTTTGCACAATTGGCCGCTCCCCTAACGAAATTATTAAAAAAGGATACAGTGTGGGAATGGACTAGCGAACAGGCTGACGCATTTCAACAGCTCAAGCGTAGATTAGTCGATAGACCAGTGCTAGCTATTTTTGACCCAACAGCAGAAATAGAATTGCATGCTGACGCGAGCAAGATAGGTATAGGTGGCATACTTTTACAACGCTCGCATACGACAGACTCTTTCCAACCAATTGCATACTACAGTAGGCAGACCACACCGGAAGAGAAAAATTTCCACTCATATGAGCTCGAAACACTAGCCGTCATATGTTCTTTAAAGAAATTTAGAGTTTATTTGTTAGGGAGACAGTTTAAAGTCATAACAGACTGTAGCGCATTACGATCCACATTTCAAAAGCGCGATTTAATCCCTCGTATTGCCCGTTGGTGGCTAGCGCTCCAAGAATTTGATTGTTCCGTAGAATATAGGCCTGGTTCAAAAATGTGCCACGTTGATGCACTATCACGGAACCCAATTGATTCTGACGATTTCACCGCCGAGTCATATCCAGTCGTTATGTCTATAACTGAAAATGATTGGCTACTAACCTTGCAGTTAGGTGATTCGGAATTAGTCAGGATAAGGGACATCCTTAACAGTAACTTAGATTCTAAGGGGTTAGAATACATAAAAGAAAATTATGTTGTCCAAGATAACAAGCTTTTCAAATGCTTAGGGGGGGATAAGAACGAATTGCGCTGGGTAGTGCCAAAGGGCGTGCGGTGGCAGTTGTGCAGGATGAACCACGATGACATAGGTCACGTGGGTTTCGAGAAAACTTGTGAAAGAATGAAAAAAAGTTACTGGTTCTCTAAAATGACTCGTTTTATCAAGAAATACGTTAGCGCATGTATAGAATGTGCATACGCCAAAAAAACTAGTACGAATGAAGGTCTTTTACATCCTATTCCAAAAGTTAGTAAACCCTTCCATACCCTGCACATCGACCACCTTGGGCCCTTCGTCAAATCAAAAAGGGGACACACTCATATACTTGTCGTAATAGACTCCTTTACAAAATTCGTTTTTATTAAGTCAGTAAGAAACACTAACACACAAAATGTCTTAAACGTCTTGGAAGATATTTTTGATACTTTTCGCAGACCTGATCGATTGATTAGCGACAGGGGAAGTTGTTTCACCTCACACGCTTTTAGAAAGTTTTGTTTTAATCGGGGCATTACACATGTTCTCAACGCGGTAGCAAGCCCTAGGGCTAACGGGCAGGTGGAGCGGTATAATCGCACCATTTTAGATTCCCTGAAAGCTCAAAACTTTAATGACCATGAAAAAGACTGGGACAAGAAATTAGGCAGAATCCAATGGGGGCTTAATAATACAATTCAAAAGACAACTGCTAGAACACCAGCTGAAGTAATGTATGGACCGTCAATAAATAGTGAAGTTAAACCAATTCTAAACTCGATATCAAATGAAAGTCGCGAAATTGCTGATATAGAATTATTACGAAAGGAAGTTAGCAACAGGATTGATAAGGCACAGCAATATCAAAAAGAGTATTATGACAAGGGTAGGCAACCGGCACGGATATACAAAAAGGGTGAACTGGTTAAAATAACTAAAACGACGTTTAATAACCATGGCCAAAGTACTAAGTTACTACCGTCTTATGAGGGTCCTTTTCGAATTGTCAAAGTGCTGGGCAATGATCGGTATCAGGTGGTATCAATTCCAGGATTTGAGGGGACAAAAAGGAAGCATAAGACTGTAGTAGCCGTAGATCGAATAAGACCATGGATACATTTAACAGCCTTAGAAATTGATGATAAGAATGATGGTACCGATATTGAAAATAGTGATTCTGATAATGACAAATAGTTTGATAAATTCAGTCCTCACGAATCGAGAGGCATAATGAAGTCCTCAAGAATCGAGAGGCATTCTTAAGAACCTCATGAATCGAGAGGTATTGCAATGTCTCACGAATCGAGAGACAAGAAACAGTTGATTTATCATACTTTTTTTTATGATTGTTATTTTAATTAATCAATTTTATAGATGAAATTCCAAATTGTTACCTACACTAATGTGTAATTATTTTGTATATATATAAATTACTATTCACTGATATGTAATGCTTGTTATAGTCACAACTTGCCAAGTGTAAGGTTTCACCGGATGCGTGTATGAGGGCATACACGACATCAGGATGGTCGAGTGTAAGGTTTCAAAATAATCACGGTAATAAATTCGGATCTGTGAACAATATTTAACCATTTTACCATTAAATATTTAACAAATAGTTGCTCAACGACTCGACAACTGAAAAACGAATGACAGCACCAGCTGACCGGTTGGAAGTCTGGAGAGTGGTTGTCGGGAATATTGAGGTATAAAAGAGGGTACCTTGGCAAATTGGGACATTCAGTTGGAGATAAGCAAACTGTAAAGGTCTGAACAGAAGTGTAATTGAAGTGTAATTGAAGAAATATATATCAATAATTATTCTGGTGGTTTTACTGGCTATTTGTATCGTGATAAAATTCTGCCAACAACCCTCCGGATATAGGAACAATATATTTTGCCAATGTAACATCGAACCAGGTGCGCTGCGGCCACAGCGAAATGAAATTTTTCGAAATAAATGAAAAACGACTGACACTGCCCACATAGATAACACTTTGAGGGGCAATGGCTGCTACAGCCAGTCAGAAGGTACTAAAGCTTGTTCTATTAAAAAATACTCTTTTTCATAGAAACTAGCTATAACTAGTTATTATTTAATTAGTAGGTACCTACTTACTTACTTATGTATAAATATTAATATCACATGGAATACATTTTTACGTTCTCAGTTAGCCCGCTGACTTATCCGACCTTACTATTGGGAGTAAGACAAATCCAAAGTTTAAGTACAAAGACTGCCAGTATTGTATTAGCCCGTAGCCTTAAGTAGGTAGTTGCAAATGAGGAAAAACCTCAAGATTTACGCGTTAAAGCCTTTAACTTCATTTTACACAAAGTCGGTAGGTAAGTACTCGTAAGTACTGGCGCGACGTTTTGCACGTTTACCCTTATTTTAAATATATTATTATGTACGAACATTGTTTTTCTTCAAACCTTTTCAGTTTGAATTGAAACATTGTAACGGGGTTACAGAGATATACCTAACTTAAGGCTGACGACGTAGAAGTACTTTATAAGGAACTATTACTCCAATTAATTAATCACTTACTACCTAGATACTAAATTATACCGGTATTTATAAGGGATTCATTATTTTTATCGCCCTCCAATAGTTTCAAATTAAAGTAATTAATAGTAAAATTTCACTAGTCACTACTCATTCATTAGCTAAATAGTGGCGATAAAATCTATTTCTTAATAGGTTATCTTAAATTGTAACAGGTTATCAGTAATATTTCAGCTATAAAGACGGTCACATGGATATCTCACGAGTTTAAGAGTGTGAATGAACTTTAGGCATTCCGATTATACTATCTTCAAGCTTCCTTTACAAAATCTGGTTTGAATATCAGCGTGAACCGAATGGACAACATTTTAATATTATACTAATGAACTATTGATATATACGAAAAAATACGGCTTACTCACGTTTCTTTAGTCACTTTACTAAGCACGCGTTTCAAAAAATAACACAAACTTACCTCTGATATTATTCCTACTAAAATTAAGCCAATTGCACTATAACGTAACTTTATTAGCTTCGCTACGGGGGACGTAAACTAATATTCTAGAACATGTATGTATTCTAAACTCTCATCATAAAAGGGGCGTGTGAATCCAGCAGTGCGACGTTGTAGATATTATTGTAAGTAAGTGGCATACTCACCTACATGATTAATATTAGGTATTACTCAGCCAGTAGCATCTACTGAAGCGACACCAATATCATAATAATAGTTTTAAATAAATGTGCTTCTTATTATGTAGATAACAATCTTGTATCCGTTCTAGTTTCGCTATAATCGGTACGGAAACGCTATAAAATTTAAGGTAACTTTTAAACTTTTACCATGAAAAGTATAAAAGTAGAGAATAAAGGTATCGACATTTATAACGAAAGCCTCCCGGTATTGTTTTTACGTTGCGTGCGGCGACAAAGGCGACATCGGGGAATAGTGAGTGCGGTAAGGTGTAAACGGTAGGTACCTTTATGAAAACAGTTGGGACATTAAAAATATGAGCGGGTCCATTATTTTCTGCTACTGAAAATATTCAGTTTCGCTAGATATGAGTATAGTTGTCAACCTTTACCTATATACCGATTATGCACTCTGCCGTGATACACTTTGTACGCTCGCCTCGTCTCGGTCAATAAAACGAATCCCATTTATTCTCTACGCGAAGCCGGTAAGCGTTCTGTAGAAGTTTGCAACCCAAGAGTACTGGAAATAGCAATACTGAACAATGCTGTTTACAGAAGCTGTGATATAACAAAGTATCTATCAAAACTTTTAATTTGTTGCTAAAGTAGGGGCAAGAGTGTGATACTGATATTAAATTACATTTGAAGCTAATTCATGTCGTAAAATCATTACCTAGTTTATAATTACGGGTTAGTAAGGTGAATTGTAAGTCAAGACTTTTTCCAAGTGTATAAAAACATTATTCTAATTTTAACGAACATTGCAATTGCATTTGCATTTGCATCATTAAAACTCCTTATTATTGAGATCTTGGAAATTCCTTTAATTGCTTAAGGTACTTAGTTAACGGCAGGCCGCCATGACAGGCGACAGCTAATTTACCCGTTAACTTTAAATTAGTTCCCATTACATTAAACATTATCTGGGCGGTTATAAATACTGCACTGATTGTAGATTTTGGTCATTTAAATAGACGCTGTTGATAAGACAGCGTGTATAAATATTTCAGTATTAATACTTATAGATATATTTTGTAGTTTTAGTAAAAATGTATTTGAAACTCAGTGCTGTGTTATTTCAGGCAGTGTTATTTTTAACTATAAATTTAAGCAACATATCAGAAGCTAAATGTAAGTTCAAGTGTTGATTCATCCGTAATAACTATCGCGCTTGAGTGTTATGCTTTATTATATATTATCTAGAGGTACAAGATTGCATAATTTTTCGTTAGGTAGTATTATTCATGTTCAACTATTTTTTACATTTAATATTCATGTTTAACTGCTTTTACTATATTAATACAAGAATAAATTGTATGTATAATTGTTATACCACTTATCTTGGCAAGATCAAAAATTTCTTTAATTACATTAAATTATTCTGTACATCCATGACATAAATAATAATAAATATGTGTATTACGGGTGTTGCATGCAAAGAAAACAATAAGTAAAGGAATTAATATTTGAAATTGATCCATTGTCATATTTAAATTTAAAAAAATCGTTTTACAATAATTGATATAGGTAGTTTTCTTATGTTACCAGCAGTGTAACAGTGGCCGTGGAAATATATTGCGTTTAGCTGAATATGCGATTGTGAAAATGTGCGATTTAAATTCAGTTATTTTGTCTAGAATAAACTTGTCTATTGATGAAACCCGTAGCAAACTCCATTTAAAGGTCTAAATAAGCGTACATGACGAAATAGTTTCAGACTTTATGTATTACAGTAGGTAAACAAAAGTGAATTAAAATAGATAACGTTACATTTCAGACCATCGATATGCCAGCTACTATGCACACAGGAACCACCGCGCATTGCAGGTATGTACTTTTGTGTAACTTTCTGATTGCATATTCTACTTTCTACTAAAACTCTATAAGTTTGTAAGTTTGTTATTGTAAATCAGGTATTAGGTACCTCCGCTCTGTGCATTCGCGAGTTTATTTTATTTAATCTTTAAAAAAATTGAAACACAACATAAACTATTTTACATGTAACTTTATGATAACTCAAAGTATACTAAGAATACAAAGCACAAACGGTCAGTTTTACGTGACGGTTAATTTAGTTTTATCTCGATTGGAAAAGTGATTTTGTTCATTATGTAACCTGGGTACTTAAACCGGATTAATTAATCATTTAAATCAGTTAAAGTTTAAACTATTAAAGCAATTGACAGTAAGTTAAAGATATGAATAACGTCCTGCTAAACTAAACGTACGTCACAATTACAATATGTATGTAAGTTGCACTATTTGATATATTGATTGGTAACTATTTCTCTTACTATTTTCCAGGTTCCGTCTCACCACAAGACCACAGTATCCCTCAGAGTGTATTACGAGAGTCAATGCCCCGGCAGCATAAAGTTCTTCAAGGAGCAACTGGCTCCATCTCTGGAGCGACTCGGGGATCATCTGGACGTTTATATGATACCGTACGGACACGCGAAGGTAATTATTAAACAAGTAATGGACTCCAACAGGACTACCTAACCTGGTTAAATTATTAGCTTATACGAGTACGTTTACGTGGAAACATTGTAATTAGGGTAATTACTAATTAATAACTCGGGCCCCTACATCATTATAATGTAACCCATTAACTTTTAATTGTTCAAGGGTTCAAAGCTTCTTGTCGTGTTAATTTTAACATTTTAATTAGTATAACAATATAAAATATAACTAGGTTCTTTTACATCGTCTAAATGCATACACAGGGCACGTGCAATCGCGATGTTTTTTTCGTTATTCAATCAAACATTATTATTCAGGTTTATAGCTTTCCATAACATTCCTCGTCCGCTATTACAGCAAATTGTAACCACAACATACAAAGAATTTAGGTATGTGCAAGGTAGCTAAATGGCTAGCCATGAGCCGACGCTGAGCGGGGTCAAAGCAAAGAGGAGTCTTTTTTTTTTTTTTTTTTATAAAAGACTGACCAGCGTTTGACCTCAGTCGCACCTGATGGAAAGTGACAACGAGGTCGAGGGTGTAGCACGCTGGTTCAGTAACAGCCTATTCACTCTTGCCTTGAAAAGACCCAAATTATATCTTACCGGGAATACAGACGAAGGGAGCGAATTCCATTCCTTAGCAGTCCGCATTAGGAAGGTAGAAGCGAATCGCTTCGTGCGAATGAATGGAATATTCACAACGTAAGGATGAAACCGCTCCCCTCGTCTGGACGTCCGGTGGAGGAACGGAGATGGCGGAATTAAATCGTGCAGTTCCTGTGCACACTCACCAAAATGTATCCTATAAAACACAGACAAACTAGCAACCCTGCGACGGTGCTCAAGGCTTTGTAACCTTACACTCAGTAATTCAGGATCGCCAATGAGTCTGCGAGCACGGTGCTCTATTGAATCCAAAGCGGCCAGCTGATACTTGGCAGACCCGTCCCAAAGATGGCAACAGTACTCCATGCACGATCGAACCTGAGCTTGGTAAAGTGTTAGAAGCTGTTCCGGCGTGAAGTACCGCTTCACCCTGTGTAAGACCCCAAGCTTTTTAGCAGCGGATTTCGCTTTGGCCTCAATAGTGGCACCGAAATTCAGCTTAGTAGTTAATTTAAGGCCAAGTAGTTCGAGGTGGTCCGAAATTGCTAAAGATACATTCTGGAAAGCAGGAGCCAAGATAAAAGGGCTCCTTTTGGCTGTGAATAAACACGCCTGTGTCTTGGAAGCGTTAAACCTGACCAAGTTGGCTTCGCCCCACTCGTCAACGGCCTTCAAGGTCAGGTTCGTTCGCTCAACCAAAGCTTCCCTAAAGGATTCGGTCTCTCCACTAGTAGTTTGGGCCTCAGGAATATATCTCTCAGTCACCGTGCTGTCGTCTGCATACCCAAAGATACCGGGCTTCAGCAAATCGTTTATATGCAGCAAAAAGAGGGTAGCTGAAAGAACTGAACCCTGAGGCACTCCGGCATTAATTGCAACGCGATCCGATGAGCAACCATCCACTACGACCCTAATAGATCGCTGCCTCAGGAAATCAGAAATCCAAGAGCACAAACCAGCAGAGATTCCGTACGCAGAGAGCTTGCCCAGAAGGCCGTCATGCCAAACCCTATCAAAGGCCTTGGAAATGTCGAGAGACACGGCGAGAGCTTCGCCGCGTTTCTCGATGGCCTCGCTCCAAATGTGGGTAGCGTACACTAGAAGGTCCCCAGTAGACCGCTTTCGGCGGAAGCCGTATTGCCGGTCGCTGAGGAGATCGTTACCTTCAAGATACGCAAGGAGCTTGTTATTCAATACACGTTCCATAATCTTGCAGAGTATGGAAGTGATTGCAATGGGACGATAATTCGATGGGTCCGCACGGCTACCCTTCTTAGGCACAGGCTGCACGTTAGCAAGCTTCCACGCTTCGGGAACTTTTCTCGACTTTAGGGAAAGACGAAACAGGCGCGTCAAAACAGGAGACAACTCAGGGGCACACGTTTTTAAAACGACTGCTGGGATACCAACGGGACCACTAGCCTTATTCACATTTAGACAGCGTAGTGAAAACAGTTAAGCTGCAAACGAAATTCAATGTGCAAAGGTGAATCCTAGTGGTATCCACATACGTTGTACCACTTGTTACCTGTTCTCTCTTATCACTAGGCGCGCTCAGATACAGCGAATGTGCCACTATATCGCCATAATCGAACTATTTGCTAAAAAGAAAGGTATGCTAAATATAAAATTTTAACTTGCTATGAATTTGTTATTGACATGATATTCGTATGTCAGTAAAACATCCAACCAATTGTAATACTTATACTAAGACTCACTGAACTTAATTCCATAAAGTCATACCGTTTAGTCTTACTATAATATACCTTATCAAGTCTATATATGTTTTATTTTATGTATGTGTATAATGTGTTATAATTTTCCTTTTTTCTATTTTATTTCAATCGATGTTATACTCTTTATTTAAATGTCGTTTAAAAATATCAATGAGCAATTAGCGGCTATATTTATATTTTTAGTAACAGCCGTAATGATCCCTGTTTCTAACAGTGTCAAGCTATTCGATATGAAATAAAACTCATATCAATAACAAATGATATTCTGCGAATTAGCCCCACACTGCTCGCGTTAATTTCCTGGTACAATGAAAGCGTGTCGCATACAGTGCGCGAGCGGTCGTTATAAAGGTTGGGATGAGGGCTAACATGGCAAAGGCCAAAGGCATACTATAACAAGCGCTTTTTTCAGACTGATTACGAAAACGGGCGATACACTTTCGAGTGCCAGCACGGCGACGTCGAGTGCTACGGGAACATGTTGCACGCTTGCGCGATACATGTCGCGCGCAACAACACTAAAGCTGCACTGTTTAACGCGTGCATCATGGAGCGGACCAACGACTATAACACGCTCAACTATCTCGTCAACGAGGTTTGGATTTGAGTTTCAATTGTTTCACGAGTTACCCAGTTGCTTTATGTCTAAGGAATAAATTACCTAATTCAATCTAAGCCGTCGTACAGATCTGTCACATCATATACCTCTACATAAATAAAAACAATGATTTTAATTAAAATTTGTTATATCTTAGATTTAATTTTAGTAGTGCATCAAATACTAACAATTTCATATTCAATTCGTTTCGATTTCGAGTTGTCTTGTCATAAATACATTAGGTATTTATTCGGAAATATATCAATTTCTATTAAGTTTACTAACTTGATTATGTCATATGACTAAGTATACATTAATAATATATAGGTAATATTTTAGTTGTATTACAATAACACACGGTATGTTTTAATTTCAGTGTGGCTACAAGTACAATGTTTCTGCAAACGCAATATGGGAGACCATGAACACGGGCAGAGGAGCTTTACTTCTAAAGGGCTACGGGGACGAGACGCATTCGCTACGACCACGCTACGTGCCCTACGTAGTGCTCGACGGAGCTGAAGCAGATTCCATCACGACGAACCATCTCGGCTACTTCGTCTGTAGACTGCTCAATCCGAGGCTCAGTGCGTGCGATGCTGCGTTATAAAGGGTTCTCGAGAACTAGGATGACGAGACGAACGCTGCGATTACGTGCTCTGCGTAGTGCTCACCACAGCTGAAGCAAGTCTGCTGTCTGCGACCAACACGACTAATAATATCGGTTACTTCGTCTGTAGACTGCTCGATCCGAGTTTGGGTTCCCGATATGCTTTGTTAACGTGTGGAAATCAGGGCCACTGCCCTACGTGGCCCATCACAAAGTTGTATCGAGTTCAGTTTAAAATAAAAAGTTGTGCATTCATAATGTATATAATAAATGAGACTGTAACTATTTATATGTTATTTTAATTTCAATTGGTCGGGTATTTTTCATGTGTTACCAGTCACCACGCAGTCACGACGCGATAGGTGAAAAAAGGGACACCATCCTATATCCCTTCTGCGCGTCAGTTATTACGAAATAGAAAGTACATTATGATACATGTGCAGTGTAGTTTCAGCTCACACGCACAATAAAGTAACGCATAACGTCGCCTATGAAGCTTTACAACAGACCATTTCAGAAAAAAAACCTATAAAATAACATGTCCCTCACACACACTCGCTGTATGTTTATTTCTGCTGCTGAACTTTTCGTGGTTTTAGGGGTCGTATTTTTCTAGAAAATCATATCATAAATAAAATGTATCTACAAACAATTACCCTATTATAAAAAACCTAACATAAGGTGTCGCCGGCAACGGATAATTTTATAATTCTAACATTAAAGTATAAGTCAAGTTATTTATTTCATTTTAAAATATGCGCCTCTTATCTAACACAACACATCAAACTTGTAAGTAGGGCACAAGATTCACTAAATCTGTCTAATTTCAAAATTTGCACTATTTTGGTAATTTAAAATGAAATCTCGAATGTTGATGCGTTACTTGCGATTAATAAACATAAAGGAAGTATATAAAAAGTATATAATTTGAATCAAATACTAATATAAGTTTTAAACAAAACTCTTTTCAATAAAAAATAAAATAACAGGATATCTGATCATACATTGATTCATTCAACTAGGTATTTTATTTATTTATTGTTTATTGACTTGACAGGTCTGGCCTAATGGGTACTGACCCTGCCTATAAAGCTGACGGTCCTGGATTCGAATCCCAGTCAGGGTATTTATTTGTGTGATGAGCACAGATATTTGTTCCTCAGTCATGGGTGTTTTCTATTTTTAAGTTTATGTATATTATATATGTATATCGTTGGCTGAGTACCCGCAACACAAGCCTTCTTAAGCTTGCCGTGGGGCTCAGGCAATTTGTGTAAGAATCTCCTGGAATTTTTATTTATTTATGTTATTATTTATTTATTCAGAAACACAATAAGGTTGTATACATTAAGAGTACTTAAAAGGTTTTGTTGTTGTTGTACAAGTTGTTGTATTTTATATAAACGAACACACATGCGGCTATATTTTCCCATATGCGGCATGTGCGTTTAACTAAGCTTTAGGTATTACATTTTTTATGCTATTTCACAATAGCGTAATAAAAAAAAATACGTGTATACAACACTAAAAACATTACTTAAATAATATCATTACAACGTATCTTAAAAATATTACAAATTTCAGGCGTGCTCGAAGTTTTCACACGTGTTAGAGTGTTAAGTATTCGTACAGCAAAGCCTATTATTGGTATTAGTATTTAGTATTAGTCACCCTCTTTGTTTAATTTGTGTTGAGTTTAGATTACTCTGATTAGGTAAGATTGTCCCTTAGAAAAAGAAAGGTGACAGGCCCAAATAGGTACAATAGCTGAAATTTGAAAAAAGGTTTAAACTTACATATCTTAAATGAATTCCACAAAACAATCTAGGCTTATGTTCCATCCATTGTACCTAAATATTCAATCACTCAAAATGTCACTCTCAAATGTGTCATTTTTACGAGGGTGTACGAAGAAGTGTTATACAGGTCAATGTGAGTAAGACACTAAATACCTATGAGATAATGGAGGAAATTGGTTGGTAGACGGTCTTTCCAGATAGACGGTCTTATCCACATTGACCTTAAGCAAATAAGTTCCGATGAAAGATAAGATTCCGAGAAGATATTTAAATCGAAAGAAAAATAGAAAAAATTGACTCGCAGCGGGACTCGAACCCACAACCACTGGATCCACGGTTGTGGGTTCGAGTCCCGCTGCGAGTCAAATTTTTCTATTTTTCTTTCGATTTAAATATCTTTGATATGCTAGCAGACGTTTCTGCTTAATATAAAAATAAGATTCTGAGAAATTAAATTGGACTTAATTACAATAAATGTTCGGGTAAATAAATTACAATAAAATACAATTCGGGATCATAAAAATAAGTGTCTGTAAGTAAGTTAGTAGTAGTAAGTAGTTTTGGACAACGGTTACCTTACGATGAGCCTAGGTGCGTAGAAAAATCCAGGACAAACGTCAACAGTTACAATAAAGTGCGATAACGTATGCAAAGGTATTCGATGTGTCTTGTGACATAAGTAGTTAGTCACACTGTAAGAATAACCTACCTACTAACACTACACGTGTTTTCGTTATCTAAATAAATCTAATTTGTAATTGGCTAAAACATATATAAGTACTAATATATATTAATTCTCAATCATACAACTCCGACAACGCAAGTGGTCATATTGCAAGTGTTTTTGACAAGAGTTTTATTATGTATTTAAAGTTTTTATTAAGCTTGGTTGCTGTTAGTTTTGCTTTCAGCGCCGGTATGTACCTATCAGATATATTTGAATTTAAGCCGTCCGTAATCGGACAGCAGTATTAATTAATTTATTTTTTATTGCACAAAAGAAAACTAAATGTACAAAAGTCGAGCTTAATGCCATCAAGCATTCTCTACCAGTTAACCTTAGGGCAAATCAGAAAAGATTGAGACGATACAACTAAGACGAAAGCTGAACAAAATTAAAATCAAAATTAACAGGATAACTATAATTATCATACTAATCCATATATAAGCAATATTGACGTGATAAATATAATAAATACTTAAACATACAGTTAGTATATGTATACTATCTATAAACAGGCAGGCTAGCAGGTAGCCGAGCAGCCAATCGACTGTAGAAACGTTATCGAAATGATGTGTTGGAATAACAATCCAACACATATTTTTCCTCTTAATTATGCTGTGTTAGTAAACTTTTAATAAGTTAAAGAGTTTTACGAACCGATTTCATTTCTATTAAAAAAAATCGAAGACTTCCCTTTATAAAATTAAGTAGAGAGAAGTGAAGCACCATATAAAACAGATTACAAATTCGAATAATTATTCGATACCGACATTTCCGTAGGTCTACTACCTCAATTATTGTTTCCCATCACTGTAGCTTTATTTTTTTACTTGCTCCTGTTTTCTTTGGTATCTTTTAAGAACATCACTGTAATGAAATATAAGTAGTTTAAGACATCCTGATAATAAATGACGGCACACATCATCATTTGCAACTATTCTTTTTTCAGAAATGGACTGGGAGAATTTTTCAGAATTACTCACTCATAATAATCGTAACTTCAAAGTAAGTCGTGTAATTAATATTTTTAATAGTTTCTATATACTATAACTAATGCTACATTAGGATCGTATGATTCACATGATTTAAATAAAAGTGTACTTTCTTGGTTTAAAACTAAAACTTAACCTATATATGTGTTGCTTGCAATATATTGAAATCTTACAGTAGTTATTATATTTAAAAATTCTTAGAAAAACATAAAACAATTGCGTACGCTTTTTTTTACAGATCAATAGAAGTGGAGAAAAGGTTGATGTCAGATTATATTATGAGTGTCTATGTCCATATTGTATAGATTTCTACATAAATTCTTTAAATACAACCGTAGCAGAACTCGGAGCATACATAGATCTCAAGACATATCCTTATGGAAATGCTGTGGTGAGTCATTCCTGCATCCAAAAATTAGCAGTCCAATTAAGATTTCTAATTGCCCCCATTAGGCTAACAGCAGTGAATAATACTGAAGACCGGGCGAAATATATTTAAAAATCTGGATTTGCCCACACATGTAGAGCATTCTTAGAAAACTCTCACTTTTTAGTGTGAGGATTGAAACTGTTACATTGTCAAAATATTTACTTATTTCTTTCAATAGAGTATGAAACTTATTAAACTATACAAACACATCTCAACTTGACAAAAAATATTATAAAACCTATATTTAGTTCATTCAACTACTATTCGTATACTAACTATATTTTTCAGAGGACAGAAGTAAATGGAAAGACAGTTATGAAGTGCCAGCATGGCCCCAAGGAATGTTACGGGAATAAGCTGCACGCGTGTGCTATCGACCAACTCAAGAACACTGCTCAGGCCGTGTACTACGTCTCATGTATGATGGCAGGACAGTATGGACGGGGCTCTACTGATAATGACGCTACTGAAGTATGTGTAACAGTGAGAATATATTATATAATATTTACTAGACCTACTGCAAACTCCAAACGTTTAATATACGTTATACTTTTTTTACATATATACAAGACTGACCAGCGTTTGACCTCAGTCGCACCTGATGATAAGTGTGACGACAAGGTCGAGGATGCAGCACGCTGGTTCAGTAACAGCCTATTCACTCTTGCCTTGAAAAGACCCAAATTATATCTTACCGTGAATACAGACGAAGGGAATAATAAAATAATAATTGTAGAATACTACTCCGTGCTGGTGTTGCGGGGACAACTTTAATAGTTTAATAGTATTCTTTAATAGTCTTCAGATTTACAGTAAACTGAATGAACTGATTTTAACAAAAATACTAAAAAGGTGTCCCGGGTTTATATTGTATGATTTCCTAAATTGTTCGCTCGTGACAGGTGCTCGAAGAAGCTTATAACCAGACCGGAATTATAATTATTACATATTTATTACCTAATGTTCTGTGTGTCTTACAATGTGTTTTTTTAGAAGGGATTCTCATGAAAACTGTGTTCATAGACCAACAAAATCATACTGAAAAGGGACAGAATAAATATGTGTCGGATTTCAATTTTTTATTGTTTTAATTAATGCATCTCCTATTTTCAGTGTGGGAAAGTAATGGGAATCAATGCAAAGGATATCATCGATTGTGCTAAAGGTAAAAAGGGCGAGGAGCTAGTAGAATATTACGGAGAAGAGACCGACAAAGATGTTCCAGACAAAAAGGGGGTCCCGTGGCCGCTAGTCAACGGAAAGTTCATCGGCGATACGGACCTTGCAGTTGCAATTTGTAAGGAATTAAAAAATCCACCGCCCCAATGTAAGCAATAGTGAACTAAAGTGAAAGGATTAGTTGATTATCTCGCGCTTCTATCACAGCTTTATAAATATAACTAAATTATAATATTTTATTCAAAATACTTATTTATAATCACTAAAAATAATACGTAAGAGGTATTTAAAATATTGTACAATATGAAAATAAGTTATTTGAAAGTGTTTTTTTTTCGATCCTCAATAGAATAACCCAACCAATCAATGCTTACATGATTCATAATTACACGATGTACTAGAAATGTTTTATTTAGCTATACTTTATTTATATAAAAAGTTTAGGTAAGTTAGAAAATGGTGTATATTTATTTAAATTTAATTTTCTGCAATTTACAGATTTCTTTGTAAACGCTTTGTTATTCGAACACAGCAGTTACAAATGTGTTATGTTTCTTTATCTTGCTGTATATATTATTGTAAAAAATAATTATTTTACCGTATACATTACAAAGGTCGGCAACGCGCTTGTGACTCCCTTGGTGTTGCGGGTGCCCATGGGCGACGGTAATTGCTTACCATCAGGCAATCCGTCTGCTCGTTTGCCACCTTTTGTCATAAAAAAAAAAAGTGATTATATTTTTCAAAGACATTTGACATCACAAAGACGACCGGCCTAGTGGGTAGCAGTGGCGGCCGATTCCCGACGGTTTGACTAACTTTACTGCAGTTCAACGGTTTTCCTTGGGCTCAAGAAGAGAAGGCTAAAAAATATCGGCTACGTCTTGCCTAAGAAAAAAAATGGCGCGCCGCTACTAGTGGGTAGTGACCCTGCCTATGAAGCCGATGGTCCTGGGTTCAAATCCCAGTCAGGGCATTTATTTGTGTGATGAGCACAGATATTTGTTCCTGCGTCATGGATGTTTTCTATGTATTTATCTATTATACATATATATCGTCTTCTAGTATCTACAACACAAGGCTTACTGAGCTTACCGTAGGCCTAGGTCGATTTGTGTAAGATTGTCCAGAAATATTTATTTTTATTTATTTTATTTTACATTTACCTATTACTAAAACTCAAAATTCACCATACGTGTGTGAAGGTATTTCCATTAACATTCTTTAATATAAATGTGATGGTTGCATTGTATTTATTTGCACCAATTAAGTAAATACTTACATTAATTTAAATTGTCAAGAATGCAATTTGACAAATCCATGACATATGCGACTAAAAAGGTCAAATGTTAAATTACAACAATATCCGCTTTAGATGATAATAATTTTAAGTTTCGACTCTATAAACTCTTGTTCTACGTCCATATCTATTTCTGCTATGACTTGTCCGAGCACTGTATGATTAGGTTTATGTGGGACTAGAATCATGTCAAATTGATAGCTAAGACTTGCAAATCGCTAGCTATCAGAGGCGCTACCGCGAAAAACGATTATCGTATATTTCCGGCATCTTTCTCTTTTACCCCAAGTAAGACGTCATGAGAGTGACGCAGACAATCGTCTGAAATTTACGAATATCGTTTTTGGCGGTAGCGCCTCTGAGTCTAGAGCTACGATACGGCCACACATTTGCACGAATAGCGAAACGAGATGAAACACGAGCACGCGTGTGTACGCGAACGTCTTGCTACTCGTCTCTTCCTCGCATCACCATTCGCACACTCGAGTCGGAGGTCTTTCGGGCGCGAGTCAAAGCAAACGAGCAGTACCCTCACCATGAGTTTTGACATTGACGTTTTCGATAACGAGTATCGAGTTTACTATCTGTGCATCTCGCTTGTACTATTTTAGTGTAGTGTACATTAAGACGAATTACTAATTCGTTACTAATTATCAGTGATAATTAAGCGTGTAAAATAGTAATTTTAAACTAAAACGGGTTTATGATATATATTTCCTAGATTGAATGCATGTGCTAAAAATTCGAAACTTATTGTCATAGGACCTTTAGAAGATACCTAACTGAAGAATCATCCTTAATCGTTTATAACTCGACCCTTGTTCTTCCAAGTATTAAATTCTGGTCGGAGCCAACCCACAATTCTGGCCATTATGAAGTAATTTCAACTTAATATATCTCTCGCATAATTTTTAGTGTCATAATTCATCATTTGGCATAATCTACTTTTTCATTATCAGAACTTCTAAGGTTTACTGACTGCATAGTATTTTATGTTAGGTTAGGTCGGTTTTTAATAATTTTGAAAATATAATATGTTCAGAAAATTATCGCATTATGACAAATGATAAAAAAGATGAGTTAATGACAATCGATAACTATGCGACCTGATTTGTTGACTGCATTTTATTCACAAGAGAGCAAAGTAATGTTTTACAAATATTTTTTTGCTGTTAGTTGGGTTGGATGCATTTAATTTTAATTGATGATTTTGAATGATAAATGAATGATAATAATATTTTTAGCAAATGTTAATGTTTAGAGTTTTCCTTGCGGTAGTCGGGTCTCAATATTAGCATGATAAGGTAAATAATAACTTTGCTCTCTCGTATAACAAATAACTATTGATAGCAGTCAGGGGATACCTCTTGTAGGTAATTGTATTTTCCGATGTACAAGGTCTCCCGACAGTAATCAAAATAAAACGTAAACAATACAAACGACGCAATGTGTAGGTACTATACCTTATCATTCAAACATTTTTTGTATTGTGTGAGTGGAAAAAGTAGACATGTCTATATACATGTTTATGATTGCGTACGACAGGAAATTTTGTATTCCTATTTTAATTGATCATATAAATTTTTTTTTTGCTTTTTGAGTAACCTATAACGGAAGTGGTGTTACGGGGAAAACCATCCAGGGCCCTGAGTGTAAGTTTTTAACGTAATGTTACTTTACGTCACACTGGGCGGTAAGAGAGTTTTACCGCCCTAGAGCGCGACGGAAAATCTCACTTTACACCCAGATGAAGAGGTAAAACTATGTACACACCACGGGCGATAATAAAGAAGGCCTCAAAGCGCATGTTTATGGCCCTCACCTCTCGTTCGGGCCACAATTACCCGCGATCTGAGCCATTCTATGATTTACCGCCCTGAGTACGTAATATACTATTACCATTAGTGTTTCCCATATAAATAACATAATCGCTTACGCGTTCGAGAAGTTTTTTTACGTGAAAAGTAACTTACACTAGAGCCTCTGGATACGCTATCGGCAAATCAAAGAAAGTTACGAAAGTTATACATTTATGAATGTAATTTTGGTAAGGAAATTAATTACACTGTAAAAGTTACTTAAGTAATTTAGGTACAGTCAGCAGATAAAGTTGCTAAGCAGGCGCGGTATTCAAAATGGGCTTGACAAGACTTTATAGTTAAGAGAATAAGAGCGTGTCAAGATCATTCTGACCACTTGGCTCGCTTAGAAACTTCAGCTACTTAATGTACGCCAATTATGAAATTCATCCAGATATCTAGCTACGAAGTATAAGTGAAAGTACTTAAGTTTAAGTAGATAACTTAAAATTCCCAACCTGTTATCTTATGCGCAAGACTAGGAACCCTAATGGTTATGGTACCAAGAAATTAAAATATATTGATGGCGATGTAACTTCACAAACACTTGTATTGTAGTAACGGACGATGAGCCATTTTTAGTTATTACAATAAATCCCAATTTATATTTCTTTTTGTTCGATGAACCCCACACTGAACATGCCCAATATGTTCCGGCTCGGTTGTCACTCCTATTAAATTCTCACGTTCGAAGGGAGACTTAGACAAGCAGAATTCCATATAATTAAGAACAGGAATGTTAAAGTTATATATTAAAAAACCACGTCGGTAACTCGGAGGCCTATTAAAACTATACATACTTAAATATCAAGACATCACTCGCATATATACGTCTCGTTCATACACATGTCGATACTTATCGATAAGAGGGAAACGCACACAAACCATCTATTTGTACAGAGCATTTGACAGACAGCAAATACCTACCTATAAATATAACTTTACCAGCGACAGAATTATCATTCATATGTCACTTGCGCGCAAGTCAACGGTCAGACGGTGCGCAAACGCTCAAAATGTTATCGTATACCAAGTGGTTCTTTTGTTTATTGGCTATTAGCTTTGTTGATAGTGTTGGTATGTATTATGATATTTATGATTTTAAACTTTCATATTTTTTATACCTTACATAATATATAAACGTGTATTGAAATACCTTATGTTATGATTTATGTAGTATCAAAATTTTTGACAATAAGCGGTCATGGTTAAATTGTAATAAAGAAATTAATATTTCGGAGGCAAGGAAGATCGACATAGCTCCAAGTTTAGCAACGCATTTATTTATAAATCAATAGGTAGGGTATGACCAGAGGGCTGGTTCATTCCTTGCCCAGCGCATAGGCATCGCTATTCAGCGTGGCAACTCCGCCAGCCTTCTGGGCACCCTTCCGTCAGGCTCCGAGCTAGAGCCAGTTTTTTATTTGTAAATATTAAATAATATTTATTTTTTTAAGTTACATTTAGTTTTAATTGAATTGTATATGTTTATCTTTTTGTGTGTTTAATAGAATTAACCATATAGGTAGGTCTGTAGAGAAAGTGGAATTGTTTTTGCCTATTCGCGATTCTGCACAATTTGAATTCCACACAACTCAGTTTGAGCACATGCATAATGCTTCACCATCATTATTTCTACGCCATCTTATATATTTAAGATGTAGAACCCCTATGGTATGGTATGTTATTGTGTACAATAGGTACCAATCCCATTAAAATAAATTTCATATAGGGGACGATTGGGCACGCGAGAGGTTAGGCATCACTTTGAAAACATGTCCATATCCTCTATGTAAGTACGTTTAGATACTATGCCTACAATTTACAGAGTTCTCTAATATATAAACATAAGAAGGGAAAATAAACATACAATGTTATTCCCAAACCTCTCGACTGCCCATTGTTCCCATACCTCGCCAAAATATACCCCAATTACACGTTATAATTCTAATTTCTATAATTACAATTATTACCTTCAGTGATCGACTCATGGCACCCGGATATCAAGATTGTGGAACAATATTATGACTACCAAGTAAGACTACTTATTTCCTTCCTTTTTTTTTTATGACAAAGGTGGCAAACGAGCAGACGGATTGCCTGATGGTAAGCAATTACCGTCGCCCATGGGCACTCGCAACACCAAGGGAGTCACAAGCGCGTTGCCGACCTATTAGTGGGTTGGAGCTCTGGGAACCTTATTCACCATCAGGAACAAAACACTACATACCTTTCTAAAGCGTTATATTATGTTTAACCATTGCGTTTTTTTAAATAGCTGTTTGCTTCTTTCAGATGGTAACTGCAGAAAAAGTGGATATAAAAGTGTATTACGAGTGCCTTTGCCCTGACTGCACATTATTTCATATAGAAGTTTTAGATGACGTGTACAAAAAAATTGGATCCTACATAGACCTAAAAATATATCCATATGGAAATGCTCAGGTAGGTCAAACATCTTTAAGGATATATATGTTTTAATAAAGCTTTGTGTGATTAAGTTGTGATAAGAGGGTCAGACATTACGTCAATGTGCAAAAAACTTATCATCTGGGATTTTAACTTACAGCGTTGGCCGCTTTGCGCAATATTGGAGGAAAACCACTTGATTTAGGTAAAAATGTGTTTATTCCGCGAGCGAGATTATTCTCGTTATCTCGTTATTCTTGTTAGGTTGTTAGGAACGTCGAATAATTGAGGTGTAAATTAACTAGGGTAAATCGCCAGTTACTGGCCACCTTTCAATAACTGGCCACCATATACTGAAAATGGACTCTATTTACCTATAAACAGAATGCATTTAAGTATAAGGTGGCCAGTAATTGAAGGGTGGCCAGTAATTGAAACCCCGTTTGAAAATGTGTTCTATTTATAGGTAAACAGAATTCATTTTCAGTATAAGGTGGCCAGTTTTTGAAAGGTGGCCAGTAACTGGCGATTTACCCTAGTTGTTTCTATAGCAATATAAACAACCAGTTAAGTTATAAAAACGTAGAATATTTACTTTACATACGTTGTAATGACCCCCCTTACATTATACCTTCATGTTAAGTAGGTCACGCCAGCATCAATAGAGTAGCCTATGAAACAACAATTCAAAAGTTGGTTGCTGTACCAACTTTTTACCGATCAGTTACTTTTCCATCTCATAAAGTCACCTAATCTTACTAAAGGTTAAGCGGCGACTTTGTGTGTGAACTATGTGTGTGATGTTCATTGGTTGTTAACATTTTAGAGAACACAAAAAAACGGTAAGACCGTAATAATCTGCCAGCATGGGCCAGACGAATGCTATGGCAACAAGCTGCACGCATGCGCTATCGACATACTGAAGAATGTATCTCAATCAGAGTTCTACAACTCCTGTATGATGCAAGCTTTGTGGGGAGGCTCTGGATCTACTGATATGGACGCTACTAATGTGAGTCTGCTAATTATCAGATATGACTTAAATACAAATAATGAATAAGTAATACATTAAGTTACAGAAATTACGGCTTCCTCGCACAACGTATCACCATTGCGATACAACGAGGAAATGCCGCCAGCATCCTTGGTACAATGCCTCAAAGGCCTGATTTAGATTTTATACTGTAACTAGTTAAGTACCCATACAAATAATTACTATCTGTGGTTTCTGTATTCAACTGTATTCGTAATCCATGCCGTAAACTTATTAAACTGTGCTCTTAAATAACCATTTCTGGTTAAAAAGTAGGCGAATTAATTTTAACCCACGAATCAAATCAACCACAGCCTTATACTTTCTTACACTTCATAAATAGATCATTCATTAGTGGATAAGGTATTCTTTTTATAACAGTATTATTAATTTTAGTTTTATTTTTTACCATACGAGTAGTTCCATTTAGTTTTATTTTATTTCTGTTATTAAATATTAAAATAGTTTTAAATATTATTTACAATGTGTACCTACGTGTATTTCAATAAAAAAATATAAATAATTAATTAATACATTATAACTTATTTTAGTTTAGGGGAGAGTGGGTTACAGTGGATAATGGGTCACAGCGAATTTTTAGAAATTACTTTGCATTTTGGTACTATAAGTACAAGCAAATTGTCCATTAAGTTGGCTCTTATCACGCCTTGCGTGTGCCAATCTAGAAAAGACACCAGGTTCAGAACAAAAAATCGTAGATATGAGCTTCGGCCACCTAGGAAAGGTAAAACTAGTTTTTTACGATTTTTTTAAATATCCCTAATTTGTGTACGGTTCCCGATTGTGAAGTCTTTAATTATTTTTTTTATATATTAACAATGGATTTACTCCCTCGTGTCCCTTGTTTACTCTCAGGCCGAAAAACGTATTTTCTTTGATTTTTTTTCCACGGCTACACATAACGGGGAAGAGTGGATCATTTTGAGTTGGGGTACAGTGGATCAAAGAGAAAATGTGTCTTAATTTTTTTTCACTTTCTTTAATGAGAAGAAGTCGTAAAATTGGAAATAAACCACCATTATAAGACATCCTACAAAAGCAAAAACATCTGCTACTGAAACTTTGACCTGAATATTAAAAATAAGATAACAAGATATAACTCACTAAAAGAAATAAGAACCACAATTATGTTCATAAATACGAAATATATCGTCAAACTTACTACGATACATAGACGTCTGAAGACTTAATAATACAACCGCTCAAACACTTTAGTGTAATCGCACATTGATCCACTGTTACTCGCACACGGGGAACAGTGGTTCACGTTCCACTTTTTTTTACACCCTACCAAATTTGTGTTTTAGACTTAACTACAAGTTCTCTCGATGTTGCGTTAAGCAGTTAGATAGTTACCCTAGGCTAAGAAAAGTAAACTGAATAAATTTAAGTAAAAATGATGCAGCTACAACTCTTAGAAAAAAAAGTGTTCCACTGTAACCCACTCTCCAATACTCAAACTGAGCACTAAGAATCGTAATAAATGGATGTGGTTTTGTAGGTACATTCTGTCGAGATAAAAATGATGACAATATTTTTTTTGAAAGCCCACATTACACTGTATTTTGTTTTTTTTTTTTAATATAAATTGTTTATTTATACTTTTACTTGTTAGAGAGCTGATGGCCTGTTTGATGTAACGCTAGGCCAGCAGTAAGACCGTGCCACTCCGGAGGTCGCACGTTCAAACCCCAGCGGATGAGTTTTCAGAAGTTATGAAAAAGAAGCAATTTACCTAATACTTACCAGTCGCTTTTCGGTGAAGGAAACATCGTGAGGAAACCGGACCGATCCCAATAAGGCCTAGGTTACCCTGGCAGTTGAAAGGTCAGATGGTAGTCGCTTTCATAAAACTAGTGCCTACGCCAATTATTGGGGTAAGTTGCCAAGCGGACTCAGACTCCCAAGAGCCGTGGCAAAATGCCGCGATAACGCGAGGAAGATGATGATGATATAATTATACTTCTTCATCAGGTATATTAGGTTATTCTCGCAAGAACTATTTGCTATTAAAAATATGATTATTATTTTAATTCCAGTGTGGACAGTCAATGGGGATTGATGCAAAGCCTATCATCGAATGCGCTAAAAGTGAAAAAGGCGAAGAACTTTTAGAATATTACGGAAAAGAAACCGACAAGCTGGACAACAAAACATACGTGCCCTGGGTACTGGTGAACGGAAAACACTTCGAAATTAATGGCAACCTCATGAAGACAGTCTGCGCGGCGCTGGCCAGTCCGCCGCCGCCGTGTGCGGAATATTACCCTTAACTCATTATTGTCTTTTTTCTCTTATAGTACTTACATATATGCAAAGTAACGGTGCAGGTCATACTGCAACCATACGAGCTTCAAAACATTAGCAGCAGAGAATCTGGGTATTTCGAATCAAGGGGCTCCGTAATGTACAGTAAAGGGTAGCCACAATAGATATCTCCAGGTCGAAATGCCAAAAATAATAAACTGTGCATATCTGTTACCTTTTCTTACCTTTTTTCTTTCTTAAATTGATACAATCTTGTACTAACTGCTTCTTCAAAACACTATTTAATATTTCACTATTATAAATGCATTTCTAAATGTAATATACTTAATAAACCTATTCATGTTTTTTTTTTTGTTTAGTTGAAAATATTATTGAAGTGAAGTTGCATACACGACTACACGTCAAACATAAAATTATACCAACTTATACACGATGATTTCTGCGTCGTGACGTCGTGAGCCAGAACTAGTTATTTATTGTAACTCTGTAACTGGTCAATATGGTGTGATAGTTTTTGATTAAAACAACGTTTATTGTCTTTTCTTGGTTTTTCAATTAAGTAATAAAATCTTGCACTAAACAAATTATGGTCACCCTAAGCCTGATATACACAGTATATGAACTATTATGGGAATTAAACGACAAGAGACACATTGGGTAAGGTGACACAATTGTAAACATTTTTTTTTTTTCTACAGATCTCATAGGTGAAGATTATTATGTGAATCATTCATTAATCCTTCCCTTGTGTCGTGCCTTGTCCTCTTGCCCCATGACCCCGCAATCATCCTGATTATTAAGGTTTGGTTTGACTGTTACATGACAATATTCAGGTTCAATAGAAAAGAAAAATAATGTAATTAAATATAGTGGACTGACAACTGAATTTCTAAGTAAAGAAGCATTTGACAAATTACAAATTCCTTTTCACTGAATGTAGGTAATTATCGCATATTCAAATATGCTAAACAAGAATGTAAGTAACAAATGTATGCGTCTTCAATGATAATGACACCATGATTGTTTTTTAAAAGTGCGTAATTGCGAAGCTATAAAAATAAATGGCTTAGTTTACCAGTTTTAGTTATATATTTTTTTCTTTTTCTATTGACCCCGAATATATATACGAGATATTTCATACTTTCGATAACTTAAAAAGTACCATAGTATAAGTAGGTACCTTACATCATTATCATCATCATATCTGCCAAAGACGTCCACTGTTGGCCATAGGCGTCCCCCAAAGCGACTCACAATGACCGGTTTTGCGCCATTCTTCGCTGACCCTGTTACTACACTGGCCGCAGCCATAACCAGGGTATGGTGGGCCACCAGGGACCCGAGGCCATGACTTTAATGTGCCTAGAATAGGGGTAAATGCCATAATTTGCACCAGACTCCAGGTAGAAATAGATATTTATCTTATCCGTCCATAATATGTTGGAAACTGCATTGGTAAGTTCCCCGTATAATCTGTAGGCATGTACTATTTTTAATGAATCATAATAATTGCATAAAGATTCTCCGAAATTACAAACGAATACCTAAGTCTACAGACAGTTAATATAATGAATACCTACATCATAATTGACGTACAGTCCAAGACTTTAATTGTTGAGCCACTTACGGTTCATGCGAGAGACTTACGGTTCACAAAAGAGAGTTTTGTTTAGTACTTAATACATGAATTGCCCAATGTAAAGTGAACTCTAAATGGCTCAACATTTAAAGTCCCTGGCAGTACTATGATCACGAGGTAATTATGAAATAAGCGAATGGTATATCAAGCTCTGTAACGTGACAATGGCAACCTCTTGATTAAATGTCGTGTGAATTCTGGATGTGGATGAATTATAATTACAATTATTTTTATTATTATGCAGAAACGTCTGCTAGCGAATTTCTTCGATATTTAAATCGAAAGAAAAATAGAAAATTTTACTCGAAGCGGGACTCGAACCCATTCCAGTGGTTGTGGGTTCGAGTCCCGCTTCGAGTCAATTTTTTCTATTTTTCTTTCGATTTAAATATAATTACAATGTTTCTAGAGCACTGCGCACAGTCTACCGCTTTGCAATAGAATGTCGTAAGGCGCTTCAGAACTTGGCATCTAAATGATAGTGCTAAGAGATATTTATAAGTATTTGCTTTAGCCATAATAGTAGGAGCATTGTCAGTTGACAGACCTCCATTTTAATTTCTAAGTTACCAATGTTCAGTTCATTTAAACTATTAAGAGGTTTATTTCTAAATTATATTTTACGTATACCGTATACCGTATCCACAACCAACAACAATTACCTATATTAAATTGAAAACGGCACTTGTTACCTATATATTTAAGATACCTATATTCAAAAGCTTTACAAAATAAATGTCATTTGAATTTGAGTAAACGAATGCATTTGTAAAAGGATGAGGAAGTAAACACAAAACGATCAGTTGATGATGAAAGTAGTTAACATATTCGCTGCCACCCCCTCCAAAAATGTATGGAAATGAACGCATATGTGCGTTGCGTTGGTGGCAGTGAGTGCGTTAATTTGATAAAATTAATAAATTATAATATTAATAATGCTTGATTCTATTACTTAAATTTCAAACAAATTTGTTACTTTACAATTCTTAAAACTAAAATTTATACCCTTGGACATAATAACATTAAGATAAAATGCATTTGGCAATAATATCAGGAGGTAAAATAATCTGTTAATACTCTGTTAATTCTCTTAAATATTAATTATTACGTACTAAAAGTTAATAAGTAATTAGGGTTTCTGTTCTGTAATATTGCTTTGACACAATTCACGGAGCAATGTACCTAATATAGGTAGATAAGTTGAAAGGCAAGTTGCAGCCACTGCCGTAGATGAATCATGTAGAAAACTTGCTGTTATGACTAACAGAGGCAGGTTACTGGTTGTAAAAGTATACTTTAGTCATTCGGATACAATGGACAGAGCCTGGAATTTCATAGCAAATTTAAATTGCGGTTTTAGGGCATCTTTTGTATGGGTCTGTAAAGTCAATTGCCTTTTGCTTAGTATTTTAAAAGCAGGAATAAATACAACTTTTAAAAGCATGAGTGATAATTCTTTAGCTCTTCTTACTTTCGAAGGATATCGGATATAATTCCACCACTGTTGATAGATTATCTCTTGACATACCTACTATGCCTATACCTACTCCCAAAGACTGGACAACGCTGTTTTCACTTTTCTCATTATGAAGGGGCAAGATCGAGCGAGTTTCTGTACCATTCCATGTAATGAGCCCCGAGGCGCCACCGGTGTTCAAGCAATTCAGACTATTAATTAATTCCACGACACCCTTGAGATAGGACTCCGGAACTCTGAACTGAAGTAAACACGACTATTTCTCTGATGTTATTCTGATGACGTTATCATACCAATGAAATATTTAATGGCACAATCATATTTCCGAGTCACAAGAGAAACTCAATTGGCCTAGTTCCAAAATAAAGTTAATAGGAGGGTATTGGTTTTTACTTAACGACCTTGCCCTTTTGGTCGTGAGCAAAGACAGTGGAAAGAAACGTAAATTCGAATAAATTATCAAGCTCCAATTTTGACAGCATTACAACTACATTGATGATCCTATGTTGTCTATATTGAGGTATTTGGCACAAAATTGTCGAACGATGTCCTATGATTTCTTATGATACAAAAATGAATACCCCCAATAGTACTCTTAAACTCCCGTGACTTAGATGATTGTGTTAGAACTGCACACATCTTTTAAAATTAATAAATCAAACACGTCAACGTTAAGGCAAATAAATTCTACACTTGTGGCATTTTTATGGTTAAAGGAATTTCGTGACTTACATTTTAAATATACCTAAATTTTGATGCATTCTAAAAATAATGAAGATATAAAATGAAAAGAAAAGTAATTTAATAAATTACAATGGACGATTATAATCACAAAAAACATGATATAGTAGTCTTTATCCATCATAATTCATTATCAAGGATAATAATGTCAAGATAATGTATCATCTATTGAAGCAAAAAATATTATAAGTAACCGTGTATTAATAAAACAATGAGAAAGAAAGACAAAACATTAATTGATAAACCGCCAATACAGCACCACATGTGATATTATTACGTATAAGAAAAGCTTAGATAGTTATAGATACTAAACATTCAATCATAGACACAAATTACACGCTTAAACTTTCTTTAACGCAAATATTGTATATATAAATTGATATTAAATTATATTGAACTGTATCGTGATACAGTATTCACACGATTTGATGTTACGAGTAAGTAGATACTTATAGATTTCAAGTAGGTATACTGACTACGCATTATAAACTCAAAGGAGCCACTTAGCTTACTGAAGCTGAAAGAGAAAGAGTGTGATTGTACGTAGTCCATTAACCCGTCGATCATGGCTATGGCTAGCTCATTCTATTGCTTGACAGGCTATACAATATGTTGAGCAACAAAAGGATCTGGACGCTGAGTACGGGTCATGTAGGTCAAAGACTATGTGAGGAAAATACCCCCGACGCAAAAATAGAGGTGATATAAGTTTAACCGTTATTAATGCGTGTGAATATGTGGGTGTCTGTGTGACATCGTTAACTAGGCAGGATAACTAGTACACCGATTTAGTTTTGTGTTTATTTCAGAGATCGTAATACCAATATTACTTTCGTAGAAATTAAACGATTTTCGAATTCTATCTCATCTCAGCTGTTATTTCATATTTTTGCATTTTATTCATCTAGTCACATAACTTATTCACCTCACCTGAATAATATTTATGAAAATCAATAAAAAATTTAATATAATTTTATTGAATGCAAAATTTCGAGTTTTAGTACGTAATACCTGTAACAATCCATAGGGGGCGTTTATAGCAGACTTTCTCAATTTTCTTATCTCCTTAGGGATGTTTATCAAAATCAGTTTCGCGTTTTGTTAAATGTTGTTACAATTATAACTCTGCTTTTAATGTTTTATCATTATATTTAAGTAGATTTGATTAGCTTTGGACCCGTGTATGTCCTTAAACTACGTCCTAAATTGAGAGGAAGCATAGCAAAGTACCTCCTCCTTACAGAAGACCACAGTCATAATAGCCCTGCTACCTTTCAGATATGTAGTGTTGTGTTCCTGATGGTGGAACCTCACCCGTTCCCAGAGCTCCAACAACTTTTTGGGTAGGCAACGCGCATGTGACTCCTCTGGAGATGCAGGCGTCCATAGGCTACGGTGACTGTTTACCATCAGGCGGGCCGCATGCTTGTTTGCATAGTCGTTGTAAAAAAAAATGTTTTTTTTTTGTAAGATCTCACCTACAGACTTTATATACACAGTTACCTAACCACTCAAATTCAGTAGGTATACAAGCAACGCAAGGTTAGTCAAAGTAAATAAATATTCAGAAGTCGCACGCATGCTGAATGCTCGGGCTGTCACGGTAACGAACGGCGCTGAATTTTACACGCGCACGTTATTCCTGAAGTGGACGCTGAAAACCAGACTACTGAAGTGACGAGGGTAAGGTAATTAAAAGTTGTTATGAAACATTGCTCAATGCGTGATATTGTGTTTTCAGTGTGTGTTCAAATATATAATATACCTATCTAATATAATCATTATATGTATTCACAGATAAGGTAATTCGCCGTAAGTAGGAAAAATTGGGACCTAGTAAGTTTCCCTAAACTACGACCAGAAACCACCGGAGGACGGTCAGCAGAGTCCTGCAGTCAGCAGTGGAACATACTGGAATTGCCAAGTTGCCAACCCGCCGGCCAAGGGTGGCTATTATGGTGTTGATCGCCCCATTCCGCCTATGACGATGGCGCCACTTGCCACTTGGCAATGATCATCAGTTACCCGTGTAATTATTAACCGGCGAGATCTTCCGATGTATGTGTTACATTAAATACATAGACTCAAGTAAGAATATGAACAAGTGGTCCAACCAATACTGTACGTAACTATGCGTACCTAATTAACTATTTGATGAACGATGCCGAGAACTGATAGCATGGTTGGTATTTTATCGTCTATTGCAATATTCGTCACTTTCACACTTACATACTTGTTGGAGCGTGACAGATATTGTGACAAGTGAAAAACCGGACCATATATGGCATAGCAGGCTGTCATATATGTAATAGATCAACGACATACCTATATATACCTGTATAATTGTAAAATAAATGTTGAAATGTAGCGTCTAACAAAAAATCGCGTAATAGACATATTCAGATGCAAATATTCAAATTTGCCAACTAACGTTGTTTCCTATGTTTCAGCGATGGCGTGACGACCCGCAAGGCTGCCGCAAGGCCAAGGCCCGAGCTTCATTATGCAAATTATGGCGCCTGCGCAGCGCTAATCGACACGCTAATACATTCACAAAAACAAATAGACGTATGTCACTATGAACCTCATATAGACATAAGACGCTTTGTACGGTCCGCTGAAAACGCTGAAAGTGAACTCATTGACGAAAAAATGCCTTAAGTAGATCTAGACATAAAAAGTTCGCCTGCTCAAATGGAATTATATAACAGTGTTAGATTTTCTGCCTATAATATTGCCTCGATGCTGATGATCCATGCGCAGCCTTTTGGCGCAATGATAAACTTGTGCCATGTAATAAAATTTATTATGTGTGTCCTATTACCACTGATTAAAAAAATAGGAATTATGTTGGTTTTTACGATCGTTTTATTTATAAATGAGGTACGTTGTCACACATTAACTGAGATTCATCTCCAATTTAAGTCACTCCTTTAAGAAAACTTAAAGCGATATGCAACATACCTATGTTGAATTTTATTTTATTGTACTAATGTAACAGTAATGCCACAAAATATCATGCATACACTACAATAGCGGTTGATATTTATAACCTCTCGTATTTACTAAACATGCCCTCATGAAATATTATTATTATCAAATAGTACAGAAGTTTTGCTGTTAGACACTTTCATTCACAGCATTACAGTGCGCAGACGATGTCGAATCGAGCGAATCCTAAAGTCAGCAACCAAAGTAAATTACAAAATTGAAACCTAATACAAACTTCATAGAGTTTAATTTCTGTCGGCAACGTTTGTTTCCGAGATGTATCTTCGTAGTAAATGCCCGTAGATTTGGCACTTGGCCTGGGACTCTGGGACCCCGTGCCAAAGACAATAGCCGCGAGCTAGACAAATAATGAGTTGGGTTGTAATAACAACAAATTATCTCCGTTGCCACAGGTACACATTTTATGAACAATAGGAAAGCGTCAATAGCTGATATAAGTTAGGTAGGTACCTAGGCGCCGAGTTCGAGCGACGATGAAATGTAGAATGACGATTTTAATTAACTTAACTAGAATTCGTTTTTTTTTAATTAAATCGACATATTCGATGTATCGACTCCAGGACCAGTCATTTAAAAAAATCGAAATATTAAATCGAAATACACATTCATTATGAAAAGTGTTGTGCAATACATACAATTCAAATCTTATCTTTAAATCAAATCCAAGCGTACCAGCGTCAGATATGATGCTTTCAGTATTTATTTTAAAAGTGAAACTATATATATGCAATTGTTTACATACTTTCGCTTGAGTCATACATTACTAGTTTAACTATAAGAGATTTTTTTTTTTAAATAAACGCTATTCGGATACAGAATTACACGATCGTACGACGCCAATCGTGATAGTAAAGGTCCCTCGAACGTTCAATGGCTTAGTAGTTTCTAATTAAACTACGTATTTATAGTTTTATCTATATTTAAATAGCTATTTATATTTATTTTTATTAACTCATTAAAACTAACATTTTATAACTTTATTGTGGTACTAGCAATTAATGAATGTATCGGATGTTGCGAGGTCAAATTTCAAAAAGGTTCCATGAAATGTGTTTATCAGATTTGTGAGTGAGTACTTCTATTATAATATACGTGTAGCACAACTACTTTAAACATATATCGTTACCAAGTAAACGTTGACAACTGGAGAATATGCATATAGCAGCAAGTTTATCGCTAGGAGACAATATACAGATATAAATATTGCATACTAGTCACATGCCATATGTATATGTATAGTTCCAGAACGTTATAATAGTAACTGACGTGACTAACGGCCTTGATGAATTCGTTATACAAGTCGGTTTAAGAATTAATATGGGCAGCGTTACTCTCCACTGACTAGGAATAGAATACTGATGGCAAATTCGACTCAGTGTAAAATCGCAGCTGGTGATATTGCAGTCATATTGTAATCGGCCTTTATTCGATTTTGGAAAATACTGAGCGGCGGCATGACTGAACTGTCTTATATTATAATCTGAGATTTTTTATACAACGACGGTGGCATACAAGCATACGGCCCGTCTGATGGTAAGTAGTTACCGTAGCCTATGGACGCCTGCAACTCCACGCGTTGCCTACCCTAAAAGTTGTTGGAGCTCTCCTTATTCACCATCAGAAACACAATTAACACTACACAAAGGTGCTATTGTTGCTCTGGTCTTCAGTGAGGAGGAGGTACTTCCCCAGTTGGGCTTTTCCAGACTCAAGCATGATGGTACTACGCTGTGCCCTACCTCTTATTGTTAGACGTAGTTTAAGGACATGCCCGAATCGTGTAGTTGCCAATTGGTCTCTGAATGGCTATACCGCCATGAGGTTTCAATAGCATAAAAAAAAAAATTATGCCTATAGGTAAGTTCGGTACTTATAATAAATAAATAGAATGCAATGCTTACTTGATGTCTGATACATCAAGAATAGTAAAAACCAATGTCGAATCGCACCCCAATCATACCTGTACGAACTGTGGAAGGACGCGCCGGGCGCGCCATCATGATGACGTAAGCTTACTTATATTTTATACAATATTCTTTTTTTTTTTTTTTATGACATAGGCGGCAAACGAGCAGCCAGATTGCCTGGTGTTGAGCAATTACCGTCGCCTATGGGCACCCGCAACACCAGGGGAGTCACAAGCGCGTTGCCGGCCTTTAAGGGGGGTTGGAGCTCTGGGAACCTTACTCACCATCAGGAACACAACACTACATACCTGAAAGGTAGCAGTGCTATTATAGATGTGGTCTTCTGTAAGGAGGAGGTACTTCCCCAGTTGGGCTGCCCCAGATTCAAGCGTGATGGTCAACGCTGTGCCCTACCTCTCATTGTTGGACGTAGTTTAAGGACATACCCGGGTCCAAATTATAAATTTTAACGCTAAGCTTGACATTGTCAGTCTAAGACTCTAAGAGCTCTAAAGAGAATTTCGCATTCACCAGAGTTATTCTTAATGTGGTCTGGCGCTCAGCGACGTGTTATAAAAGTCGTTATGCCGACCGCGACAACATCCCAAGTTGAATCACTCGTATTGGTGCTTGAAAACATTTCTGAGCTTTAATTAATAAGACGCGGACACATATTTTGTTAGAGTTATACCGGGTGTGGCCTGTAATAGGAGCTTTAACTTTAGGCATCGTTTCTACACCAAAAACGTAGCAGCATTTGTTCTACGACTTATGAAAATAACTAATAGTTTAATAAACATTAACAAAAAAAGATTTTCCAAGCAAGCAATGTATTGCAAAAACTAGGAAGTTTGTAAGCTGACAGTAAACGTCAACTAGACTATTGGATGCTGTTCATTGAAAATACTATTTACTTTGTTCGAAAATCCCACGAGTAATAAATTACGCAATTATTTAAAGTTGTAGAACAAATGTTGTTTCGTTCGTGGTGTAGAAGCGATCCCTAAAATTTTTGCTCCTATTACAGGCCACACCCGGTATAAACATTCCGTTCGTTTGTAAATGAAATGAATGAGTGCGTTATTGTTTTCGTGCACAACAATGGACCGATTTTCAATTTGCAACCCACTTGTGTCATACTCGTTTACCCCAATTAAAATTTCGCTACGTAATTCTACTTAATCATTGTGATATAAGTAGGTCCTTACATTACTAATTATTTACAGTTTCAATTTTGAAATTACTGTTGAGCATTTTATTTTGAACGCAATTTGCGTTAGGTACAATTGGGTACCTTAAGTTTTTTAAAGTGGTCCATATTATATTTTTTGTAGTAAGTAAACTGCTAATAGTGTTCAAAACTGTGGATATCCCTTTTTTATTCCTTCTTGTTTTTTTGAAATATTTTTTTGAATACTTCATTTGACAGATGAAGCGGTTGGTGATATGAATAGAGCTCGTGCCTAAGTCTGTAATACGTGTCTTCCATTAAAAAAAAAAAGTAAAACCGTCAAGTTCTCATTTGACAGATTTGAAACATCGCCGTTATTATTTCGACTTTGTTTGTACGCTATGCTCCCTAATTTCTGCTGTTCTCAAGTGTTTTTCAACGGCTTCTGCCTGCCCCTGGATTTTGTAGTGCCCGCATCTCACGACGACCACCAACATTCGCTTTACATTCGGAAAGGACGCCTTTACGACGACGACGACGCTCACGTATTTCTGGACAATGATTCCGCTTTTTCGCCGACCATTGCACTGACCTAAGGACTGATTCCCCGGGCTAGTTTAGCAAATAAATTGAGCTTGTCATGGCGGTTATTATGGAATATTCAAGGACTGGCGACAAGCACAACGTTGCTGAGATTCGGGGTGCGAAAACATTGATGAAAGTTGCTTAAGCTTCATGATTGACGTTAAAATGTCTTTTCTATATATATAAAACATTATTATCACTTATAATATGATTGTTTTCTTATTTCTAGGGCTTCTAGAAGTGTTTATGTCCAAAGTGCAACCAACTGCACTGTTTTGCGTAGTAGCGGTGTGGAATCGTTTTGTTCGAACGCCACACTATACGGTAGCAGTGTGGCGTTCGAAACGAATTCAGTATAACGATATATTTTCACTCATACAAGTGAAAATAAGAAAGCTTTTGTCACTTTATTTATAAGTTGTGTTACTGCAATAAAACAACAAAAAAATCCATCAATCTAGTTTTATTAAATTATCCTGCAAATTTATCAAAGCATAGGCTATGATAATGATAACACTATCATTCAAATATCTGATGTGGCTGTGGTTCACTCCAGAGTGAGGTTTCAAATATTTAAACTCCCTCACTCGCCGTATTAGACGCTCGACGTGTATGCGTAAACTAGCTATTACTTTCCCGAGCAAAACTTCTTTTTTGTGGAGGTTTCTATGGATGAGACACTTCGTGGGTGAAGGAGCTTAACATTTCTTGTCGTTGTTTGTTGTCTTGATCGTTGTCCAGAAATACGTGAGCGTCGTCGTCGTCCTAAAGGCGTCCTTTCCGAATGTAGGTAAAGTGGATATATGGTGGTCGTCGTGAGATGCGGGCACTACAAAATCCAGGGCTAGGCAGTAGCCGTTGAAAAACACTCGAGAACAGCAGAAATTAGGGAGCATAGCGTACAAACAAAGTCGAAATAATAAGTATAATAGCGGCGATGTTTTAAATCTGTCAAATGACAACTTGACGGGTTTACTTTTTTTTTAATGGAAGACACATATTGCAGACTTAGGCGCGAGCTCTATTCATATCACCAACCGCTTCATCTGTCAAATGAGGTATTCAAAAAAATATTTCTAAAAAACAGAAAGGAATAAAAAAAGAATAGCCACAGTTTTGAACACCATTAGCAGTTTACTTACTACAAAAAATATAACATGGACCACTTTAAAAAACTTAAGGTACCCAATTACGACACGTCACAATTTGTTATTCTTGAAACGAAGTGACGATGTGTAATTAATACAAATAAATTATCTATCTATCTAATCACAAATAAAAATATTACCTACATTCGATTTCAATATCAATACGTCGGGCCGTTCTCGTGCACGACGCTATATGTGCGACTGGGACGCACAATATTAATATGAAACCAGTAACATGTATACTTATTTCTAAATACATCCAAGTCTCATGAGATTGTCTGACGTAAAAAACCAGGCGGGGTCGGCAGCTGATTCATTCGAGCGCATCGACGATCGGCGCTCTTGTCTGATGCATCACTAGTAGACTGGTTTGTAATAACAATTTGAAGTTCAATATTAGTAAGTAGTAGCTGTCAGTCCTGCAAATCATATATTTAAGTAGTAAACTAGTACCTACTGGTATGCGATTCAGCAATCGTTCTATTATCCTAATGTTTATAGATATTTAGATGTGAAGAATACTATATTCAACAATAACACTTATAATTAGAGCAATCAAATACCGTAGACAGGTATGATAACCGATTTGACAGGCCAATCGTTTTTTTCAACATACGATAGTTTTATATTCGTTTGGGTTTGGGTGCTGGTTGGATGAGTCACGGTGTTAAATTCTTTTTGGTGAGAAATTTTGGTTTGAAGTTTATTTATTTATTCAATACATACCCCTTGACTCTATCAGCAAGTGTGGTTAGTTAATTCTGCGTGCGATTTCATTACACTCAATTAGTAAAAAAAAAAGAAGTATGTAAATAACAATTATGTCCATTTGTAATATATAACTTACGAGTTAACGGTGCAGATGATGGTAGGCATGCCAGATACATGTACAACAGGCCCAATTAATCCAGAAATATGCGTGGTATCATCTCAATAGTAGAGTTTAACTATTACACTATCTCTGTTTCCTGCTGACGAAACATTATTTATCGGAATTTTTATAACACTCTTTACATAATCCTTCGAGTCATCCGTTAGCTGTTGAGTGTCCTGCCTTAATAGGAAGGACACTCATAATAACTATAATAACATATTGTATGTTGCAATGTTAGTAATGAAGTGCCGGATGGTTATAAAACTACCATTTATTGCTTTGCTACCGCTTAAGAAACTACGGCAGTATTTTCCTATACCTAATTATTGACAAACAAACCACCGCGCCGTGTAATTCATTTAGTTCATGTAATATTTATTAAGGAAAGTAACTTCACATTGCGTCGGGTTTCCTTATTTTAATGTACCAGATACACTTGTCATGGTGCACGCGAAGGTAACCTACCTCAAAGTTAACAGTCGTATGTTGGTACCTGTTAACAGTTACTTATTGTACCTATACTTATCTATATTTAATATTGGCTGAAATTGATATTATTACAGAGAAAAAGAAAATTATCTCGTTTTATCTTCTTTCAGTGTATTTACACTAACTATTATAACTGATTTTCTCATGTAAAGTGAAATGACAAAACCGTTAAAAGCAAAATGATTGCGTTTTCAGCTCGACTTTCAAATTATTCATTAGTCTTTAATGATGAGATCAGGCACGACTTAGTCACAGTATAGGAATGTGTGGTCAATCACCAGATCGCCTCGCATTTAAAACAGTACACGATCACGCAATCAATAATATATATGCTTTTATATCAGAGCCATTACCCTGAAAGTACTGTCAGCGCCCATCACTCGCCTACTAGATGGAGCTTAAAATAATTACATAGCGAGATGTATAACATTGGTGCTACCATAAATAATTTAATAATTATAAGATGGAGATCCGGCTTATTTCAATTCACGCCCACGTTTACGTCCTGAGGGTGACAGATGAACCGAGTGCTTCAGGAGAGTTATCCAAGAAATATCCAGCATCATTGTTTAACACCGGGCTATTAAAATATACTGACACTGTTACAATCATATTACGCTGCCACATTACGGAAACAAATGGTCGGGCTTATTAACGAATTGTACTTCTATAAAATTAGAAGATAGTGAAAGATGCAACAGTGACGCGTATCGCTTTTGTTAGAAATTTTACTGCTAAAGGGCGCGTGTATGCGAAACGACGGATGACATGGAGTAAACGCTCCATAATTAAAATGCACAGTCTGTAGGAAGTAATCTACTGGAAGTACTGTGACACGCGTGTGGAAACATTAATCAAACGTTGATAACAACTCCACTACCGCAAATATCGCTACAGTAAATCACTCTTCTTTGCTGCATTGTGAGCGTTAATATTTATTAATTTGTAATAAGTAACATTCATTGTATTGTAAGTTAATTTGTGTTCGACTTGGGCGCAAGAAGCGACATTGCTAACTGTAGATACCTACGTGACAAAAAAATTAATTGCTTACGCACTTACATTTAACACTTAAAAGTTAACATTTTACTCTATTCAAATGTGTGAATAAATAAACCTACCTACTTAAGAATTTATTCTACGTAAAAAAATACGATGAAGCTGCATAACTGCAAAATGACACGTGCCACACCACGTGTCCTCAAGAAGTTACCATATTGCCTCTAGAATATAGCCATATGAATCTTAGGTCTGCGTAGTTACTCGAGACGTTACTCCACCGAGCCCTGTGTTGTTATTGTAGTAGCTGATCAAATGTAGACGCGCTGTACTCAGCGGTCCAATGTGAGCATGACCTCGGGATCATAACTGTGGCTACGATTACACATATACTGGTTAACGTCACGGGAATGTTCGTTAAGTGATCGAAATCCCTGGAGTTGCAGTGTGAGCCGGGGTGAAGAACCGGCGGGTCGGCGCGATAAACCGCCGTCCTGTTTACTGGGCGATCATTATAAATCATAGCAGCCAGCCTCTGACCCCTCGTTAGTGTTTGACTCCCGATCACGGCTAGGGCGCACCAAAATAGATCGCTACGCTCGGCCGATACCGCGCAAGATTTCCGAACGAATCAATTCTGCGCAATAATGAGGTCAGTAGATCATCGCCATGGATATCATTAATATTAAACTGACCTTGGTGAACTTAATTATTTCACTGATTTGAATGGGTCATTGCAATGTTAAACCACGATAACGTTTTACAGTTTGGGTAGAAATAAATACTCACAAACGGTGCAAATGTTTATTTGATTATCACATTAAAGTAATAAAAATCTTGTTTTAGTACTAAACCAGATATAATCAATCAATCGAACCATTCAGTATATGAAAAAAAAAAAAAACTTAGGTATACTCGTATAGTATTTTATTTGAGCCTCCTGGAACGCTAGCATTAAATAATAGAGTGTCTCCTAATAAATCTTGTGCAAATACAGTGCTTAGATAAATATGTACAAGTATATATTGCTAAACGCGTCAAACGAGGACAGGATAAGCGCTCCCATTTATTAGGTAGGTATAGGTATAAAACGAGATTGAAACCTGTAACAGTTGCAAAGACCCTTATCAGACAGGGGCAGGCAATTATTTCTTGCGTGTTTAATCGTGGCTGTTGACACTAGCTGGCCCAGTGGTGGCGACTGGGACTTCCGGCGATAGCCGCGCGGACTTCCGTCTCAGCATGGCAGGACCCCTACCCCTATCTCTTTATCTCCCGACCAATAAAATTACGAGACGGCTTTTCTCAGAAAACATGTCTGAAGTTGAATCTCATCACAACAACTTTACTCATGGTACATTGTATGTGTATGAACTTGATTGAAAGTTTGCCAGAACAAAAATATATGTTTTAGAAATAATTATTAAATTTTGCACTAAAATTAGAGATATCCAAGTTTTTATGCGATTATTTTCGAACCTTACATTTTTTCTAAATCGACCGCTAAGTAACAAATGGGGCGATTTGAGATAATTACTTTAGACAGGTAGGTTTCTAAAGTACACACTTACGTGATAATATTGTGTTATATGAAAAGTACAATGGTAGTTACCGTAGGGATACCTATATATCTAGTAACGTATCTACTTTTTTCCGTAGGTATCAACTTCATTTGAACTGTCGCCAGCCCTCTAGACCCTCTGGTCCGCATAGCCTTTTTATATTTAGTCAGTTAGAAATATGGAAACCGAAAGCGAGGGAACTATTTGTCGTGCCGTAAAACCATCTAGGCTTCTGAGGCAATTCATACATAATAAAAATAAGATCGCTTCTAGCTTTATGTATTCATAAACCTTTAAAACACTACTTTATATATATTAAATATATAAAGTGATTCAATAGAAAGGTTTATATTCACAATATTTAAACGCCACCGATCGATGCAAGCCCGGGGTGGGTCCTTTACTATGTAGATACTAGTAAACAATAAATAAAAACTTTATTATGTTGGCTAACTTTCTTAAAACTCGAGATCTTTATAAGATGTCCATTACTTTGTGTTAATTGTTACTGATTAGGTATGTACTAAATACTTTTACGAATTTTAAGGCGTGTGGGGCACTGTAATGTCGAGTAGTGATAATTCGTTGTCAACAGATATTAGGGTCAATTGCCGTGCCCGACGACGCTGTTGGTTTGAGCTAGTCTTTAACTCCGATAACACTATTTAGACAACCAGCTTCTGTCGCGTACTGAGCAAACATTCAAAATATCAATAGATAGTGGGACCTAACTGGTCTCATTTTTAGGTAGGTACATATTGGGTAAATACATAATTTCCTTGTATACGTGATCAACATCATGACTATGTATGTATCATATCATAAGTTAATTATGCTGTCCCTATTTGATTATATGTACTTGTCAACTATAATTTACATATTAGGTATAAGTAAGAAATTTGAGCAGTGCAGTGCTACAGTGTAATAAAATAAGCGTTTATTAAGTTAAAAGTTTTAACGATTTATAATCATATGTGGTGCGAGTAAAAAAATATTAGAATTCGATAGGATTGTGTTAATGAATGTAGGTACTAGTATAATTATAATTAATATGACTCCAAAACTGCTGCGATAAAATAAGTTAATACCTTACACACCTACTTTTATTTTATACAGTACTAATATTACAGTACAAGGATTAAAAAAGATCTTTATTTACTATAATTACAAAAATATACGAGTACTACACTACTTACTACATTATTTGTAAAAAAGGCCCCTGAGGCATTGAACCAAGGATGCTGGCCGCATGTCCTCGTTGCATCGCAATGCTGGTACGTTGTGCGAGGATGCCGCCAGCTCTTAGATCACCAGTTACGAGTACGTCAACCAGACACTTCGCGATTTCTGAAAAAAATTGGGAGCGCTGGGACTTGCTACGCCAAATGGTACAAAATGATACTCTCTGCCCAGACTCTTATAAATATTTGTTAGGATTCATTTGCGGTATATTCGATTTGTATAAACAAATATTTGTAAAATAACAGGTATTGAACAATGTAATATAAACCGAAAGATTTCCTGAAATGAGTAATATATTGTTTATCGGAACAGGAAAATAAGCACAGCTGTCAGCACAGACAGGTCAGTTTGTGGTCGTTGTACTCGTACGTAAGTGCCTCGTAACCTAAATATTTACATTAAAAAAAAAAACATTTATTTGCGGTTTACTATCATGATGTTAATATTTATTTGCAAGGGGGCAAAGTTAGTGTTTACTTTCTCGTGCTAATATTGAGACCCGAGCTAGCGAAAGATTCCAAAATTGAACCAATAGCGAGCGAAACAAAGCGAGTGGTTCAAAGAGTGGAATCTTGAGCATTGGGAGGGTCTCAAAGCACGAGAGGGGAACACACTCCTCACTGCCGCGAGGAAAAAAATTACTCTAAAACTTTAAAGAAATATTCAAGATTATTGGCATCCATAGTTCATCATTCAAAAACATTAAATAAAAGAACATCCGACCAGATTGATAAAACACTCGATTAGTGATAAATAATTTGTAAGAATTTACTTTGCACTCTTGTGAATAAAATGCAACTTTGCTATCTATTTTTAAAGAACAAAGTAGTTCTTTCCGAGCTAGTGAGGTGAAAAAAATATTAAAGTAGACTTGATAGCAACTGTGTTCTAATACCGTAACCTGCCGTAATACAAAAAACCTAAGGATGTAAATCGATACCAATCAGGTATCTGCCACTATTTAATTTAATCCCTCTAGGGGTGAATACGAGGTTGTGTGCAACCCGAAGCTTTTTTGTCGTGTATAAACTTTAGAAAAAAACAACCAACGTACAAATAAATAAAAATAATAACATATGAGGACTCTTAAACCAATGATTGACAGGGTATTAAAATCAAATGGACATCCAGTTTTAACTTGAATAACCGCGAAATAAGATTAAAAGCCTTTTAAGGGAACCCTTAATGAATTTGTGTATGTATAAGTAGGTACTTAAAACAACAACATCACACATAATATCACCTACTTACTACTTAGTAGTATTCAATTTTGTTAATTATTGAAATATCTCTGTCCCGACGGTTAACTGGTACAGCCTTTTGGCATTTAGTTCGCCGTTTGTTCACTTCTACTGTGAGGATGATGATGATGATGACATACAATTTAAATGACATTCTTAGATGTAAAACAAATGTGGAGACACCATTAACAGTCTGAATTATTTAATGATGGTTGACGAACACATGTCGAACATGTACTTATATTTACCTGATGATGACGTTGGCGATCTACGATGGAGGTGTTAGACAAGCTTGCTTGAAGTGCGACTGAAGCTATAGCTTATTATTTATTTTAGCCTGAAAGTTGAAATATTAAACAAAATAATTAGAAGCAATTCACCAGCTTAATATCAATTGTAATTCCTGCATGTTTGTGCTTTATATCATTCTATTCGTAGTACAGTTCCGTGTTTATAAATACAAAATAGGATTCATTACTTCGTATGAAGCATAGCATAATAGGAACTAATGAAGACCCGCAGTTTATAATCATCGGGTCCATGAACCATAACCGCTACTGGCTTCGCTTCATTTTTTATCTACAATTACTTCCTGCTTGAATCATTACAAGTATCGGGTTTTAGTAACTAAAAGTATATTGGCTAGATTCAAAATGTAGTTTTTTAATCGTCTGTCACTAAGGTAAGTCTGTCACTTTCTTACAAGTGGTAATGTGTACCTTTACCATGAGTTGTGACATTGACGTTTTCGGTAACGAGTATCTCGTTCGCACAAATATAGTACTAGCGAGATGCACAGATAGTAAACTCGATACTCGTTATCGAAAACGTCAATGTCACAACTCATGGTAAGGGTACTGGTGAGAGTTGTTGGACTTGTTGGGCTTATCGACGTGATAGTGTGACAATGACAGTGTTGATGTTGATGCTCTTTTGTTTACATTTGTCAGCAAGCATATAAATAAAATAATAACACAAGCTAATTAGCGAGTCTTCTCAGCGGGCTAGGGTTAGTGAACCAGCGACAAAACTCCCATTAGTTCGATACCATTGCACACCCCTCAGATGCGGTTGAGACTGTCTCAACAAATCTCGCCGGAAGCGTAAACTCATTAGGAGTATTCCACTAGTACAAATCAAGTCTGGTGCGGAAGGGTCGGGACTAATAAGCCGAATGGTTTTTAGAACCTAAGTCAGGTTTAAAAAAAAATAGGTGAACGAACTTAGATGTTGTGTAGAATACTCCATACAGCCACAAGGAAAAACCAACCTGTAATACATTATAAATATAATCTCAATTTATGATGATTATTGTGATGATAGATTGATAATTTTGTAATTTTATGGAAGTATTATCAGTTAACGTAAAAAAACAAGTCGACACTGACGCCAAATTACTTCCATACTAGTGTATGTATAAAATGCGATTTCCTCAACAGTTTTTTTATTAGAGAACCCTCATAAGTACTTACTGTAAAATGCTTAAATAAAAGAATATAATTTCGTTTTCACTTTTCGAGTGGTTGAGATGATCATGCTAAGAACTTCAACTGTTAATTTGTTGGAACAGTATATAATCATATTGTCTTCGGTTGCCGCGATAATTACTCATGAAATAAAACAACTAAAACGGATTAAATCGCGTATACTAATTTAAACTTCATCCCGTTCAAATTCGAAGATATAATATATAAAGTTATTGAAGTTTGAATTTATATTCAAACTTCAATAGAGAGGATGGCTTTTCTGTACCACCAGCTTGGGATCCTGTGGTTCATTTAATAAAACAGCAGGCAAGACTGTGAGGCCATAGTGTTGGACAGTGTGGACATTGTAATTAGTAGTTTATAAAAAAAATATTTTTTGGACTTTAAAATGTAATAAGCCCCTCTGGCGTGTGTAATTATCATGTGTAAGCCCCCAAAATTGTTTAATAATTTATATGTGGGTAGGTTTGCATTTTGTAATTTTTTGAGGATGGAGGTAAATTAATATTTTTCCTCAGTCCACCCGATGACCACGAACGCTGCTAAAGGGTTCGAAACGTCGGGATGAAGTTTAAATTAGTATACGCGATTTAATCCGTTTTAGTTGTTTTATTTCATGAGTATATAATGATATAAGTTTAGAATTTAATTGCTATTATTTTATACTTACTTCTTATTCCATATGGTACGTAATACTTATAATCTTAATTTCTATCAACTATCGTGTGTCATGTCACTGTAGTAATTGCATACTACGTCTTGTAAAAACTCTGTAGCCGACGAGTAAAAAACGATATAAAATATCATATGCACGCAATTGTCAAAATTTGTTATGATGGCTGAATGTGTTTTTGTGTTATCATTATTGCAAATATCTTATGACAGTTATTTGAATTGTACAATGCTATAATATAACATAGTATTAATTCACATTACAGTAATAGATACACCTATAAGATAAATGTAGACACCTACATATATGAAACATAAATACACAATTTCAATAGATCGTACCTATTACGGTCAGCCACTTATCGCACTATACGTATTTACGATTTACTTGTGCGGGCGTGTACGAACTCGCACGAATAGTCTCGAGAATGAATCGCACTGTCTGAGGGGTGTGGGGCGCGGACTAAAATGCGGGATCGACTGCAAAGAGCGAATTAGTCGTGCGTATACATCCGCGTACATCCGACGCCCGAATCGACCCAAAGCTGTTGAATTTTTAAAACACGTTTGTTGGTTGATAATAAAACATGGATGTTAGGAATTTTATTAAATTAGTCAATAAAAATACGTGTTTGTGGGATCCAGATGATGCGAGCTATCATTCACGCGACCTCCAACGCAATGCCTGGCAAAAAATATCGGACGAAATCAATTTACCCGGTAAGTTCGAGTACTTCGAGTATCTAATGCTGAAATGCTGACATACGGGTATTTACGGTAAACAGATGGATCATATTATAATTTTAATAATATAACGAATATAGTATGGTTGTCAAGTTTTGTGAGCTGAACAGAACAACCTTTTACAACAATCCTTTTGTCTTTATATTAGGATCTCATAACTCGCAAAAGTAGATAGGTACCATGCGTAATTCGGTCGGTATGTATCTATTCAGAGTGTACGATGTATGTACTCATGTATCAACGATCAACGAGTGATAACATTAGTCGAACTCCCGAGTTATGACACACGTCGTTAGTTTAGTGGTGTTTACATTTCGTTTGAGCACAATCATTATTATGTTTAAGATATTTCAGTGTGGAAGTGGAAGCAAATCGGTACCCTACGGTATTACGTGACATTGCTCGTAAGACATATTTTTGGTCACTTGGCTGTATTTGCTACATTATTACTTATTCAGTAAAGTATTCAGGTACTTGTAGATGTTCAACAGAAGAATGCGCTCGTGGTAATATATTTATTTTCTTTTCAGTTGACGAAATAAAGAAAAGGTGGCGAGGACTAAGGGACACTTTTGGAAAAGAACTCAAAAAAGCCAATGCCAAAAAATCTGATCGAGATACTGCTACGGATATTGACTCTAAATGGCCGCATTTTAAGCATTTACTATTTCTTAGAAACACGATGTCTCGAAGGGAATCAAAAGTACCACCAGAAACGTTCGAAAGTAATTTTGAAGAGGACAATGCAGATGTAAATACAAGGATCAACAGTCCATCACCACTGTCCTCTGGCGAATCTTCCGATGACGAACCTCCGAGAAAAATATTTAAATCACCTGTAAAAGTAAAAGTCAATAATCGTCAGTCAGATACAAATGATACAAGAATACTGCAGATAGAAGAAGAGAAGATACAGTATTTTAACCAAAGTGCGAATGATGCAGATACCCAGTTTTTAATGAGCCTTCTACCATTTCTGAAAGATACACCTAAGCATCGTAAATTAACAGTACGTGCTAAATTACAGCAAGTTTTCTTAGACGAAGAACAATTGACATCAACGGAGGACACTAAGCTGTTTTATGATTCGTCGTGAATAAAGTCTCAATAACTTCAATATTATTATTACATAGTAAGCTTCAGTCCTTCTCTGAAATTGCCATAATGAAAAATATTTTTTGTATGGTTTTACTAAAAATGTCTATTTTACCTTTGTCTGTGCTATATGACGTTGCGTCGTGTCAAATTTAAGTTTTTAAATTCACGGGAAGTACCTACCCCGTAGGTTTTGCGAGTGCCGAAAAACTCTAAAATTTGCAACAAAAACGACTATATCTTTTGTTATCCTATAAGTATTCCGTTTTTTTCCTTTTGAGATACAGAACCCTAAAAATGAAGCTGGTTTAATTATTCAGCTCCAGTTAAAGTCCAAATTCATGCCCATTTGAGAATACCTTCAAGTATATGTACTATGTACACACCGCATTGTAGGTATTGCGTTTTAAGTTTTCGAAGGGTCTAATTTTTGTACTAGTATTTAAGTACCCAATTCTTAACTATCCAATGTGCGAACTATTTACTACTGAATGTCGCTAATACTCGTATAACACCTTTGCCGAGAACCGCTACTAAATCGGACAAGCTGTTTCAGAGATAAACAAGAACATTCGCGCAAACTAACAAACAAGCAAACAGTCTCTATGCATGAACCATCTTCATTCCGTGGGGGGAAAAATACCGCAGAGCACAGGAACCATTAGTATGCATGGGTGGACTTTGCATGCTAAATTAAGCAAGAAGTCTTACAAGGCGCGTGTTATTAAGTATATCAAGATACTTGCTTTGTACTACCATCAAGGGATTCATCAGGCTATCAAACCTGTTCAATGGAAAAAGTGGATTTTAATTTTTTATGCCTATGCAACAAATATGGTGCGACTACTTCTAATACATCGTATATAGATATCTATGGGTGTCTCTGTATTGTATCATACAGATCATTTATTCAATTGACATCTTACTTGTGTTCGAAGAGTCATAATAGTTACTCTGAAAAATGTATGTTGCCTTACTCTGTCAAACAAACACACTTTTGGTACAAGTTTTTATTGCCGACTGTACTTTTTTGCACAATCATCAACATTTCATCCAGAGGATTCTATTAAGCCTAAACACGACGGGTTTGTCTTGTCTATTTTAGCAGTATATGTTGTGAGTTTTAGGAACATCAAATCAGATCAGTGTTAATATTACGTTAATAAATAATAATAAATAAATACATATTACAGGATATTCTTACACAAATTGAGTGAGCGCCACGATGAGCCCAAGACGGCTTGCGTTGTGGGTACTCAGCGATATATAGATATATAATATACAAATACTTGAATACATACATATAAAACGCTAATACTCGTATATAGTAATAGTGAAATACGCTGTTATTATAACAAGACAAGACGAGTTAACAAATACTTAATAAGGACGATAACGGACCATTCTTCTCTTCTTAAATGGCTTATAAAAAAGGTGTGCGGATCCTATTTACTTTTATCTACCTGTTTCTTTACAATCGTCTTAGCGGTAGGTACCTACGTGTTGATTTATAAACAATCGAAATTGCCTGAAGGGGCCATTAGGTCCACCGAGGCCTATCCGATGAATGGTTTAACATTTAACTGGATTAGACCTGTCAGCTGGGCAGTGGGCAGCCACATCTTTTAGGTAAACCAATATTCCGCAGTGTCTCAAAACGAAAGTCTTTGATCAGTGTGTTGCCAGTGATGACATATAGATTTGAAACGTGGTTGCTTTAATAGGTGCAATAACTGAAGGTGACATAAAGTTTTGAGTGAACCGTCAGCATGTATTTTCTACAAACAACAACTAATACAGTTACCTTTAAATGTGCTAACCTAAATTAGGAGCGGTGGCACAGCTGAGTGGTCAGCCAGGCTACTGGAGCATAAGGCCGCGAGCCCACTGCCGCCGCGGCTCGTGGCATGATGCAACCGCGCGTGACCGTGACTTCGACTGCAGTTATGCAGTCGTACCTTTATACTTCCCATCAGGTATCGAATACCGGATCATAAATTTTTATACAAAAACCGGTATACATTTTCGGTATGTCAGTTGTTATTGCATATTTTTGCATTTTATTTAGTTGATCAGATAATGTATTCTCGATAGTAGAGTAGAGTATAGAGTATCTCTATGTACTCTCTAGACCACTTAAAAAAACAATAAATAATTTCAAATTATCAGCAATATTTTGGTTATTCGTGCTTCCCATATATTATAGGTTTGCGTCTCGTTTTTAGGGCATTAAGAAGTGCCATAATTAACATCACATTCGTCCAGTTGCTCTCCGAGATCAAGTCCAGTTGCTCTGCTGATTAAGAACAGTTCAATGAATTGCTACTATTTGACGCTGCACGCTGACTGTACCAATTTTAATGCTGCATCATGCGAACTGTTCGTTCGTCTTTGCAACGAACACTGCACTCACTAAGAAATTCCCCACATTTTCTCTGCGTCTGACTGTACCTACCATCACTGGTTGCTGCACGAGATATCGATAGCCATGGCCCACTGCATTTTGTGATAATATACTATTAAGTAGCTATTTCATATGTGGATAGATATCTCCATTAAAGTTGTAAACTTACCCTTGGCGGCCCGGCAGGCTAGACCAGCAGACTATGCAGTAGCAACAGGTCAAAGTGCATACTATGGTTTTCTCGACCTTCTGCCGGCTCATACATTGTACGATATTATAAAAGTGGTACATCATATTGTAGTCCGCATGATAAGTTCCGTAAGAAGGCTCGTTTCAAAATGATTCAATCAATGCTAACATTTGTCATCACCATATTTTAATCATGACTTTACCCAATAGCCGAGTCACACCGACCTCTAAGAACTATTGCACCAAATCGTCTGTTGTTATGACGTTAACTCATTGTTATATATTAGAATCTACAAAACACATCTACTTGCTGCAGAATCCATCATAAGTACCAATATCAATTACTAAAAATCGTACACCCGTGAAGCCTTGGCTTGAAGCTACTTTCGCTCTCATTTTTTTTTTAATTAATCATTCGCACACGAAGAGTCCCCACGTCTATGTCATTGTATTTCCATTGTACCTATACCTTACTAGAATTTGTCAGTAGGTACAGGTAAACACAAGACATAAAATACTTGCAGTGATCTCACTGAAATTACTTGTGATTAATTTTCGAAACCAGTTTTACTACGCCTATGCTATTTCATAAGTCTTAGATATATTCGCTAAACTATAATTTTGCACGAATACACATTATTAAGAATTCAACGTTGAAACATAATAGAATTACATAACTCTCACACACATTTCCAGTTATTGGAATCGACTTAATTTATATTTAGTACATTTTACTCAGCAAAAGAGCAATTTGCACAAACAAATCTGATTGAATTGATATTGCAATTAAACTCGTATGTTGAAACTGATTTTATATTGCAAACTGAACTAATTAGGAATTACTTTCGATCATAAATAAAAGAAAGTGAGAGCCCATTGTAAGTGTTCGAAAAAGTAATTTAAATGATACTGTTATATTTTAAATCACTTATAAGTAAGATTTTAATGGAGTTACATTCCCCTAGTCGACTGTTACAGCGATTTTAAGGAAGCTTTCATTATCCTCCCCTTCGTAGAGGCTTTTAATCCCGACCGCGGTTTATGCCCTCGAAACGAAATGTATAAAAATAAACCACTCTCTTCCATATGATGCAAATAATATACTCATTCCATATACTCGCATCTTTTTCAGTATGAGATCCCCTTGCGCGTTATCATGTATCTTTCGTTAAAACGATACCATCTCATAAGTCGCCCAAAATGAGTGAGCCGATTGAGCTCATTCGCTGTGTAATGTGCCCATTAGACGGGGAATCTTCCGGCCGCTCAGCTTTTATGACCTGCGTAAAAAGAAACTTGTACATCGCCATTAAGTTCCTCCTAAGTTCTGTCCAACAACGAAAGAGCTAATAATTAAGTAGACACATGCTACTGTACATGAACAGACTTCCTAACAAGTTTACTTATGTAAAGACTTCCAATTAACGAATCCAATTAGACGATACTCGGAATACTGCCGCTACGCATTTCGTTAAGCTGTTTATTATTTCCCAGTAAAACCGGGAAAGCTTATTGTGTGAACCCGAGAGCATTTGCAAATGAGAAATGCATTCAGTGACATGTAGTGCTGCAGGATCGGTGTATACCAGTTAAGGATGACTCACGTTAGACCGTCGCGCTTCCGCTCCGAGCGTTCCGTTGTATGGAAAGAGTCACGTGACCATCGAGCCGCCCGATCCACTCGACTCGGGCACGGGGCGGACGTGCGACGGCCGTTACAGCTATGTTCAAAGAGCTGGGCTCGGCCCGGTGATGTGAGGGCGACGGGATGTCGACAGGATGTCGACGGGCGTGCGACGGTCGCCTAGTCGCAAAAAATGGCTCGGATGGAACGGTATATATGGGCCGAACTACGGAGGTTGCAAAATGTCATCAATTTGTTTGCTAAATATGAGGGGATAAATAATTCTTTCTTTAGTCGGGTTATATTACTAGTGCAGAGACGAGGAATTAACAAAGAGTGCTGAGTTGACACATTTCTTTAAAAATAATCAAAGAATAAATATTCGTTAATCATAAATAAAAGAACCGAATATTTAGGCAAAGGGCTCATAATTTATATTTTTATATCAAAACCTCATTTAACATATAACATAAATATTTATCGCATAAAATAAATATTTAAACTAAATTTAAAAAATATAATACTAAAAATCAAAGTTCGATGTAGGCCCAAGTGGTATGGTAGGGTTTAGGTATAGGTATAGTATATGAATTTTCTTAAATACCAAATGTAAAATTCAACAAATAATTGAATCCCTTCTTATGCCCTTTCTTAACTAATTTAATTAACGCCTGTTTAATTAACCATGTGTCTACATAACCATATAACTATAAACCAGTATGAAGATAATTCGACGAATTCCTCAATAACAATAAACAGTCTTTATTATTTAGTTTTCTGTGTTTGAATAGTCTGAATTGAAATCACCAAAGAGGTTTTTCATGTATCTGAATCGGAATATACGTCAAAATTATGTGCGTTACAAAATGTCACAGATTGTTTTCTGAAATATGGATACCAAACCGACATTATATTTAGCCGGCTTAATGTGGCAACTGTTACTGTTCATAAATGTTGCCAGAAAGATAAATAATGAATAGTTTGTAAATATTACCAGATATTTTTGCATTGGAAAGAAAACTAATAATACCCGGTATTCGGACCATCTATCTATATTTGTGTCGCTTAACTTTAAACTCAGGTAAATCCATTTTGCTCTAAGGTTGATTAGCATTCAGATTATTATACATTTTTTTTACTCAACCTTAATACAGAATAGATTTACCCGAGTTTGAAGTTAAGCGACACATTTGTATTCTATGATATACGTGTACGAAGTAACGCGCCCTGTACAAACTATAGGCAGTATATTATCTCATAATATTATTTCGGGTGGCGTTAAAATTTGCAGCGACCAAGTATTAGCAGTAGAGTTTAACCAGTGAAAAAAAATTGGTTTACTCACTTAAAGCATAGACGATTGAATCATACCGTCTCTTTCTTTCGCTTGCACTACGACCCCAAAAAAAGGGAAGAATATAGTTTATTTTTTCAACTTTAAGAGTAACAATCGAGTAATAATTGGTTAGCCAGACTCTATGCGAGCATATTTGTTTCGTTGTCTATCCCTTTATTTTTCAGGCTAATTTTCACTACTAAAATAAAACAAATTAAATATTTGTAATTTTTATTGATTTTTAGATACTATTATTATCTACAAAGAACCAAGGCTCGCAAACGCGCAACGTCTCAACTGGTAAAGGCGAACATAATAAACCAGTAAAGGCGTGTCTGGCGTCCAAATGGTATATTATAGGGTATAACGGTGGGTATATGAGGTACAAAGGAAAATAAGGTTATCAATATAGATATTTGTATTTAGGCACTGGTCCCACCGCGAGCTAATAGTAAGCTATGAGCTATCAGCTATTTCAAGGGACAAAAGATAATCGATTCCGTGTAAATAAAAGAGACATATAATTATGTCATAGCCGGGCCAGGCGATGAGCAATAAATATATATACCTCTTTTATTTACTCGTGGGCGATTATCTTTTTTCTTTTGAAATAGCTGATTGCTTATAGCTTACTAGTTTGCGGTGGGACCAGTGCCATAAGGAAGGATTGGCAAGCTATATTTGAATGCCATCTATAGGATATTAGTTGTAATAAAATGAACGGTACCTTAGACTTGATTGAATATATTGATTTCCTTGTGACCTTAAGTGAAATTACTTCTTCCTAACCTCTGAGAAATAAAACAACACGAAAACACAATTTATTGCTTTGATCAGCCTATTTACACGTAAAAGAGCTTGACACCATGTCTTCTGCAGCTTATCTAAGTTACAAACATCAAAAAAAATGTAGTAATCAAATTAAACTAAATAATAATAACTTTTTAAATATTGTATACATAAGTCATGAAAAAGGATTTTTTAACCTTTTGAACGCTAAGCACTACTAAATTGGTCGCGTGAAGTCGTGCCTGCCGCGCCACCGACCACTAAAGTGGCTATGGCGGACGCTGTCAAAGCAATAGTCCTGCTGACAGATATTGGATATTGGAGTTTATATCTTTTCTTCACAAGTCATAACATGGCGTACACGACACATTTTGACGAGAGAGGAAAAGCGTTCAAAAGATTAATATGTTACTGAAATAATTCCTGCGACTAAAATATCAATAAGTGAAATGTGTTTTATAAGCATCATTTATAGGTTTACTTTCGCTCGCCAAATATGAATGATATGATGCCCTTCCAAATATAAGATATTATAATTGTGTTTCAGTATAAAAACAATTTAAATTGATATAGGTACTTACTTACTAACAAAATTACAAATAATACAATGTCAGTAACCATAATGTCAACTTAAAACATAATAATAAAACTTAAATAAATTAAAAAACTAAAACTATAAAAAGCTAGAAACTAAACTTAAAATAACTAAAATATAGGATCCCCCCGCGGCAAGGTGCCGTAGACGCTGGCAGCATTTCCTCGCTGTATCGCAATGCTTATGCGTTGAGCGAGAAAGCTGCCAGCTCTCCGGTCACCAGTAACGTCAATGTAGGGTAACCATGCTTGTACGTAGACGAGGACAATGTTTATGTTTAGATAAAGTACATTAAACATATTTATCAACATTTGTAAAATGGTTGTCATTGTATATACATATAGCAATTTGGGTCAAAATAATTCCCAAAGTGGGGTTAGATTTTTTTAGTTCTTTGTTTGTACCTATTCGATATATATTAAAAATATAGAAAAATATGTGTACAAAATATGTCATCATATTGACCCACACCTACAAATTTTCGTACCACTCCTTTACTAATAATATATTATCTTAGATATTTAAATCATCGAAGGAAAAAAATAAAAATTTTGACTCGTAGCGGGACTCGAACCCACAACCACTGGATCACGAGCCCAGTTCACTACCAATTGTGCTACATGAGTACAATCAGCAGCAGAAGTGGCTAAGCGTTTGAGGTGTTCAAAATGAGGACAACACATCTCTATTGTCAAGAGAATAAGAGGGCGTGTAGATAATTTTGAACACTTCAAACGCTTAGCCACTTTTGCTGCTGACTGTACCGCTTAGACTAAAATAAAATGAAAAAAATACGACAAGTATCAAAATTTTTCGTAGTAAATTAACCATGCATCTAGACGGCGTAGTCTCTACACCAGTCTAGTACATAAAAACACTATTGTAATTAATGGAATTTTCCTAACTTTTAAAATGAACGTTGTCACCCCATAGAAAGAGACAAAGGTCTGCCTAGTAGCTATTTCACTCGGCTCGCTTTTTTCGGGCTAGTACTCGATCTAGTTATAGTCAGCGCTGCTGTCCAGTTTGTTGAAGCTTGGAACTTCGCTCGATGTACGTCATATATGAAATTAAAACAAATTACGTTATGATATGATACTGATTATTTAACACGTAGGCTGCGAAGAGCATCACGGATGGAATATGTGGCCATGAGCATCATTCTTGGGATCAAGTCATCTTCCCCATGTGGCCATCGGCATCACGAGTGGGACCACGTTGTCTTCTCGGTGTGGCCATGAGCATCATTGGTGGGATCACAAGCTTATGTTTTTGGGTATCTGGGTATGGGATGAATGCTGCATCAATAGCATATGAAACAAAACGCACCAATATCTAACATCTGCCATCCTGTGTATTTTTTTACAAATGTCAGTTTTTACAGTTCGTGTTTCAAAGTTTATCGCATTTTTACTGATCAACACTCAGAAATATGTCACTATTTTTGAAGAAATTATAAAACGGTAGATACGTTTGGTGCGCTGCTTCATGCACTAATTGATGCTGACTATAAGGTGGGCAGCCAACGAGTTAAGCTTTTGAAAGCTCTTCCTCTTGCGTCAAAATGTGTCTAGTACGCCGGTCAAAATGTTTTTGTGTCAATAACAGAAATGTGAGAGGCGACTCTCAAGATGACAGAAGTCCTATTTGGGGGGGCTGTGTCCAGCAGTGGACGTGTTACGGCCGATGATGAATTAAAGTTCGAAATATGATAATGACAACGTCCTCAATCCAGCCAAAGTAGATTCTTAGTCAGTGACGCTTTTGCAAAGTCACTCGTAATAGTGCTCAATATGAGCGATAAAAGTCCTGTGCTGTCCTGTTTATATATACTACCCTCTGCCTGCAGTATCCTGTGTGTAGAATTAGTATAAAATTATTATGTCGTCATACTTACCTCGGGTTCTGATAATATTCAAAAATAGACAAATTAACCTACGAACTTAATCTAACTAACCATGCATTTGCTTCTCTTATTGATACGTACTGTACATCAATTTATAATATTCTAAAATCCTCAAATGAACGTATGAACTTAATGTACATACATACTTAACTATGCATGGCGTCTACATACACCATTTCTATCGGCTTGCCTATTGTTATCCTACCTATAAATGTTAAACCGGCCAAATGCTAGTTATTCGTTGACATAGCGGTAAGTAAAATACATTATCTGTGAACATTTTATGTAATACAGCCTGGTGACCTACAGACTAACGGACGGACAGACGGACAGACGGATGGATGGACAGACGGACAGACGACGAACAGACAGGGTTCTTAGTAATAGTAATCGCGCCCAGAACCCTTTTAGGGCTGGAAAACCTCTGCTCTCTCTGTTCTCATCTTGCTAACGACGAGAACTTGCACAGACATAAACTCGTAGCCAGGATTATAAACCAACAGCTGCTGTACTACAAGTACGTGCGCACAACACACTGGCGAATAATGAGGCATGTGTTGTAGGTACTCAGAATACAAATAAATGACGTTACTGGGATTTGAACCCATGGTAGAAAACGGGAGTCGGCGCAATAGCGTAGGGCGCTTTTGAAAAATACCTTGTTCGCTGTATAGGGTCTATTGTAATTATTAGTACAGTGACGGCTACCGGTATTTAAGATCTCAGTGAGTTGTCGGATTACAATTGCTAACGTCAAAGCTCTAGATATGGAGACTGAATATTTAAGGATGTATTTATATAAGTATACATACATACATACATTTCAGCCATAAATCGTCCACTGCTGGACATAAGCCTCCCCCAAATATGACTTGTATCATCTTGAGGGGTAGTTGCCATAGTCGCCACGCTTGGCAGGCGGGCTGGCGACCGCAGTAGCTGTAGATTGGGTTGAGACGGACGCTGCTGCCCATTCGTCGGTTTTTTCCCTTTGTCGCCTCTTACGACACCCGCGGGAGGAGATGGGGTGATGCTATTCTAGTCAGCCGGCATCACATGGCCATATAAGTATACTAGCTTTTAAACTCGTTTGACCCCCTTCTAGACCCCACAGCGGATGAATTTCAAAAATCGCTGAAATCACTTTTCTTGTATTCAAATAAGGAGTGTTTATACAAAATTTCAAGTATTTCGCTTTAAATATTACACAATCCCCATACAAAGTTTTATCCCCCTCTTGATCCCCTTAGGGGTGGAATTTCTAAAAATCCTTTCTTGTTGCTTCTCTCTTATCAAAATAACCTTCACTGAAAGTTCCAATTCTCTAGCATCAGTTGTTTCGTCTCAGCGTTGATGATCGGTCAGTCAGTCAATCAGGACAATCGATTATATGTATATAGATTGTTGTTATAATCATATCAGTAAAGAAGTATCAGTTTCGCGCTGAAAACCAGGTATTTCACAAATTACAAACCTTTTGCTTTGAAATTTGTTACTTATGTAATAATCCTCAATTATTTTAAGTAAACTCCATTACATATATACATAACGCATACAGTGTAATCTTACATTTCCATCTTTTTATCTATTTGTCAACATATATAATTATAATCATTATTCACATACATAAAAATATAATGAATAACATAACTTGTCACTGATGACGGAATGGATGCGGCCAGTATGAAGACAGCACACAAAATAGGTAAATTACCGTTTCTTGTAAACTCTTTACCAAATATAAAGTTCTTACCTATATTTAATGACAATGTCCTCAATCCAGACAAAGTAGATTCTTAGTCAGTGACGCTTGTGCAAAGCCACTCGTAATATTGCTCAATATGAGCGATAAAAACTACCTTCTGCTGCAGTATCCTGTGCGTAGAATTAATATAAAATTATCATGTGGTCAAATTAACCTACGAACTTAATATACCTACCTATGCATTTGCCTCTCTTATTTATACATACTGTAAATCAACTTATAATATTCTAAAATCCTCAAATTAACGTATGAACTTAATATATATACATACTTAACTATGCATGGCGTCTACATAACACCATTTCTATCGGCTTGCCTACCTACCTTAGTTAACCTGCCTACTTATAAATTAAACCGGCCAAATGCTAGTAAGAACTTGAAAAGTTCGCAACATTATAGAGCCTAATATTTTACTCAGTATAAGTATTCGTTGACATAGAGGTCAGTACATTTTATGTAATACAGCCTGGTGACCTATACATAGACTAACGGACGGACTGACGGACAGACGGACAGACGGATGGATGGACAGACGGACAGATGAACAGACGGAGAGATAGACAGACGGACAGACGGATGGATGGACAGACGGACAGATGAACAGACGGAGAGATAGACAGACGGACAGACGGACAGACGGACAGACTGATGGATGGACAGACGGACAGACGGACAGACGGAGAGATAGACAGACAGACAGAGAGATAGACAGACAGACAGACAGAGAGATAGACAGACGGACGGACGAACAGACGGAGAGATGGAGAGATAGACAGACGGACAAACGTACAGACAGGGGAGTCTTAGTAATAGTAATCGGGCCCGGAACCCTTTTAGGGTTGGAAAACCTCTGTTCTCTATGTTCTCATCTTGCTAACGGCGAGAACTTGCCCAGACTGACCTCGTAGCCAGGATTATACACCAACAGCTGCCGTACTACAAGTACGCGCGCACAACACACCGACGAATGAGGCTTGTGTTGTGGGTACTCAGAAGACTCAGAACACAAATAAATGACGTTACTAGGATTTGAACCCAGGACCATGGGCTTCATAAGCAGGATCACTATCCATTAGGCCAGATCTATCGTCAAATTCTCATTGTCCTGAATATATATGTTATAAACGAACGAAGTAATCAGCATGGATTTACAATTTAAGCAACCATTCATTAAATTAATTATACAACAACAACTTATAATGGTCCTGACCCTTTCTACTGTTTTTTCTTAGCCTAGTTTGTGTCCAGTGCTCCTCTTTAGTGCGTATTGCCATCAGTCGCTAAAAACATTTAGGTCGTCCCACCATTTCTTCTTTAGTCTGCCTGTACCTCGGCTAAATTGGGGTACACTCTATTAAAAATCCTCAACATAACCTACGTACTTAAGGACTACTAGGTAAATTAAATAACTGTTAAAGGCATCTACAGATCCTACAAGCTTACTTATTATGTATCACTGATACTTTATGTAGATGTGCATGTAGTGTAGGGACGCCCGGCCGGACTCAGGCGGGCTGTCGATCGCTTGTTGCAGTCATTCAGCCCAGTTCCCTTGGCTGCTACATAATACACCTATAACATTAATAATATTATACAACAAAAATTGCAAGTAATTTGCAGTAAACCTTTATTAATATTACTAATGAGACATGGACCCGGGTATGTCCTTAAACTGCGTCGAAGCCCACCGGTATGAGCAGTAGGGACCCGCGTCTACAGTGTATTTTACTGCGATTCCCAACTTGCCTACCACACGTGGTCAATACGGCAACACCGAAGTTAAGGCCTTTGTCCAACAGTAGACGGCTCAAGGCTGATGATGATAACTGATGGAAGTCAATGTTTCTTACAAGAAAACACTAGTGGGATAAGAAGTACCAAACACTGCGGAGAACATCGTTAGTAAAATCTGATTTTATTCGCAACTAACCACCTTTGCTCGGGAAAGTATATAATATGTTGTAAATACATTACAAACGTACGCCCCAAATCGCTGTGTAAGTACCCATTATTTAGGCAACTACAAACCTTATGTAGTTAGTATTCACAGTAAGTACCTAGTACTGCGGAAAACGTCATTACACAAATAATAATTTATTGGTAGGTACTAGCAACCTCTCCTGTCTTCGCACGGGTAAGTGGTTATAGTACCAACCATATATCGGAAGGTGCGGCGTGGGCAGACCCCCACAAGGTGCACTGGCGACCTGGTAAAGACAGAATGAATCCACTGATGCGGGTGGCGGTTATTGTGAGTTGCTTTGGGAGAGGCCCATGTCCAGCAGTGGACGTCCTTCGGTACGGTTCGGTATTAGATTGATTGATAAGATGATGAATAGAGCTATCTCAGGACCATACATGGATGACAGTAAAAGTAGGTACCTACATAGTACATAGGTACATTCTAACTGCTAACAGGCAGAAAAAAAGACGGGCAGAAAGACGGACAGTAATAGGATCTTGTCAATGTCCTGATACTTACGGTCCCTAAATACGTACATTATATTACATTATTATAACATACAGGACCTAAAATGAATAGTCTTATCACGGAGAGTTCGCTGTATTAGATGTCTTGTTTGCTTGTAAGAAATTATGTTTTGTATGTCACTATTCAAGTAAACTAGACTAACTTACTAAGTTCCTGTAAGGGACTTACTGCTTACCAATGATTATATAACTAGGACTAACAATTTTTATCCAAAGTCGCGTTCCTTAAAATTTTTGATGAAAACCTGTAAATGAGACGAAAATCAGTGAACATATTATTATGATTTAGCAAGACGTCGATACAATTTTGCAAAAGCATTATCGGTACAATTATGTTGATGCATATATACCGTCGGCCAGATCATTGTCAGACTACAGTTGCTTTAGGCAAGGCACATTACTATGGGAAGTTTAATTTTTGAAGCGGACACGCATGTTTTACAATTAGGTTTATAATCTTCTATACGTACAGTCGTATATAGTCCTATTTGTTTGGTTGTTATAAGACCACCTTGGCTGTTAGGTCGCACTGGAAATTATTACATTACGCTGGAAAAACATTACCCTTTTGACTTCTGTATCTACAGGCACAAACTGACCACTGTCACATCCATTACACTTATTTTATAGTTTTCTGGTGCTTGTATGTTCTAAATAGAAACGATTTACTTTAAAAACGACCTGCCCTTATTAAACATACAATTATTTAGGAACTAGACGGCTTGTCAATATTGACAGAAAGTTTTCGAATAGTAAGAAGGCGGTATATATATACTGTTATGAAGGTACAGGCAAACTAGGGTTTTTGTAAATTCCTTCACGCCAAAGATACTCACTAGTCTCACGTTGTTTCTAATCGTGTGATGAACATTATGAATTCAGTATTTTATGCACTTTATTTTATCCAAGGAGAAAATATTAAAAAGATCTTGGTTATAACAGAAAGATCTACGTTTAATATTCTATCTACGAGTATGTGTGAACAAAATAATGCTCATTTTTTAATTCAATAGGTCAGAAACGTACATTATTCTTTGCGGTATTGTAATATGCTTATAATACAGCAACTAATAATGTAATTTTATGGTAGAATAAGTTTATGGTCCTTTGATATTGTATTTAAAGTTTCGTGAGTCACTGTATCATTTCACAGCCTCACACACGCGAACTGCTTTGGAGTACCTTACTTATAAGATGGTTTAAATTTTCCAACACTATTGTCAAACATTGTGTGTCGACACCCGTTTGCTTCAACGAATTGCTGCGCGCTGCGCTGCCTTTGCCGCTCTCGATGTTGTGGCCGGTTCACGGCAATCCTCAACCGGCGTCGTTAGTTTGCTCCGAACTATACTTTACTAAACTTCCACTTCTAAATTTGGCCATACATGCCAGGCTTCTATAGGCAGCCAGTCCAACCACCATTACGATTAAAATTAGAGCAACTATCTATATTAATCGCTTCGCGTATTTTGCGCGATACTTAACATTTTTCCCGAACCAGCATCCTTGCTTTGTTAGAAAAACGAAGGAAATGGGATGGTATGGGAATGGGATCTGCTTCGTAAGAGAGCTCTAATTTATCTCCGGAGTTGCTGTACCTACCTAAGTCATCTCGTTATATATCATTGGATACTTATTGAACAATAGAATAGCCTGTTTGGATATTATATTATAATTATATATCTATACCGTAGCAATTTTAAGCAGGCGCGTCAGCACAGAATGTGTTTCGCACAAAGCAATCTTTGGATGAAAGTCAGCAATTTTTTCAATGCCTCCTCATCAAACTGCAGACTGTGTATCCTCTGTTCATATATTGTTCATTTGATGACACTGTAATCAATAAAAGTAATGCTCATCCTAAAATTGTAAATAATAAAAATGCTTACCAAAGACCAAGTTCTACTTCCTTTTTTAACTGAAAAATTATGAAATAACGATACGTGGCTACTATTAAACCTAATAGGCTTAAAGAGAAAAGACCACGATATTGTTTGCACTTATTATACCTATACATATATTTTATTATTTTATTATCGGTTACCTTAAGTAGGCTGCTAGACGATCTTTACAGGATATTGACTCTGGAGCTTTGTTTATTCATCAACCGGTGCTTAATTTCCTCGTGGTTTGGAAATTATACAAAAATCGTCACGAATATAGTAACACATATTCTCTGTACTGCAAACGTGTGCACCAAAAGGGGTGTATGCCTCATTGTCTGCGTGATTTTTCTTGTTCTTCATTGGCTATTATAGCCGTGATGGCTAATATAATAACTAAATTTTTCTGTTTCTTATTTTCTATTAGTTCTGCTATTATTATTGACAAGGAATTTAATTGACATCAAGTGACAATGACTTAGACAGCTCGGCTGACGTTAGAGACGGGCGGCTCGGGTGGCTCGCGCTCGAGCCGGTGGGCCTCGTGAGCGGAGCGGCGACGCGACGCTCGTGTTAATGTCAATATTCGAGTTTCGGGCCGTTCGGACTCGGACCGTCGAGGTAAGTGAAGCGATAGGTCGACGGTGGGCTCGTGCTCGTGAGGTCGACGTGTAGGAAGCGCGACGGTCTAACGTGAATCATCCTTTAATCGTATTTAACCAACAGATTTTCCAATAATTGAATGTGAAACTACACGCTAACAGAATGTACGTTCACGAGATTCTCCTGTTTAAAATGCAAACACAGAAAATGTGTTTGTTTTCGAACTAAACTTGGTGTTTTAGACAATATTGCGAACTTCTCATGTAGGTATAGTGATATCCCGAGATCGAGATTGATTCTTCATTCAGTTCTAAAACTGCGAATGAAGAATCGATTTCGATCTGAAGAAGTATCTAAATAATTCTATTATGTGATACTAATTCTCAGAAATTGACAATACCAATGGTCTCACAATCTTATAAATATTCTCAATTCTATGAACTAAAGCAAGGGTGACTTAGGGAGATGCCGAGAATCTTCTAAGTACCTAGTCTAAATGATCTGTCTATCTATCTTGACAATTACAAATGCTCGTACGTGTAGAGCGAAGGATTAAATTTCTTTATTCACGGTCTCAAGAAAACCTCACCCTAAGCAGCCTTACTGCGCTATTACATGTCAATGTTAAATGTAGCTTTAGTGGATTTACACTACGTATAGCATCGCATTGGGCCCTTTTTACTTGGGACTGTACAAACAGAGGCTGGGACGTGACGAACACATTGCTTACAGATTAAGAGTCGAGTGCTCCGACAACCCAGAATATAAAAGAGCTTTTATCTTTCAAAGATCTAATAAGTATCCAGGTCAGAATTATACTGGTAATTGGCATTTGTTCCGCCTTTGTTCTGTAATTAATAGTAACACACGCCTGGACCCCTCACGCCCTATTATTTAAATCCCACTAGACGTGAGCGCCATTATCCGCAGGACAGGCCTACATGTGAGTGGACATGCTGCCTGTAAAGCGACTGTTCTATTTCATACTCTCATCTCACTATATGCTTATACATAAATGTGTTCGCTATAGTATAGTTAATAAAGTCTATTTTGAAGGAAAATAAACGCCTTGCATACGAGGTTATGAAAGTACATTAAAGGCTGAAGAAAACAGAGGTTTGCTGGCTCTCTGTTTTAAACTGGGAATAAAGGATTAGTCTATGCAAGTTGCACCCTTGTTATTGAAGAGGGCAACTTCGTGTAATGGAAAAGAACCGGTCACGGCCCTTTTTTGTTTAGTTATAGGTAGGTATGTTAAAAATAAGCGGAACCAAGTCTTAGATGCAAGGAACGTGTTCTTATTTCCTCGTGCTCAAATCTACCTATAATTAATCGGTTCCAGAAATACGACCGCAACTATTAATATTAAAATAAAACTCCGCTGTCTCGCTGAAAACGCTTGCTCACTTTGAAGACTGATGGAACAGAGCAATAAAACATATATGCTCAATGTTAAAACGGACTAAGTATTATTCGAGCCAATACTGTTCTTAGTTATTTTCGATCCAATTAACAGCCGGCAACGGATGACGGCGGTAAGCCTATTTTGCAACTTCCTATCGGGAAGCAATAGTTTCTCATAAAATCAATTAGTTGTAGTTGCTGAATATTGAAGCGCGATCTCGATTCGAAGAATCAATTTAATTTGTTGCGTTGCTAAATAATTCATAATAGCATGTTGTGATATCGTACTGATTGTTATATAACTCGAACACAAAAGAAGATCTAGGACTAGGATATTTAGTATATATACAGCGGCGGCGCGTCCGTACATGCCGATTCCCGCCGGCTTAACTAACTTTCCAACAGTTTAACAGGCTCATGAAGAAAAGGTAAAGGTAAAGTGGCTTACTTTTATATTTCATGTAACAAACCCTATTTATGATTTATCGAGAAAGATAATTCTGTTGCTAGCATCAATCATAAATTAGTTAATTAGTTTCGTACCGGAGTAGTTTTTCTGCAACGTGAAAATGAAAAAATAATAACACAGTAGTAAAAGAAATAACAAAATATTCTCTCGGAACAGTTTCGAACTTTATGAGCGCCAGAAGCCTAATCAAAGAATGTTTTTTTTTATATTGAGTTGATTTCAATTTAATATTTCAACAGGAATTTACTTGCAATAAAGTGGCGTTTGGTTTACTCAGATCATCCTTTTCTTATTATAAATTCGTTATTAAATTGATGTAAAATGGATATTAAGAACACAGTGTTCAATACGATATGACGTCTAAATTCATAGTAAAGCAATAATTATTCATAGAAAATCAATCATCCCACGGCTACATGGTTACCAACCCGCAAGGACATACGAGTACGTATATTGGCTGATGATTGACTGGTCATCAGTCATCTAGTGTACGAAATACAACAAATAACTGAAGTTACATATAAAACTAATCATTAGATTAATTAAATATGAGAATTTATTTATTATGTAATCACCAAAACCACCGCTTTTGATTAAAATAATTAATTGTTGATCTCGTATGGATCACCATCATAATTGAATTATAAATTTTTAGAGGGTCACAAGTGACATTATCGAGTAACTATCATTATTTGTTATTCTGTACTGTTGCGAAGGCATATATTTTATTGTATTTTCAGACTTTCCACTGAACATTGTCCAGTGGTTGGATTGTGTTTAATTTTGCTATTAAAATGTGGTCAGTGCTAACGTGACCTAACATAACCTCATAAAGGTAATGAAGTGTTAATGCGAAAGTAATACATTATTACTTTATATTAATCGATACGTACTTAAAACATATGGAAAGATAATTGAATGCCCAATATATATATACGAGTGCACAATCAACTAAAAGAACTAATAAGTACACACAGCAACACACTTAGCTGTACCTCGGTGGACCTTATGCCTTATACAATAAGGTCCATCAATGCTAAGAGTGTTGCTGTGTGTACTGACTGTAGCACAGCTAAAATATATACTGTACTAATCAGGAAATCAAGGTGTTGTAAAAGAAAAACACATTTCTGCAAGAACACATAGTATAATTCCGGGTTAGTTGAATGGTGGGTATTTTTATTTTCTACAATTTTTACCCGGTAAAGGATCCTATTACACTAACTCGTCAAAAAGTCCACTTTATATGTAATTATGGTACACGTCAGAAGCCAACAAACTAGGCAATGCTGTGATGACTAAATGACTATGATGTCTCACTGGCTTTGTAATCATACAACTTTTCGAAGCAGCTGTACACTTCGCTAACAGAATGTCGGATTACTGAAGTGAATTTAGCAATAAAAATAATAATACATGGCAATAGCGCTCACCCACGCTTTCTGCTATCACCTGGCGTTAAGTTAAATATATATAAGTACGTGTCATATGGAGACAGCATGCATCATACGGACGAGTGGGTGATGGGCTGATGCCACTGATCACGTAAGGCCTTCATGTCTACGTGACGCGATAGTTATTACGAGTATTTAAGTAAGCCATTTTGAGTAACGGCGGCGAAGTAAGTACTTACTTAAACGAAGAGGCCACGAGCATGCCGGTCTATGGTCCATATAATATCTACTCTATGGTTTCCTGTCCTTAAGACGAGTAGTTGGACTTAAATCTACTTTATTAGATAGTGTTTAGTTTAGAATAAGATTGGGGTTTTTGCGGTAGCTTGAACACGGCTCAACCGATGTTATGCCTTTAAAATATTTGGAATTCCCGGGACAACAGTTCGAAATGATACCATTGTGTTAACGATCACTACACACGGATAGACGAAAATTACTTAACTATGAGGGTTACTAGTAACATAACGGCAAATCGGCAAGTAACATAAGAAAAAATCATTCGGTTGATTATCATTCGAAACATTAGCAGTAGCCTGTTAAATATAACCTGCAAATCAGGTAGTTACTCGTATAACACAAACAAATAGGTATATCGTTATATATAAATACAACATTATAATATAGAACATTGGCAGAGGAAATGCGACTATCTAGAATTCCGTACGTTATAATAATTGACACATTTATTACGGCTCATTATCGGTATCGGCAGCGGCAACATTTCATTTATAACCGCATATTATTATTTGCGATTTTCAATGCGGTGGCTAGTGAAATATAAGCATTTGTTATGTGTTCATTATATAGGATGCGTCATCTTCGCAGTGAGGCACGATTAGCTTTGTACAAGTCGCAGAACATTCTCAAAAATGCGAGAAATTTAAGTTTCCATTCAGAAATTTGCCTGTGAGAACTTCTACTGTAATATTCGTAATACTATTCTGTTTTTTTTTTCTACCTATATTAATAATATTCATACGAGTAAATTTAGTACCCTAGGCTCTCTAGGTACGTGTCTTCATATTTTTCTAATTTAAATGCTGTGAAGTTTCCGGGTAGCAAAATTTCGTAACTTTGGATACAACTCCTGGATGCATTGCTACGCATGAGACAGGCCCCCGGTCCTTTTTAACTATATTAATTAGGTACGTATAGTCTACCTCACGCGCGAGTCGCAACATAACTTGCATTGGGCTTACAGTACCCCCAGTAACAAGGCCAGGTCAGGTTGTATATTATGCGACTATTACCTGCCTTGTAACCATGTGAAACGCTATAAAGAGGTTTATAAAATAAGCAAAAGTATACGATGACTAACATAGGAATAATGTCTCTATAACCTGGCAGTATTTAAGTTGGCCGGGAGTCGATGGTAGTTACAAGGACGGTCGTATCGTAAAACACCCTGATAGGACAAACTTACGATGTCTCTAGCGTCGCACTGTCCATACACTCGTTGAATATTTGATATCAGCTTGGGAGTAGCAGAGTAAAATTACAATACAGTCATCTATCATCAATAAAGATACACTGCGTGGCCACGCAATGCAAGTGACTATACGCTGGAAATGCTTAACTAGCAATTAGCCTGGTTTAGTAGAGATATAGGCAGCGGTTGTGTGCACGATTTGTTTAGGATGTTACTTTAGTTGACTTTTACTGCGAAACAAACATGCCGGATCAAAGCTGTAATATTAATTTGCGTGAAAATTTCGCAAAAGGCTCCTACAAATACGTGCTGTATACGTGTTGTTAAAGCCTACAAATATTTTAAAAAGTCTTTACAAATCTAATGAATAGGCTTTGAAGCAATATTTCATTCAACGTGCGTTTAAATAAAAATCTCGGACCAAAGAATTTGGGGCTTCATAATCCACATGTAAAATAGTTTTTTGGCAACATGCATTTAAAACAAGGAAAGAAGGTTCAACCAAAAGGTTATTTCCTTCACCTCTTCTATCTTGTTCCTAATACTCATAAACAGTTCAGTTTTATTATGTCATACCGGCTCTGGGCTGAACTATTTCTTTTTATACAAAAACTTTGTATTTTGTTTTTAACGCCTTATTGAAATTTTACTTAGCTGGATCCTGGAACCGTACTTGCGTGTCGTTTCAATTATCAGTAGAACAGAACGGTCTGTAGTAACTAATGTAATAATACTGAAACTAGAGGAAGGTAGTTTTGAACCGGTCTTGTAATTTGAATTTGTAAAGAAAATATAAAAGACATGCGACTAAAAATCCGGCTTGTATTAGTTACTGAGTTTTCTAAATTATCTCTATATAATTTGATTACTCGCCGGCGTTGCTTCTCGGTCAAGAAAAACATATTGAAGAAACCGAATCTAATCCGAAAAGGACTATTTTTTTATTTATATAAAGTCAAATGGCAGTTGTTATTGTAAAAAAATCTTAGGGTTTGTCGGGTTGTGGAGTGACTCCAGGCTCCGCTGACCCGTGCCAAAATGCCGGAACTAACGTCAAGAAGATGATGATACTTGTTGGCAAATATCTTCTAAACAAGACACTTTATTTGATGTTAAAATATGAGACAATGATACAAGTTGGCTTGGTCGAAGGGCAAACCGTAGGTAGCTGACAATAATTACCGTGCCGTGTCGTGTCGTCGACTCCGGGCAGAGCGTTCACCCCGGGGGTCGCTACGCAATGCACTGACAGTATCACTAATCTGGGACGCACTTGCACCGATATGCTGGCAGCAATTATGTAAACAATATCAATCTAAATTCTAAATGCGAATAGTTTGTTTATTTGCTGACTTACTACTAATGCTAGGTACTATACTATACTCAAATTGGACTTTTCCACCTGACCAGCTTGGAAATACCCGTTCCACTAGCCGGAAAATCCAAATTTTGGAAAGTGTGGATAGAATTTCATGTAATTTTTTATTCTTTCTTCACGTTGGCTAATAACATTAAAATTATGATATTGGATGATAGTTATTTAAGTAATAGTACTTAATTATCATCCAATATCATTTAGCACTATTAAGTAATTATCATTTATCATCCTATATCATCACTTCAAAGTTTATTTGCATTAGATTTGTAATGTTTTGGCGCTTGTTTTTGTTCTATTGTTAAAAACTATGTATTACATTTTCGACATAGAAGTTTTACCTTTCCCGCTTTGAAACCAGCACTACCAATTTCATATTTCAAATCATTTTCTATAAGTTCGATTTTATTTTCTTACCGTCTTGATATAAGCACGAATGCAAACTTTTCCTCTTGTCTCCCTTATATAATAATTATATTTCGTACACTCGTACATTTGATAGGTACTTATATAGATACAGATGTAACAAATCATACAATAATATAAACTACACCGCTTTTAATCATGATATTATACTCAATTATGTACCGTCTTAGATAATTATTGTTGTGACTTTATTTCTTCTTAGCAACGTGACAAAAGTTAAAACTCTCATAATCGCAACCACGCTGTCTGTAAAAATGGATAGGTACATATTGAATCATGTGTGCACATTACACACTAGAAACCGTAACAAGCAACAATATTGACCATTGAATTACACGAGTGACTCGTGTAATAATAACCAGGCGATAATACAGCAACTTATATAACTTAGGGATCCATTTCAATTAACCTTTGAGCAATAATGTAATAGTCTAGACCAACTGAAGTCCAATTTATTACTACAGTTGGCGCTAATTAGGTACGTTAATAATGTATATTTTATGAGTCTTTCAGTGATAACGGGAATTAGATACTTTGTGAGTATTCCGCTCCTACCGCTCCTACTAAGTTCAACTGAATGCCAATTTAAAAGGATCCATATTCTACGGCTTGCTTCACTTTAAATAAAGGATATTTTGAGTTATCTACAAAAACCTAAAAATAAAGTTACTACACACGACACCACTCCCTTTATTTCAGTAAACCTAAACCACTCATGGATATGTAAAATCTAAAGACTAACAATAAATTCTATAAATACCTGGCAAACATTGTTTGACACTGACTCCACAGACAGTGTGGCTGGCTGAAGAGAATGAACTCTTGTGAGTTTGTGACATTGCACTGCATGTTCGCTGTGACGAACACACACGCAGTCATGACACATTTTATCTCAATGTGCTGTAGAACAATGAACAGCAACCGCTAAAATTAGACATACGTATACCTAAACCTATTTTATGAAACATTAATGAAACCTTCGCCGTTTCCAGACAGACTAGACAGCTAGTAATATAATGGCGATATTGTGCTCATAGCAAAAATATTGAAACCAACATTGTTTACATATATTTAAATATTTTTCACTAAATGACAAAGTCCGATGTGGTGTTCAAATAAAAAAGGCATCTTAACGTTATGATAATTTATTGATAATAAAATCAGTTACACGCCACGGCCTCGATCACTAAATATAGGAACGGATTTTTTTTTTTATCAGACGTGTAAGGCAAATAGAAATTGATGCTTTTATCAATACGGTCCAGCTTCATTATGCTAACTAATAATGAGAGTATATTGGAGTAATATAAGACATAACAAACTGCTAATTATTGAAGTAGTGAAATTATAATTATTGAGGTATAGTCGGTGTCGCAATGTCGGGCGCGGCTAAACGCGCGGCTCACGGCCGCCCGCCGCCCACTCGCCGCTTAAACCCATATACAGCGCCAATGCACAGCAATATTCATATTTTTATACATCTCCCTCAATGAAGCAACTTGTTCTTTAACAATCACCCACTAAACTATCCTTGTTAGTGTAGCGTCCGCTCTTGTTGCCCGGCATGACGTCAGAGCAATCTGTGTCTTTACATTACAAACTGTTTATTTTATTGCATTTGAACATTTATATCTGAAATGTTTTAGGTGATTATTTACAAGGTTTTATCGTAAGTATAGTATAAATAGTGAAAGAATTTAATATATTTTGAACTAATGGTGTGTGTTTAAATTGCAGTAAATTGTGGGCATAGTAAGTGTTAGGTAACGCTGTGTAGAATCGTTCCCTTCTATATAAGAATGCGGATTCTGCTCAAACAATGCATCCCGCTTTTCCCGCGATCTTCGCGCCCGCATTAAACATTTACATCAAACACTACTCGACTCAGTGAAAGTACATTATCAACCGTCTTCACTACATTATCTCTTCGCTCAAGTGTTGACGATAATAACGTCTTATTAGGTAGCTGAGTAACAAATAAATACGGAACATTTCTGGTACTTAGGTACTTACTTCCGAAAATAGATACCTATATGTAATAGCTTCATAGAACTAAAAGTTTAACCAGTCCGCAATATTAACTTACGTCAGTTAAGCGGTGGCAACAATTTGTGTTGGCAACTGTCCCCCTGTTTTACTATCCATATACCTACATAAGAACCATTAAACGAGGCTATATAAATGGCTACAGCCATATAAATTTACCCTTTTACATAAGATCGCAGTTATAAGATAACCGTATACAATTAAGAAATATAAAGAATATTTTGGTTCAATATCCCAAATTCTTCTGGAACCACTGAAACCTTCTACCACTGAAACCACTGATAAATATCTACCTGAAGTTAGTACCTATTTTATACAGTATTTTCGATATAACTCACCATGCTAGTAGCTCAGATCCAAGTAAGTAAGGGGACTTTTATATATTATGTACATTATCCTTCAAGTTTAAAATCAACGTTAAAATGGATCCAGTAAGTATAACATAGGCGATCTTCAGAGCATCATACAAAAAAATACAAAAAGTGTCATACATATGAGGTGGTTGTGAGTGGAATACCTACTAACCTGCTACAAAACGTATATATTACTAGATATAAAACGTATAATATCCTAGTAACCTGATTAATTCCAACGCAATGTCAATAATTTAGCTTAATATAGAATCGACAACAAAATACTTTTCGAGTTCAAAGTTGCATTTTCTATACCTACAGTGCATTATCCTTTCCTAAGAGGTTCCTGTACTCAGCATATCATTGGCATCTACCTGTTGTTTTAAAAGAGTTCTTTGTTTCGTGGGTCGACGAACCCGATATCTCATTTGTCTATTTTACGAGGCGACATACTTCTAGATAAGTGGCGTTGTATTTTGATTATTATTCAACGAACTAATGAAACATTTTGTTGAAATACTTTTAATATTTGTAATAAGTATTCAGTGCCATCTTTAGACATTATTTGCATTGCAGGTTCCCATCTTAACACAGGTTAGGTAATGAAAATTAGTTATTTTAACCGTTTTTATGTATTATCATTATTTTACCATTTTTTATGTACAATGTCATACCGTTTTACAACGAGTATATGTATGCCTACACACCATTAGGTGTTGACACGTTAGCAGTAAAAAATGAGTTATCAAAATAGACATCATTGATCAAGAATATAATTTTATAGTCTAGAATTTGGCCCTCGTACTCTAAGCAACCTATTGAACAGCGCTCTGTTGCGTGTTTGAGTTTATGGTCAATTGTCATTTTAGGTTGGTTGTCATTCAAATAAAAGATGTCTTAATATAAAAATGTGTTTTCTTTGAATATTATAAACATGGTGTCAGAAGTATAAAATACTAGTAATTTTAGCTAAAAATAGTTATTATCTACATCTACGATGAGTGAGTCAAATAAAAATTCTGATTCTACGAAATCGGCGACATCGCCGATTCCACCATATACACAAGGGCGCTCCGCCTACATGCGAACGTTAGAATTTACAGATTCTATGGCAGATAACTGGAAATTGTGGGTTCAAAAATTTAAAATATTTTTACTCGCTGAGGATCTCGAACATGTCTCCGAAGAACATAAAATTGCGCTGCTACTCCACCATATGGGAGACAGAGGCGTAGAGATATACAACTCCTTTAATTTGGAACAAGATAAAAAATATAGCTATAAGGAGGTCCTCAAGAGGTTCAACTCTCACTTTATTCCGAAAGTTAATATTACGATGCAACGCCACAAATTTTTTACAAGGACACAATGGCCATCGGAGTCCTTTGATGATTTTCTCACTGACCTTCACAATAAAAGCATGACCTGCAACTTCGACGATAAAATAGAGGAACTGGTAAGAGATGTTATCGTGAGAGGCCTGTCTAGTTCACCCATGAAAGAGAGATTATTACGCACGGAGGATCTCACTTTACAAAAGGCTGTCACTATGTGCAGAGCTACCGAATTATCTCAGAAACAAGTTACAGAACTAACGAACGACATAGCCACATCGTCGGTGCTCCACGTCAACAAGGCGACGAAACCATATGTGAACAAAACAAGTACATCAAAATCTGGAAGCGTTAATACGAGGAAGTGCTATCGGTGTGGAAACGACTGGGATCGGTCTCATCAATGCCCAGCCATGGGTTGTAAGTGCCAGAAGTGTGGTGTCTTAAATCACTTTGCAAGAGTCTGCAGAAACAAGCAGGCTGCAACAGTAACGGAGGGTCAGGCTGAAGATGACAAGGAGGAGACTTTCTTCATAGGTTCCATCGACTGTAACAGTGAGTGTGAGTGGATTGAAAGCTTAATTATTAACAATCAATCTATAAATGTCATGTATTAGATACGGGTGCTCAAGTTAACTGTATGTCACTAACTACTTACAAAACACTTAATTTAGATGAAAAATTCATTGTAAGTAAGCGATTAAAATTAGTGATACTTAATGACAAGTGCATACCTGTCAAAGGTGTATGCACTATTAAATCTTATCTTATGAATGGTAAGTATGATAATATCGAGTTTATTATTGTGAGCTCAGATTGTATGACTATTTTGGGCTTGCGATCATGTGTAAAACTCAAATTGGTTACTACGAGTAGAAATATGGTAGATGCTGTAAATATCGCAAACAATATTGACACAAATCAAATTATGGCGCAGTATACTAAATTATTTGACGGTATTGGCTGTTTTAAAAAACCCTATACAATTGTATTACAGGAAAGTGCCATTCCCAAAGCAGATCCACCTCGTCGGGTTCCAATAGCACTCAGAGATAGTCTTAAGAAAGAATTGGATAATATGGTAAGACAAGACATTATCATGAAAAATGAGGATCCGGTGGAGTGGGTCAACTCTGTTGTTGTAACAAAAAAGAAAAATAATAAAATACGTGTATGTATTGATCCTAGATACTTAAACAAATTTATTGTAAGAAAACATAAACAATTGCCTACTGTTGATGACATACTAGACAAATTGGCAGGTTCTAAATATTTTACGAAACTCGATTGTAGCAGTGGGTTTTGGACAGTGAAGCTTGATCTAGAAAGTTCAAAATTATGCACGTTTTCTACTCCATTTGGTAATTACTCATATAAACGGTTACCATTTGGACTTTCTGTATCAACAGAAGCTTTTCAAGAACGCATGGAGGAAACATTTAGTGATATAGATAATCTACAATTTTACGTTGATGATTTGATAATTTATGCCGATACTATTGAGGGACACAATAATGCTTTACTAAATGTATTAAAAAGAGCTCAAGAATGCAATTTTAGGTTTAACAGAGAGTCTCAAATTTTGCATAAAGAAGTTTCCTTTCTTGGTATGATTTTGAGTGATAAAGGAATAAAACCTGATCCAATAAAAGTTATGGCCATTACTGAATTAAAATGCATTCATGATAAAAAAGAACTTGAACGATTTCTTGGTATGACAAATTACTTGTCAAAATTTATTTATAACTATTCAACCATTACAAGTCCCTTACGTGAACTTCTTAAAAAAGATATATTGTTCACATGGCTTCCTTCTCATCAAAGTGCTTTCAATAAGATTAAGGAGTTGTTAACGAATGCTCCAACGCTCAAATTATTTGACAGCAATAAGGATATAGTTGTGTCCGTAGATTGTAGTTCGGAGGGTATAGGCGCTTGCCTGTTACAAGACAGAAAACCTGTAGCATATGCGTCAAAGGCGCTCACTGAATGTCAGAAAGGTTATGCTCAAGTTGAACGTGAAATGTTTGCTATTCTGTTTGGTTGTATTAAGTTTCATAAGTACATATTAGGTAAACATGTTCTAGTAGAGACAGATCATTCGGCTTTAGAAATTTTATTCAAAAAACCACTATCCTTAGTTCCTGTTAGATTACAAAGAATGATGCTTAAAATACAAGGTTATGACATTAGTGTTAAATATGTGCCTGGAAAACAAATGTATATATCAGATTTTCTTAGCCGTTCTTTCTTACATGATAATAATGATGAAACTAACCGCTTTGATGAAGAATTTAATAAGGAAATTGTCTGTCATGTTGAGCTCGCGTTAAATTCTTTACCTATTTCAAGTAACAAAAGACAACTTATTGCCATGAAAACTAATGAAGATACTTCTCTATATTGTTTGAAATATTATATTCGTAATGGTTGGCCTAACTCTAAAGACAATATAAATGATTTAGTGAAACCATTCTGGAAATTTCGCAATGAATTGTCTTTAGTAGACCAAATAGTTTTAAGAAATAATCTTATTGTTATACCAGTTGCATTACAAAAAATGATGTTAGAAATCATTCATGAAGGTCACTTAGGACTAAATACATGCCTTAGAAGAGCTAAAAATGTTATTTTTTGGCCTGGAATGACGAGTCAGATAAAATAACTATGTATAAATTGTCCGATATGTGCTTTATTCAGGAAAAACAATACTAAAGAGCCAATCCATTTCCACGATATACCCAAACTTCCGTGGCTAAAATTAGGCACTGATCTTTTTGAATTCAACAAACATTACTATCTAATCATTATTGACTATTATAGCAAATTCTTTGAAGTAGTTAAGTTAAATGACTTGTCTTCAAGAACCGTTATTAATAATATTAAATCCGTTATAGCCAGACATGGTTGTCCCTTAGAAATTGTAAGCGACAATGTACCACAGTATTCTTGTAAAGAGTTTAAAGAATTTGCACTTGCATATGGTTTTAAACATATCACTTCGTCTCCTGATTACCCAAAATCAAATGGACTTGCAGAATCTTGCGTAAAAATTGTTAAATCACTTTTTTTTAAATGTAAAGAAGATAATACGGATCCTTATATAGCCCTACTAAACTTCAGAAATAGCTCGAAGGAAAATAGCCCTTCCCCAGCTAACCTTTTATTCAATCGAAACCTTAATGACCGTTGTCCGGTATCAGCTAATTACTTAAGGCCGAAAATTTATACTAGAAACTTTATGTTAGATAGACAATTACAGCATAAGGCAGAACATCATTACAACAAAGCAGCTAAACCGCTAAGTGAACTTGAGGTGGGCCAGGCAATAATGTTCAAGAAGAAAATGACAGATGAACGTTGGCATAAAGGAATTATTGTCAATAAGGCCAATTTCCCTCGTTCGTACATTGTCCAGGACGAGCATGGCGGACAATATAGAAGGAACAGGCAACATTTAAATATAAATAATAATAACCTTTTAAGAAACAGTAATACTAAGACACCTGTTATTCCTAAATCTTATAATGTAAACTATGATAGTGATGATAGTGAGGATAGTGATTCCTTGAAGTCATTTAAAAGTGCATAGGAAAATGACAATAATATAGTACCTAGTTGACAATTCTGGGCAAGTTGAAAACCACAATCTGTATAAGACTAGATCAGGAAGAGTTGTAAAAACCCCAGCAAGGTTAATTGAATCTTAATTATTTTATTCAATAACGAGAGGAATGTTACGTGTTTGAGTTTATGGTCAATTGTCATTTTAGGTTGGTTGTCATTCAAATAAAAGATGTCTTAATATAAAAATGTGTTTTCTTTGAATATTATAAATAGCTAAATTTTCCAAAATACGGCAAGTTTATGATAAGTTACTTAGGTACCTATTACGCAACTGTCCTAAGTACCAATGTGGTCCTGGGGCTAATAAAAAAAATATCATGTTCATACACCACAACAGCATTATTTTACTGAAATGGGCATATCAGCTGCTGTGTAATACGGTTCACGGTTCACCAATAACGCTATCATGGACCCACCACTACGAGGCCGCGCGACGGAATATTACATTTAGATTTTAATCAGGACATCCTTTATTAGATTTTAAACTGAATTACTGTGTGAACTTCGATGTTTACATTCTTAGAGGAATAAACTATAAAGTTTTGTTACAATACATCGACGCCACGTGAGATTATGTGACACTAATAGGCTCGTTCGTTTAGTCAAAACCAAATTAGGTTACTAAATCCAGCTGGGATTCGATCGGAAGACAAATTAGCAAAATTATTGTAGGTATATTTTTGCCAATAATGCAGTAATCTCGAACTACAATTGGTCATAATATATCAAAACTATCCATACTTAATACTTTAATATCCATATCCATACTAATTAATATTTATAATTTCAAAAAAAAAGTAAAAAAAAAAACTATATCAAATGAAATCGGTTCAGCCATTTTGGAGTTATCGTATAAAATGTTGTAATCAGAAAAAAAGACATCGGAATAAAAACGGTAAGTGCCCGTCAATATAATGTAAAATACGACCTTTTGTACTTGTGAATACGAGTGAATGTACTGTGACGGACCGGTAACTACCTACTGTAGGAATTACAATAACTAACCATTTGGTAAGTACGGAACCCTACAATGAGCATGGCCCGACATGCTTTTGGCCGGTTAAAAGAGTTCGATTACGATTTAAAAAAGTATTGCATTGAAATAGCCATGCTGTTACGCAATTTAATTTTACTGTTACAGCCGAGATAAATGTAAATACCCGAGAGATAAATATATTTAGCACTTCACGTATAAAAACATTGAAATGCGCTCAACAAGACTGTTGGACGTGCCTTTGAATTAGACGTATATAAGAATAAATTATTGAACATAAGCTGTATACAAAGTCTCGAGTAACATAACCCTCCAGTTAGATACAATACCTAGTACAAATCAGTAACTACGAAGTGGCTAGTTTACTCGTTGTCAGTTGCGTGGCTTAATAACCCAGTAGAGCCATCAATTCGACTCAGCATCTACCATAAAAGGCCGCCGGGGATTCCAATATTCAACTCAACGGATTTATGTAATTACATTTAACTTCTTTACGTTTTTCCTCTTTATATTATGGGGACGTGTTTGTTTCTTATTAATATTAAGTACCTACACGTTAAAAAATACTAGGTACTAGAGTGACTTATACAGTAACAAGACCAGATTTTGATCTTAATGGCGGGCGGGCGGACATAAATAAATAAATAAATATTTCGGGACAATCTTACACCAATCGACCTATTCCTACGGTAAGCTCAGTAAGGCTTGTGTTGTAGGTACTAGGCGACGACATATATAATAGATAGATACATATAAATACTTAAATACATAGAAAACACCCATGACTCAGGAACAAATAGCTGTGCTCATCACACAAATAAATGCCCTGACTGGGAATCGAACCCAGGACCATCGGCTTCACGGCAGGGTCACTACCCACTAGGCCAGACCTGTCATTTATTAATATTAAGTACCTACACGTTATAAAAATACTAGATACTAGAGTGACTTTTATACAGTAATAAGACCAGATTTTGATCTTACGTACCTATAACAGTGGCGGACGGACGGACATATATCGATTCCCACCAGGTTACCTAATCTTGACACAGTGCTACACTTTTTCTTTAGCTAGTGAACGGGAAAACCATATTAGCTCCGGTTTGATTAGGAAAGTTTTTGCCGAACCGCCGCTGATGTACAATATCAATTCATACATAATCAATATAATTGATAGCTTGATGAAAGATTATTTGTCAAATCTTAATTAAGAAAGATAACGTAGGACTACTAAGAAATAAAAAGCAGTTTTAGCGTATTATTTTATGAAATTCCTGAGTAAATGTGGCATTGAAGGCTTATTTTAAAATGTTATATTGCTATTGTTTTCTCACGTTTTTACGTGACAACTTCAGTGGCACGAGCACACCATATATATTCTAATACGCTAAAAATACATGTACCAACAATAACACTCTTCGTCCTCTTCGATTCCCTCTTCTGAGAAAAGGACAGAACATGTGACAGTGCAAACATTTAGACAAATGTGGCAGCGTTTTACATTTAGCAGTTCTTTAGCGTGTTTAACAGTGTTTGTTTGGGCAGCGGAGCCTCGCCCTCGCTGCCGGTGTTATAAATATCGCCGCATAAACGAGCCGTGTTAATAGTTAAATAACGTGTCTTCCAAATATTCCTCGTAAAATGTCAGCTATTAACTTTACTTAAGTACAAATTATTACAACCATTCATCTTTCTTACAATCTTAGGAATAACAATAGTATTGTTAACGTAGAGCAACGCTAAGTCAGCCGTAATTAGTTTGGTTAGCTGTAAACAATTTGTGCGTTGTACGTAATTTTAATGTTGGCGTTCAACTAAATAGCAGTTTTGTTACCAAAATTAGTGAATCGCGATCGCGGGTAGTTCGAGGAGCGGAAGCAGGGAGGTGCGGGGTGCGGGGGCGGGCGCGAACTGAGCCGAACGCAAATAGCCACGTGACCCGGCCATTGACTCGGTTTATCCTAATCCGTCCTACTACTCCAATTCAGCCCTCAAGACGGGAAGCCGAACCAATCCCGGTACTACTTGCAAAGTACCGCGATGGAAATAATACTCGTAGGAAAGCACGTTATAATTAGGTTATATTATAGGTATACTAATACATATTAAATTGAAGAAAAGTCATTCATTAAGTAACATCATACGTCATTGGTAAGATAAAGACGTGAATGATAACATTGATAATTGGCACATAGTGAAATTATTTTTATTAAAAAACATGTCGATATCGCTTTTTAGCGATACGACCGCCCGATCCGCCGTGGGATTAAACATACCTTCTTATTCTACTTTATTTTGTTGGTTTTTAAGTATTTTTCTATTTCTGAAGTGTCCCATATAGATAGTAAGACTGAAATAGTACATTTCGATACTAGTGAAATATTTTTTTTTTCGACGAGGGTGAACGTTGGAGCCCGAGTGAAACGAGGGTAACAATCACCCGAGTCTTAAAGAAGTTTTTACACGAGTATCGACCCTAATTCTTCATAGCAAGTGCCTTAAAAAGTGAAATTTACGCGTGCGAAAAGTGCACTTTTTACGCACTAGTTAGGAAAATAAATAATTAAATACTCTTGAACACTCAACCTTTCGTAGGCTGTAATCTGACCTAACAGTTAGGTAATAATATGTGACAATATGTAACAGAGTGTAAGTAAACTATACATATAGGCTATGGAAGATGAAATTTGAATCTGAATATAGGTATGACTATACTATACTCACCCATATAAATTCCAACTGTAAAAGTAAGGAACATCTGGATAAAATTGATTCGCAAACAACTCGCCCGGAAAACAATCCCGATCAGCAATAATAAATCGAATGTTTTCATGTTAGTTCTATAAATAAAAACTGTTGGATAATTTTATATAACGCGATGCGGGGACTATCGAGAACAGGCCCGGTACCGCGAACGTTGAAGTTCGTATATTTCGGGCATTTTTCTCTTTTACCCAAATTAAGACGTCATGAGTGTGACAGAGACAATCGTCCGAAATTTACGAATCTTCTTAGCGATAGCGCCTCAGATGTAAACCGTAGAATACTTGATATTGGTAAAGGAAATTAAAAATACCTGGCAAGTAAGTTGCAGGAAAGGATGTCATCTTTAATTAATATTGTATACGTGTCGTCCGCGCAGAAAGGCGAAATCAAGTTGTTTAATGAGTGAAGTGAATGACTTGTGTTAAGTGTTTCTTAATTCTTATATTTTACTAGTTTTATTTTGCTGGCAGTTTTGATCTGATAAAATAATGGAAAATTCAAATGTAGCGTAAAATCCCAACTTTTTAGGAGAACAAAACCTATTTTCATACTTTTAAGATTTGACGATTGTACAAAGTTTAAGTTTAGTTAGCATTTAATTGAAGCTGTTTTAACTAAGGTACTTATTAATTTGACGAAGCCTGTGTTGCGGATAGTGTTTTATGGTATTTATTTAAAGTTTGACATCTTAATATAAAATTATAAATAATTAAGTAGTACTTATAGCCCTGTTCCTACCAAGCAGATCCTCAATGATCCAAAGATAAATGCCTTTCAAGAAAAAAATAATTAAAAGACAGTAATTCAAAGAAACCATTCTCGCACCTACCCCGTACAAAGATAAAGAAAATCAGTTAATCAATCAGTGTCTAAATATGGTTCGATTACACAAACGAGTGGAATAATTCATCTTTCATTCGTTTCTCATTACGGGTAAGAGCGCATTATACCTAATCATTCGAGCGTACCATTTTCATGGGGCTGTACTCGAGCGTGACGACGGATTATGATAATGAAGAGTCCTGTGGCGAGTATTCAGCTGCATACTCGCCACAGGACCTATAAAGAGGACCCGAGAATATTCATCATCATCATCATCTCAGCCATAAGACGTCCACTGCTGAACATAGGCCTCCCCCTTGGACCTCCACATGTACCGGTTGGAAGCAACCTGCATCCAGCGTCTTTCGGCGATCTTAATGAGGACGTCTGTCCATCTTGTAAGTGGACGTCCTACGCTGCGCTTGCTAGTCCGTGGTCTCCACTCGAGCACTTTCCGAGAATATTAATTTCATATAATATTGAAAATTTCACTAGAAGATGTAGACACCATAACTCCTTGTTATAACAAGTCGTCACAATTATAGCCCTGGAGAAGTTTATTAAGAATGCAACCCAATATTATATTTGTATTTTTCTATTGTTTAGTCGCTTATGAAAACATTTTATGAACACATTCGAGATAGTTTCGGATCATAGGTAAATAAGAATTTTTAGAACTTATTTGGGTCGGTTTACGTTAAACATTTTCACATACCTACATACGGCTATAGGTATAACTGGTAAATCAATCGCCAGCTCTCTTGTGCTCGGCAAGCAACCGTAATAACTGCCGGATACCATCCCCTGCACGTAATATTAATCCTAGATTATACATATTTATGGTAACCCAACCCTGTTAACTCCGTACATTTTTCATGAACTGTAAAAGGTATTTTGTGTTTTATAACGGTGAACGCGACGTGGGATGTTACTTTAACACAAATTGGTACATATAGCCTTGACGAACGCGTGCAAACATGTAGATAATCGCATTAATTTTATTATAAACGCGACTGACCACACATTATAAACTATTTGGATAATGAAATACCTGTGTAATTGTTGCGTACTGTCTAGCACTAGATACTCATTACAAACAATGTCCGCAGTAACACAGTGCAAGCATAATTATAGTAAGTACGTAACTACGTATTGGGAATGTTGAACCACTTACCTACAATTATCAAATAAAGAGTTTTAACATTTTACAGTCTGTAAAATTTATCAAATTGCAGTCTGTTTTCCGAACGCAACCTGTTGAAAGAAGCCTCTGAAAGAATCCTTTAGATTCACCTGTCATTCTGCTCTCAATCTGAACTTGCAAAGGTACAATTAATAGACCCCACCACGGTTGCTTTTTAATTTAAAAATGTGTATAACCGGTTATACAAAATCCCTTATAACATTATAGAGTCATAAAACCCTAAAATAATAGTCAGATGATGGATTACTCTATATATAAATCTACTCTGATACAAGCCGCGCGCCTACTGGTCAAATAGCACTCCCGGCTCGTAATTTAGCGCAAACTTGAATGACAGGGACCGGTCACCAGGCCCCGTAGGACAATGGCCAGTATGGCCACAGACTATTCATTTTCTTGCAATGCCAACATTTGCCGAGCAAGTGGAGTCCAATTATGTAGGCCGGCTCAATGCGACAATGCTAAATACCGAATCCAACTACATACCAAGTTTACCTTATACTAAATTCGAACCATTCACCCGATATTTGTATGAACGAACAGTTAGATATGGGATGTTAAGTTTATCCTGCTATTAGATGCATACTTTCAACTCTATATTCACACGCTTTGTTCGAACACAATGCTTCTCTTAAGTTCTTTTTGTTTTCGTTCTGACTACCTTTTGTTGATAATCAACAATATCGCGAGACTGTAAAGAAATCTGGCGTGAGATTTTTATAATATTTTGTTTTGCAATTGGACATTATTTCCTATAAAAACTTATTGGTAGTTTGTTTAAATTAAATAGTGTAGATTTGGAAGCATACATATATGCCTCTTGTCACCTATTTAAACTACCTACGCATTAGCGTAGAGTATTGATAAATTAGCGAACGCAGTCGGTTGGACAATCTGCGGTACTTCTCGAGACGGTTGGTTAGCGTCACTTCTGACGACATCTATTCCGCCCGAAATACCGGCCGCGCGGGTTCCTATAACCGTGTCAATAATTTACATTAAGATGGCAATGATCGCAATACTTAATTACAACGCAATATAACCGCTAATACCCATCCTAATACAGAGCAGTTGTTCCACAACATGCCCACATTGGTAACAAACGAGTTGCCACCTAGCATTGCCAACGGCCTTTTAACATTTAAGAGAATTAATTGCCTTACGTCGCCACCTTACATAACGTTGCTACACGTGAACATTGGAGACAATGCCTGACATTTATTAATACTGCAATGCTTGAGGGAAACGCTTAATAAGACCAATGAACTTATTTTATAACATACTCGTAAATGATTTCTGCGTAGGATCACAAACAGTTGGCCAATCAGAAGCAAGCTCGTGCGCGACACCAGCTCAATTCAAAATTACCAATTGGCTGGCTCCCCTGAAGTAGGTCAGTCACTTCCACGCGACCACCATTTATGTTCATATTTAATATGTATACTTACATCGTATGTTTATGAAATTGCACAATCAGGAAATACACCGGAGCTACTCGTGGTAGTAGAGCCTGTAGCTTCTCTTTTATTTCAATCAAAGCACGGTTCAAAGCGGTATGGTTTAAGACAATCATCGCACGGATCGTGTTATGAAAACGAAACGAACCGGTTTAGAAAATATATATCAATTGAAAGTACCAACTCGCGCGCATGTTTAATGTTATTGTGCGGCTCAATGCGTGCTTGCAACACCATTCGACGAGCCCGTTACATGACAGATTTATCTGTCTGTCTACAATTGCCACCCGCCTTCGTCGCCAGGCTTCGGCACTGTCATACCGTCCTGATATTTCTAGCTTCGATAATTCTCAATGGTTTCTAGTTTCGGTGCTTCATCATCATTATCATTCATCGTCATAATGTTTTGTCAAATAATAATATATGGGGAATGTACTTTTTCCGCGCTTCCATGTGTAAAGGTAAATTCGAAGTTACAATATTTTCCTTCAATTAACTATTAATTCAGCCATCTAAATATTAGTAATAAAAAACCATTTTTTAATCTACTAGGATTAGTACTGGTTACAAAATGAACTAACAGGTATGTTTGTTTTCTGTATGCTGAAGGTGTATTATAGATAAACTCCGTTTATGTCTAAGTATTATAATCATTATAAGTACTCTACGCGGAGACACCACGATATGAGGCAATGTCAACTAATGGTCACAACAGCTCTTTCATACCTTTTATAGCGCTAGTTTACATCGAACAGACAGGTTTTGTTTAAAATGTATTGACGATTTGCAAAGCTGCTGTTATTAGGTAACCTATTGAGTCAATGAATAAGATTCGTTGAAAATGACAAAGAACTGGCCAGTGGCATGATTTCAGTGGGTAATGGTAGCGGCAGGTGGTTTGCGGCTAGTTCCATTGTTACAGTTGCAAGGTTATTGGGTCGGTTAGCGTGTAACTAAGCGAGTTTGACTATTTACTTGCAATTTTTAGTTTTAGCCGCAGCTGCAATTGCTCTTCTGAACACTAGCACCTACCTAGCACTCTACAACAACACTAGCCAGTGTAGATTCGTGCAATGTCCAAGACAAAGAAGTCGTTGTATCTTGCATCTGGAAATTTAAACGTCGAGCGTTAATTTCCAAATGGCCGGGCCGTTTAGGATATCAAATACCTATAATGTCTTGTCCTTAAGCCGTACAATATTCAATGTAAGCCGGTACAATATTGGTGAAATAAAAATTAAGTTCCCGTTAGACATGTGTCATGGCGAGTCAACTCGCGCCCTCCTTACACAAGCCGGCCAAGGAACTCGTTCTTGATGCTATATTAATATTATACATCTAACCCTTACATAATAAACAAAGTCATTCATAATATATATATGCTATTTTGTTTTGTATGGATCATTATGCAAATATTTGTCACGTAAGTAAGCATTGCGATACAACGAGGAAATGCCGCCAGCATCCTTGGTACAATGCCTCAAGTCAAGGGCCTTTTTTAGATTTTATACTGTAACTAGTTAAGTACTTGTAGTTATCATAAAACGACTGTAATTTCTGTAAATAAATGTATTTGAATCCTAGTAAGTACCTACTTAATTTGAAAGATAAAATTTAATGATGTGTATGATGTTGCTATATTTTGAACTGAATAGATAAGGTCCCTATTACATTTGTATTATATACAGTAAATATCGGGATATGCAACGATGCCGAAGACTATTAATTTCTATCATTCATGTTTCTAAAATATCATTTCTTCATTTCTGACAGAGTTTAAAATGTCAAGAGCCGAGGACTTGACGCTCAATAATCGGCCCCCTGGCTGCGGTATGTACTTATACTTAATATTATTATAGAATCACTAATAACCTCAAATAAAATATCTATCTATCTACTTATAAAACTTATTGTCATTTCATGCAGGTGACATTCACTATACAAATAGCTATGAAGATTTTAAAGTTTATCGTCATAACTGAATTTGCTTCTATAGCACTCGAAACAAAAGAAAGAGTTAGCTAAAACACCTGGCCTATGTACCTAGTAGTAACGTGTCTGTGCACGAATGTCAGCGTTCTATATTCAAATTTTGATGTAAGTTCCATATTAATTCTCTGCACAAATACATGGGCATGGTGCTCCAGTTAAGTTTTTCATCTATAGTTCTGTGCCTTATTAATTATGATATCATATAAATAAGTTAGCAAACACAACATTTATTTATAATTACGCCCTCCTTAATCCTACAAGCAAACCAATACGCTATTTTTTTTAAGTTGGGGCTAATATTGACGACCGCTCTGGCCTAGTGGGTAGTGACCCTGCCTATGAAGCCGATGGTCCTGGGTTCGATTCCCAGTCAGGACATTTATTTGTGATGAGCACAGATATTTGTTCCTGAGTCATGGGTGTTTTCTATGTATCTAAGTATTTGTATGTATCTATCTATTATATATATCGTCATCTAGTACCTACAACACAAGCCTTACTGAGCTTACCGTAGGACTAGGTCGATTTGTGTCAGATTGTCCGGAATGTACTTTCCTAACGTTTAATAATAACAACGGAAAACGATTTAGTGAAATAGAACATATGTTAATGGAAGAAAGATTTAAATAAGCGATGGGAGCCCATGCCGCTGCCGTGCCAACTACATAGCTTCGACTATTGTTAAGCTGAATGTTTGTGCCGAGTGATTAATCGACCCTCGCACAATGCCACATCAGGGTATACTCGTAAATGTGGGCTAAATATCGCTTTGTCCGGAAAATCCCTATCTAATGTACGTACATCTATTTAATAAGTATTTGATATTAATTAATACATTACGCAAGGATTTACTAGGATCCTTTAATTACCGTTACCAAATTTTGGAGAAAACATGTATGTGCATAGGGAAATCCTGATAAATAGTGGATGCTTATTTACCAAAAAGTCCATAGACAAATAAATCAACAGGCTTACACCTAATCATTTCTTTCCCAATATAAACTTAAATGTATATCGATATGCAGACGACCGGTCTGGCCTAGTGGGTAGTGACCCTGCCTATGAAGCCGAAGGTCCTGGATTCCACTCCCAGTCAGGGCATTTATTTGTGTGATGAGCACAGTTATTTGTTCCTGAGTCATGGGTGTTTTCTATGTATTTAAGTATTTATATGTATCTATCTATTACATATATCGTCGTCTAGTACCTACAACACAAGCCTTTCTGAGCTTACCGTAGAACTAGGTCGATTTGTGTAAGATTGTCCCGAAATATTTATTTATTTATTATTTATTTATTTATGCTTTTAGCATTAATGCTAAGCAGAGTCGAAATTACACCATTTTATTATTTATTCCAAAATTCTAAACGCGTGGGGTAAATTTATTGCGTTTGACCCGTATCACGACAACAATGACACATTTTGGTCGCCCTCGGCTTCATGGCGTGATTGTGGCCGAGACTCCGGCATTATTCATGTGACATAAAAGTAGTTCTTCAGGGTTCCCGCCACGCTCGCGGATTATGAAATGAACTCACATCCGATCCAGAGGGTTCTGTAATCCCGGCCATAATAATATAAATCACAGCCCTAGCTATTACACCCCGTCCGTGCTTGCGAAGGGATAGAGGTTTGAGGATATACTTTAATTTAAGTAATTAGCCAAAACAAACGTGACTTTCAGACTAGGTACACTTATTTTAACTTTAACGACATTGTTCTCGTGTTTTCGCAAACTAGAAACGTCAAGGTACGATTTCCAAAAATATATATATGGTATTTTTTCATACTGACTTCAATCAAGGGAAATCCATTCTACTTTAAGGTTGATTATCTAAAAAAATGTGTAATAATCTGAATGCTAGTTTTAATTTAAGCGACACAATTGTAACATTTTCTTAAACTCTTCTTACGTTGTTACACAAAACTCTGTAATTTTGAATACTTATTGTATAATAGTTTAAAATGTAATTTATCTAATCCAGAAACGAAAGAAGTTCCATCAATTTCCATTCAACCATCTGAATCATATGACAATCAAGCCTGAATGTAAATGTATCATAAACTCAACAAGGAGTGGCTTAAATTGATTTTGGCTCATACATTTCACTAAATCAATATTCCTAAATACTGAGAAATATGAATAACGATAAAGAATATATACGGAGGCAGGCTCTACCTATTGCTAGAGCCATTTATGTATTTAGAAAAATAGCAGATGTACAAAAAAATATATTGCAGTAGAAGTAATGACTCAAGTTAGCCTCATGAATTATTCGACCAATTTCTGGAAATTGTCCGCAATGCAAACACCAAACTATTTTGTCATTGATGCTTCCCAGAATTTTTTCAACCCGGCTCTAGCGTTCAGAACGAGGTGCATAAGAGAGCGGGTGAGTCAACAGTCTGGTAATGACGTAAATGACGTTAGAGTCATTACTGGCTTCAAGGTAAATAGAGAGTGTGATCACCTCCTATCACATGAATAAATTTGTATCTGAACGAGACACCGTCATTATCATTACCTAATCACTTCAAGCTTATCAGAGCAAATGTTGAATCATTTCTTAATGCACTCGACTAATGCTCGGTGTTTCTTGACAGAGTTAAACAATATTGACTCATACTTAAACACAAAGTCGTTAAGTTTATCTAATGTCAAGGTTAAACAGAACTTAAGTAAATTCATGGTGGACATATTTTACCAATTATTCCATTTATGGAACTTTTTATTACATTTGAAAAAACAGTAAATGTCTCTTGTTGTAGCTTGAACTCAAAACCGTAGAAGATTTTATAATAACTTAAATTTCTGACAGACATTAGTGGGTTAAACTACACGTGCCTAATTAAAATAAACATCAAAAACTATATAAAATAGAAAATTGTCTGCTGTAGATATCATATGTGTGAGTATGAAACATGACATGACATATCTTCGCAAAAGAGAACTACAGTGAGAACTGTTGTAACAGTTCAATGTGTAGTGTAAACATAATATTACTGCATATCGGTATCGGTATTGACATGAGGACATGACTAACTAATTAAAACAAGTGACTAACGATCCTTGCGCTATGTCTGCGCTGCACTGTACCTAGTATAGAATCTACACTATAGATATTATACTTGTTATTGTGGCCAGTAGTTATAAGTAAGTATGTGGTGTGATGATGGCACATTGTGTGCGTCGCTTATCGGCGGGCAGGAAGTGGCTGGGTTTATTATTCGTGTCGCGCATCATGTGGCTGCGTGCGCGCGCGCAGCCGTCCGCGCTCCAGGATAATTGCCGTCTCCAGATACGAATACGACACTAACGGGAACGTCGATATAATCTCTAATTAACAGCGAATCATACCTGTACACGTCAACTTTACTGTAAATAGAGTAGTAGTAGTCAGCTGTCTAAACGTAGATATCTAACGGTTGCTGCCTTTTAAGCGCTAGTAGGCTTCACTCGAGGAAATTGAGCAACAGATAGGCAGGAGAAATGATTGTCGAGTTTATTGTTTTATTAGGAGTGTGCGTGCGCCGGCGCGCGAACCGGCCTCCTCCGGGAACAGGTTTGACTGCAGGGTGCAACCGCGGGTCAACAACTCACCTTACTGATCCAAACACGTAGGCTGATCGGCAAAAATCCGACGCCTACTCACATACTTTCTGATTAGCATCATGAAAGGCACGTCGCTACCAGGAGCGGACGATGCGATTATGGTTATAAAGGTAGTCATCGATGCTGCATATAACTAGTTAGAACTTAATCTAGTAGATGAGTTGACTGTTGAAGGTCGATTTGATCAATGAAGAATAGTTTTTGTCAAGAATGTAAGATCAAGAATTGCAAGTAAACTCTCGTTGTTTAAATGGACAATCATTTCACTAGATACAAAGGAAGTACTGGCCTCATCTCGACGTCAATAAATAACAAATTTATTGGTAAACTGACAATACTCGTACGTACAATACTATCTCGTTTCCCTTTACAGTTTACTGATAAATATGAATAAGCGTTTAGTATCAGTGCAGTTCATTGCGTCGAAAGGATGATTCATTAGGTTTTCACTCTGTAATTTGAATTATTTAACTAGGTGTTGTTATATGCGTACAGAAGCAAACATCTGGATATAGATATATAATATAAGTATCTCATCTTGTTCTTAAATAATAGTTACTTCGAGTTATTCAGAATACAATTTCTTACTCCCCGCTAAACATAAAATAGATAGTTTACCGAGCCATCTGGAGCCTGCACTGAACACAGCCGGTTAAGATACTTGTTTAATTTTAGTATTTCTCGGAACAGAATAATGGCACTTCGATTATAACCAGTCGAGTGTTTAAAAACATCTTTGAAAACGAGACATTGCATTTGCACTTAGCGAGGATGCAAAGTGGGAAAAAGATAAAAATAAATAAGTAGATGATACTTAAAGCAGTTAGCTGGCCGCAGGGAAGCGCCCGCGCCGGCCGGCCTGACGGACAGTGCCGTAGACCTAAGCGCCTTTAGAAATGACGATTTCAACTACTCTTTCTGCTGGTCTGGCCTAGTCAGTAGTGACCCTGCCTATTTAGGTGATGGTCCTGGGTTCGAATCTGGTCTGGGCATTAATTTGTGTGAAGAGCACAGGTTCCTGGGTGTTTTCTATATATTTAAGCATGTATATGTATCTATTATATATATCGTCGTCTAGTATCTAGTACCAACACAAGCCTTACTGAGCTTACCGTTATTATTATTACTCTAACTTATAAGTCGATGTGTGTTAACTTTAAAATTTTAATAAATCAAATAAATCTAGGCCGAGTGTTGCCTACGAAGCAAGAGAGGTCCGGGGTCCGAAATCTGGCATGGTATTTATATCTGTGTTTATCACGAAATTTGTTACCGGGTTATCGACATTACCTATGTATTTAAGAATTTGTATGTATATCTATTATAGGTACATATTGTCGACTATTACTTACCTAAAACACAAGCCTTATTTAGGTCGATTTGTGTAAGGTTGTATCAAAATAATTATTAAAAAAAATTACTAGCGACTGTCGCTTTTTGTTCTACCGGGCCCCTTGTGTTATGGCATTGGTGTATATGTATTGATGGAATAAACAGTTAGATATTTGACAGACGGGTTTCCTGGCAAAAATAAGTAACCCCGTACGAAAAGCCATATAGTTACATATATGTGATAAGTAGATGGGTTTTCGATTGCGTTTGTCCCACCCTGAAGTGATGTTACAAATGTTTTGGTTATAAATTTAGCCGTGGAAGTTTTAAAGTCGACCTTAATGCTTCGCCCTTACGCGGACCCCTTATAGAGAATTAACAAAAACAAGTTTTTTGACGTAACCATCGCCACATAGATGCGGGTACGCACGTGTTACAACTGTGCCAAATTACACCCAAGTATTTTATTTTAGGTAATTTGTGTTGGCAGGACTAGTAGAATAGCAGTTAAAAACGGCCGTGACATACAAACCTATAGATCTACTCATATAGTCAACTCTCATTTGCTTTTCATCGCATTACAACATTACTTAAAATAGGTGTGACCGATTTTTTAATTATGATTATTTTTAAACAAAAAGTAAGTAGAACAAGAACATGTGCACACCAAAATTACTCGTAGAAGTAACAAGAGATGGGTTAAAACAACTGACAGATTGCCCAGTGACCGCTTATGATGTCTGCAGAGAGAGCGGATGGGCCAATCAGCATGGTGTGACTCACACACGCGCGCTCGCATGCAAGTGGGTATAAAATAAATGTAGATAGCTGGTATATATTGCCACTGGTTTTATTTTTAATACATTAAATATTTACCCACTATGATTTATTGAATCCTCATACGTCTAAGGGTCACGTCGTTGGTATACTCACGTACCCACATAGTACATATAAGTAGGTAGCATATTTAGTGCCAAATTAGTCATCTATATTGCAAGATACGTATAAAGTACCTACATAATTTAGTATGTAGGTACTTATGTTGAAAATAGATGACATATACATCTGAAAAGGTCCTCCGACGTCCGAGGCAGGATCACGCCTAAATTTGTTCAATTTATAATGTATTTTATTTAGTAGTGTTACTACTTAAAACGTGAATCGTGATCGCAACAGGAATGATTTCATCCGCAGTAGAACCAAAGTTGCCGATATAGCCCTCCGGATCGCTGATGGGCCACGAGAACCGATGGCCGATGGGACGCACAGGTTCTGGAGTGGCGACCACGAACTGGAAGACGCAGCGTGGGTAGGCCTCCCAGAACGACGACCTTAAAGCGAAGGTCGCGGGATGCCGCTGGATGTGAAAGGCGCAGTACCGGTCTTTTTGGGTAGATTTGGGGGGCCCTAAGTCCAACAGTGGACCTCTTTCGGCTGAGATGATGAAGACAACTACTTAAAAAGAAATGCACATTTAAATCCGTATTTTAAGAACTTGTAGTGTACCTCGCGTGCATAGAACATAATTAGACGCAGTTTTACTCGAACACACTTGGTTATTACCTGCATTCATGTGCTACGTGATGAAGAGTTCTTACCATTTTATATATTAGACATTTTCGTGTAGCGATGTCTATATTAAATAAAATTAATACTAATATATATTAGTAGACTACCTACATACCTTCTTATAGCGGTTTGATAGATCTGCAAGTCTTAGTAGGTTGTGTTGATTAACTTCTATTAGCATGCACCTGTGAAAGATGACATTGATGGTGCAACGGAGAAGTTAATCTTTATGTCTACTTACTGCGTTTCGTAAATAGGTACTCTAGATAAAAATTGCAGCTTACTATCTAAAATAAACCTGTAATTTAACTAACTATTGTGTTAAATTCCGCAACTGTTTTATTTTATAACAAATTGAATACATATACCGGGTGGAAAGATCGAATGCCACATGGATGGCACCTACCTTAAATATTGTAAATAGCACATTTTGTGTAAAGGAGACTTTCCTTTGTTTTTAAAAACAATAAATTCTGCATTTAAGGATTTATGAAAAATCGCTTGCCTCAGCCGTTGTGTAAGGGAGACTACACAAAATGTGCTATTTACAATATTTCAGGTAGTTGCCATCCATGTGGTATTCGATTTTTCCACCCTGTTTTAGCAGGTAGTTAGGTACATAATTGTAAATTGATTTTTACTTTTCTATAAGACACAAAACCCACTGAAAATACTGATGCTAATTGGACGAAACCAAATTAGATGCCAATTAAGAATTAACGCAGCCGAGGCCAATCTTTGGAATTGAATTACTTTACGAAACAGGTAAACGAGTTATACTATAATCAAATAAAGTTTACCATGATTCGGTTTGCGCAAGCGAATTGCTTCCACTCTTAATCTGTAGATCTCTATTAATAGGTCCATATATTTTACCTACTTGTAATCAGTTTGTTATTCAGAGATCTCGGGTGACCTGCGCTCGGCTAGCCATTGCAATAACATCCATGTAAATCAAACGGAACCCACTTCTCTGGGTGTTACGCAAAATGTTCTTGAAATCGCTTTCTACGTCGCGTCAAGTCCACGCTGCTGAGCTGTGATAAGCCTTCTTACGTAATCGTCGCTGCAATGGATGTATACAGGCACTTGCCTGCCAACGACGTCATTGCGAATTTATGGCTCGGAACATAAAGTCTCGAAAGGCCAATCGCTGCAAAAATATTTGCCGTCCTGCTGAATTGTGTAATTTTGCCGGCGATTCTATAGGACGCGGGAAGACACGTCCGTACATCTGGATCAGTACCCGTACCATGAGTTGTGACATTACGGTTTTCGATAACGAGTTTACTATCTGTGCATCTCGTTCGCACTAAAATAGTACAAGCGAGATGCACAGATAGTAAACTCGATACTCATTATCGAAAACCGTAATGTCACAACTCAGGGTACGGGTACTGGGTGTCCGTTAAAACCATTTAGCCAATGTCTTTAACGCGATGGCTCATAGACAGCAAAAAAATGTAGGTACCTACTATTGTAGGCGAATCGTTATTAAACAGCAGAAAACGACCGTTGATCAGGGCCGTGTCTCAATTGTCTCTGTCACTCTCATGACGCCTTAATTGGAATAAAAGAGAAAGATGCCTAAAATTTACGAACCTCGATCTTCGCGGTACCAGGCCAGTTTGTCAGCATTATCGCGTCGCGTAGGTACCTACCTCTAAATTGGGAGTAATTAAGTTTATTACCTACCAGTCGCCGTTTTTTGTCTCCTTGTACTTACCTTACCCAATTATTTGCCTTAGTGACCTACAAACCAAATTAATTTATAACTAAGGTTAATATAAACGTGCGTGAATACCATTTATCTTATAATAAATAGGTACATCATTTACTTAGTCGTGGTTAAAACTTGAGCACTTGCATCATCTCTGTTTCTCCTTACTCATGTTCGAAGTTCAAGTCGTAGTCGTAACTATGTATCTTCCTTATTGTTTTGTTATTCGTATAAACAGCCTACCCGGTTGGCAATATGCCATTGCGTCTCCGCCATACGTGGCCCACAATGCACATTAACTATAGTATCCGCAAAACTATCTGGCCGATGGGGCCATTAACGCTCGCTAGCGTTAGGGATGTAACATGTCGATAACTTATAATGTAAACGTCGATATCCTTATTATATTTTCAAATGAAATCTTATATCATAATTGATACTATTTTTAAATTATCTAATGAATACTAAATGTTTAAGATAGTTAAATGTTTAAGATTTCTATAATAATTAGCTAAATATGCGATTAGATTTTTGCAAAACTAATTTGACCAAGTTAACGGGTGATGTAAACCAGCTGGCAAATGAACATGGTCACGAGGTAATTCGGCTTCCACCTTATCACTGTCAGTATAACCCCATAGAGTTGATATGGGCTCAAGTTAAAGGAGAAGTTGCGATGAAAAATACCACGTTTAAAATGGTCGATGTTGAGAAATTGTTAAATGAAGCGATCGATCATGTTACAACCGACGACTGGGTCAAGTGTGTTCGCCACGCTGAAAATCTCCAGAACGAAGACTTAGCCAAAGCACTTATTATTGACACCAACCGACTTGTTATTAACTTACAAGACGATAGTGACACTGAAGACGAAGAATAAATTAGATTTACTTAGATTTATTTATTAAGAAGTATTTTCCTTGTTTATTTATTTGTAATACCTCCTTATTATTGTATTGTAATATTTTATGTCAGTTGTTCAATATACCTATTTATATGGCGATATAAATTACTGTTATATAAAACACCATGTGTCATTACTTTATCGACATTCCTTTTTATGCGTAACGCTACCTGCCCTATTGCTGCTCGGCCCGCTCCATAAGCCGTGCAGGTGCGAAAGAGATAGCACGATTCCCAAGTTTTATTGGCCCATCGGCCAGATAGTTTTGCGGATACTATAAGCGCGTAGCGCGTAGATACTTGCTCGACGCATATTTCAATACAATTAACAAGCGGTAGAACTATACCAGCGATTTTTTGCCGGCCGCGTGTGAAGAAGCGATTTCACTGGGAAACGCGGTAGTGGTACCTTTCGCTCGATTCGTCGGCGGATAGAGAACAGTAACAACAGCTGTGCCACTTCCCACTGACCTTTGTTACAATCCTACTCCAAGAAAGCAGTGGTAATCTATCACGTGATGCAGGGTTAGGAAAATCAATAACATCCACCGGTCATATAGTTAAGGCTATACTTGAGCATAGATTCACTTGACGATGTTTTGTAGCTTTTCCACTTGTATTTTCCTACTTTTTTACTACCTTAAGGACATTTAACCCAAATTTCGCTTGCATAGGCAGGTGCTTTTATTTGGGTATATTTTTGTTTAAAGTGTAAGCATTATTGCGACTAGTTAAGTACATTGTATATAGACAGTAACTACCTATTGCAAAAATTACGCGACTTTGTCGGCCAGCCATGCCAGTATATAAAATATGGTGCGGGATAAAAATTATCCTATGTCCTTTCTCGTATCTCAGTCTCTCTTCATACCAAATTTCATCCGAATTGTGTCAGCGGTCTAAGCTTGAAGAGGTAACAGACAGACAAACAGACAGAGTTACTTTCGCAATATTATAATTAACTATGGATTTATTCGTTCATGCTCGACTGATCACTTGATATCGATAGCGTGTTTATGTGACACTTTCGAATTATTTTTAATACAATTGTAAGGTTGAACATGTCGGCATTGAACTTTGCGGCAAGGAAAGATCTGCGTTAAGAAATTGGCACACCACCAAGTGCTCTGTTACCGAACGTACAACCGGCAGACAGACGCTGATCTGATTCAAAAGGCTGTTAGTTCTGATTTGAGGATGTAACATTTCCGATTTCCAAACTTCCTTATCTCGACGATTATTTTATTACGCTTGCAAAAATTAAGTGATAGATTGGTGATAACGGAGTTACGATTATAAAATTCGCTGTAGGTACGGAACCGACCTAATATTTTTGCAATACATTGCAATAATATTTCACATTTCATTTTTAGTAATAATATTAAGACATCTAACACATCTTGTTGCCGCACTGACCTTGGACTTCATACAACAGCTTGAACCACATCGATCATACCCGGAAGGTGAAACTTCTCCTCATTTGAAGAAAAAGAGAGTACTTACATTACTACATTACACATCTTTGCCGGAATACACGTTCCTAGTTACACGCAGTTCGTACTACGCCTTACATATTTTACGAAAATACAGTACCCTTACCATGAGTTGTGACATTGAGGTTTTCGATAACGACTATCGAGTTAACTATCTGTACCCTTACCATGAGTTGTGACTTTAAAGTTTTCGATAACGAGTGCCGAGTTTACTACCTGTGCATCTCGTTCGCACTAAAATAGATCAAGCGAGATGCACAGATAGTATACTCGATACTCGCTATCGAAAACTTCAATGTCAGAACTCATGGTAAGGGTACCTGTCTACAGCTTTCGATAGTTCGATACTTACTTATCTGCGTATAGTATACGAAGCGTAGTTAGAAGATGGTGATTAGTGAGTACTGTAGAGCTTATCATTTTCGATGTTGGTACATGTACAAGTACATGTGTCCATGTTACCTAGAGTAGGTAGAATTGCAAAACACATCTGACAGCGCAGATCCCGTCCCATGAAGTTTAATTGCCTTCATCTAAATTAAAAAGATTGACGTCTATTGGATTTATTCGCAGTATTACACAAGTCAACTCAATTTCTTAAAACTATTACATACCGGAATTTAAATAATAATTACTTAGGCACATAATACATTAATATTAATTTCCTGGAAAATACTCTTTCTTTTTACAAGACAATGCCACGCCACCCTAGCTCACCCTCCACGTGCGACCACCGCTGTATGTTTTATGAATGAGCTCAGCAATTTTTACTTCCCCGCATTACTTTGCAATCATAACAGAGGCGTTATTATAAAAATACTGTTTTGGAATATCGATGAGTTGCCCTCCGTCGTTGAATTTTACCTACCTATAAAAGTCAAATTAAACCTTTTACAATTGGACATTACCTTATTTTTATATGTATTTGTTTGTCTAATTAATAATAACCCTGTACCTAATATTATTTTCACCATGTAACCGAGAATATTTACGAGACTTCGGTAATTACACTTTCTTTGTCCCACCTGGGCTTACAATATAAATTATTGTGCTCGTAACAACCTGCCGCTCAAGGCTCATACAGGTTAATTTGACTTTTTTTGAAGATCTTCATTGGGTGCCATTTAATAGCAGGTAGAGGCCCAGTCCCACCATTGATACCCATTTCGTGCCACGCTCCTAACTTCATTCCGAGATTTGTGACATCTGTGGGTAATGTAGTCATATTTGTTCACCAATGGCGAGTTTTCGGCCTCGAGATTGACGTACGCGTGCAATGACAGATATAAAACCATACTGCTTGACGACGCAAATCACTCTTCGCATGTTATAACTATCATCTACCCACCCACCATAGGCAACAATACAGCACGCAAAAAAACTCCAGGCATGTACCTATAAACCGACCACTTTCGAGATATACGATTCGATATGGTTTCACTTCTGATGAGTATTATTGTAGGTAGAGTACGTGACGATAAGTATGAATGTTGCAGGCTTTGGTAGTTCTAAGTATAATAGAAGACAAAGGAAGTGACAACTTATTAAACGCGTTTAAATTTGTTTAGAGTTTAGGACTGTATATAGATACGTTTAATCAGGGTAGGATAATGAGTTGCAGGGACGATTTTTTTTCTCAACACGCGGAATTTATATGTATTCTTAAAGTTATGATCTGATGCTGATAGAAACTTTAAAAAAAACCATAAGATCTCTGGGCGTACCTTGCACGTTTACATTCAGGCATTTTAAAACACGTCCTCACACAGTGCGAGCAGACAGTCTCGATAAACCATAATAAACATTAAAGAAATAATTAACATGTATAATAAGCAATCGTCATTAAAGTAGGCCCATTTATAAGCCCATAATTTAGTTAAGCGACCACCAATGAGTTATAAAAGGGCGTGGTCAAAGCTCGTCGACCTTCCTGAGCGGAAGTCGTTGTCGATGCATGTGCCCTACGGTTACCATAAACAACCCAATCCTGTACTTATACCTACCCATCGTATGAATACCTAATTGACACTCGGATCGTGGTAAGGCTATACCTAGTCTATTATCAACAATGCGACACAATGACAGGCAAACGGCGCTTAGGTACTATGTCCATTATACTCGTGTTTCATGGAAATACCTTGCCTATTTTATACAAGCTTACATTAGGACTTAGTTACCTATATCATTATCCTTCATAAGTTATAAGCTTAAAGGAAAATAATTTATTATTAACATTTATAAGGAAATTACAATGTTTTGTTATTGTTACACAACGTTTTATAAGGTTAGAAATGCTATGGCGGAAGCTTGAAAACCTGTTTCACACGTGGTAGCGTGTTAAGGGCCACTGCATAATACAAGCTACAAGACACATTTCGTCTTGTTATTGTGTCCTATGCTTTACACAGCACGTGTTCTTCATCTCACTCGCTAACTGACAAACAAGTGCATCCCAATTTTCATCTTATGCTATTTATAGGAAGAATTATTATGGCTCACAACGAAAATTGTATAAAACATCTGTTTAGAAGTCCCCTTCGGCCGCTCAATGTTCGTCCCCAGCCGTCCATTGTAAAAATTTCTTGAAAGCGGTCGTCAGAAAACAATAAACGCTCCGTAGTTGCGTTTTAAACAAAGTAATCAAGTGTCGAATACGGCCAAGTTACTATTGAATATGAATTTAAACTGCAATATGAATTTAAAGTACTATACAGTAAAAAAATATTACATAGCGTAAAAATCAAATAAATAACATTGCAGTAAAATAAATAAAACAATTAATTAGATTTAATTACATATTTCAAATGTGTATACTGGGTACGTGCCTAACTGTACTGTGCTACTATACCCAAAAATATAATTCGCAAGTTGCAAGCATTTACAATGCAAGGAAGGATGATTTACAACTTAGTGGAAATCGATAGCATTATAAACGCGAAGACTCGTAAAGTATTAAAATTTATTATAATACGATTCTACCATGGTGATTTACTTAGACGTTATTGATTTATAGTATAGTAATATGTATTGCGTGGCGTCATCGCTTTTGACGTTAATTTCATACCTTAGTTAGGTAGCAATACATGCCGCGAGAAGTCGGTACCTATAGTACCTATAGATATGGCTTAAATAGCCGCGCCATGTTCGGCACAAGCAATACAAGTCAAGGTGGCCGCTTGCGCAATCGAGGAGCACAAAACGCCGCAGATCACAACCAATAAATATATATATATAGTAAATCATGGCGGTAATTGCTAAAACGTACCTAGAGCTAGGCTAGGCTTACTATAGAAAACATCACAGCACGACACTACGACGATATACTTACATGAAAATATCATTTAAAACAGTCGCAAACTCAATTATAATAAATGCTAGTATACTTACGAGACATGACTACATAAAAGTACCTAGTGACAGATAGCAATAAAAACCTTTGCTTTATGATACTGGCAGTCAACATCTGGAATCGAGACATATTATCGTAGGTTTATCGTAATTTAGTCGGTAACCTCCGCCAGCCAGCGGACTGCAGATCATATCTCTATAAGATTACACGGTTATCAATATCGACTACCTATGACTTGTCTTGGCGACTCGCACGAGAATAGAGATACCACCTATGCTAGTAACAAGGTTAGAATGCGGCCGAACGATGACGTAGTGGATAAATGTGTAACGCACATAGACAGTTACTCGATTTAATATTAGAACCATTCCATTAAACCCCACTGCACCGGCATTGATTGTTTCCATGAGAATATTACTCATGAGAACAGAGAGGCGACCATTGACGTCGACGTAGATTGTAAACAACTTAACTATTGTTACTGAGGCCCATTGCATACTCAAACTATAGTTAGCTGGGAGCTTTATATTTAATCATTGTTCATGTAAGGACATGAGCAGAAATTTTAAACAGTTAAGACCATAGACATAGCTAGTTCAACTGACCATTCTAGGTTAATTGGATAAAGTCGTAAGAGCTAAAGACGTTTATCGTCTATTATATTTGATTAATTTTAATTAGGTATCTCGAGAGATAATTCAGAGCGGCCACAAGGCGCGTGTTTAGAGAGCGTATTTATAGGCGCCCCACACGCAGTAGCAGCGTTGTTGTTCCAATCTCATTTGAAAGCATTGTGTCAGCTGGACCAGCAAACAGTTCATCTTGTATTAGTAAAAACTTCGCGTACTCGGAGCTCGTAACTACTTTGGTTGTCTAGTGACGATTGGATCAGCAGTGAGAATAACTGGGTAGAGGTGCGCGGGAGACGGCCGTCCACGGTCTATTCCCGGCAGGACCTTGCGCACTCACCAAAACCCCAGCAATTATAAACATTAGCTAAATTTATAATGCACTAGAGCAGAAAACTTAATTCCATTGAACTTGTATCAAACTCAAAATGGAAGAATTTTATAATTTAGGTATTTACATCTAGTTTAACTTCTCTTCTTTAGAAGTAAAACCAAGTCAGTGCTTTTGGTTACACGTAGGTACGAGGTAAGTACAATGGGATTCATACATATATCAAGTTTTTTCTTCGTACTACCTTCGTACTACGATATAACTTGGTCCAGAAAATACTACCGATAGCTTGATCATACCAAAACTTTCAAATTTATTCATGGCTACAAATAATAAAAACTACTTATTCTGTTTGTTAATATGAGTCACAGTCATTTCAGATTTCATCTAAAGAGACATTAATCACGCATCATTAACAATTAACATATTATATTATTGTGCTAAACCCCTTAGACAATAGGGTTCACTTTGCGATTAGAAATATATTTTAATACAGAAATTAAACAAGTAGTTTCGTAACACCCACATAATCGAGAGGTACAGTCAGCAGCAGAAGTAGCTAAGCATTTGAGGTGTTCAAAATGAGGTCAACACGTCTCTATTGTCAAGAGAATAAGAGCGCGTGTAGGTCATTTCGAACACTTCAAACTCTTAGCAACTTTTGCTGCTGACTGTACGTATTCAGCGAGGCCGAGGGTGACGTTAGATTGCTTATAAGTTCAAACCCATAGGTCTGTAGTACTTTCGAAGGAAGTAAACATGCACTTAGACCCACCCTTCACCAGGAGTCAAACTCAACTGATGTGTCCAGAGTAGGTAGGCACTGGTAAATTCTAACCTATTATCATACCACGGCCTCCTAAAACATTCAATTGGCCATTGAAAGGGCCGGACGGTCACATACGACTGTGGGGGCACAATGTGGCTTGATTACATCTGAATGAATAAACAAGTTGCGGCCTCAAGTGCACTCTATTATTATGCTTATAAAGTCTGTCGGTGTTTTGGTTGCCCTCTACACCACTATTAACGACCAGAACACCTATGAACGATCATATAGGTACTTCTATACAAACTTTTAGAAAAAAATGAATTGGTGTTTATTTATGTAATTCGATTGCAACGGTGTACATTGTAATAGGTACACATTGGATTTTGATTTTCAGAAAAAAACAACTAACGTAAGTAATAACAAAATTAAATTACCATATTTCATATCCATCATATTTCTATAAATACTTAGATTTGGTGCTCGTTTTATAATCTATAAGCAATATTACAATGCAACAAAAGGTTAAAATAAAAAAAAAACCATCCATACAGATTTCCTGCTTAATTATCGTCATAAAAATTGAGGGTACTTTTTTCTGAAAACTCCCTTAACCTTTATAGGTATGATACACGGTTATCAATATCGTATCATACCTATAAAACATAGATCATACCCATATGATTAATGTTTTTGAAAATTCATGTTTGCATATTTAGTTAGCATGCTTTGAATCACCAACAATGATGTGTCGTTAGATTTGTGACATCTTAGTAATGGGAGTGAAAGGTTATGTAATAAGCCGGATTTTTATCTCTACATATTTCAAAGACGAGTCATTATGCCTTTAACAAGATGAGTCACAAAGAAACCGATAAATAGGTTTTTTAGGAAATTATGGTAATATTTATTGACACATATCGTCATATAAGCATCATTAGTGTCCAACTATCTTAACAGAATGGTTCATAAAATAAAAGCAAGTCATCGAAATCTCATGTTCAGGTGAAGCGTCACTAGACGAGGGGAGCAGTTCCCTTTGTGTAACTAATCAATAACGGGGGCCGGGACGCCAGCCCTGCATTCCGGCATTTTAGGATGCTTCCCAAAATTCCCGATTTAACATATGATACTTGCATCCTAAGCATATTAACATTATGACTCGGTACCCTATCGGGACTTTCAATTCTGCCTTTATTCCCCATTCATATTTCGCCGTTATTTACCCTCTACTAGATTTTTTTTCTTAATTTAGGCACATTATTATAATGGAGCTATTATTAGGCAGCAACATAACCTACCTACCGCGTTCCCGTTAGGTACCTACATGAGGTAGAAGCCTACAAGTCATCTAACTACAAACAGCAACGAAAACAATCAAAAATGACCCAAAAAAAGTAGAAAATATTTAAATTATATGCAAACTACCTGCCTAACAGAAAGGTAGAAAACATGGATCACACATCAGCAAAAGATTTTGCAATATCTGGCTACACATAATGGCAAAATGAAAATTTCTTGTGAAGGAAGGGGAATGAATCTGAATTAATTTAACGATATAGGTACACGTGTAACATACATGTAAAGATAGCTGGACAGCACTAGGATGACGACTATATTTTGTCTTTTTAACCTACACTTCATTAAGGATTGACCTTGAACAAATGCTATCGAAGGTATACATTCTTGTGAGTGAATAAATTCTGGAATGTTAATAGCCAAGCCCGTTACCTACTTAGTAGGGCAACCTTTACATTCTCGGCCCAATGCTTCAGGAAGTAAACATCTGGTATTACACAAGCCGCCGTCAACGTCCGGGCGAATTAGCTCTATCTGGGCCGGTAACGGAACCTAAAGTCTACCTAACCTACCTAGTAGCGAATCGAATTTACAGTCATAGGTAGTCAACATTCAACAAACAGTCGCAAAGTATGTAGATATATCTCCATAGCATATATCGTTCTAATGTTAAGGAAACTGTTCCAAATCCTATAGACTACCAATCGAAATAGTCTACCCAAGAGCAGGAAATCGTAAACAACTTAAACGGAAGAGATTGCTGCGCTACTACTGAGAAAACAACATTTACCTGCCTGTTTTTAATCAAATCTTAACCAATGAACACTGTTGATAGATATCGGATATAAGCAAAGTGACGCAAATCGCTAGAAACTTCCGTAATTGAATGTTTATGTGAATCATACACGCAAGCCAAAGAAAAGATATAACGTCAACAATATTTTTATGTTGTGAAGCACCGGAATGATTAGATAACATGACCGTGTTTCACGTCGGGTCAGGATGTGTAAAAATCACGTATGTGCATGAGATTGCAACTCAAGTACTCCATAGTGTAGTAAAAACTGAGGATGATTGCGCAGACCGAACTTCATGGTCCAACAGATGCCACCATTTATCGGCACGCGCCCGTCGGCAAAATTAACTAACCATTTATGAGTCTTATTTCAAAGACATAGAATCCAACTATAATCGGTACAGTGTATAGTTGTTAGTACTTCGCGATTGCTACAAGTCCCGTTACCTTTGCAACACTATTCGGCCCAGTGATCATCAAACAATATAGAATCAATTCAACTAGTTGAAACAACAGTAAAGCATTCGATGGGTCCTTAATATAGCTTATAGCACTTTTTTAGACCTTAAACTCCTTACTTTAAAATGTTGACCACGTCAAATGCTATGTAGCGCCTAACACGAGAGTTGAAATCGGCGATAGTGCACAGCTGAGCGCCCACGTGCTATGTGACAATGTAACAAAAACTCTTTAGATTCTTACTTTGATACTGTCACAAGTTCTAAAGTGAGCATTTAAGATTATTAATAACATTGCCTGATCTAATATTTACTCCCGTATATATCACCCAGGTGATACAATTACAAAACATTGTGCTTGTGCGTTGTAGGGAATATAATTGTGGTGAGGGTACTGGACAGTCCTATCAACTTAGCATTCATATTTTCTGGATTTGTTGTCTCCATAGTTGCAGTCTTTTCGATTTCAAGACTTGTTATTAATTAATATTAGCAAACATCTATATACTGAAAAGTTTATACACAAATCCCACTTTACTTTAATCTTAACACAGTTCAACCACTTACAAAACAAGGAGTATGATGCTATTCCATAATGGTGGAGTGCCTTCTGCTCCTCCTGCTCTTCATGGCTCATACAATCTTGTTGCTATTGTTACCAACCATTTGATTATTACACAGTTGGATACTAGCGAGATGACCTTTGCCAGAAGCCTTGTTGCTAATCACATAGTATAAGCCTTAACTCACAAGATATAGCTCCTTGTTATTTACTGTTCCATTCTGCAGGGACGGGTTAAGCCTTTATAAGGTGTAGGGAATATATTTCCCACCATTATTTGAACTTTATCAGGCTTTGATAAGGTTCAGTTTTGCATAATTTTTGACACCCTTATGCCCATACACAGGTAGCTCATGATTTGCTTTAATCACCAACATAAAAAGCAGTAGAGACTTATTTTTACAGTAAATCTCAAAAAATAAGTTTTGGTACATGGCCCTTGTAAAATCAATTTGGTCAGGACTATTGATATTTTTTTTAAATATTAAGCCCACAACTTATATATAAAGTTTATGGAAGACAAGGGAAACATGGCCTTGGCTCCCATAATAAATATTAAACAGATATCTATTTAGTTTGCTCATGTCATGAAACAAAGAATATTCAATAGTTTTGCAATTAAGCAAGTTTTTTTTTTAATTGCCTATTAACTGCAAAACAAATGGAAGGCCAACTGTATTAGTTACAAAACAAACTTCAGCTGACATTACAAGCCTAATATGGGTGTTAATAAAACAGTCTATAAGCTTTAAACCATTTCAAATATTAAAATTCCAGTTAACTTTAATGGAATCCAGAAAAAAAACCTGACCAAGCTAATTTCACAGATCCATGCATAAACTTTATCTACATAAATGTAAGAAAATAAGGTTACCTTGGTGTCCGAGGAATAAAACTTTTTGTATAATCTCCCACTTAAAACTTTTATTTATAGATACTTTGTTATATGTATTATCACAAATCCTGGTAGACTTTTAAAACACAATCACGCAACTGACAAATCTTACTGTATTTTCTTGATTACTGATTTCTCATTTAAACATAATTTACACAATAAAACACTATCTGTGACTCGACTTAGGTGTAATCGGTTGCTCATCACACTCCACTCTACACAATCATAATAGTTTATTGCATATTTGGATGGCTTTTTAATTCTCTACTGTCCTTGTCCTTTGACATCATTAATCTCATGAAATTATATACAAACTTGGCTAATTTACTTTAACTAAATGTAATTATTTAACTGACACAGCTCCTGCTTGCGTCTCTGACATTTGATAAAAGAAACTTAACTTTTTAAACATGATGATTTAAAGAAGTGTGATCCAATAAGGATACTTTCTTCATCAAATGTGATAATGGTTATTGCGGGAGTATCTACAAGTACTAAAGTATGAAAATATAAGATAAAGCACCTCGATTGGACAATGGTATGTATCAAAGATATTAACAACGTGATATGACGCACATCGCGGCCGACTCGGTGCCGGCGGGCCGGCTCGGCGCCCCAGCGCTCCGGCGCAGGCCGCGGGCGCCCCGGCTCCGGCTGCAGGCGCTCCGGCGTCTGCCGCGGCCGCCCGGACGCCGCCGCGGGCGGGCGCCACACACTCTCTCGCCTCGCCGAGCCCTTGCAGTCTTACGAGAAATAAATGCCACATTACACTCTAGATATTAAAGCACTGTACAACAACAATAAGTTTTCTTTTCCTTTTCGGGGCTAACGTTCATTTCGCGCACGATTTCTGCGAACATTTCGTTGACGTTGGTGCGGCTCTTGGCGGAGGCTTCCACGAAGGGGCAGCCCCATTGCTGTGCCAACGCAGCGCCCTCGGGCTGCGCCACCTCACGCTGGTGCTCCAGATCGGCCTTGTTGCCCACTAGCAGGATGGGTACGCGTTCTGAACCCTTCACACGCGTTATCAATTCCTTCATGGGTTTTATGTCTTGAAATGTTTGATGGTTAGTTAATGAATATACTACCACGAATCCTTGGCCGTTTTTAATATAGAGATCCCGCATAGACGCGAACTGTTCCGTGCCGGCAGTATCCAATATTTCTAAAACACATGGCGAATTGTCCACTTCTATTTCTTTCCTATAGAAATCTTCTATCGTGGGGTCATATTTTTCCATAAAGCATCCGGACACGAACTGCACAGTCAAAGCACTCTTACCGACCCCACCCGAACCCAAAACCACAACTTTGAATTCACGCATGATTGTGTTGTCTAAATCACACTAGCCTGACTTTAATACAACGTTTCAGAAACGTATTCACTGTGCTATAAAAATGTCATTGCTATGTTGGTTTATGACTCACTCCACTCGGATGCGATCACTGAGAAACGTTCACTTGTAGCAACTTTATTAATTGATAAACAGCAGCGCCATTTTAGTTCACGTGTAGAAATACAAGTCCAGTTGCATCGCTGTACCAAAATCACATCAGATGACGCGGAAGCAGCTCAACATTTATCTAAGTAACTTGCTCTCTGCTATAGTTGACTGATCGCGGCAGCAGGTTGGTCAAAGCACTGTTGTCTTGTTTGATTGGTGAATGGATTGTACTAACCGGAAGTCAGTGTTGCCAGCAACATTTTCTATTTTACCATGCAAAATAATATATATTTTTGTCCATTTAAACATTAATCAGAAAATGCAACCATACTGCAGGCAGCGAATCAATAGTCGCTATCCAGTTATTAAGCACAAACTACTAGGAAGATACTAATGAGAGACGCTCTAAAATTGGACCCACAGAAAATCCAAGTACGAAAATTTCGGACATCTTTCTCGTTTACTCCAATTAAGGCATAATTATTTAGAGTGACAGACACAATCGTTTGAAATTAGCGAATTTCGTTTTTCACGGTAGATAGGCCTTCAGATTATGTAGTCAGAAGGTATCTCCTTAGTAGTCTGTGGGCAAAACACGCACCTTATTTCTATACTCATATTTTTTTATCTTTTTTACCAAATATAAACATGGAGTTCATTCGTGCGCCCAATCACGACTCTAATTGTGGAAATGCCCAAGAAAACTAAACTATGGAGTTAATGTAAAGTTATTAATAACATAATAACTTATATCACTCATTATACTGATACAAACTTTCACTGTTATTACACATTATTACAAATAGAGAATAGGAGGTAATTTTATTTGTCACTCATGTGACTCAAGTGAAGTAGCTTAACCAATGAGCATGAAATTTGCTACGACAAAGTATGGCATTGATACCGCCGATTTAATTTTTTTTTTGTAACATTCACAGTTCAGAGTTTACGAGGTCTGACTGAGATATTATTATAAATATAAAGTGATTTGATGATATTATCCGTATAATATTTTTGCTTTTAGATTTACCACTTAGTTGGTACTGTATTCGTAACCAGCAACCCTACCGGAAATAGCTAAAGTTATTTATACTAGCAACTCCTAAATGTATCGTTCAAAAATTGTAAATATTAGGATTGTACAGAGAAGAAGAAAAACATATCTAATTATTATGCAGCTGATATCAAATATTAAAAAAAATGTATTGGAGCTTATGTAGTGCACCGATATTAATAAAATGATTGTTCCTACTTTTGTTGTTTTACACTACGGCTGCTCGCTTTGCTAGTACTATCGTAAATCACAACTCGTTGTTATCAATGTCAAAACAATTCTGACAGTGACAGCGACAAGCGTGACAGCTGAAGCAAAACGAAGAACCCACAGGAGTACCCGGTTAGCCAGGAATGCTGTGCCAAAATTGTCAAATAGTTTTTAGTCTAGTCAAGGCCGTATCTGCAATACGAAGCGGCACTCAATTTATCTGGAAAAGTAGCTAGGTGGAGCTAATTGTGCTAGAGGTCACTATTTTTGGATCACAATAGTAAGTATTGTTGTTATATGTTGGCACAATTCATTGTTTTTAGGCGTTGCCCAAAATCATACATCTAATATGTAGATTTTCTGTCTGGTGTTCATAATTCGTTCAAATAGTCAAAGTAGTATTTAAAAAAAATATCTGTATATTAATATACTGAAAATATGTACATGAATATATTTATTTTCAATATACCTTTTGTCAAAAGTAGTAATGATTTACATTTATTTTTCTTAATAGGTATTTGTTTCCTTTTTTAATGTTTATGTAATCATAGCTATTCAAATTAATTGGTAAAGACTTAGACTATTTATTTATTGTTGTACTGCTGAGAACAGGCCTCCCTCCATTCTTCAATGTGTCTCTATCTAAAGTAGTGTTAGGCCAATTGTTGCCAATAATTTTAAGATTGTCCCACCATATTGCGGGTAGCTTTGCCACGACACTGCTTCCTGATAATCCTGATTGGTAGGGAGTAAGTAGTTTTCCTGACACAAGCATATGGCAAATGTGTCCTGGGCATATGGCAAATGTGTCCTGCCCGGTGTGACCCTCTTTCATAGACAGAAATTTGATAGAAATTCACTTCTCAGAAATTATTTCATAGATTATTTGGTTCATGTAATTTCTATTCCAATATTAATATTTCATAGACTATTCAACAGGCTAAAACATATTTCGCAGACATTCAGTTCCATGTATTTTTTATCAATTTCTTTTAATTTACAAAGTTATCAAACACTAGAATCATATTTCATGTAATTTTGTTTTGTATACACAGATTTCATACATCGCTGTTTCATAGTTACTGTTCTATAGAATATTTAATTCCAGTATTTTTTTACAATATTATTTTTCCAGTATTTATGCACTTCATTTACATTCATTGCATTGAAACTTATTGCAAAAAATATTGTTTCTAATGTGGTAATCCAGTTTTACACCAAGAATACCATGCTCAAAAATATGAGTGTGTTTAATATTGATGAATGTTTGGGTCACTTATAGATGTATATAGCACATTGAGATCTCCCACCTTAGTTAAGCATATTATTAAAAGGTGGCATTGTTAATGTCCCTGAGCATTACATATCATAAATAGGGTGGCAGGATCCACTTACTCAAATTCAAATTCAAATTTTTATTCCTGATAAACTACATTAAATTACAAACATGTAACATACTATATGTAGTAGTCCACATATATTTCCTAAAATTAATTCTTGTAGTCGGTTCGCCATGTTTTAGATATTATTGCTTACAGCCAACAAGTTCCATAGCTCATATGCAAATATGTTTACCTACCCTTCAAACTCAAAATATAGATTAATTACAGCAAAGCATTATGACCGATGCATAGATGTTGTAGGTACAGTCAACCAATTTGATTTATGAAAGGTAGCTTATGGCGGTTGGCAGTTACGCTGCAAAGTGTAGTTGCATGCTGCATTAGTATTGAAACGTCATTAACAATAGCGTAAGCGCCAAGTGCCATAACGCACATTTTCTTGTGGACTACCTCATATAAAAAAAGAGAGTAAATTAAAAAGTTTACCACAAAATGGACTTTATAATAGATATAGAATGTATAACACAGTCTGGACTTGCACTATTCTAGAGTGGAAAGGTGTACAGATAACACTTATATCTGGGTAGAGGCTGGGCCTCCATTAGCTTTTCACAGGATAAATGTAAAGTTCAAGTACATATTGATAAATAAATAAATAAATATTTCGGGACAATCTTACACTAATCGATCTAGTCATACGGTAAGCTCAGTAAGGCTTGTGTTGTAGGCGTCTAGTAAGGCGACAATATATATATAATAGATATAAATACTTAAATAAATAGAAAACAACCATGACTCAGGAACAAATATCTGTGCTCATCACTCAAATAAATGCCCTGACTGGGAATCGAACCCAGGACCATTGGCTTCATAGGCGAGATCATAATACATTATATATTTTTATTATTTTTTAAACTTACTCCTGTTAGTTCATAAGCAATAAATAATTTCCCTAGTTAGCTACCCTTTTTGGCTTTTCAAGTTACCAATAAACTCTTAATTTTACCTAACAATTCATTCAATTTGCATATTAAACGATGATTCATGATAGAATGTACAGGATTTGCATATTATGTTGACTAAAACGAATGTAATTAACCATTTTATTGAAGGCAGTAGCTCAGTCAGTAGCTTTAGCTATAATATATGGTTTAATCCCATCTATTATTTTGTGTCATATCAGAGCAGCTGAGATAAGTATTTACTTAATTCCGTTAAAAATACATTCAATTTCAATTACGACGTCATTACGTAACTAATTGTAAAATTTGGATGTGTCAATATCGAAAAAGACTTCTTGTTTTTGGGTCTAATACCGGGAGCTCGTATGTCGAGATATTGTAATAGGAAATCTATACTAAATTGCAGCTTAGAATAAATGAAAGGCCAAGTTGGCCTCCAAGAAGCTTGGTGTGCTCAACAGATCGAGGCAGTACTCGTATTTCAGTTCGGCCCACCGCCTACAACTTTACAAGGCGCAAGTACGGCCACATATGGAATACTGTTCTCATCTCCGGTCAGGGGCACACCAATACCAGCTTCTCCCTTTGGACCGCATCCAGCGGAGAGCGACTAGAATTGTCGGCAGCCAGGATATCTTGGACCGGCTTGACTCCTTGGCACTGCGTAGAGATGTGGCCTCACTCTGCATTTTCTACCGCATCCACTACGGAGAGTGCTCTGAGGAATTGTTCGGGTTAATCCCTGCTGCTTCCTTCCGCCAGCGCTCTACACGACAACTCTTTCATCATCACCACTTGGATGGTTGGCAGTCCTCAACTGTGCGTTTTTCTAGAAACTTCCTGCCTTTCATAGCAAAACTGGAATAAATTGTCGTGTGCAGTATTTCCGGACCGAAATGACATGTAAACCCTCAAGAAAAGAGCGTATAGAGATCTTAAAGGGCGGCGGTAGTTGCTTACCATCAGGCAATCCGTCTGCTCGTTTGCCTCCTATATCATTAAAAAAAAAAGAAGAAAAAAGAAAAAGAAGACACATATAAATGTTGTCGGTATAGTAGGTATAACAAAACCCCTGTGTAGTGTGTACGTAGACCAAACGAAACGTAAAGTGGCGTAGTTTTCTTTAGAAGTATCCTGACTTTACGGTACGAATGGGCTATCTCGCTATTTTTATAGCAGAGGCCCTTTTTGTAAATTTCGTGCATCTTTCTCTTTTACTCCAATTAAGAAGATATGAGAGTGACAGAGACAGACGTCCGAAATTTATGAATATCGTTTTTGGCGTTAGCGCCTCTTTTCGTATTCGAACCGCAATCACGGTACGCCGTCTGCATGTCTTCGTCTTCTTTTCTTGTTTCCCTTGCACGTTTGGTATTACGTTTAACGTGGTTAGACAGAGACATGTAGATATGTATTGTGTTAACCTAATTCTTAAATAGGTAGGTAGCTATTTGATAAATTTGTTGACAAAATAATGTCCTACCAATCTTCTGCTCCCCTATCAATTTAATGTTCTGCTCTAATATCGGACAGTTACCTCAATAGATAGGTACTTGGCTCGTAGCCAGACTGAGCCAAACTATTATTGATATGACTAATCGCCAAACCGGTGGCTTATTGCTCATACCTAAATGCTGGTGCTTAAGTGCCCGTTGTACATTAAATACCTACTAACAAACATAAATAAAATGAAGTTTAGGGCATCTAAATAAGTACAAAAAAATGCATATTAGCTTAGCTATAGGTACATCCATTCCATGAATGACCCTCCACGCGTGTTAGTAGAACTCTGTGCCACATTCCGTTAACTTTAAGTCAAGATTCTTCTATAAACAAGAATCATTGTTCTTAGAAACGAATATTGTAACTAATACAATTTTAGAGATATTCAGTTACTATAAATGTAATTGGAGTAAAAGAGAAATATACTCGTTATATACGAACTTCTATGATCGTGGTACCGGGTCAGAACTGAATGGAGTTAACTTTGAAAACAACAAAAAAAAAGCTAAATATATGCGTCGATTTGAGAACTTCCTCCGTTTTATTCAGTTAAACATGCAGGCAAAAAAATATAGTTCTTATTCATAAATGTATGTAACATTTTGAATCGTGATACAATGTAGGCAGGTACCTATAGGTACCTACTTTTATATTCACGCTAAAAATAAAACTCAATAGCTACTATCTGCATCCGCTCCGAGAGGTAGCCGATGTTTTTCTTTGACATATAATTTTCTGGTTACTACTTTTTATACATGTATTGTTATTATTATATACCATTTGTTTGTTCGTGATTACATTCTACTGTGTAGATAACATGGTTGTGTGCAGCTGCTGAGTCGTAACCGGAAGTTTCTTTAAAGTTATATTATTCTTGTAATAATTGTTATATACTGAAGGTATATCTAAGCCTAATATATATACAATTAACAATTGTAAATATATTAGGCTGTCTCTTCCGTACACGGAACAATGGTGTTCCGGATATTTGGGAGGCGTACGCGGAATCAGATCGAGCCAACGCGCAGAGGCCCTTTCGTCAATTTAATGAAATGTAATGGGTACACTGTATATTAGGCTTATTATTAGATCCCGAACAGGTCGTCTTGTCCAGAATACCAACATACTCACTATGTTATCAAACTTATGTTCACACCATTATTTAAAAACACTTCGCTAATTTCGCTTCCGCTGCTGCTGATAGTAGGTACATTAATTTAGGTAGGTATTTATTTATTTCACTTCACATAAAATGTATAAAACCTACAGTTTCAAACATCTAAAATGTCATTTTTCTTATATTTCAGACATCCGTCAAAGATCAACATGTCCCACAAGCCAACACCTTACTCCCCAAACTTCCCGCCGAGTCAAGGCTATGCACCGCCAGTTGAAGACGACAAGCATAAAGAAAGCTACCCTCTTGCGACTCAGGGAGGGTACCCTAGTGCTCCCCAAACAGGGTACCCTCATTCTTCTCAGATCGGATACCCGGGACCTCCTGGGCCCCCTGCGCCCCCGGGGGCACCTCCACCAGCTCCAGGCACTCAGCCGGGCTTCCAACCCGGGTTCCAACCTGGTTTTCAGCCCGCATTTCAGGCTGGGTTTTCGCCGGGTTACCCGCAGCCGCATCCGCAGCCAGGGTACCCACCTCAAGGCTACCCCGCGCCTGTCGTACAACAGCCGGGCCCGCAAGGACCTCCTAGTAAGTTTCAAGTTCTAAAATAGTTTTATACTTGTCGACTTTAATGTGTCAATAAAAACGGGTTCAGCGCTCAACTGCGTAGAGTTGCCAGACTTAAATACGTAGAGCCAGGTACCTCTACAGCAGCAGTGGCCCGTCCATTCGAACGGTATCCCGCTGACAGAAAAAAAATCCCATATTTCAACAGTTGGATACTTGGATACATTAAGAGAAAAGGCAAAACCATGCATTATTGATTCCGTCATGCCTAAAAAAAATTACTCGCCGCCATTGATCTATTCAAATAGGTAGATTAGGTAGAGGTAAAAAAACTTATTTATTTCAGGCTTGTCTATTTTGAATATTTGAAAAACTATATAAACACAATGCCGCACCTTACCATACATTGCTGTTCTGAAGTTTAAGTAACATTGAAAAGTGTATATAGGTAAACACATTGTAATAAAAAAAACGTGCAAAATAAATAGATACGTCCTTAATTAAGTTTCATTTATTTGTTATCTAAATGATCAATTGGTTCATTGATACCTACCGACATAGCAAGGATATAATTAAGTAAATGTTTCGTTTGTTCAGATGTTCTTCAATGTATACCTACGACTTAAATGTGGTAGCATATCCAAGCCAGCCGTGAAAACTTTTGTTGGACATAAGTGCTGTAGATTATCTTTAGTATTTCAGAAATTTTGATTTTCAAACACAAGTATACCGATACCGACTATGAATTTTATTTTTAGTAGGACCGGGCAGGCAATAATTATAATGAAAACTTTATGTAGTTATTGTGCTGCATATATACATAAGTCATTAATATATAAACTAGACGAATAAGCACACTAGACATGCATCCATAGGCGCTGGTCGTTGAATCGTTGTTCATATCAATCAGCCGGTAATAAACATCTAAAACTAATATGCAACTGTGTCATTGTTTTATTGTTTTTATCATTGAGCAAAGCTAAGTTAATGACTCCCTGATAAGGATGTTATTTGCTACTAACGAAAGGTCCTTGCCATCACTCAAGTGCTGATTACATACTTAGTTCTCATTCGTAAACGTAACTCGAGCCCGCTACTCTACTCCGTCTGTGTCAGCAATTATGTCGATTCTTGTTTATACAGCCACTTAACGTCATTCGGTGTTATTATTAATTACAAGACAGACATGCTAACTCAAGATAATAGCCAATTTTTCGAGAACCAGAAAAATCGTCCAAAATGTAAAAGTGTTAAGTGGTGCCAGTTTAAAAGCGTAATTAGTAAACATTACTGTAATATGACTAGTGTAAAAGATAAAAGTGTTTATATCACGACCCTCAGTGCCGCTAGTGTTAAAAGAAGCCTGTGCAGAATGTATGAAAGACTTTTCAAGTCGCGACGAAGCGGTTATGAACAATTTTTGACTGACGAAGAAAAAAAGTTGATTTTTCTCGTGGATAACTACCCGCAATTTACAGTAGACAGATATTAAAAACCTTTTTTTTCTTTTTAATTAACTAGTTTAAGCATTATAGGTAAAACAATATTTGTTTATGTTATTGATTATTCAGTCTAGGAAATAAATTACTAGTGGGATATACATAATAATTTTCGCAATGTCCTAGTCTCAAGTTCATATACGTCAATCTATTAATAGATAAACTTCTGATAATTACTTGTTAACCAATATACCTATGTTATATTTTATAATTGTTGTATTGAAATACAATGCATTTATAGTACACAAGTTTATAGTTTAACAAATAACAATGACCGTAAAAACACTACATGATTTTATTGCCGGCCTTTCTTCCTTCCGGTTGTTTACGTCAATGAAATATTATAAACCTTATAATGAAATCAAAGTTGATGTTTATTATTGTTTTTTTCTTATGCAGTTCCTTTAATGCAGGTTTTATGTATTTTCATAATCAACAGGCAAAACGTAGGTACACTGCTGGAAAAATGGCAAATCCATGTATAAAATGCATTACCTATATAATTTGTTCATAAAACTCATATAAGGCACTCCACCTTTTTTTACTGTGCCGCTTAATTCCACAATAGAAATGATTTAATTGGTCCAACTTTGCTGTACTCGCAGACAGTAGACGGTAATAGGTTAATTAGGTAATTATTCTAGTCTAGACAACATTGGTTCATCACATTATTTTTAGTTTCGTAACAATTGTTATATAACTATTTGGTTTGCTAAACTTTCAGCTGGATGGATGAGCATCCCGTCCGGCCTCACCAACTGTCCCCCTGGTCTGGAATACCTCTCCATGATCAACCAGTTGCTGGTCCACCAAAAGGTGGAGCTGCTTGAAGCGTTCGTAGGCTTCGAGACAAACAATAAGTACACCATAAAGAACAGCGTTGGCCAAAAGGTATACTTCGCCGTGGAGGACAACGATTGTTGTACCAGGATGTGCTGCGGTCCCTTGCGAGCGTTTGACATGAAGATCTTGGACAACTTCCAGAACGAGGTGAGTTTATCGGTGTTTTCTACATACTTACTTCTAGACAAACCACAAATACACTCAAGTACATACGTACGTATCAAGGATGATATAAGAACAAAACCGCGTTCCTACGAATTGCTGGCTAAACATATTTTTGGTACTAAGTCCACAAAGCGCCATCTGTCTAGTATCGTGTGTAGTTACATTCTTACAAACTTAACTTAGATCTATTGCGGCTGTGAAACACTAGATGGCACTAGTACCTTAGCCAGCAATTATGCATTGCCTTACCAAGACATATCATCGTATACGTTACCTAGTTGGTTACTAAGTTATGTTACTGTAAAAATCCTTATCTACATAAAATATACTAACGAAAGTTGAATAAATTATATATTAAAATGAAGTACACACAATCAGGATTTACATTTGTCACTTTCATTCAAAATGGCCTCCTTGGGCCTGAACACAGGCCTTCAGACGACGAGGCCAGTCATCAATAGCGGCACGCACGGTTGTCATATCTAATTCCGTCACTGTCTTGACTATGGCCTGGCCTGCCATATAGCATAATCCAGGGGGTTGAGGTCCGGGCTGGAGGAGGGCCAGTCTTCGTGGGCAATGAAGTCAATTTTGTTGCTTCGAAACCAGGCTTGAGTTGTTTTTGCCTTATGTGCAGGGGCTGAGTCTTGTTGAAAGACCCAGGGCTGGTTCTGAAATAGAGAGTGGTTTAAAGGCTTCACTATCGGTTCCAGAACGGTTTCCTGGTAAACTTTAGCCCCAGTCTTGACACCTTTTTCACAGAAATGGACCTGTGTTAACCCTGAGTATGACACACCTAACCAAATCATGACATACGAGGGATGATGGCCTCGTTGCACTCTCGGAACAGCTACACTCGCTTCTTGACTGTTTTTTGCATACACTCTGTCATTCTGGCGGTTACAACGTTCTTCAATGGTAAAATTTTTCGTCTGTAAATAATATATTTCGGTGGCCATTTTGTGCGTACCGCTTCAGTAGCACATGATTTCTTTTCAGCCTCATAGTCTTCAATCGTCCATTAAGCAAATGACCTTTCCGTCTACGATAAGCGTGTAGTCCAAGGTCTTGATTGATAACTTTTTAAGGAGCTTCTCTTCATAGACATCTGAATTGCCAACAACTTTTGCTTCCGGACGGGGTTTCTTGCGATTCTCGCCTTCACTGCCTTTATTAGAGCTGGGGTCCGAACGGTGCGTGGTCTTCCAGACCTCTTGCGGTCATCAAAGCTCAGGGTACCATTGTACCTATTAATGGTACGATAAACGAATTGTTTATTGATTTTCAGATTTCGAAGCAACTTCAAAATCACGTTTGGCGGATGCCCGCATTTGTGCAACGCAATTACAGCGACACGATTTTCTTTTAGACCCCAATCCATTATAAATACGACGAGATAAGTGTTGTGTGTGCTATAAAATTATAAGTGACAACCCGCCATATTATGTAATTTTTTAATTTTTTCGGTAGCATTTGTTTTAACGCAAGAAAAGAGTCTGCAAATCGAGTAACAGAACTTAGTAACCAACTAGGTATATACGTAAACACATTTCATCCTTTACCCATTAGGTATTATAAGTTGTAAAACTATAAATATGTTTTCATTTCTCATGCTCGGAAAGTGGGTCATTGTTTATCTTCTATGCGGGTGGAAAGTGACACGTTTCCGCCCTAGGGTCGCAATTTGGCATGTTCCTATTAGTTCTCCCCTTGTGAGCTTCTTACCGACGCCAGAAACAAATACATGAGAATAGTTCTTTATCTTAAATTATAGGAATTTATTGTAGCGATTATCATGCATAAAATATGTCAATTAATTCAAATATTTATATTATTCGGTTCAAATTTTTAAGTGTCTTGGTTCTATATTTCAGTAACAAAAAGGAATAAACCTACGAAGTTTTTTTTAAACGTTAATATGCGCAGCTAAGCAACGGCAGTAATTTATACAGCCAAACCAGCCAAACATGAATGTATACTTACTTATTATTAGTCTTTATTACATTGAATAGGGCCATATTATTACAAATTCTATTACTTTATTCATAAAAGAAGCCTTATATTTTAAAAATAAAGGGTCGCTTTTTTCGATAAAATTAAAATGCTGTTTAAGACACCCATTAATTCGCTAATAACGCGCGCGAAAACAAAGATTCTGTGCGTTATGACAATTATGCTGGAAGAAAAAGTTAGTGGCCGGATTCCGCGCAACTAATAAAAATACTTGAATAGTAAACAAAGTATATTTTGAAGTTAATAATTACGGTTTACTCAAGCGATTCTAAAATGGACCTAACACCTGACGGAATTAGAAATAAAGCTCAAGTTATCATGGAGGAGAGTTTCAATAGAAAATTTACAACTTGTATGAAATGGCGGTCAGATAAATAAGTGAAATCTTTGTCGGAATGTGTGCTCTGATTCTTAATATATTTCAATGATTTATCGATACAACTTAAACATTCAGCTACATGCTTCAACTTGAACAAGCTGATGCGGTAAGATTAGTGTTTTAATCTGTCAGTTTATTATCTAAGAGATATTTTTTTACTTGCTTCTTGCCCTTGTTTTACTTTCCTCGCATTCGAGATGAAAAATAGTATGCTTAACTCGGGTAAAAATCACCCATTTCCGACTCGCATTATTAGCGCTCTCACTTCGTTTGAGAGCCAAACTACCTCGTCGTAAAGTTGTCAATCTCTTCTAGTGGATAAGGTCTGATTTTAGTTTTCAAAGTGTATTTTGATTTAAAGCCTACATAAGTTACTAATTTCACCAACATTTTTTTTCTATTTCCTCGCATACCTATGTGATGAAAAACATGGTGTGTATCACGGGCGGCTAGTGTATAACAAATTTGAGTCATTAAAAGCCCTCCGACTTCGTCGCCGGGCTTCTAATAGACTCGCGTTTGCTATACCCTACTTACCTCCCTCGTTGCACAAATAGTATTGTTTCCTTTATTGTACGGTAAAGAGCTATATTACCAGAAATTATATTTCGCTGTAGAAGACAAAGACACTTTCTTTTTACAAGATTTTTCCGCAGATTCTCTAGTTTTTCCCACTGATGAATCTAAAAACGCGGCGGTCGGTAACTATATGAAATAAGTATCCCATTCTTACATACCGTAAAACCTGCCAAATATGGTCCGAAAGATCTCAATTCCAGTCTAAAACTAATTTGTCTTAAGTTAGTTTTGATTGAATTTGAATAACGGAATTCTAATGTAAACGATAAGTAGTCATAAACGGAATACATATCTCAGGCTAATATAAAAACAACAATTATTTCGATAGTCACTTTACTATAACATATATAATAGTTATGTGGTATATCAAATATCAGTAGATACTGGATCCTAAGTGCATCAAAATAGGGATACCTACATTTGGTCACCTTTTACGCTGATCGTCCAAGATTGTGATCTGATAACTCAGTAACATTAATATGTATTACGTACCTACCTAAATTTTTATAGTGACAATTTATGATCGGTTTTTAGATTAATGAGTAATTATAAATTTCGATATGCATTTTTATCAACAGGAAAATATAGACCACATTTTACTTCACTTAATAGAAATGTGTATTTTCCTTATAAAGTTATTGGAATGCAACCGCTAATATATCCATGAAGTAAAACAACCAAAACGGTTTATATCACGGATACTGACTGCATTTGAATAGGTACGTCCAAGCCGGCAGAATGGGTGGTCTGTTCTGCAGTATGTGCGATATACCAGTTTTATTTCATAAATAATTATCGCAGCTTCTGAAAATAATATGTTAATAGAAAATACTCTATTATTTTATTCAGGTAATCCATTTACGGCGACCGTTAGCGTGTTCTTCCTGCTGGTGCCCATGCTGGATGCAGTCGATGGAAGTCACCTCTCCTCCAGGCACCGTCATCGGTTCCATCGAGCAGGAATGGTCTATCTGCAAACCTTGCTTCGTCATCAAGAACGCTGCAGGCGATGTAGTTCTTAGAATCAAGGGCCCAGTCTTCACTTTTGCGATCTGTGGTGACGTTGAATTCAAGGTAATTTTACACGCAAGTTAGTTAATACTCCATGGAAGTCCACTAGCTCCATGCGACATCATTGCTTCATCGAGCAGTAATCTTCAAACTTTGCTTCGCTATCAAGAATGTAGCTGACGATGTAGTGAACTTATTAGGATAAAGGGCCCCGGTCTGCACTCTGGCGAAATTGGATTTAAATTAGATTTGTTCAAGTGGAATACCCCCGCTTATCTTTCTAACTAAAACTGTTTCCGGGCATACATGCATTATAGACCACATAAGTCTTTTTTCTTCTGTGTACCCTAATTAGTGATAATCTATAAAATGTATATGTATTCAATATACTAAGTGGTCTAAAGTATGATATATAGAACCAGCTTCAACAAAACTTAGTACCTACCTAAGTATGATATGAAATGAATTATGAAGGCGCCATGGTTCTAGGTATATATAATAAAACTGTTTATGTACGACCCAAATAACAGCATTTCATGTCATTTAATGCCATTTAATATACACATCAGCATTCTCTAATTACCTAAATGTTATTGAACAGCTTTAAGTATTATTTTATGCTGAGTTCATTTTTAAATTAGTTATTAATGAAAATCTACTTACTTTGCGTATTAATTTAACACGATTTCTTTGTGCATGCAAGTCTAATGACCAGGTAATGTGTTTGTGGTGATGCGGTTCTCCGATAACTGTGGTGAATGTATAAACGCATCCATACCTAATTTGGGCTTACTAGAAATACCTAAATAATCAATTCAGGCCCCAACTGCAGTAGTTTAGTGACTACATTTAAGAGACGCCATGGACTTAGTGTACCTGTATTCAACATATAAAATTTATGATTTGTGACTGGGTGCGCTATAGCCAAGGCGACAGCCACGAATTCTGAAGACGCGGGTTTAAGTCCGGCCACATATATCTGTGTTCTTGTTATTTTTTCTTCACTCTTAACAAGGCACCAGTTAAACAAATAATGCTACGCTAAATTTAAATACACTCTCTAGTTAGAAAATATTATTAAATGTAATTCACATTTTAAATAAACACAACTGACTTTGAAACTTCATAAGGGTATATGGTATCATTCCGATTTACATTATTTTTATTGAATGTTAAATTATCTTTATTTTAAGATGGACATCCATATAAATCCATTTTTTCTATAAATAATCAACGTGTTAGATTCGTTCGTTCGAACTTATCCTTCTGCGTTATGAAACGTGATTTAACCCTTTACTGAATGGTGATATTGTTTTTTTTTACTTTGATCTTAACACTGTCAAGAGACTTAAAAATGATAACTATCAAATATGAAGCAGTTAAGTCGTTCAAACTAAGTTCAGGGCTAAATAAAGTTTTATCGAAATATTAAATAAAAGACCGTAGGTACATGTCTTAGTCTATTTGAGTGAGTAATGTTACATAAACATATAATTTCAACAGGTATACTCGAAGGATGGCGAGAACCAAGTCGGGAAGATCACGAAGCAGTGGTCGGGACTGGCTCGCGAGGCGTTCACGGACGCTGACTACTTCGGCATCAGCTTCCCCATGGACCTGGACGTCAGGATCAAGGCAGTGCTGCTCGGAGCCTGCTTCCTTATTGTAAGTATAGTAAATGATACCGCTTGTGTACGCTTAAACTATATATATAAACGTAGGAGTCCTGACAGGCTGACTTAATTCAATGCCTAGTCCAAACTGTCGTACAGTTAACGACATTAATCTATACACTTTAATATTTATACCTTACACCATGGCATAGGGTGAAAAATTATAAAGTATACTTAGTTATTGCCAGAGTCCCTTGACCGTACATAAAAAGCTCAATTTTCACAATCTTTTCATAAAGCAGGCATCCACTAAGAAGCTTTTTTATGAAATACAACTCATAAGTGGGCAATTTTAGCTTTGAAATCTTATACAGCGGTATGAAGTTCGCGACGGAATCACTTCAGAGCTTCTGAGAGCGGGTGGAATACCGGTACTTAAAATACTCCAGAGGCTCTTTAGCTCCTTTTGTCCGAGGGCAAAACGCCTGAAACATGGAACAGAGGCGAGGTGGTGCTGTTCTTCAAAAAAGGTGACAACATTCTATTGACGAACTACAGACCCATCACGCTTCTGAGCTATGTCTATAAGCTGTTTTCAAGGGTCATCACGAATCGTCTCGAACACAGACTCGATGACTTCCAGCCTCCCGAACTAGCCGGTTTCCGAAAAGGGTATAGTACCATAGACCACATCCATACGCAGCGGCAAGTTATACAGAAGACTTAGAGTAATTACTTGCCATTATGCTTAGCGTTTGTGGACTATGAGAAAGCCTTCGATTCGGTGGAAACATGGGCGGTACTTGAGTCCCTTCAGCGATGCCAAATTGACTATCGGTACATCGAAGTGTTGAATTGATTCCATTGCGAAGAGGCGTAAGGCAGGGAGACGTTATCTCTCCGAAACTTTTTACTGCCGTAATGGAAGACGCCTTCAAGCTCCTGGAATGGCAAGGACTTGGCATCAACATCAACGGCGAATACATCACTCACCTTCGGTTTCCGACGATATTGGTAGTCATGGCAAAGTCGATGGAGGACCTCAGCATGATGCTCGATGACCTCAACCGAGTTTCACAACGGGTGGGCTTGAAAATGAACATGGACAAGACGAAACTAATGTCAAATGCCAATGTTGTGCCAACTCCAGTCTTGGTCGGGAACTCGGTACTCGAAGTTGTTGACTCGTACGTCTACCTAGGACAAGTAGTCCAATTAGGTAGGTCCAACTTCGAGAAAGAGGTTGGGCAGCATTACTCGAGAAACTACGTGATGTGTTTTCGTCCGACATACCTCAGTGCCTCAAGACGAAAGTTTTCAATCAATATGTGTTAGCACTAGCAGTGATTACTTACGGCTCCGAAACATATATGGTCTTTCAGTATCGGCCTCATCTCAAAACTCAAAGTCTATCTATAGGGGAGGCCGATCTTCAGCAGTGGACGTCTTATGGCTGAGATGATGATGATGCAAAAGAATAGAGCCCGCTGCTATCGATTTTATTTACGTTAACAACCGAGTAAAAAAACTCATCTACATTATTGATTGTCGGGTAATTAACGCAATTTTAAAAAAGTAAGTTAGGCAACACACTTTATAGTAGTGTAAATAGACAGTTGTAGAAAGCAAAAAATATTCTTATTTCTAATTAAGCCCTCGGATCGGAACGCGAATCCGCGTACGAGGAAACTATTAGAAAAAAATTATCCCGGCACACGAGAGCCACGACTGTACATATTTAATTCACTAGTACCTAACGAATAGTTAATCAAGTTATAAGTCTAACTTGTATTAACCTTTTGGACGTCATTTGGCCAATCCATTACCCCGCAACGGCAGCGATGAACCTCATATCTTCCTCCCCAACCTAAGAGCCGCTGCAATTTTCATAGAGTTATTATCTAAGAGCGTAAGGTATGCAACCACGCTCCAGACTCTGCTTTGCTCCACAAGTTGCCCCACTGTTTCTGAATGGCAGGATTCTCAGGGCGCTTGTCGCCGGGAACAGTGCTCGACCATTTCGCCAACACATTAGAAACTAACGGGACTGGGGAATTGCCACTATTTATGGGAAAAATGCGAGTGGCAAGATTTGCTATTTTATTCTATCATCCGAGTAAAATCATATTTCAGGGATTGTTCTTTAGAAGACCAAAGAGACATCATCGATTTGGCCGTCTGCCGGGTGTCATATAAATCCTTGCCCACTTGTGCCACATCCAGTGTCAGTATATTATACGTTGATTTATAAAATAGCTAGAATTAGAAAAATATTTGTACATATAGCATTCACATGTAGAAGACATAGACATAAAAAACCTTTATTTAACATCACAGACTATTTGAGAACTAGATATAAATGTTAACATAGTTAAAACTAAAACTTATTTCACTGTGAGAAGAATACTTAACACGTTGCCGCGTTATCTGTGCCCTTACCATGAGTTGTGACTTTAAAGTTTTCGATAACGAGTATCGAGTTTACTATCTGTGCATCTCGCTTGTACTATTTTAGTGCGAATTTACTCGTTATCGAAAACCTCAATGTCACAACTCATGGTAAAGGTACGGGTCGATCGACTCGTTCTCGTTTGTATTATCACCTCTAATCAAATAAAAACCTATACCTATAGTCCTATAGTCGCTCTCGTCCCTGTAAACGGAAGACAACAATTGAGAGCCGTCTTAACACGTTCGCTGCGGCATGGGGTCTATTGACCCCTCACAAAGTATGGTTAATTGCGATGTTAACTAATTGCCACAGCGAAGGTGTTAAAAAAAGACAAGCGTATACGTATATAACAATGATACCGATGAACAACTATAGCAAATAGCAACTATAGACCAATGTCATCAATCATCATCCTCGCGTTGTCCCGGCAGACCCGGCATTTTGCCACGTCTCCTGGCGGCCTTGGGTCTGCTTAGCAACTAATCAGAGGAGTTAGCGTAGGCACTAGTTGTAATTAATTAGAATTATTTTTATATTAGAAAGTCATATAATGAATGTCATGTGTATATTAAATGGATAGCTTAATATTCCATCTAGTTTAAACAATCTAAGATTCGACCTTAATAACAGAGCCGATTTTGAATTAACTTAGCTGTTGGTATTTATGTTTTAGATCGTACCAAGCATTTTCCTGAGTAGTATTTTAGTAGTTATTTACCTTAAATTTCTGTCAGTTGTATGATAAAAAACATTTGTTTCTCTGTTCCAGGACTTCATGTTCTTCGAAAAATCAGGAAACGTTGAACGAGATAGACCAGGAATGTTGTAAGACTCATTGTTATGGGGAAGGTGCGAAAGAATTATACACTTTTTAGTTGTTGGCCTGAAGTCATTTTACATAGGTACTAATGTGACTTGATTATAAGTTTTTTTCGCTGACGCCCGTTTCATACAACTCGATCGCATCGCATTGAATGCTCTTTGCATTGTTGCGTTTAGATGGCCGTAAAAAGGATTGAATTTGTCCTTAATGGAGTAAATTTTTTAATCGGACCTAAGTACAAATACATTTCCAAGCTATATTCGCCTTCGCCAATTAATGGTTATGGATCGTACACATTTTAGTGCCAATAATAGCTACTTTAATATCTTAGCTGATATCTCGGCCAAAATATGCATAGTACCTAAACAATTTTTTTTATATATTTTTGTATACGTCTTTGTAAAAATAGCATACGGGCCGTCTAATCATAAGCAATTACCGCAACCTTTGGGCGCCTGTAGCTCCAGAGGTGTTACATGTGCGTTGCCGACCGTTTATAAATCTGTACACTCTTTTTGAAAAATCATACTGTAATCAAATGACAATACAAATTAATCCCTTAGTAGAACGGTTGCATTCTCCCCAAATGCAGGAAATTAGCGCCACAATGAACCTAGTGAGGTGCTTTTTTGTGTTAATATTTTATAAAGTATTTACACTATTTACTTTTTGTTGATGGTTATAAATTTATCATGGTTATTTTATTCGTCTCGTACAGTCGAGTCCAAAAATATGTATTGATTAAGTCCGCTTATAAATATAATTTCGCCGAGGAATTCGACAATATTTTTGTATGTTACGTTGTATTGAATTGAACCTATATTTTTAAACTCGACTGTATTAAGCTACTATTTTCGCGGAATCTCGTTTTTATTTGATACGTAAGTTTAGCTTTATATAGTATACTTATACACTTATGACGTTCTTATATAACAGTGGCCTTCGATTATGTAGTTTATAAATTTTGCATTTTGTAAAGCATTTATCGAATAAATAATACACAATTTATAGAAATATGACGCTTAATGTCTGTATTTATCTTTAGCAGTACGTCCATAAGGACTAAACGATGTATAGGGAATGTAAATTCTAGGTAGGCAGTAGAGGGACCCCAGGTTAAAAGTCCTGAAAAGTGCCAATGTTACATTATACCTTAATTAGCAATTTCAAGGTGGAAAGCTCCAGTACACAGGCGAATGTGTCAAGAGCAGGGAGCAGCACAATAGCTCCTTTGATGTTGTTGATCCACGAGATGGCGAAGTTGTCTTGAGAATATTTTGTTAATTAAAGTGTATAGTGTATACACAAATAACAACGAACTTAGTACACAGATACTGGCTTTTAACCACTTTGGCCAACACCCGGTATACCTGGACCGCAACTGCCACGTTTGTAAAGTACAGTTACGGCTTTACAAAGCCATCTCACTTTGTTAACGAATGAAATAATGTATGGAAGAAATCATAAATATCCCTTAATTTGGTCTATAATGTAAAGTAGTTAAAAACGACGACTCGAGGCGTGTTTCTATATCTAAAGTGCCAGAGTTGCCGGTGCCGGTTACCAAAATATGTTCACAGTCCCTGTGGGTGGCCCTTTTTAGGTTAACTGAGTCATATGCACACTAAATGCATTTTGACCACTGTTCGGCATGCATGTATTAAATTTTAACCCTCTTTCAATTAATGACGCTTTCTACATAATAATAGTAATTACTAATTATAAGATACTGATAATTATACCTAGATATTTTTCTAGCAGGAACGAAATTTGGTTACTGCTTGCCACAATAAAATTATCGACAATCCTGTTATCGATAAATACATACTACTTCAACGACAAGACGTACACACAGTCTTATATCGGATACCTATCTAGATGCCGCGCGCCACCGTACGTGAACAAATTTAACGTAATCCGTACCCTTTTGATTTAATTTACTTTTATATTTTCCAATGAATAGTTCCATTTTTTTCTGTACTTTGTAAAATATTAATACATAGTTTTGTTAGGCCCACTTGCGCCACTCAGAGTTAAGCCTCGGTCAAATCAGAGAGCGTGGCTCGACGCGACGTCCGCGTCGCGTGATGCCGACGTGATGACTGTCAAACAGGGCGCGCGCGGACCGCGCCGGCCTCGCGCTTTCAACACGCCCTCATCACGCGCGCGAACGCGGCGTGGACGCGGCGCGATGCGGGCGTCACTCTCGCACTACGCACCGCGCGCAACTTAACGTCCGACTGCGGAGACCCTGCGCGGCGCAGCGTGCCGCCGCGTCCGCGCCGCGCAGCGCTGCGCCCGCGCCGTCTGGACGAAAGGGGCCGCGCGGCGCGGGCGCGACAGAAGCGGGGCGCGATGGCAGCGGGACGCAGTCTGTTTGACGTCGCTAACCTGTTCGCATGTGTTTAAGGCCGCCGCGGTCGCGCGCGCGACCGCGGCGTGGCGTCACGCCCTCTGATTTGACCGAGGCTTTAACCGGTAACCATGGAGTATGGACTTAACCATTTAACCTCGGGTCAATTGGCTAACCCTGAGTGGCGCAAGAGGGCCTTAGCGTTATTTATTTTTAACCCTATGACGACATGAGGTTAATGAATGACGTCGAAGTGGTACTTATCGATAAGTACCACTTCGACAGGACTGTCGATGTTTTTATTTTGTCAATCACTTACAAGTAATCGTTCGTGCTAGAAAACTATCTAGGGGTACTGATGTTAAGGCTTGGCCAAATACATAGCATGCCGCAGAGCCGTGATGTTAGCGACGTCACACAGACTGCATCGCGCCCTACTTCTGTTCTATCACGCCCTGCGCCGAAGAGCTAGTTGCGACCACGCGGCACTGACGCAGCGCTGCGCCGAGCGGATGCGGCGCAATGACTCAACACGCCCTCAGAGTGCGAGGCCGGCGCAATCTGCGCACGCCCGCTGCGTCCTGCCCTGTTTTTGGCCAAGCCTTTACAGTGATATATATTTTACATTTGAGACTGGTGTGATTATCTTTATTTTAACGTACGTACTTTAATCCATGCTACGAACTTATCGTTGATTACTGATTACAATAGTTGTAGTGAAATACCTACCTACTATGTATTATTTTTTTCAGAAGATAACAGACAGTTTGATGCAACCGACCCTTGGTCTACCAAGCGGCAATAAAAGGTCCATTATAGTATTTACATAATTACATAAATAACTACAATCATTAATCCATTATTATAGTAATAACTTTTACTTACGTAAGCAGGGACGAACCTATTTACTAGAATGAGAAAGTGATGTTAACTTTACGTACGTTCGAAATTATAGGTAAGTAAAACTGTCCCCATCTCGATTTACGTAAGTAAAACTGTAAATTGTTGTTTTGTACGTACTTATTAAAATTATTAAACTAGTCTTATATTGCTATACACAAACGTTTCTAGTATCTGGTTTTCTACCTAATTTATATTTATACTGTTAAAAAACTAGGCATTCAAAAGATTCAAATAACATATGAGTAAATGATAGCTATAACTCTACAAGCATAATGTAAATAAGGCTATAATTTACATAATAAATATATACGGATTTCATTTAAATTTGTGAACGTTAAGTAAGATTTACAGGACATTCTTACACAAATTGACTGAGCCCCACGGTAAGCTCCGAAGGCTTGTGTTGTGAGTACTCAGCCAACGATATATATAATATACTAATACATATAAATAACATGACTCAGATCAGGAACACAAATATCTGTGCACATCACACAAATAAATGCCCTTGCCTACTGGGATTTGAACCCAGGACCTTCGGCTTCGTAGGTTTACTTCACTACTCAGGTAGGCTTCACTACTCACTAGGCCAAACCTGTTGTCCGAATAATCCTTGTATCCGTGTTTCTAACATTCTTAACACGTTCACAGTCCCCATACAAAATGTATTGATTTCCTCTTCGTTCAAAGCAAATAATTTCCATCGTACGTCCGTGCTCCACGTATGGGTCAGTAAGGACCGCCAAGCCGGATTACTACAATTCTGAATTCTGTTGTTCTGCCGGATTACTGAATTCTGTTGTCTATCTAACAGAAATATTAATAGGTAGAGAAATAAGAATTATTTTTATATTATGAGCAAGATTTAATGCATTTAGAAGTGATTTGATTTCAGTGCATACCTGGTCGGTTATAGTGACCCAGTGTGGGGCACGGACTTGTGAAGATAGTTCGTCGTGACCCATGCATGGGGCACTGGACGGTGAACGTGTTAATTAGGTATTTGTTTTGATGTCTATGATGCTCTTAGTATGATATGTAAACTTTGGTACCTACATATTTATAAACAATTACTTATTTTTATATGTATAATGGAAGTCAATTGTTAAATTATTTAAATATCTCAGATATGTCTGTTTTTCAATAATCTCATTATGAATTGGTATAGTATATTATTATATTATAGGTATGTGTTATCTTACAAAAAAAACATCAAGTGGGCCTGTTACGGGCTTAAACAACATTTTTTTTTGTGGCACTAGAATTAAGTTTTTGTTTTTCTATTTTTGCATGTGATTTGTGTGACATTATGTATTAAATGTTACCTTTATTCATACTATAAGATATGGATTGCTTTTACAATGGAAATTCAATGAAAGTTTACAAATAATGGTCGTTTTATTTATAACTAGCTGTGCCCCGCGGGTTTATTACGCGTAGCCTATATGTTAATCCAGGGTGTCAACTAACTCCATACCAAATTGTATGAAAATCGCTCCAGCCGTTGACGCGAAGAAGTAACAAACATACACTCAAAAACTTTTGCCTTTATGGGAGTTTTCAAAATTTGGTACACCCCATTAGCGAAAGATGTAAAAAAAAGTTAAATCACTGTCAGTTTCGTGACGACAATTAAGCATTAAATCTTTATGAAGATCGACTTTTTGCCTTCTATTATGTTGTAATATCGATTGAAGATTATAGAACGAACATCAAAACCAAGCTTTTATCAATATTTAATGCTTAATTGTCGTCACGAAACTGACAGTGATTGAACTTTTCTTAACAACTTTCACTAATTGGGTGCACAATTTTTTGAAAACGCCCTTATAATGTTAGTGTAGATAACGTACTCGCGGTCCCGTAAGGTAAAACTTAATAGGGTAAAACGCCAATAATTAGCCACCACATACAAAAAATGCATTCTGATCACTTAGTCGAGTTCATTTTTAAAAGAACGAGACCATTACTGGCCAGCCTCTAATAACTGGCCACCTCATACCAAAATTATTCTGCGGCGCTACCTTGTAACACGATATTCGTAAATTTCGGACGATTGTCTCTGTCACTCTCATGATGCCTTAATTGGAGTAAAAGAGAAAGATGCTCGAAATATATGAACTTCGATGTTCGCGGTACCGGTCCTGATCACCTATCAACGTTCAATTTTAGTTGTTATAATGTGGCCATTTATTGGAGGGTGGCCAATAACTAGCTAATTAAGCTAATTAGGTGGTTGTAAGACAACTGCGAATTTCGGATGCGGCGACCATGCGGCGACGTTATATTTTGTGACAATCGTAACACGAGTCACTTATCCTTCTTTTTCCTAACACTCAAAAATGAGAAAACTAAGTATGAAAAGGAAATCTTACAATGATTGGATTCCGTTTTCCTTTCATTGAAATCTTTTTCAGTTTCAAGAAACTATGGTGTTTAAAGCTGGATTCGAACCCGCGCCATTCTGATTGAAATGCGCACACCTTTATTATCATTAAAGATACATTAGAAATGATCGCGAAATTAACGTCAATAAAATAAAAAATATATTTTATGAAAATTACATATGTACAGTCGCCATCAGATATATCGGAGCAACGCCTCTATTGTCAAGGCGGTAAAGTGCATGTTCCGATATTTACGACCACCTCCACAGCTCCGAAATATCTGATGACAACTGTACCAATTAAAGTTTTCTTTACGTTTCTTAGGCCTATGTTGTCACAAATAGTATTGAGCTACAGAAACATACTGGAAATAAATCCAAAGCATTTTAAGCCCATTCTAAAGGTTCAAAAACTGCTAGTAGATAATGTTTGTGCAAGAATGGTTTGATAAATAAAGTTAAAAGCATCTATTGCAAATATATTTATTCCACTCTAACACTAACAGTTCAATTAATGTCAGTTCCAAAATATATTAGAGTTATTAGACAATAATACTATTAACATAATAAGAATAATAAGTCAGTCAGAAAATGCTTATTATATAGGCATTGGCATACCTAGAAAGCAGCCTTCTTAGTACAAACTGATATATCAGCTTGATGAAGAGATAGGTCACCAAAACTGTCTTCAGGCTTTCTTAATAATGGTTTATTCATAAAGTCTTTCTCTCGGTGGGTGTGTTTTATCACTGCAGGCCTTGGCAGTGACTTAGTCAATTTTTTAGCCCATTGACTTTGTGGCATCTTGGGTGCACTTGATACATCAATCTGAAATAATTTACAATTTTATGGATCTTTATAATTGCATACCTATGTCAATTACATAATCATGATAATACCTGGGGCTGATTCAGTTCAATATTGTAATTTGTGAAAGAATAGACTATATACATATAGTCAATTAAACTTTACAACCACAATTTATTGTAATGGTAACTGTGGGCATGTCAGATTTAGGTAAAATTTATACTTACAGATTTTATTTTATACTAATGCACCACAACATACAAAAATATCATTAATAAGCTTACTTGGTCACTTACTACTATGTTATTCAAACAAACATATATTTATGTATGTAGGTATAACAATACTAAGTTCCCAATAATTCAGCATGGTTGCATGGAACATAAGTCTATCACCCATTTAAACAAAAATATACAAAAATTAATTAATGTTGTACACTTAATCCATAGTGCAGTGTTATGCTTTTTATACTTACCACTGTAGTTTTCTTAGCACTCTTATATGCAACAGAAGGAAGGTTAACATTCTCTTTATTGCTTGACTTCATACTAGAGTTTTTCACAAGCTTCGGAATGGATGATAACCCTGGTAAGGTTTTTTTAGGGTGAACATTTTGTATCAATGGTATTTGTGGACTATTTTTGATGTAATAGGCCACAGGACTAGCAACATGTTGAAATGCATTGTTTTTACTGGGTGTTTTTTTTACTGAAGATGTTGACGGTTTCTTAAATAATGGTGGATTGGCTGGTGTTTTACACAAGTTTGCTTTTGTGAGTAGTACAGATGAGGGTGTAGCAAATATTTCTTTTTCTTTGTAGCCTTCCTTCTTAGGAGTTACTGCAGCCGATGGTTTTGTATCCAAAGCTAATGTAGCTTTTCTCTCTTGGGCGGGAATTTTATCACAATCATTCTGTACTATGTCTTTTTTCTTAGATTCAGGTGTATTTTTCAATATGTATTCAATTTCCTCAAGAGTATTATCAAACTCTTTACTTGAGGTATCACATGATTTTTCTACAATTTTTTCTAAATTCAGGAAACTGTTAGTAACATCCCAGTTGGCGAATACATTAGGCTCATCAGGAGATAATGTTGTGTTTGACACTGATTTTGGCATTATTTCTGGTGAAGTATCATAACTACGCTTTGATATAATATCAGGTTCCGAGTGAGTTGATATAAGTTTAAGGCTCGTATTATTATTATCTACCTCTACGTGTTCGTTAGCGCTATAAAAGAATAATAAATGTTTATGGCATAAGTAGGATAAGATTACATTATAATAAACTTATGGGTAAACGGGCTCAGGGGGGCTCTCATAAAACCAAATTCTACTTACGCTATACTTTGGCGACTAATAAACATGTGTTTCAGTTCCTTAAGACTTAACTTTCCGTAGAATACTTCATCATCACTGCATTCCTCGTCTTTCAAATTCATAATGATCACGTTAATCAGAAACTTAACAGGTAAATAAACCAGTAATTGAAAAATTATGAATGAAAGTACAGCCAACTTGTAATACATAGGTAAGTTATTGTTATTAGAAAAAAAATATAATACGATATTTTGCAAATCGAACTAAACGGCTTTTACCAGTTACCACAGATCACACAGATGTCATGTCATGTCACTCTAAACTTCTGAACGCAAAACCAACAAACTAATTGACATTCATACACTGACATTTTGGCGTGACTGCCAGCATCTATTGATACAAAAGGTACAAAAGTAATAGTGCCAACACAGAGCAAGGATAAGCTGTCACATCGTAATCGTAATTTTTTCAGAAGACCAGCTCGATTATGACATTTTTCTTCCCCGCTAAAAGGGACTAAAGGGGCAGTGTTGGAGCGGTACCCCGAACATCAAAGTTTGTTATTTCAGGCATCTTTCTCTTTTACTTCAATTAAGGTGTCATGAGAGTGACAGAGACAACCGTCTACAATATACGAATATCGTTGTTCTCGGTAGCGCCATTGTTGTAGGTTTTTTTTTTTAAGCCAGTGCGTCTTTACATGAATTATAACGAGTTACTGAAATTAATCGGTTCGATTTTTTTAATAATCAAATTGTACATAAGTTTTTTTTGCCTTGTGATGCCGGCTGACTAGAATAGCACCACCCCATCTCCTCCCGCGGGTGTCGAAAGAGGCGACAAAGGGAAAAATCCTACGGACAGGCAGCAGCGTCCGTCGAGACCCAATCTACAGCTGTTGCGGTCGCCAACCCGCCTGCCAAGCGTGGTGACTATGACAACTACCCCCAAGATGATACAAGTCATATTTGTGGGAGGCCTATGTCCAACAGTGGACTGCATACGGCTGAAATGTGATGATGTAAAATGTTTTTTTACCTACTTATTTCACCCATTACGTGTACCCGTTACCAACGGTGAAATTAATTGTGTTAAAAAGGGAGACGAATAGTTAAATCGAGGGGCCTCGATCCACGGGGTCGTTAGCGCAAAGGCTGTCCATTGAGGAAAGCGCGGCGAGGGTAATGGGCACCTTTGCGCCTGCAGCTATGTAGGGAAAAATTTAAGAACAGTTGTAAATATTTTATTGTATTGTAATGTGTAATAATGTTAAATTGTAATACATAAAATTACAATAAATACTTTGAAGAAGGTAATGAACAAAAATTTTAGAAATAATTAAACTACCTACCTAATACTTTTCAGTAGGAACGATAGGTAAATGTGAAATGAATGTTAATTGAATAATGTTGGTCCCAAATGCTATGTCCGAAATATTTGATTTAATTCAAAGGTGGCGTAAAAAGCATGCGTATGCCGAGTAGGTATGCGTCACACGCTAGTCAGACGTTAACAAAACTATTTTCACCTCGGGCTTTAACACTTGAGTGACATGAATCCCTCACTACGCTCAGGCGTCTATTCTAATCTACTGTACACTCCTTCCCTTTGTTTAGGAGGATTACGCCCTAGTTTATAAATATATTATTTTGCTCCCTAGTGACACAATCTACTATGTTTATGACCCAGTGGGCTTTTCGTTTTAAACTAGGGACTAAAGGAGAATGGGCATTTTGTACCATGAGTGTATACAGTTGAGACATATATCGTTGGAAAGGTCTTAATCATAGCATTATTTATTTGTATGGCACCAACATTGGATAGCGTGCAGGGGCCGAGCTATTTAAAAAAAAAGTCAGCTCATATAAACCCTTGTTTTACAAAATACTTGCTATCTAACAAGTTTAAGTGTGTCTTAAATTAAAGTATATGAAAAATGCTTTACGCTTATATATCACTATCAAAACTAAAGCGCATACAGGGCTGGAATTAACGATCTGAAGATTTGCTTAACTGATCAAATGCTTCTTGTACAACGGAGCTAAAGTGTATACAGTAGTCATATATTACATAGTAAAGGCATTATTATAAGCTATTTTTTATAACAGACACTTCTTCCTCAAAGAATGCAGGGACTGCGATAAACGAGTTTTTTAAGAGTTAATTGATAGATAATTGCCTTAATTAACAACCCTTTGATTCATCTACTCATCTCTAGATGGAGCTTGGGTAGCAAATGTATTTTTTTTTCACTCTTGTATATCCTTGTAGAATATCTTATTTAAAAGGTCTTAACCATAGCTTCTATTGCATATATGACAATGGGTGAAGAAAGGGTACCGAGAAGATAATATTTATTATTTAAATTCAATGGCATAACGGCGAATACTTGAACTAAAATTCTTGATCAAATATATTTATATTTGTCACCCCTGATATTGTTATTAGCCCTATCATGATCTGTAACGCTAAGCATTATTTATTGTAACTAAAAACTGGTTTAAGATCTCAATTACAAGCCTAATTATTTAAAAATATCTTTCAATGCCGACATCTTGTACGCAATAGATGAACCAAGTAAGCGTCAAATAGATGCACTTGACATGCGTTAATAATGCTATGTCCATATAGTCACTTTTTAACGCTAAGAAATACTTTTAGGTTGCTTATTTCTGAAAGATAATATTAAAAAATACAACTAATCTAGGGGGCGTCTACTATGATCTGCGTTAATCGACATTCTGTTTATTTAATTTTGTTTATTGTATTGTATTTGCATTTTCAAATGATAGGGGGAGAGAGGGGATATAGAAAGACAAAGAGTTGTCATCTTGTGAATCAAGCTTCTTCCTGCTTGAAGAAGATATATAATTGGAATTCGTCGTCTCTTTCTTCCTAGGTTACTTACGTTGATAGTAAGTAGCACAACAATACAGGTTAATGTGCACACTACAAATCTTTTTATTTTCCCCAACTGCGGCAACTATTATAGGAGCATTACGTTTTTAGAGGGAGTAAAAAAATTTAGCTTTTGGTCGGCTATGATTCATATATCGACAAAGACAACAAAGCAAGCAAACTACATGACAAAAATATAACTGTCAATTTGTGGCGTACAGCATGCCTATGGCGATTATGAGGTTAACCGTTTATCGCCACGACCATCTAAAGGTGACATTGTGCACTGCCGTGCCTACCTACCACGCAAAATACTCTGCCAAAATTGGCAGACGCTGTCAAAGCAACATTGTTGCTGACAGATAAGGGATTAATCTTTTAGCTTCTTAACAAAGAACGACTACCGAGTAGAGATGTTGGCATAGACCACATATTTGGCGGGAAAGCGACAAAAAGGTTAATATTTTTGTTACTATATGGTTCATAATTAATAAAACATTTTAAATACATTTAATGACGTTATTTATTTTAGTTTGCAATATAATAAATATTACACGTATTACAACATCACTCACATTACACGAGAAGTCTAATTAATAGTTAGTATTCACGTTCTCAGAGTCAACATACCTAAAAAACTAAAAAAGGCAACCAGATCTGGCGAACGTATTCCTGCCACGGTTCAATGATATTATGATTATATAGATTTAGGTTAGTAATTTCTATGAACATTGTGAACACCAAGAATTCCTAAGCCTTATATTTGGCTATACTAAATATGAGAAGAAGCAGTTAATACATGTAATGCTATATATTAACATCCACAGGAAAGACTAGTTTTGTTTTTAACCCTTTGAACGCTAAGAACGTGCCGAATATGTCGTGTCCAACACGCCACCGAACACTATATTGGCTATGTTGGACACTGTGATAGCATTTTTCCTGCCGACAGATTAGGTTTATAAATTGAAAATAGATATCATATACTTATGAAAAACTGACGTCCTCCTGCGTCCGAGGCAGGATTTGAACCCATCTCCAGCTATGGCGGCTGACACCTTCTAGGCACAATTTCGACAGGAGTTTCGACCTTTTTACCGTCAAGTGAAAAAAATTAAAGTGCGTCATACGCCTAAGGTTTTTGTAAGTAATGAATAATAATAAAATAAACCTTACCTGTAAATAACTAGGTACGTAGATCCTAGGCATGGACTTGGTATCAAGTCGTGGCGTGTGTGGCACGAAATGTTCCGACTTCATATCAAGTCAATGGCGTCGAAGTGGTTAAATTGATCTATATGGCCCCAATATGAAATTCATACCTTTAACACTGAACGCCAAGAACCCCAAAAGTGGTATTGATGTCGTCGTGTCTACACCAACACTGCCTCTCACACCAGCGACCCCTAGTGGCTATGGCGGACGCTGTCAACGCAATTAAAGATATAAGGTTTAACACGTTCAGTCCCCATAGGTACACAATGTTTTGATCTACTCATACATCCAAGCAAATTACTTTGCACACCCGTGCTCCACATATGGGTCACTAAGAAACGCCCAGGTACGCCCTCGTATTACTACAGTAATATATAATAGAATGTTCTTCTCTCTAACAGGAATATTAACCCATTCATTGCCGACGCCTCATATTTTTACTAAAATCATCACGCAGTGCCGCCGCCATCCACGCGACGACGCGAATTCGCGTCCGCGGCATTACGTTGGCTTTTCAAGGAAGCAAATAAAAACAAAACTGCTCGGCATTACGTTAACATTTCAAGGAAGCGAATATGCGTCCGCGGCATTACGTTGACTTTTCAAGGACGCGAATAAAAACAAATAACTGGGGGACGCGAAATCCCGTCCTCGGCATTACGCTTGCACATTCATGGGACGCGAATTCGTGCCTTCCGCATTCAATGGGTTATAACCTATTCGCCGGCCACGGCAAAAAAAATCTGACGTGCGCCACACGCCAAAGCCTTAACTCTCAGTACGTAGGTCCAAGGCTTCGACTTGATATCAAGTCATAGCGTGTGGGGCACAAAATGTCCAGACTTCATTAAGTCAATAGTGGCGAAAGGGTTAATAGAGAAATCAGAATTATCTTTATATTATGAGCACTATTGAAGGCAGTAGAAATTATTTGATTTCAGTGCGCACCTGGTCGGTTATAGTGACCCAAGTGCGGGGCACTGGACTGTGAACGTGTTAAACATGCTCTTTACTGATTGAGGCCTTGGCGTACACGTACCAACGTGGCGTACATTCACTGCCACCAACGCACATGTGCGTTCATTTCCATACATTTTTGGAGGGGGTGGCAGCGAATGTGTTTACGCGAAAGGTAAAACGTTCAAACTAAGCTAAAAGTATATTCAGTGCTACACAAATTCATAGTTTCACATCACCACGTAGAGATTTTGAACCGACACCACACTCCAAGTTTAGGAAAATTATAAAAAAAAATCAAATACAAGAAAGCATTTATTGATATATACAGCCATTTTGCAGTGATTTGGCCGCGGTACTGGTACTTGGAGACCTACGACGTACATCCTACACCATGTTGATCCAGTTGAGCCAGGCAAGGCAGAACAGGCAGGCAGGCAAAAAAAAGTTTAATTACTATCGGGTGAGACTACCTACCAAGCTTCCTCATTACAGCGTGGCCGTGGTGAGAAACGCGCTGGTATTGCTGGGTCACCACGTCTATAAAAAATCGTGAAGACCACTGTTCTCGTTGGTTGTCATGGAACTTACTATCAAGTGTGGTATACCCGTCCTAGTTGCATTTCAAGGATCTTAAAGCTTTCTTTTCCAGACATAGTCAGATATATCGACCAAATGCGTGTCAATTTTGTTTATACATTAAAGTTCATATTAGATTGGATTATCCTAAAAATAAAAGCAATAAGCAAAACGAACTAATTAGAATGTGCTTGTGTGAATGGCTTTCTAGGAAAACCATTCGGATTGGTGGGACATGGAAAACGGTTAATGCATAATTCCACCCTGCCCAAAAACAACAGTAACTTGATAAATTGATAAGTAGGGTAAATCGCCAGTTACTGGCCACCTTTCAATTACTGGCCACCATATACTGAAAATGGACTCTATTTACCTATAAATAGAACACATTTTCAAATGGGATTTCTATTACTGGCCACCCTTCAATTACTGGCCACCTTATACTTAAATGAACTCTGTTTATAGGTAAATAGTTCATTTTCAGTATATGGTGGCCAGTAATTGAAAGGTGGCCAGTAACTGGCGATTTACCCTACATGGCAGAAGTTGAAGGCATCAATAACTTATTCTTATTATATTTTGCTGCTCGAGCCAGGAGCCATGTTGCCTCATACTTTTTCATTGCGTCTATTCAGAAAATATGACTATTATAAAATATTTGCATTTATCACAAGAAACAACAAAAAATAAGCGTACTTAACACAATTGATCCGTGGTTCATGAATAACAGAAACAGAAGGCAACAGGGCCACAGGTAAAAGTGAGGTTTAACAACAATTCGCCGACAATAATACTAAAACTCGATTCGTGTTTCTCAGGAGATTCTGTAGATGTTGTTGGTGTAACGAGTAATTAGGTGCCTATTAATGTATTAAACAACTACAAATTCGGCGGTCGCAATCGGTAGCAGCTTCAGACTCTGTCATATAATAATTCTTCATACGCGAGTAAGAGCACTTCTTGTTCTGCACAGTCGGAGTTTCTCTACAGAAGTTGTTCTTCGTCAAAACCTGCTTCATAATTAGCGCCCCATCTTGTTCTGTGAATCTTGAATATTGTCCAAAACAGAGAAAAAGGAGAAACGCGTACGTGATAAAGCTAGTAGGCTACTTCTTATGCAAGTAAACTGAACAATAAATCTGAAATCATCTGCGGCCTCCGTGTACATACTATAAATGTCTACACAAATCTTATCTGTAGAAAAAAAACTGCTATAAAATCGCGTTTATTGCATGGGATATTTAATTTATTTTGTTTTTTAATAATTGATATTATAGCGGCAACGGCATCTGTAAACATCAACTGTCTAACTATCATGATTTAGCCTGATGAAGAACAGACAGACGGACAGCGGAGTCTTAGTAATAGGGTCTCATTTTTTACCATTAGGTTACGGAACTCTAGAAACTAGCATAATCTATATGTAATACTCTTATACTTTAGATAAACTCGGTAGTGATTATAATATTGTATCCTTTTAAATAGCTCTTGCAAAACACGCACCATATGATTATAAGCAATTCTTAAAATATCCTTGATAATGTAAGTAGGTATAATAAAAACAATTAGTTTCATCTATCTCAAAGCGATTAGGTAGCAATTTTAATAAAATATCCCATAATTTATCCCGGCTGACGATAGATGAAAATGTAGATAGAAGACATAAATCCAAAGTGGACTTAGGTTCATAAATATCTCTATAATACTGATAAATCCTAACATCCTGATATACCTAAAGACGAGTCTTCAGTCGGTGCGTCCTACCCGTCATGACGTATGGAGCCGAAAAGTGGACACTGACGGTACGGCTGGTCCACAAGTTGAAAGTCGCTCAGCGGGCTATGGAAAGGGTTATGCTCGGCGTTTCTCTGCGGGATCGAAACAGAAATGAGGTAATCCAGCAGAGAACCAAAGTCATCGACATAGCCCACCGTATTAGCAAGTTGAAGTGGCAGTGGGCAGGCCATATTAGCCGTAGAACCGACAACCGTTGGGGTAAACGAGTTCTTGAGTGGAGGCCGCGTCTCGGAAAGCGTAGTGTAGGACGCCCTCAGGCAAGGTGAAGACTTGCGCAAGATGGCTGGCAGGAGCTGGATGCAAACAGCCGAAGATCAAACACGATGGCGTAAAATTGGGGAAGCATATATGTCCAGCAGTGGACTGCGATAGGCTGATGATGATGACGATGATGATGATGACTGATATATCCCCGCAATGACACGTAAAAAGGGTTAATTATATTATGACTCTCTTAATATAAATTATTTTGGGTAACTCTACACGCCACTCGAATGTTGTATGCGGTGCTCGTCCAGAGGCCGTTAGAAAGTAATTCAGTTATCTGGTGGCTATGCGCTTGAGATATGCCTGAAAATATCAAAGTACTATAAAATAATAAGTATTAAGGTCGCCGGAAGACGCTGGATGCAGCTCGCTTCCAACCGGTACGTGTGGAGGTCCAAGGGGGGAGGCCTATGTTCAGCAGTGGACGTCTTATGGCTGAAATGATGTTGATAAAATAATAATCACTCAGATTTGTTATACTACCTATCAATGGCGGCGGATTTGGATTTTTCTTAAGCAGACCATATCCAATATGGCTTTCCTTTCCTGTAAGAGCTAATGGTAAATCACTCTAGTATATGAAGATTAGTCAAGCCGCCACTGCTATCTAAGTACCTATTAGTCATAGACACCTAGTGCTGTAAATTGGATTTCTGACTAGGGGGAGGTCGAGTGTCATTATCTCCACGCTTGGCAGGTGGCGATAGTGCATCTTTGCTCCCAGGAAGAATACCCAATATTCCATGTTTCGTAGGCTAAACCTTGTAACCTTACGAGGTTTGCAATCTAATGTATTTGACGACCGGTCTGGCCTAGTGGGTAGTGACCCTGCCTATGAAGCCGATGGTTCTGAGTTCGATTCCCAGTCGGGGCATTTATTTTTGTGATGAGCACAGATTCATGTTCCTGAGTCATGGGTGTTTTCTATGTATTTAAGTAGTTATTTATATGTATCTGTCTATTATATATTATGTCGTCCTCTAGTAGGTACTAGGGCTCGCGGTCGTGTCCGTGATTCGTGAACCCGTAGCCGTGCGCCCGGTTTCGTGAATCTATGCAACGGTTTTCTGGTCCGTTCCGCACGTGAAATTCGGTTACGTGAAATTAGGGTACGTGAATCCGTGTAGATCCGTGTAGGCGTGATCACGCCTTCACGTATCTTAAGAATAAAACTTAGTCCTTATTTATTATATTCCCGGGCGTGGCGAAATTACGAAACGTGCGATAAGTATCCAACGGAATCGAGCCCGAAGCTCCACACACGGACGCAGGTACGGGCTACGTGTCACGGCGTGTCACGGCGTGTCACGTGAATCTGGATGCGAACGTAGGTACGTGACACGTACCTGACCGTGTTCGTGAAATTCGTGATCTTAGTAGCGGCGGTGTTAAGAACACGTAGCTACGGGTTGGCGTACATCACGGATACCAGGAGCCCTAGTAGGTACCTACAACACAAGCCTTACTGTGCTTACCGTAGGGCTGGGTCGATTTGTGTAAGATTGTTTTACCTACTAGTTTGGTACTACCTACTAAACGCTGTAAAGGTACAGTTATTATGCAAATAAATCCATCTTTAGTGCTCTTGGTCTTCAACTATAAAGATAAATGCCGACATTGATTCTAGGTCCATTTACATTCGCAGCAACTTTAGTCGTTCAATAGTTTTCTGAAAACATAATTAACAATTTATTTAAGAATGGTATCAACAAGACGGGATAAATAGTATTTCATACAAAAACGTGGTTTTATTACTCTGCTTCGTTGCTTTTGTAAATACACTTACGTAGGCTGAGCTATGACTGGATTCGAACCGACGCCTGCACATATTAGATCCACGTGTGGATTCCGTTTGTCTCAACGACATACGAACACATTTTCTGGTATGTAGTACGACACTTGGGTAGGTTAACGACACAAAGTTCTACGGCGGGATTCGAACCGGCGCCTGCACATATCGATCCACGTGTGGATTCCGTGTGTCCCAACGACATATGAACATATTTTCTTGTAAGTAGTACACTTGGGTAGGATACTGACACAAAGAGCTGACGGAATTCGAACCGGCACCTGCACTCATTACATACGTACATATTTTTTGGTAAGTATTACACTTGGGTAGGTACAAAGAGCTACGGCGGGATTCGAACCGGCACCTGCACATATCGATCCACGTGTGGATTCCGTGTGTCCCAACGACATATGAACATATTTTCTTGTAAGTAGTACACTTGGGTAGGATACTGACACAAAGAGCTGACAGAATTCGAACCGGCACCTGCACTCATTACATACGAACATATTTTTTGGTAAGTATTACACTTGGGTAGGTACAAAGAGCTACGGCGGGATTCGAACCGGCACCTGTGCTTATTATATACGAACATATTATCTGGTAAGCAAGCACATTAGCATGTACAAAGTTCTACGGCGGGATTCGAACCGGCGCCTGCACATATCGATCCACGTGTGGATTCCGTGTGTCCCAACGACATATGAACATATTTTCTTGTAAGTAGTACACTTGGGTAGGATACTGACACAAAGAGCTGACGGGATTCGAACCGGCACCTGCACTCATTACATACGAACATATTTTTTGGTAAGTATTACACTTGGGTAGGTACAAAGACCTACGGTGGGATTCGAACCGGCACATATGCTTATTATACACGAACATATTTTCTGGTAAGCAAGCACATTTGCATGTACAAATTTCTACGGCGGGATTCGAACCGGCGCCTGCACATATCGATCCACGTGTGGATTCCGTGTGTCCCAACGACATATGAACATATTTTCTTGTAAGTAGTACACTTGGGTAGGATACTGACACAAAGAGCTGACAGAATTCGAACCGGCACCTGCACTCATTACATACGAACATATTTTTTGGTAAGTATTACACTTGGGTAGGTACAAAGAGCTACGGCGGGATTCGAACCGGCACCTGTGCTTATTATATACGAACATATTTTCTGGTAAGCAAGCACATTAGCATGTACAAAGTTCTACGGCGGGATTCGAACCGGCGCCTGCACATATCGATCCACGTGTGGATTCCGTGTGTCCCAACGACATATGAACATATTTTCTTGTAAGTAGTACACTTGGGTAGGATACTGACACAAAGAGCTGACGGGATTCGAACCGGCACCTGCACTCATTACATACGAACATATTTTTTGGTAAGTATTACACGTGGGTAGGTACAAAGAGCTACGGTGGGATTCGAATCGGCACCTGTGCTTATTATACATGAACATATTTTCTGGTAAGCAAGCACATTTGCATGTACAAAGTTCTACGGCGGGATTCGAACCGGCGCCTGCACATATCGATCCCCGTGTGGATTCCGTGTATCCCAATGACATATGAACATATTTTCTTGTAAGTAGTACACTTGGGTAGGATACTGACTCAAAGAGCTGACGGGATTCGAACCGGCTCCTGTATTTATTACATACGAACATATTTTCTGGTAAGCAAGCACACTTGCGAAGGTACAAAGAGCATCGGCGGGATTCGAACCGGCGCCTGCACATATTAGATCCACGTGTGGATTACGCTTATCCCAACAACATTCGAACATAGTTGGTTACCTACACAAAGGGTTAAAGTAGGTTTCGAACCGGCACCTTATTAGATCTTCGTGTAGATTCCTCTTAGACATCAACGACATACAAACATAATTATTTTCTTGTAAGTACACCTTCGCACGTTACCGATACAAAGAGCTCTAGCGGATTTGAACCAGCGTCTCTGGGATTTGATTCTCGTGTGGTTTTTCGCTTATAAGTAGGTATGACACAAGAATAATAATAATATGATTCACACAAAAGGTTTAGCAAAAAGATGCCATAAGACTTGTATTATAATTTATGACTATTTACCCATCTCCAGTGAAAACTTTAATAACATACTTATAAAACTAGAACTTTCTTATGGCGATTTGGACACCACTATTCCTGAAAAAAAAAACTTAGTAAAATAAACACATAATGTAATTATTATATACAACTCCTAGGCATTGTATGCAGTACCAGGAAAAGTATAAAATATAATAAAGCATTCACTTTTATCCACTTATATTTATATAGAATACAACTAGTAAGTGTTTAGTGTTAAACCACTTTTTTTGCGGTTTATTGTACAAAAGAAACATTAAGTACCAAATTGCACGTTTACATTGCACGAAGAAGGGCAGAAAGGTTCTTGAGTTGTGACCATGTACCGAAAGACGTAGCGTTGGATGGCTCTCAACTAGGTGGAACGACGATGTGGCCAAAGCTGCTGATAATAGTAGGACCCGGTCTTTGTCCAGCAGAGGACGTTTTTCGGCTGATGAAAATGATGATGATGATGATATATAGTTTAATTTACTTGATTTTTTGTGGCAAAGGTACACATTATTTTGTCAAAGGATGCTGGAGAGGGAGGGATGTCAATGCGTTTTAATTTCATTTCCCGCTTTGACGTGTAAACATATATAAGTGCACCAGCTTTTTTTCTAGTTTAGTAGTAGTACAATCTTTAGTAGTAATACCATTGAGTCCGTGAGGTCGCGTCTGACTATCAATGTGTTGATCGTACGTAATGTTTGAAATTAGTCACTTAGTTTTTCATTATAAAAACTATGATTTTAGTCTACGAAGGAATCCAAAACTATGACGTGTAGTTTTTAAATCGATTTACGGCCATGGGCCTGCCCTACTATTAAGCGTGCTAATAGTTAATCGAATTTGTAACCACATACCTTCTTCCCAAAAAGAGATTTTGCTCATACCTTTTGCGGTAGTCAAGGAAAATAATTTCAAACTCTTCAAGGCCTTTCTAGGCATTCAATCTGTTTAGAATAAAACTATATAGGTTACCTCTTTAACGTAACGATATCATATTATTTAAGCAAACGAATTACAATCAACGTATATTTTCTTTAATATGATATATTTCTTTTGACAATATAAAATTCCTTACGTCAAACGTCAAGTTGCTTTTTCAGTAATTCATAGACAATTGTCAGTTGTTACCAGAACTTTTTCGTGAAAGAGTTAGACCGACGTTATGACACGTCAGTGTTCTTAATAAGAATTTTGATAGCTCGCTCCATCTAGCGAGGAGTAGAAAAGTTTAAACAAACTTAATAAACTTACAAAGTAGTTTTTAGGGGCCCTGCATGGATCTGAGGTCAGGTATATATATTAAAAAACAGTTTTTAGGAATACCGATAACATGTCATACATGACTTGTGTATACACATTACCATTCTCCTTAACAACAGGGGTATTCATAGCAAGCTGAACTTCTTTCATTTATTTCTAGCCTTATATGTGCTTAAACGCTGGCTTTTTTTACAAAGACGTAAAGCATTTCTTATATGAAATCATATATACCATGTTCCAACTGATTATGGACCGTGTATTTTGAAAAATAACCATGTAAAAGTTGAACCTTTTTTTTTAAATATTACGGTCCCTGCATGATATCCAGCTTTGGAGCCATAGAAAACTTTAATACTCTAATTAAGAGCTTTCAAACGAGATACGTCTCAACTGTATACACTCATGGTACACCCGCCATACAAAAATGCCCATTCTCCTTTGAAATAAGTACTTAATCTAATGAATCCATTCAGCTTACCTACAAAGGTAAAAACTATTTAAAAATAATAATATTAAACACTACTTCATATTAAAAACATGTTCTTTATTGTAAAATAATACAGTAAATATATCCATTTATACATACTCTTCTCTATAATAACGATGAAACAGTTTAGCTAACCATATTTTATTACAGTAGTTGATGGTTGCCAATTATAAATGTACATCCATTGGTTGGAAATGTAAGGGTTTATTAATAATATAAAATTTAATGCCCCAACCCCCTACCCTACCTAAGCCAACATTAAATTTACGCCCTTAAATGCTATCTGTTGGTCAGTGAGCCATAACTATATTGGTAATCATCATTATCATCATCATCATGTCAACCGAAAGACGTCCACTGCTGGACATAGGCTACCCTCATATTGGTAATGCGTAATAATAATAATGCGTAAATGTTAAAAAAATAATAATAATATATAATTTCCGGTTGTTCTCATCTTGCTAACGGCGAGTACTTGCACAGACATAACCTTGTAGCCAGGATTATACACCAGCAGCTTGCTCTTATGTATGGACTTGCGGACCGCGAAGTGCCGTACTACAAGTACACACCTGCGCCAGTTCTCGAAAATGGTCATGCCACGCTCTATTGGGATCGATCTGTTATCACGGACAGGACTATTGTAGCCAATAAGCCTGATATCGTGGTGATAGATCGATCGCAGCGCCGGGCAATGCTCATCGATATCACCGTCCCATGTGACGAGAACCTCGTGAAGGCCGAGAAGGACAAGTCCAGCAAGTACTTAGACTTGGCTCACGAGGTAACCGCCATGTGGGAAGTTGATTCGGCGATCATTGTACCGATAGTTGTTTCCGCGAACGGTCTCATAGCGAAGAGTCTCGACCAACATCTTGAGAGACTCTCGCTACGTGGTTGTGGTTGGATCAAGGGTCAGATTCAGAAGGCGGTAATCCTGGACACGGCGCGCATAGTCCGACGGTTCCTCTCTCTGCAGCCCTAACCACCGGCAGCCTGGGCCCTGCCCCGTTGCCGGAGGCACTCTAGGTTAGGTTTTTTATAATGTTTTTATTGTTTTCATATTTTTAGATGTATTTTTATATTTTACTTTTATAAAAATATTGTATAAAACCTAATCTAAGAAAGAAGATAAATAAAGAGAATAATAATGCGTTAAACTAATATTTAAACGAAGTACGCAGCGTCTGCGTAAATTGACGCCACACGCAAGATATCGTGTCATCAGCGGCGCTACCGCGAACAACGACATTTGTAAATCTCGGACGATTCTCTCTGTCTCTCATGACATTGGAGTAAAAGAGAAAGATGCCCGAAATATACGGACTTCTATGTTCGTGGTATCGCTCCAGACTCGTCGTGCCTTATTGTATGTTGTGTCTGCAGCGGGCCGGATGTGTGCATGTTATACAAATCACACTAATGCTAACGCATGGGAGTGGCCACTGCACGCTGCTCAAATTCCTCCAAGCGTCCACTAAGGCCTTACACTAACACTTCAAAACACTTTTGTCAAAATCAAAGCATTTTGAATAAAATCAACATTTTGATAACTGATAAGTATAATAACCCTCAAACCTGTGATCATATTGACCATATAAATGCTTAAGCTTATATTCAATAATAATTCATAATTTCAATTGTTTCAGTAATTCTGCAGCTTCTTTATTTGCCTGATGATCATCATTTGTTTTAGCTGGATAAGAAGCCGCAAGTTTTAAATAGTATTTAGCTTGATCTTCTTTTTTTAATTTTAAATAGCAATTACCCAATCTTAGCAAGTTTAAACTATAAAATCTGGGCCTAGTTGATTCTGCTTTTAGGAAATATTCTAATGCATCTTCATATGTAGAATGTGGTGGTGATGCAAAGAAAGCCTCTGCTATTTTCCTTTGATGCCAGGGCATTTCACTGACTTGATAGCACCATTCACCTAGCATGTATAAAGTAGTAGCATCATTTGGATTGTGTAACACAGCCAACTGAAATAGAAAAAAATAAAATTTTGAACTTTTGTCATGTTTTTTTTAACATTTATGAATTCAGCTTCACTAACATTTATTTAGTCACTCGCGCATCACTTTGACGCGAATGGGCGCCTAGAACTCTTTGTGCTTGCAAATGGAGACGTATGCTCTCAGAAACTAATAAACAGGAGTGAAGCCATGTTACTATTCATGAATTGTTAGTATTTCTTTTATTGTAAGCCACAATACTTGATGATAATGATAATGAACTAAAACTTAATAGAGGAAATGAAAACTAAAACTTTTTTGCTTGTTATAAAGAATTCTTGGGAAAAATTGTGTTAAATTGGAACAAATTCGTTTTGACAAATTATTATCAGATTTTTTTATTCTCATTATATATACCTAATTTAGAACTAAAGCTCTAGTTGGATTTGTCAGATTAGATAGTAAATTGTCATCTAGCTTTGTATTAAAATGACTTAAGGATATGGCAGATTGAGTTAGATTAGGGTAGATCTCTATTTTAATAAATTAAGAAAGGTATTTACATCCATATGTTTCTTCACATTTTCCAGTTGTTTTATCCGTTCCTTGAGGCCAATTTCAGTGCTTTCTGAATCCAGCAATAATGCATACCACTTATGTACAGCATAGTTTTCATAATTATCCTGGAGAATACTAGACATGATTTTGTATGCTTCTGATATTAATTCCCTTTTATATGATTTTTCATATTTAGTCTCTTTAGCCATGTTATACATAGCCCGGCAAAGTCTCCACAATATTTCTACATCATTGTTCTGAAAACGAAAAAAAAACAAAAAACATTACATTTACAAAACAATAATAAGGCATTGGGATGGAATTTATAAAGAAGAGTAATAACTGGAATTTTGTAGTAGTTTCAAAGTTGTGCACTAAACAACTTTTTTATTCATATACATGTTGATTTGAACACGTACGGTACCGCGAACGTCGAAGTTCGTATAATACGGGCATCTTTCTCTTTTACTCCAATTAAGAGTGTCATGAGAGTGACAGAGACAATCGTCCGAAATTTACGAATAACGTTATTCGCGGTAGCGCCGCAGTTATCAAAGTGGCAAGAAACATTTAACATAAACTTGTTTTTCGGAATTCAGTAATTTTTATGTGTTATTCAAAATATAAAAAAAATGGTATTCATTTTTCAAAATTAAACTAAACATTTTTAATATTTTCTCCTTTTTAAGGCCTCAGAAATCTGAGGCTATAAATAGGTTAAATAACTCTTTATAGTCAAATCTTCAAAATTCGACTCACCCTCCATTACTGGCTTCTTATTATTGAAGTGTGATTATCCAAAGTCAGGTCTTTGCCATTAATGGGTTTAGTTCTGACGGATTAATCTTTCTCATCATTAGACTACATTTGAAAATAAAGTAAGACATTTGGCAGTGGTAATTAAGGTGATCGCCGTACAGCTATAGCAATTACCAAACATGTTAATACATACCTGACAATTTTTTAAATATTGGTAGCATTCCTCGGTATGACCATTTTCAAACAATTGATCAGCATGATCTAGAATTGCTGAAATTGCGTGTTTTTTGGAATCTGATGATTGTGCTTGTGACTTCCATAATAGTGCCCCAACTACCACTGGGAGATAGCCTAATTTCGGCATTTGCAGCTAAAAGTAATTTATTTCATTAAAATAGGGTCATTCATCAACATCATTTTTATAGGTTCTCCAGGAAAATTACAAAAGAGTTAGCTATAGTTAATAATTTGGATAATTTGTTTAATAGTATAATTTTAATAGAAAACAACTTTAAATAATATCCTTTTATTAGAAAATGTAAAATTAAAAGAATAGTCATTATGGCTTTAAAAAGTTGGATATTAATTCCGTCTATTATTTGTGTACAATAATAACTTAGTAAAATGTAATGAAGTTATTCAAATTAGACATTGCATACATTTTTTCGTAGCACGATATTGTTTTGCTGTTGCTTTCTGAATTGACGTAGAACTTGTACTATAATCAGTCTACTTGTTGCAAATATTAAACTCATCTTGATTGTACCAGTAATTTAACGTTTTAGTTACACAAACAACACATGAACACAAGATTCACAACAATAAAATAAAGCAAAGTCCATGTATGTTTGTGCTTGGTTCATTTATTATTATTATTATTGATTTGACATTGACACAAATATGACAGTGACAAGTTGAATGTGTCTTTACAAAAGGGCTTATTACACGCTACACTCGTATTACGGAACAACGCATGTTCCAGAGAAATTAAAAATTATTATACATATATTCAATGTATATTCATTACAACTCCTAATTATATTTTAATTATTGTTAATGTTCACTTCATTGGCTCGAAAAGAACTAGGGTTCCGTAGTCAACTTTTTTAATCTATCCACAATCTATCATGTGACACTAAATACCTGAGATAATGTACGAAATTGGTTGGTAGGCGGTCTTTCCAGATAGACGGTCTTATCCACATTGACTTATCTGTGACTTATCTCGATTTTTACGGCAGGCCTTCAGAACGCTCCCGCTAGCGCTAGAAAGGTGAAAAATATTTTTTACCTGGCAAGTATATTCAAAAATCAATTTCTACCCGGTACAAGCAAGGGCGGTTGAGTTGTTCTGTTGACAGTTTGGTGAAGTGATAAAAAAATCGCATTTTGCGATTATGTTTCTAGTGTGAATATAGTTTTTGCAGCATTTCACTATGCAGAGATCAGGTAATACCACGTTACTACTAGTAAATACTATTTATCCATTGAATGCATCTAAGAAATCAATTCGCGCCAAGAGTTTTTATTTAATTTACTAAAGATATTATGTAGTATATTCATTTCGATAAACTTAGAACGGCCTTACATCTTCGTCTTAATACTAAAGTCGCTTCTTATTAAGTAAAAATGTGGTAAACTGTATACAATTTCGAGTATAGGTGTAACCTATTACGCTTTTTCACATTCCCAAGCAAAATCTGAATCTCGTAGTACCAAGTGCTTTCGTTCTTTATGACTGAATTCTGAGTATTTATGCGAACATAATATAGTTGTGGATTACTACTTATTGTTATTTAATGCTATAGTTCTTCTATTTAATCTCGTTTCCTTAATTTATACTGTGTATGTACTTACAATTCTATAAGTTGACTTAAGCCTCAAAAAATACTAGACATTCTACAAAATACATGTAACATAAAGTAAAAACACATTGGCTATGCTGTGATGCACATAAGTCACGAAACACAATATTTTAATTAAACTTAAATTAATACTTAGCGTTCAGTCTGGTCTGGTACATTTGTCATATTTTATTTGTAAATTTTACCCATAATGTTATGGATAAATTTTCAGGTGTTGACTTTTTTTGTTTAATATTACCTATTACAAGGATATTATTATGAATATCATTATCAAATAATATAAGGAATGTTTCCATACCAATATAAGGCATAATGTTTTATTTGTGTGTATAAATTTATATTGTGAGGTTAACCTCTGGTCCTACTGTGCTCTATTAAACACCTTAAGTACTCAAAAAAATGTTAAATCCTATAAATGAATAAATGGAACAGATAAATACAAGAATTTCTACATATCTAATTATCATCAGTGAACTTTATACAATTGTGCACATTGTGTGTACCCACAGCATGTAGTTACTGAAAAAATGTAAACATATTTTTAAGTAATTCATAGTACAGTTAACTGCAAATATATATCACCTAAGTGATGTAAGCGACACATTCTTATGTATGACAAATATGTATTTCACTATACTTGTAGTTTCCGCTGACTGTACCATCTAAGACTCGGATAAGATCATTAAAATATTGACGGTGGAAATTTCAAATGTCGTAAGGGACATACTTTTATATGTGACTTACGACATTTGAAATTTCCACTGTCGATATATGTATGATTAGAGAGATTGTTGCTTTAGATTATCTTCAATACCTTGTTTAACTTTATTTATCAAGTATCATTTAAGACAAAATTGCTTAAAAAAATTGTTTTAGTATTTTTTTTTCGTTGTTGATATCATTGTTTTAGCAATTATAAATTTTCCGTTATCATTTTAATAGGTACCTATATGAATATCCCATTGACGTGTATAATTGAAACTTCTGTCAACCACACCCATCCCACTAATCTTGTTATTGTCTGATTATATCTATTATTTTTAGGGCAATATCAGCAATCTATATCCATATTGATCTGCACAACCACATACATAGACATTGCTCTTCACTCTTTATTTAGCTGTACTTTCGTGATTTTTTCATATTTTTTGGAGTTGCTGTCCAAACGTTAGGAAGGGGAAGGGGAAGGTTGGGGAGGGGGGGTTATAACTTTCATATATTCGGGACTTGCTGTTCAAACGTTAGCAAGGGGGGGTGGCATTTTTTATAAATTCCAGAGTGATTATTACTGAAAATGTTTAGTCTGAAAATGTTTAGTCTGAAAATGTATAGTTTGAAAATGTATTTATTTTTCAAATACCTATTTAAACGACCCATGACACTTTGCGAATCGCTCAGACCAACTCCGCCACCGACACTTTACGATACGCCTAAGGTACCTGAATCTACCGTGATCGTAAGCTTATTCCACTCAAACAGCATCAAAGTTTCAAGTGGGACACATGGGCCCATCATCAATCAATGTTCTACCCCATAGCTACCTACAACATTTTTGGTGTTCCAAAAGTTCTCAAGTTGGAATATGGCGGGGTGAGTTTTCCATTTGTTTTTTAATCAGGTACATACTATTATTTTGTTAGCGGGCGTCACTTAGTATTAGTACCAAAAAATCGGATAGGTACCTACTAGGTATATTGCCGGATTGAATAATGGAAGACGGCAAACTGAAACACTAAGCTAACTTGACATGACCGCCGTCGCTATCGTCTAGAGCAGTAGACCGCTATTTACGCATATTTAGGTGCATTAATCATTTATTTATTGCACATATTAGTGAGACTTGTATAGGTATATTCCATGGTTTACCCATTGGTAATTGTACATTTTTTTAACAGTAAGGCAATCGGTAGAAATTATGATGAAAAAATATACATGGTTTTCGGAGCAAAAGACAGAAGATCAATCTAAGCGTACCGCATAGGCATAGCCATATGTCTCACCTCACCTTTGTGAGTGATCCCTGCGGTGGCATTGTTTCGTGTGCGGAGCGTGACATCATCCCGGTGCGCCCTGGCGTGACCTTCCCACTGTAATCGACACCCTTCTCATGGCTGCGTGCCCCTTGTCAACACTACTGAAAAGACAGAGATGATGACAGCTGTAGAAAGTTAGACTTTTACGGTTCTGTATTTGTTAGGCGAGCTGTTTGTAAAGGTTACTGTACTTTTATTAGGGTTTGTACCTATACGGTATAGTATTACCACATACTATAACAATATTACCTTGTTACCTGGTGTAGCCTATTTTTCGATATATTTTTTTCACAAAACTATCGCGAGATTCAACCATGTTAATTGTATAGAAGCGTGTAATGCACATTTTATAAGACGATCAATAATCATGTAATCTAATCATCGGACTGCCAATGCGTACGGCTCGTGACTATGCTCCTCGTTACGGACCGAAACTTGTCGAGCAATATTTGACTTATAAAACGTGAATTACCCACTTGTATATATATATTTTTTCGACTTTTTGATTCAAGTATATTTACGAGAAAATCGTAAATTAAACGAGAAATATTTAAGTGGAGGATTGAAATTGTATGGGACTAAAAGTAATACTAAAGATGTTTCTATCCCATTTAAAATGTCATCAAGTATAGAATTATTATTTGAATTAAAGTCAAATTTTTGAAAGCTGTTTACGGAAGTCGTGGTATTTGTCGAGTGTGATTACTAGTACATTTCGATACTAGTGAAAAAAAAAAATTCGACGAGGGTGAAAGTTGGAGCCCGAGTGAAACGAGGGTGACAATCACCCGAGTCTTAAAGAAGTTTTTACACGTGTATCGAACCCAATTGTACATAACGAGTGCCTTAAAAAGTGAAATTTACGCACAAAGTGCACTTTTTACGCACTAGCTAGGAAAAATTATAAACAATATTTAGACGACTTTATCAGAACATATTATGCAGATTAACTCTTTTTGACTCAATAGGCATTTAGTTATCTGCTTATCTGTCGTTTGAAAGTTTTATTCACTTTTTAATCACTTTTTGTCATGTCATGCAAATAAAAAGGTCTAGAAGGCTCATACCTACACCCGGGAACAACATATGCATTTATTACGTGCAATATGAGCTTAGGAATTGACTATATTAGTAGTGTAATTCAATCATAATCAATTCTACATCTATGTATATGCCGTGTGGTGCCGGCTGACTAGAGTAGTACTACCCTATCCCCACCCGCGGGTGTCGTAAGAGGCGACAAATGGAAAAAAAACCTACGGATGGACAGCACCGGCCGCCTCCCGCCTGCCAAGCGTGGCGACTATGGCAAGTTGGCAACAACCACTCAAGATGACACAAGTCATATTTGGAGGAGGCCTATGTCCAGCAGTGGGCGACGTACGGCTGAACTGATGATGATACAAAAAAGTATATATAAACTATAATTTTTTTATTTAAGTATTAAATTTGCATGTTTTTCGATCAATAATTTATTTATTCATTACAATATGTTTAAATGGGTCGTGAGTTAAAATGTTGTTGATTAATGTCACTAAAGTTATAAAAGCAATGTCCCAATTGTGTACTAAATAGTTTTTCCCGAAATTCTTTTTCTCCAAGAATTTTTATGCTTACAGGGAGAGTAGGTATCTAATTTGATGGCTGTTTTAACCTTAGAGTTTTAACCTCTGATGTCTTGGTATCTGTAGGGCATGTTTGTAGCGTTTATCTTGTCGTTGTTTGTTTTATTATTGTTCTACATTTTCGACACCTTAGGTATTTATCTTATAATTCATTTACATCCAACAAAGCTGTCCTAAATACTAATCGGCAAAAACCTGAAACCATCTCTCTCGTTACTCGAATGTCCGAGATGGTTGACCTTAAGTCGGCGACGGCCACTCCGTCGGAATCCGCGGAGTTGCGAATTCTCCGCATGCACCATTCCCACAAATAGCATGTATTGTTGTACCGTGCGTTGCGTTTACTTACGTTGCACCTCGTTCGCGGCTCAGTCGCGTACGCGCGCCGGCTCTCTCCGAGATCTACAGATCTCAACCGTCACATCATCACGAGAAACGTTCAACGGTCTAAACCTACCTTAATCCAATCTAACTGTCACTGTCAATATTTGTGAGTGACGACTTGTTTATTGACTGATGCAGTGATCGCTTTACAATATGCTCAACTGTGGCACTTGTGTTTTGATTTCAACGGCTGTGCTCTGACGTTTCGTTTGTTTATGGATATTATGTGTCGTTCTTTGATCTGAGATTTACGTGGATACCATAAACGGACATAATGGAGGCCATGGATACCTCTTCCTTTACATGTAAGGTTTATTTTATATTTTTATAGTCTGTATTGCGTAGCGATGAAATCATTTTATACTGTGTTTGAAATATACTGGTGATTAATGAACTATTAACATTCTTTTGATAATGGGTAATCATTTTGGGTAAGCCCAAAGACTTTAAATCTTGTGCGTTATTTTTTTAATTTCTCTTTTAGTTCTGAGCTGGTCAATTCCTGTATATTGGGATATTGATAATTAGACTGTTAAGGGATTAATGTAATTAAAAAAAGACCTTTTTATAATGGTTATATCACCTATATGTGCCTTGCCTAGAAGAAATGCTACATCAACTAGCTTCCCTTGAACTGTAAAACTTTAGTACGTACACCGCTCGTAAATACGTGGTTAATTGACCTCGATGACTGTGCAATATCAAACTTAAATATTCTAATACATAATATTGATTTAAACAGTAATAATTAGTGTAGTCTTGTTAAGAAATACACTGTCGCGTCTTTGAACATTTCTATAGTGGGTGATGGAAGTCCCCTCTATAAATGAAAATAAAGTTCTTCGAATTTGGTTGAACTCATAAAATAAAATATGTTTCCATACAGGTATTAAATAAAAATGCCTCTTGATCTCGGAGTTTCTTTTCGTTATGATCATACGAGTATACCTACAGTTATGGACTTGCTTTGAGTCGAAGTCGGCAATTGTCCATATTATTGTTTATATCGTCGGTTTATAGAAAAGAAAAACAATTGCGATTGAAACAATAGTAACCTGCAGATGCACTGACACTGGTGTCACTCCTAACTATCCTCGCACTAGATGCTAACGATTCAACTCTATCATAATCTATCGACGATTTTTCATGAGTTTACATGGATGTAAGAAAATTATTAGAGTCAGAAAGTGAGGACGTAAATTTATGTTGTTGTATATGTTTACGTAAGTTCTTATAAACCATTTTTTGTTTTCACAATTCAATGTTAAATACAATTATAATTATATCATATAAAGTATTCTTTTTATTGTTTCATGTGCTGAATTTTCGTCGACTACCAATTTAGCGGTAAGTACCTAGATAACTTTCTTGTTAATATTACTAGGTTGTGTAGGTACTTAAGTACCTAAGTGAAATATATAAAGGTAAGTATTACTTGCTGTATACCTAATTAATACCAGAGTCTTAGTTAAAATATATAATCAAATTTAATGGACGGAAAACTTTGTAACAAAAAAGAAACTTCTTGTCTGTGGTATTAATGCCCCTATTCTAAAAAAAATTGTTTTACATTCGACATGCGTACGAAATATGAAGTAAGCATAATCACAAGAAATTATTGGGTCATATGAACCGTTTGTCCAATGCGGCACGTAGGTTAGGTGTCATTTGAATTACGAGTAGGAATTCGCGACCGCTATTCGGCCCTCGGGCGCCGCGGATGGCCCAGCAGGCGTGTGACACCGATATCCACGTCCCTGTGGTCATCCAGTCATCCTCGAACCGTTCGCCAATCACTGCCCATACTCATACGCTGACGACTGCACTCAACGTGTTTGATATACATCGTATCGTATGAATCAGTTCGCATTTTTTAAAACGCACCTCGCTAGTTAAGACGCCATTTTATTAATTAGTTCATTGCTCCAGGTTTGCGCGAGTTCCTTGGAAGCACTATATTTGCCTTCAGATTCCATTCCATACCATTGAACCAGTGTGTGACTATTTTTGCGTCTTGTTGATTGTAACATTCTTGGTGCTTTTGTTTCGATAGTTGTGAGTGTGGTTAACAAATACTTTTGAGTCATTAATAAATAGTATGAAAATCAAAATTATAGGAATATTTGTTTGTAGAATATCATAAAAGTTTATCACAAACTGTAACGTTATTTGTAATCGGCTGATTCACGCTCGGGCTTCAGTCGCCGCTCCTCCGGATGTGTGATTTGTCGACATAAAATGAGCCATCGGGTTTGCCAGTGCGAATAGCTTCCAGTGTAATTATTGGAACATGTTTCCTCCTTAAACGGCAACGGTGTTGGAATAATTAACATCAGTGACGTGACGTGCTATATACCAACAGTTCGGTGATAGTGTATTTTAATTTGAAACTATGGCCTCTATTTCGGAGTCACCATTAAATAGGCCACGGAACAGACCTGTCCTGTCTCGGTACAGGCCCAATTCAAGTGCAGAACAGGTATGACATTCAAGTTAATTAAGATAATTCCCTGTTCAAAATGACGCAATGAATTCTCATAAATATATGGCTTTTATATGAAATGAAAATATACAAATATGTTTTTTTTTTAATTATGTATACAAATTCATAGCTAAAATGAATATAAATGCATTATTCAATTTCATATAGTTTCAATACCTTGTAGAAATCACGGCCGTCCGGCATACTCGTACAAGGCTCGCCCATTAGAAACTTGTGGCCATCCTTCCTATGTGTAAACTAATATGTACTCGAAAGTAATGCTAATGCAGTGTCAGTTATGTGTGTTTACTGACTTATCCAGCAAGTATACAAAATATAAATATAAATTAAGTAATAAGTTTTTCCTTTACACAACCATTACTTTGTCCTTAACTTTGAACAACAGTAAATCTGAATTTCCTATAGTATAACAATCATCGCATCTATTGTGTCGTATATATTATAAAAAAAATACATTATGTATATAATTGCCCAAGTCACCAATTTTGCGTGCATCGCTTGAAGGAATAATGATAGAATTTGTTAAGAATAAGAATCGATTTGTTAAGAAGTGCTTGGTTTTTTTCTTGTTTTCGTTTTTCCTGCTACACCATATCTTACAAAGCATGGTGACGTAGTGCCAACTTCTGGATACTCCTTTAATATAATTTTATGTGTATAATATGATTATATCTAATTTCAATTCTTAATAGGGTAGGCTTCTTTGTACTGCTGGATTTTACGTGATAATAATCACTTGAGAGTTATAGAGTATACTTATTCCTAGTAGATAACAAACATGCATGCGACTAGCTCAGATTATATCTAGATTATAGATACAGAGCAACAACGCAACCGCCTAGGTACCCCATGGGAAATCATGACTTAGAAATTGTGTTAGTACCTACTTAATCATATATTTATATATTATAACTCAATACTTATCCTGATGTTGAAAAACTTATTTGGTAAGATCAATAATTCGATATCTATATTTGAGAGTGCGAAGATACCCACTTCGATGTGGCAGCAGCAAATTTTTGTTTTCGATATTATCTTTGGCGTTTGTATTTGTAAATTTTCGTAGGAGTTCATTGATTAATATTGATTACCTTGAGATCTCAAGTCATCCATCACACTAGCTGTAGGTTCTCTATTCATGTGAGCGGCATCATTTTACACCGCCCATAAGTCCGCAGATACAATAAGTATCTGTTGCAAGTGGGTTGTGTTCATTATCGGATGTTGCAACGTTGCAATGAGTTGGTTGCGAAATTAGCGTGCGTCCTAATATTCATTATTTTTTTCATAAAATAAATGGTTTTGTACACTATTAGTCAATCCAGTTAGGTACGATGAAGAAATGGATTTCTGTTTTATACCGGAATGTTATTGTGGGTTATCTATTAATATATAAATATAATATTGTTTAGGTACCTAAATCGTCAATGATTAATTAAACCCATATACTCTTGTAGTATTTTGTAAACCATTTTTGGCCGTTAGACTCCAAAGTTCAAAAGTGAATTCATTTAAAGTAAATACGAAATGGGGTTGTTGGAAGTACGCTAGTCCGACGATTCTGACGCCGGGCAACGGCGACCTATTTTAACTTGGGCGAGTGTTCGCTTTGTTATCTTTACTGTTGTGTATGTTTCCGTTTGTTTAAGAAACATTGGCTGTTGGTCTGATCGCACGTGCCTCTTTGGCTAAACTATGCCTCTAGCTCTGACTAATTGTGCATTCTGGCTAAGTGATAAATCACGTTTTAATTGTACGTAACCGGCGGCAGTTCTGACCTATATGATTACAAATGTACTTTTGTGAGTAGTGTTGTAAAACTAGCTTTGTTATTATGAGTCGTAAAGTTTCAACCCCTATTTAAACTTCTCAGGCGAATTTCTAAAAACCGTTCTTAGTTGAGCTTCACGTTGTTCAGGGTTTTAACTTCAACGCCTTAAGCATTATACGCACTCCTAATTAGGTATAAACGGATAAACTCACGTGTAATTATATCGCACTAGGCGACATGTTTCGGGTAAGCTCTGGTACCCATCTTCAAGCCGAGTCAGGACACTGCTCGGGGTGTGGACTGTGGGTATATCACTCACTGCCGTCCGCTGCCTTGCATAGCGTTTGTAACTAATTAGTAGTAACATGGTTCACAACAGTTTTAATTATATTATTATACGAATTCGTTGTATGTCAGTCTTATGGCAACGTTAATGTCTAATATTTATAGATAATACATCTGTTCTGAAGATAGACTTCACTGTATCTATTGTCGAAGCATACCCAAAAAAAATACAACTTAAATTTGGGCTTAAATTTTGTAAATAGTAGTTACATTCTCAAGTGACATACATTTCTGATACAGGTATGTACAGGTACATAAGTTCTATTTTACGCGTAAGTATTGTGTTTAATGATGTACCTTATGAGCCATGAGCATGACGCACGACCTCGCTAAGCATCTAACATCTACTTGGTTGACTAATTACTAACCTATATAGAATTATCGTGTTAATGTCTTTACGTATTATTCACTTGACAGCGTTTTATCAGCTTGCTTAAGAACCCGCTGATACTGCATAGATAAATATTTGTTTCTAATGGAAACCTGATATTGTTTGAAAGATATAGTAACATACAATGTAAGAGTCTGAATTCCTCAGTTTTTCAAATAAATTATATAATGATTTTTTCAACTGTTGACTCATGTTTTAAACAAGCGAATATTATGTGCAATTGACTTTGACATTGTAGCTAGCAATTTAATTAGTAACGGTCTCAAACAAATGCGTCCACGCAAATAAGTACGGTCTCTCATCAAGGTTTGTCCACACCGAGCAATAAATGCCATCAGTGCAACATAAATTACTTAGTGAACGTTCGCTACATGCCGCCCAGCGCCGTCATATGGTTCGATTTAGTTGTGCTTGGTGCACCAGTCTGGGACAAGTAAATAATATAGACTGGCAATTTTTAGGGGGTCTACTAAGTTCGTCGAAAAGTATTCGTTTTATGATATAATGCGGAATAAGACATAAGTTGCAAGATATACGACAAGTCTGGCCTAGTGGGTAGTGAACCTAAAACTTGTGTCTGAGCATACCGTGGCTGAGCCATTTTGTGTATGGATGACATGTAACATTTATTACAAGTCGATTGAATTCCATTTAGCTATGTGGTCTGTGCTGGCAGCATTCAGAAGTTTCAGAACACACATGCAATTAGATGTTTTGATTTCTTTTTGGATGTCTCATCTATTGTTCCTGTACCTACTGTGAGTGTCTCAGTAGTGTTTCCGTACTGCCTTGGGTACTGTGACTATAATTTAGTCATGCATGACTGCAACTCTAAACTATTATATTATATCCTATATGAACTACGTCGTCAATTAACTACGTCGACACTTATAAATAGTTGTACATTTCATTTTCCCTATTAAGGTCACCACCTTATTGGCTGAATTTATAGATTCAGATTACTACTACTAAACTAGGCTGTACAATATATAGTCTTTCTAATTAGTAACTTTTTTGTATTATTAAATTCATTTATTTCAAGCTTCTCATTAGCTCAATTAGTAAGTTACTTAGGTATCATCAATCTACAGCAATAATACATATGCGAGTGACTTTCTTTATTATTTTCTTATCCCAGTATCTACTGAGCAACGACCTAGGTTTAAATTACTCAAATCGTTTGCTCACATTACAAAGTCCTTGCGGATTTAATTAAACTTATCCTCTTAAGAAATGTTTTTAATTAACACAAAACTAGTAAGAAATAATCGATGTCCGGACCTAAAAGTAAGGTTGAAGAATAACAAAAACTGCTTCGTTTTCTATTTCTAAACATCTTGATTACACGTTTCCAATTGTGTTTACGTTTTCTTCAATGAACTAGGCCTGCTTTACATCTTTATAATATCGTTCAACGCGTTTAAAATTCAACACTCCGGTTAAGATCCGTTTGAGCTAAAAACCAATGGTAAACACCTATGGTATGATTTCGTGATCATAATATTATATTTGCTTGTATTCTATTTGCTATTGCTGCATGCAATACAGTAAAAATGTGTTTTAAGCACAGCGCTTATGGCATGAGACATGGGTATTCGACCCGGTGTGCTGCAAAGACAATTGGTACAATTCTTTAGATCGCGAACTCAAATGCGTCAGGATGTAATCAAAACGATAGCATCACAACATCGGCTTGATTGTCCGATAAATGACATTTTCATGATTCAATTTAGGAGCTGCGTGTGCCGTCATGCCGTGTAGGCAGGTTCGATAAACAAAGTTATTAACTGTGCTGATCATAATAACTGTTGATTAGGAAGATGCTTTGACCTGCCTCATCCTCTTAACAGTCGTAATGTATTTTTCTCAAGTTGATTTCTCGTATGCAAAAATGTACATCGGGAATATTTAATAGTAATATTTGTAAATACAATATTTACCGATTACTTGGAAAAACCTTCCCAAGACAGTGCTTAATTATTCTTAAAATTCTTAAAATTCATTGCATAGCAATTATCTTACTTTACGAGGTACGAGTATATCGTACTTATTTGGATTTGAAGTATATGTTACTTAGACTATTTAAAACGTACATGTACTTCAATACCTTATTTCAAATATCTATTTGGTATTTAAATATTATAATTAAAATTACATCCTTGTCATATACCAGGCATGATATTTGTCAAACATTACTTTACCTAATTTATTGATCCATGATCAACCTTTCCACTGTCATTTACAGTTGGCATTAGAACCCATAATCCACCTCATGCGTTTACTAAATAATAGTACTTAAATGAATGCTATCAAATTGTGGTTGCGTGTCGCACTCAAAATGAGCTAGTAATATGCATTATCGATCATGTGTGAGAAAATATCTCGTTTAATGTGATTCAATGCCTGCTTTGTCGTCGCTGCTCAGATTTTCATTTTCGCTTTCTTATCGATCTCGCTTTATAAGTTATACGTGTTATATAGCTGTAGGCAACTACGTATGTGCATGGATCTACAGTAGATTAGAGTGGTATAAAAAATATTGACCGGATGTTTAAATTCGGATATTGGCAGACTTTTTGTTTTCTCTATTTTTCGACGTAATCTAGTTTTTGATAAATTTATTTTGATTTGGGACCGTCAATAGTTATTCCCTAACTTACTAAACTAAACTTACCCATAGGTTCTTGAAGTATGTATTAACAAATGTGTAATTTTGATAAAAAAATATTATATATAAAGATTTATGTTAGTTTTAGTTAAATTGATTGTTAGTTTTAATTATCAATTATTTTTCTACGTATTTAGTTGTGTTTGGTAATAAATATTTATACACATTAGGTTCTATTCTAGATTTCCAAACATTATATGTACTAATATATGCATGTACTTGATTAGACATCTGAACCATATCTATTACGGTAGGTTACAACTATCTCTTTAAAATTAAATTCAAAATTATGGTGGAATTCTGTTTAAATTACAACATAATTTTATACCTAAAGTCATCCTAAGAGTATCCATCCAATCATAGGAATATAATGTATAATGTGATTAATGTGTGTAACGTGTGTGTATCATGGAGGCCCGGTTCTAATGGCTAATGCCATCTACCGGACAGCTCGGGTTATTCGTACTTTGATCGCGTTTCATGCGTCTCATGCGAGCTAGTTGCATGCCGTACATATGTAGCACACTGATTGTAACGAGTCGCTGTGATAATAAATTCTACGCTCAGTAGATGGCGCTTGAATCCATAAAATTTGTTAGTAAATTGAACTAAATCATTAATACCAAATAATCTCCTCTCTTAACCAAAACTAAATCATATTCATAACCAAATCTTGATCATTATTCGAGATTTCGGCAAATATACTTACAATTAAAAACCTTTAAATCATAACAAAGTTAGGCACGAGGTGCGGTTAATGTTAATCAGTTCAATCAAGGTGTTATTAGTGCATGATTTAGATCAACAGAACAGCAAGTGTAGTTAGAGTCTGCAGTATATCATAAATCTCAAGTAAAGAAACTATATAAGTAGTTTTATGAAGTACCTAAATTACATCTATTCGAATATACAAGTAGGGCAGTTAATGGACCAGAGAGAACTTAATCAAAATGCTGATTCTATCAAGAATTAAATTTGTCTTAGAGTCAAATCTATTTCTATAGTAAAAAAATGTATGCTACTTTTTCATGTAAGTGGGTAATTTCCTAGATAATCTAGATATGAAGGTCACAATCAATAAATACAATTGAATATGGCAGACCAATTAAACTTATCAATAACCCAAGTTAATTATATAGATATTTGTAAGAATGTAGATGTTAGTGGGAATTCCATATTGACATTCAACAAGCGTGATGTTCGCGGCGCAATTGCACCGCAGCAGGGGCTCCCAAAATCCTTGTAAGGAGAAGATCGTATGAACACCAAAAAAACAGTGATAGTCAGACGTTTTGAAATGGGTGGGTGCGCTAGTAGTAAGGGATGAGGGCTTTGGGTCTGTGGGGTGTAAACGCGCCTGCGCGAGGCGGTCGATCGCCGCCGGACCAGCCAGTCGGCACACGCGGACAGCACGTGCTTCCCGTATTAAGGAATAGGCAAGTTAAAACACTTCCCCATTCATGATTCAGCTGGCTGAGTCCGATCATTACATCACGAGCGGTAGCATGGTGTGGTCATAGTTAATACAATGGCCGTATCTTTATTGTTTATACCTGTTTATAACCGATAAAGACGCAATCAAACATTAATGCTATTCAAATAGCCAAAGACGCCACGCTATTGCTGAGCACTGAATTCATCTGCATGTTTTGGGGTTTTAATTCATGGTTCATATCAAATACATATCATATTTTACAAAGAGTTTATAAAGGTTCTATGATTCCAACTTCTGGTGTTTACGGATATATTATCCGCCCTTTATACCTAATGGACCTTTATAAACTTCCTTTAATTATTTTCTTAAATAGGTAGTATCATGTAGACTTTTACTAATATTATTAGTCGAGACTATAATTTGCTCTCAATTTTTAGATAGAGTTGAATGATAAGTTTCTTTGAGTAGTTGTCGCTTACCAATATCATAAATAAGTTGTTTTTTTAAACCCGATAAGGGTAGGTATATGAGTGTAAGAATTTAAGTAGAAGGAATTATAATAGATTTTTATGTAGGAACACTATATGACTTAAGTCCATATATCTGGATTCTAGATCTTGGATTTTCTTCTAAGGTGGAATAAATCAATACGCATTTATGTATACGAGTCTTAAAAATCACACGAATCCTTTTATGTCATCATCATTCTTATAAATGTATTTTTAGAAAGGTACTGTACTAAAGTATCTAGTCCTAAATCAACTTTCTATAGCTTTATGATGATTTGTTTAGGTTCGACTTTGTACAGTTCTAAGTATTTTTTTTGTATTCTTCCGCCTATAAGCAAATAAGTATGATAAACGTTATCAAGGAAACGACGCTACGCTGTCTCAAAATAATTTGTTTGTCATGTATCTAATGCAACAGCATTACTACTCCATTAATTATCAATGAACTATCGATTTGATTTATCGAATGTGACTCATAGGCTCACTAAATTAAATAAGCTTAAAAGTTACGGGATTTGCCAAGTAAAATCCGACAAAGGGCCGATTTTTTAATTGTCATATAAGCACATATCTGACGGATACCCATAGAGTTATTCGCCAAATAAGGCTTAGCGACGATTGAAAAGTCGGCTCTAAGAATACCGTAGTATTTTGGATTTCTGTCCCATACTAGTGACTGCCGAGCAGAGTAACTGAACGTAGCGCTATTGTTCGACCTTAGAAATACTTCCGCTGGTCCCCTAGTCGCCGAGCGTCTTGGGTCAGTTCATCGAACTAGACACATCCGTTCTTCATTGAATATTAACTTACACCCAATATCGCACCCTTAAAACGTCACATGTGAGTGTCGACTCTAAGACACTTGCGTCATTGTTTTTCCTAGGGCGTGAAATGACAATCGCATCCATTACGAAAGAAGAAACCCGTGTACGGTCTACTTTCTTGCCTATTTCACAGATCATGATAGTTAAAATTCCGCAATGTCTTTGCCATAGAGTTAAATGAGTTAGGCGATTAAGTAATTACCTTGTTGAACGAAATGTGTTATTCCTGGAATCTTCCGTTTAGCTATTACTAAAACTGATAAGTAAACAAAACAAGAGCTTGCGCTCAATCGATAAGCATTGTATTTGGTCCCTCCAAAATGAGCATTTAAATATAGCCAGACATTTTAAATCAGTGGTAACGTACTTAGTACTTACTATTCTTACTAACTATCTATAATAGGTATAGTTAGCTAGCGAAATTCATTATCTCATTTTTGTAACAAAAATAACATTGTAAGTTGTAACCCGGCTAACCCTTATATGGATTGCGATTAAATGGTTGCTGAATGTGCCCGGAATTTGAGAGTTGACCTTGAAAGGGCGGCATTGCATTTTCAACCCTCAGTTGGTGTGTCGTGCAGTAGGAATCCTGGGCGGAGGTGTAGGGTCGCGAGTGCCGGCCGGCGACGGCGTCAGCGCGGGGCGCCGAGTCCCCGCCCGCGCGCCTCTGCACCGCTTGAGCTGTCAAACCGCCTCCGACGGGCACTCGGCTCGTACGCTACTTCAATCGCTCCAAATCGCGATCGTATCGTAGTGCTCTTACAGTGACTCAGTGCGTGATTCCGATTCGTAAAACTCGCATGAGGGAATACATGTTAAGGAGATGAACGGCACCACGACCACGGTGAATGGTGGCGCTGTCAACGGTACTAATGGAACCCTAAATGGGATTGGAGCCGCACCGCGGACTGCCACTCTTGGCACCCCGAGTAGTTACGCTTACACGTCAACAGGATCTCTTCTTGGGAGAAGCGGCTCCGCGAGACCAGTACCGCCGCCGACACTTCCCAAATACAGTGGGTCCTTCAGTGCCGGCAGCACAGGCAGCCTTCGAGAGAGGGATAGAGAAGGCACAGGTGGATCTCACCGCTTGGCTAGTCTCGAACGATTGGCCCTAAGACAACGTATAATAGAACAAAATGCGAACAATCAGGTGACGGCCGGCTTATCCCTCAACAATAATGCACCAAACGGGCCTATTACCTCTGCTACCGTCACCCTCACCGACACGGCTACGGTGAGTCCCCTTGCCGTATTAAATTTTGTGCACCCTTACTGTTCTCCCCAATAATAGCTTACCCCGAAAAAGGGAGACTTCGTTATTTTAACGCCGGCATTCCTCCCTGTAATACATATGAATCCTAATAATCTAAGTATAGATAAACATGCAAAATCCTAGTTCACATTAGTAAACATATACTTTATTTGAAACACTACACAGCGGAACTTTAAGAGTATTAGAATTTTCTCTCATGTATTTCAGTCGAGGTTTGGTTTAACTTAACATTTTTAACGCTGAATATTCAATAACAAAGGCTTATGACATGGTTAAACAATTAAAGGATGTTTTGTTTACTCGCTCAGAAGAATATAATGGTTTGTGTTTACATTCAATCGATACGATCCACCCGTGTCAGGTGTTGTATTGCATAACTCATCATGATGTAAGTAGTTAGTCCTTATTACATTTACAAAGTAGGGTTTCAGACGAGTTCTGCGGTCGACTGCATAATAATTAGTTTTATTACCAACATAATCTTACTTGAATTGATCATAATATATATTTTGTTTTAATCCCTCGTTGGTCCTACTTAAATTAGATAATAACCAAGTGCTGATTAATGCTGCTTTGAATATATTCTGCCCAAATAACGTCTTTAATGTTAGTATGAAAGTTCTCAACTTTAAATTTTGTCTTATTCTCTCACCTGAATAAGTATGCTTGAAAGCAAAGGAGACGTAGGTAGTATTTATTCATGTTTTCAGCAGTTTATATTTATACTAGTGAATCTGGATCAACAGCCCAAACTGGACCAAATATAGGAATCTCCACTGCACTCCACTCTTTATGGAGGGACAGGAATAAATTTGAATATGGTTATTTAACATACAAAAAATATAGAACCTCCATTTTTGGAAGTCTACGTGGACCCAAGTAACAATACTAACAGTCTCGTTGTAACAAAACTATATAGCAAATATTTCTTATGTTACTATTCCTATTCCCTTGTCGTGACTGCGATGCATAAGGCGTTCAAAAGGATTTCAATTCATTTTTTTTTTTTTTTGCCGAGTGTTTTATCCTCCCGGTAAGGACATGTCTTGCGTCCCACCATATTCCCACGCAGTTTCTCCATGTGATAGGACTGGTCTGGGGAGAGAACGGGTGACTGACCCCAACTATACAGGGTTAAAAATAACTTCTTGCAGCCGCAGCCATGCTGTTCGCATATGTCGAATTCACTAAACAGTCATTATTGTTTCATGGCCCCCTGACCTGAAAATCGGAAACAATGTATTTATTGTCTTAGTAGTTTTGAGAGGCTATCTCTTACGTGCATGGAAGTATACACTTTTATCATAAAACATAGCAGCTCTGTACCCTAATTAATCTTATTATACCTAAGCAACAAATAAACAGAAATACCATTATTTGGTACGTATGGGCTATGCCTATGCCTATGATATTTAATATCATGTTTTACGTTGCACGTTGCCTGAAAGTGATATAATTAAGTTTTCTTACCTAAAAGTTGCGTACGACCATAGTTCGTGTTGTTCGTTACAGTTACAGTTAATTTGAAGCGAAATTTCTGTTAGTATTGCTCCTATCATAATATTCCTTCAACTCTCCTTATCGGAACATTATCTCGTTGGGATATGTCAAAGAACTTGCACCGATAAGAAAATGCTCCTAATAATAGAGTTGCGTCAAACTACTGTTCATTTGTGCATTACGATACGAGGAATTTAAATAATTCTATTTCAATACAATAACGTCTTCAGAAAACGGAATTGGTTTAAAATTCACCAATGGCTAAAGCAGTTGGGGCACGTTCTCTTCTTGCATTGTTTCGCTGGAAGCCGCAAAAAGCTAACCGCTTTCGAACGCAGTCAATTGTAGACTTTCTTTTAAAAGTTTTAAGGTTCAATTTAAAATAATCGTTAGTGAGGATTTATTTCTTTTCAGATAGCACAACGCTTTTGTGTCTGGTGGGCATAAGTGTGACGGGTCTGGGATCCTTTTGCCTGTATACAGCTATAGCCATAATTAACTCGTACCTGAATAAAGGAGGTCGATCCACACGTGTGCGATCACAGCGCTCAGTATACATGGGTATCTTGTAACTTCCTCTTTAATGTTTGAATAGTTAATTGTGGACTGCAGTGTGAGTTTTTCCACCTATTTTAACATTATACCTTTACTAATTAACCGTTTTTTTTTTATAATAGTCTTTTTATAATAAACATTAAATTCTGTAATTCTTTGGTTAGTTCATGTAACTGTTAGTTTCGAAAATATAACAACCCTTTTTTTAAACCGCTGTATGTGGTTAAAGATAACACTTTTTTATAATCCTATACAAGAAACATATGTCCTACTGCCACTTGACTATAGCTCTTATCTTAATGAGTTAAGTATTAGTTCTAAAGTACTGTTTTTTTCACATATGCGTCTTTTTGTACTTCGAAAGGAAGATTGTTTAGCCAGTTAATTGATTTTAGATTTTATTCCATTGGGTAAAGGTTTATCTGTTACGTAGTGTCGTTTAGAAGTAAAAAGACAGGTGGTTAATCGTTTTCGCCCCGTGTGCGTCGGGCCGACGCAGGGCACGCTCGAGCCAGCCGGCATCGGCATCGGCAGGCAGGCGGTATCGCCAGTAACTTAACCTCCAAACTGACAGACGTGAATGTGCCTCATATTATTACAGTTTGCTTTAAACCACCGCGTCGATGCATTGTTAATCCCTGTGTTTCTAAAGTTTAACACAACTAGTGAGAGGATTATTTCATTTTCGACGATTACAAAGAATTAACAGTGAATGTTTTGCTATTCGCAACAAGTAGTGATGCGTGAGAATCGTCTCAAGTTTATGTGATTACCTACTTTATGTAGTGGCTTGTTAGTTTTTGTTTAGTTGAATGTGAGGAGAATGGCAAATCGAGCTTTTAGTAATGGCTCCGGCCAGCAGACTAAGCTTAGTAGGTGTGTTAGTAGTGTTGGTGATTGTGGAGTGGATAAAGCAAAGGTTGGATGGACGAGCCCTCGAGATATATGGAGGAACTTGTCTCTTCGAAGGAAGGCTGAGGTAGTTATTCAAAATGAGTGCCTCTTAAACTCGTTATTACAGTAACCGTTGTATTTAAGCCGCATGTTAAATTTGTGATGAAAAAACTTATCATTTAAAGATTCTGAGAAGTCGTGTCGCTGTCGGGATATTTTTTATCATCAAAGGTGGAGCCCTTTTTATAAGTTTCAGTCGCTTCGAATATATATCGGCTGTCAAAAATTTTGGTTCGCCTTGAAACATGAGTACTAAAATGCTGGTAAAAACTACAGGCGTGTTGTTTTAAAGTATCTAGACGTGTCAAGATCACCAATCATAGAAATTGTAGCTTTTCAAGCCACAGTAATACTGGATTGTCTGTTCGAATGAGCCGGTCATGCTCGATAAGCAAAGTCTAATAAAGCGTTATATTTTAAATACAAACAGCAAAGACAGCTGCTAGGATGTTATTGATTTAAAATGTTCGCTGTAAAAACGAATCAACTGATCTAACCCAGCTTTCAATAGAGGCGGATTAGATCTTGCCAAGTAACTAAAACCTATTCGTCTTTCACAATTGCGGTAAGATATTATAGGACATGAGTAACTTGAGTTATATCCAGTTAACTTCTTAATTAGTGATGGTAGCTGATTACGACAATTCGAGGTAGTTGCTTACCATCAGGCAATCCGTCTGCTCGTTTGCCTCCTATATCACAAAAAAAAATGGCTGGGTGTTAGTTAGTTAGTGTAGTAGTAGTTGTTGTAGTAGTTTTACCAAGTTATACTGATGGACCTTAAGTACGCACGTAATAAGGTGTAGGTCCGTCTAAATCATAAATACAAACTGTAGGATGACTGAAGTAATGATATTGCTGGTTCCAGTGGTCCGTATTGACTATCTCTTTGTTCTTTCAAGATGGTGTAAACGAAACAGATTTAGCATATCCAAGTAGTATTTTTATTTTATGTTATTATTATTAACATTGTTTCTAAGCTAAGAAATAGTCAAGTACTGTAGTAAAACCTAAACACTTTCCTACTGCTGCAATAGTAGGTCGTTGACTCTGCGATGTAGAATTTATTTGTCGCCTTTACATCGCAGTATCGGCACAATACGTCTCACGCGCATGCTCATAGATACGACTTGATATTCCTTGCATTGGCTTATTGTTTATACTTGCACAACTACGAAGAAACGTGTGAATCGGGGCGGTATTGCTCGCTTTCTACCACTTATGTAAATGTCGAATAACCCGATTTTTAGGATTCCGCTGAACTCTCAGCTGTCTGTCTTTCTGTTTGTCTCCGGGTGAATCTCATGGTTGATGAGCCGTTAGGTACATGACGTCAATGGACAAGCATCCGTAAAATTTCATTCCATCGACTTCTCTAATTTTGAACCCTTTGAGCATTTTTCCTGGAAAATAATCAAAGTACTACGGAATCTCTCGTGTACAAATCGGACTCGTAGTTTCAAGCATGTAAATAATTTGTGTTTTTACACATTCATAAAGTCACCTAGATACGCAATCGTAATAAATATTCACAATAATTTAGTCCTTCGTACGGTGTTCGCTTCATTGGCTTGGCAAGTTTATGCCCCACTAGAATGCGCCTCTTGATCATTTGCGCATACGTTCTCTTTTCAAGCCTAATTGTATTACGTGCAACCTATCCGAAGCAATTATCTATGACAGTTTTATAACACTGGAAATTCCGTTAAATTTCCTTATTGCGCCGAATAAATGTAATTAAATGTAATTACTTTCACGTGTTTATCAAGTCAATGCTAATAAAATTGACGAGCTATTAAAAAGTAAAAACTAAATAATAAATAATTCAAGTAACATTTATTGTTTTATCGTCATCGCTGTGAAAGCCTATAAACAGGACATGTGTGAATCTTCATTAAGTCGTGATATGTATTTTTAAAAAGTGTATCTCACCAAAAATACACTGGAATCCCACCGCTGTCTTCATTAACGGTAATGCAAGGAGAGAGTCGAGTTTCATCTATTTCGAGTTGTTAAATGCATTCTATAGTCATGAACAGACCATTATCGTACCTAAGTAGGGTCTACTTGATTCAAGTTTTTATGTTTTCTAATCAAATAAATACTTTCGGGATATTCATTGGTACAAAAAAAGTGAACTTTTAGTAGTTAACCAGATTGGTAGTTAATGAAGTCAAAGATACGAGGTTTTAATATTGTATCTATCGACCTGCCATCTTGAGATAGCTGAGATATAAAAACAAAAATTATATGTGACAACTTGACAGGAATTTACAGGTAGTTAATACCTAAGCTTGTTAAAACATGCTAGTCTTTTAAAACTCATTCATGATAAAATATAGCAATGTTGCAATGCCGAGCTCTCATAATTGGTGTGAATTGTCTTTTAACGCAACTTTAATTGTTATTTGACCTCTGTGTATAAAGGTTCAGGGTTAGTGCAAGAGTTAATGAGACCGAAATTACCTAACGTCGTAATTTACTACGACTCGAGGTTACGCTTGTTTTTAACCTTTTAGATATCATTTCTTGTAATACTTTCTTAACTTGGGTCATGTCGACATCGTGTGTCAAGTGTAAAAGTGCCATATTTTATCTTATTATTTCCGGTTAAATTACTTTAGTTTTATATCTTTCTATAGATGTAATGCCATTGCGATATACGTATATGGAAGCAACTATATTAAAATTCTGTGTTATTTTAAATTATGTTCATCTTATTTATGTTTTCTGTGTTATCTCTTCAATAAATAAATAGATATATCTGAGGTTGAAAATGTTATAGGTCTGTTATTGGTCGTCATGAGGTATGACATTATTACATAATACAGAAATATCAGCATATTAGTACATCAAGTTCTCTTACCCACAATGATCAATTGATCACACAATAATACCCGCAACCGATCGAAAATAAAGTAATCGTAACGCTTTATTTGGCGAGCAAAACTGATCATTCATAATATTGTCGTGAATTTAAAAGAGTATGTCAAATCTTTCAGCAGCTACTTTGTGAAATCAAATCAATCGAGTATAGCGGTTTATATCGGGCCGCCCCGTTCATTGACCGGCTCGTAAATATTGCACTAATGACCGTGAATGCACCCCGTTCCGCTTCGGGCTAGCGCGACTACGGATTGCTTGATAAATCTCTACTAAGGGCCAACAGAGTTAACGAAAAAGGGCGCCGAAGTAGTAGCTCCCATATAGTAGTTTCATTTGTAAAAAAAAAAAAATACTGTGTAGCTTTATTACAAGCTTTCATTTAACTTGCAATGTATGTATGTTTATCCGGGTGGAATTTTGCAACTCAATTTTGGAGCAGACATCTTTAACAGTTTGAGATAAAATTTAGCACATTTATGTAAGTTCAGCGACAATGCAATATTATGGTACCACCTATCTGATCTGATGATGGTGCTAAAGCAACACCTAAAATACACAAGATAAACCCTTATTTTTAATTATAATATAATAAACCGAAGTTTTAAGGTCTTGCTGTTGACTTTGAATCCCCAATAGAAAATAATGAAAATGGCCAGCTTGTATAGAATATCTTCTCAAACATTCAAATTCTTGTGTGCTTTATCTACTCGTATGCTAGAGCCTGTTGAAGGTGAAATTATAATATATTTGTTTTAAAATAAATATATAATTAATATTACACGGCTAAGCTAGAAGTGTTGGTATTACATCATTTTATTTAGGAAATTAAGTTATCAATAAAATAATAATCTCGGCATCAATTTATACTTAGCATAATATGTATGAATTATGTATGTAATACTAGGCGTCAGTCAACAGCGTTTTTTTGGAATTAGATTAAATTGAATGAGATAATATTTTACGGTTGAATAAACTTTAGTACTTTCAGTACACGTGAAAATGTAAGACCAATACAAATGGTAGATGTACTCGCGTACTATACAAGTGATAGCAAAAAAGTATCGATTTCTTGCAGACGATGCAATTTAGCTTAGAAGTGTGATGGTTGGTCGTTGAGTCACGGATGTCCCACTTAGAGTCTGATCTAGTTAGACATACACTTAAAGTGGAGTGAGAGCAAAATGAATGAAATGCTTTTATCATAATAACGTGTACGTTAAATCAATTTAACCACTAGATTTCACTATAAAATCAATTCTAAATTTTAATATTTCGTGTTTGTACAGTCTGATTTCTTTGACATTAGCTGCTCACTGTTTTTGTTACATTTTAACATATTTGCTATCTTATATATCTTTGAATAGGGATAAAACAATGGGAGGGTTAGCATAATTGGCTATTCAATATGCACTTGAAGCTAATGTAGTAAACATTCTGGCACTGGTCCAATGTCTTACTAGGAGGTACTTTAAAGGTGTCATATCATATATCCTCAGGTCTCTAGGATTAGCGGCTTACTCACGTAATATTATCCTATCATCTGTTGTGCGTTTTGCTTTTAAAGGATTAATCCCAAAAATAATAGGACTGATAAATTAACAAGGTGAAATTTGATATATAAAGCAAATTCTATATTTTAGTTGTCAGAAACTCCATGTCACAATTCACAATCCATGTTGTTTTCAACAATTCAACAGTATTGAGAAATATAAAATGTGATACAATTTTGATGAAAAACGAATAATGTTGCTGTAGGAAGAATAATAACTAATCAACTTAGCTAGTCCAGTAGGATGAAGAGTAATTACCATTCTACATGCATAGTGTAGATTTGTCCACGTCCTGTTTGCCCACGCCTGAGGTTCCCAACGCCCACTCAGCCACGGATGAGGATCTGTAATTTGGTTTTATACTACGACAATAGTTACTAGGATGTCTGTGTAAACCGACATATTATTTTTATCTCGATAGAGGAGGAATACCTAATATTATTGCAAAAAAACGTGTGCGTCTGAAGCACAACAGCTTCAGGAATTATGCACTGTCTAATCGATACAATCCATTGCGTTATTAAGGCCATAGTCTGTGGTTGTGTAGGTACCTATTTGCAGTAGGCAGCGCTGAACGTAACGCACGGAATAAAATGTTGGTATCTTCCCATACAAGATGATGCTTTGCAACGCATCCAACGTCAACTGCAGACTACATATACTGTCTAAATTGTTGGCATAATGAATAAGTGAAACTTTGTTAAGTTACCTACTATTTTATCAAGTTATATTACGCTAGGTTATTCTTGGTAAAAACAAGTGTATTAATGATAATTAAGATCCATTGTTTGTATTTCCAAAGAACACACGTGTGAAATATGAGAAAAAGCGCAGGTTGCAATGGCATAGAGTGAAAGTAAAGTTAAATGAACTGACGACCCAAATTATGACTACCGTCTATGGATATGCAGTGAAATCGATGCAACGAAACCAGTTTATGCACTTTTTTCACAAGTTATTGTTAGTATGAATAATGCATCATAACCCGACTACGTGCGCTTACTTAATTTTTAACTGCTCTTCTTTCATATCGGTACATCTACGTTTGACAATCCGTTCTGCTGATTACGGTTCGTCTCTTAATGCAGTGTATAATTTTGATATGTGCGTGGGTTATGGTCTAAACTAACGAGCTGCGGTTATCTTGATGACGTGAGGTATTTTGTAAATCAGTGTTAAGTATAAAACTTATCATAATTAACAAACATAACCCTATTAAAAGGTAACTGTGCTTTTAACTTAAGCCGATTATACACGCGCCTCCACTTCGGGTCAGATTAATGTGACATTAAAGAGATTCTATTACAAATTTAAATGTACCACTTTTGAATATTATGTAATATATACTTATTTAAAGGCTTTCTAGCCTTAGTGGCCTTATTGATGTTATTCATGTTATGTATGAAGTATTTAAAAATATACATTTGCTAATTATTTTTTGTTAAAACTATGGAGAGTTGATTAAATCAAAGCTCTAGATCATCGCAGATTTATATCGGGATTAGCAGCTAATCAGTGCACGTGCATGTATTGTTGACTTCCCGCAGAACCCATTGTTTTGGAAACATAACTTTCAGGATGTTGGGGTTGGATATTTCCAAAGCGGATATACCCTACCATATCAAGATTTAAAGGCCAATAATTTTCTTTACGGATGGGGCTTTAAAAAGTGAAGTTGATAACAATGATAGCGTATGTTGTGATCTCAATTTTTTGTACCATATTTAAAACTGACATAATCGAAAACTGAAAAAAGGGAAGAGGATTTGTAAAGGTCTCGTAATTTTAGCTTTTCCATAATCTGTGACAGTAAAAAGCTTCACAATACATAGGTACTTACATCCATTCCGAGAAATCTCAAACTATAATTTACGCAATGCAGTATCGTTTGATGAGATACACTAAAATGGTCTCAAATGTCACTAAAATATCAAGTGATTCAGTCATTTGTGTAATCTTCTTGTTTTTATGGTAAGAAATGTCTCATTAACTGGACTGTGAGTCAGACTCAGACGCCTGTAGACTCACCGCTGGCGGATTCCCGTTGAAATCTCGTGGCGCCAGCAAACAAGATTGCAATTCCTTTCCTTGCATTTTTTTGAGCAACGTTTGCTAGTGACTTGTCTTTCTTTTCCGCTTTTGTAACTAAGGCTAGTATAGATCAGATACATGTAGTTTTAGTTGTTTTTTTTACTTACTACTATATTTGTATTTAATACTTTTGTATTTACTTACTACGATATTTGAATGCGTTTGAACGATTGCAAGTTAATGCATTTGAACTTGAACACCGTTTAGAGTTGCTGTTTGGTTTATATGTTTGAAGTGTGTTGTTCATATAATTAGAAATCCTAACGTTGGAGTTAAATGTATTGGTGCGTTTAGAGATAGAGGACAATGAGTCTTTGTCGAGAGGCCAGGACCGAAGCTAATCACTCGTGTAATTACTGCCGTTCCCGTCGCTGCTGCTTACTCCTCACAAACCATCTGGTCTCGACTTGGAGGTCATCGCCAGTATAATGTTAGCTCGGTACCGGTAAAGCAGAGTGGTATTTTATACATATAATGGTTGATGTTAAGCTGAGGCGAGGTTATCGGTGAGCAATATGAATGAACGCCCTCAAAAGGGGACGAGTACCTCTGTTTACTCGTCCTTGTTGAGCTAAATATTACATCGTATTTGTATTTTCACTCTAATGCTATTATTTAATTCGTTCAACGCCAATCAGGACAGTAGTATGCGTAGCGCTTCAATTTAAGAACCTAACCATTCCTACGAACCGATTAGTCACCTGTGTGAGTTCACGATAACAGTCCATTGTAATTATGACTCCGCGCTGTGCAAATATAATTGTAAAATTCAGTAAGTGAAGCAACCGCGAACCGCAAGGCAAGGTTTTAATTTGTTAACGTCAGTTTCCTCAAATCCTTCAGTTCAGTTGGTGTGTTTTTCCCCTTTTCAGGCCTGGCGGCATTTTGTATTCCAAAGTGTTATTCTACCATGTCCTTAGCATGGATTATATTTGAAGTGTTGCTTGAGTTTAGTACAGTGGTATAGAATCACTAATAAAATAATGTTTAACAGTTTGAAAAGACTTAGTTTAAAAAGACATAAACATAAGGACAAACCTAGCATTAATGTGTTAAAGGTGGTGAATGGCGATCACAACGTAAGTTTATTTGTTTGAATACCGGCTATAGCCGGCAATATCAGGGCAATGTAGTTTTAAAAAATACGTAATATTATATATTGATACCTGTTCAGTAATTAAGCAAAGATAAATCATTTCGCTTATATGTTATAGTGTATAGGTATAAAAAATATAATATAAATGTTTATTAGTTAGATTTAGAATTATACGTCATTAAAATATTTATGCTGGTGTCGGGCTGTTGTAACAGTTGATTAAGATAACGATCGTAGTAAAGTGTGCGTTTCTGATAAATTGATAATAGAGTAGGTAATAAACACTAATCCCAAGCTTTGCCAGGGTCATGCCGATGAATACTCGTAGGTAAGTCAAGGAACTTCGACCAAGTCGTGTTTAGAACTTTGGTTAGTATTAGCTGCAACAATTTAGTGAATTTACTTTCAGCTTCCAGTTCCTATAATCATCTTATAATATATTTAACAAATACATTCTCGGCCCTCCTCTGGCTAGACTAATACACTAGCAGAGAAGTTTTATGGATGATGTACTTATATCCTGGTAATATTCCTGGAGTTGGTCTAGCAGTCTAATGTTGTTAAAGATTAAAACTAGGTCAGCTGTTTCCCGTGAGCTCACGTGGGTGATGTAGTATAGTCACAAATCATAGTTGTCTGCTTGAGAAGTTTGCTATTATTTACTACGCCAGTACTGATAAATTGCTTTGTGCCATTTAGAAAACGAATCGAAGGCATAGATAATACACAATGGATGTTTAGAAATTAACTGGGAAATCAAGAAATTCTAATAATGATGACTATAAAGTCGGGGCAACGCGCTTGCTTTTTAAAGTTAGGTAGGTACATGAAATAAAGGGGGATAGAATCCTATCTCCAGTCACCAAACTGTCTCACTTCTTACTGGGTAACAGCGGGTATCATGGAAGGGCCTCTAATTACTTAGGGTAGGTGCGGCTGGCCCTAAGGACGAAAACCTATCGGTAAAGTCACAAAGATCTTTCAATCAAGCCATGAAAAAACACGTGATTTGAAACTGAAAAGAACACATATATTAAAATCAGTGTCGGTTTTTTTAAAGACAGCGATTCTGGTCTAGGTGAGTTTGTATATATGGTATATTTTTCAGTAATACACTGTAAGTATTTTATTTATATTAGCACCTTCAGTGGACTTAAGGAGGAACAATTCAAGGGTAATGACTAATCATTCTTTGTTTTTGCACATAAGGCATTGTAACTTGATACATATTAGAATGTACCTACGTCTAAAAGGTCGTCGCTCTTTGCGAAATATTACATCGTATTTGTATTTTCACTCTAATGCTATTATTTAATTCGTTCAACGCCAATCAGGACAGTAGTATGCGTAGCGCTTCAATTTAAGAACCTAACCATTCCTACGAACCGATTAGTCACCTGTGTGAGTTCACGATAACAGTCCATTGTAATTATGACTCCGCGCTGTGCAAATATAATTGTAAAATTCAGTAAGTGAAGCAACCGCGAACCGCAAGGCAAGGTTTTAATTTGTTAACGTCAGTTTCCTCAAATCCTTCAGTTCAGTTGGTGTGTTTTTCCCCTTTTCAGGCCTGGCGGCATTTTGTATTCCAAAGTGTTATTCTACCATGTCCTTAGCATGGATTATATTTGAAGTGTTGCTTGAGTTTAGTACAGTGGTATAGAATCACTAATAAAATAATGTTTAACAGTTTGAAAAGACTTAGTTTAAAAAGACATAAACATAAGGACAAACCTAGCATTAATGTGTTAAAGGTGGTGAATGGCGATCACAACGTAAGTTTATTTGTTTGAATACCGGCTATAGCCGGCAATATCAGGGCAATGTAGTTTTAAAAAATACGTAATATTATATATTGATACCTGTTCAGTAATTAAGCAAAGATAAATCATTTCGCTTATATGTTATAGTGTATAGGTATAAAAAATATAATATAAATGTTTATTAGTTAGATTTAGAATTATACGTCATTAAAATATTTATGCTGGTGTCGGGCTGTTGTAACAGTTGATTAAGATAACGATCGTAGTAAAGTGTGCGTTTCTGATAAATTGATAATAGAGTAGGTAATAAACACTAATCCCAAGCTTTGCCAGGGTCATGCCGATGAATACTCGTAGGTAAGTCAAGGAACTTCGACCAAGTCGTGTTTAGAACTTTGGTTAGTATTAGCTGCAACAATTTAGTGAATTTACTTTCAGCTTCCAGTTCCTATAATCATCTTATAATATATTTAACAAATACATTCTCGGCCCTCCTCTGGCTAGACTAATACACTAGCAGAGAAGTTTTATGGATGATGTACTTATATCCTGGTAATATTCCTGGAGTTGGTCTAGCAGTCTAATGTTGTTAAAGATTAAAACTAGGTCAGCTGTTTCCCGTGAGCTCACGTGGGTGATGTAGTATAGTCACAAATCATAGTTGTCTGCTTGAGAAGTTTGCTATTATTTACTACGCCAGTACTGATAAATTGCTTTGTGCCATTTAGAAAACGAATCGAAGGCATAGATAATACACAATGGATGTTTAGAAATTAACTGGGAAATCAAGAAATTCTAATAATGATGACTATAAAGTCAGGGCAACGCGCTTGCTTTTTAAAGTTAGGTAGGTACATGAAATAAAGGGGGATAGAATCCTATCTCCAGTCACCAAACTGTCTCACTTCTTACTGGGTAACAGCGGGTATCATGGAAGGGCCTCTAATTACTTAGGGTAGGTGCGGCTGGCCCTAAGGACGAAAACCTATCGGTAAAGTCACAAAGATCTTTCAATCAAGCCATGAAAAAACACGTGATTTGAAACTGAAAAGAACACATATATTAAAATCAGTGTCGGTTTTTTTAAAGACAGCGATTCTGGTCTAGGTGAGTTTGTATATATGGTATATTTTTCAGTAATACACTGTAAGTATTTTATTTATATTAGCACCTTCAGTGGACTTAAGGAGGAACAATTCAAGGGTAATGACTAATCATTCTTTGTTTTTGCACATAAGGCATTGTAACTTGATACATATTAGAATGTACCTACGTCTAAAAGGTCGTCGCTCTTTGCGAAATTCTACTGAAGTTGCCTAAAAGTAACGGAATTATGGATAGCTGCATTCAGTTGCATTATTATGATTGTCAGTATAACACGCATCATATTCAACCTCTAACGCTATTATGGTGACTAAATAAGTAACTAAATCGTAGACTAAATTTCAAAATAAGTACCGCTTTTATTTTATAGGCTAGTTAATACTTGAACGGGCCTGAGAAATCTCCATCGGCAATCTCGGCGTATAAGAGTCCCCACCGCCAGCATAAATTACGATTTTGACAGAAAGAACGGGGTGTGGTGTTCCGTTGTCGTTATCGTTCCTTTTATAAAACTAGTTTATCGGCTCAAGGCTTCCTATAAAGCATAAAACATTTAGTTCATAAAGATGATATATGGGAAGTATTATAAGCATGTACATATTTCAAAAAAGTAGTAGTGTTTTCCTTAACAATAAATGGTATTAAAATGGGCAGGATCTACCGGTATAGAATGTCAACAGTATATTTAAGCCATTGTTAACTATAACTTACACAAACAACGATCGTTAATACAAAATTGTGCATTGAATGCTTATGCATCGCGTAGACCTGGACTTTACTTAGTTGTTTCGATATCCTACCGCACTTGTGTTAGGTTAGGTTAACCAGTGCAATTATGATGTTAGTTTACACATAGTTGGTACGGATATCGTAGTCATAGTTATACTGTTTCGTTTGAGGTTTGGTAAACAATGAGAATCCACTGCTTGGGCAGTATCAAAGTCTTCACCGAAATCTTCTCTTTTCGCGATCCATTTTAAACGTGACAACCGATTACGCATGATTATTATACATTTTAAGGTCTTACTCATATTAGTCGGGTACAATGATAAGTAACGTTTGGAATAACAGCCCAGTCAGCCAATGTGTTCCGCCTGACTCACCGCTTTCGTTATTTGCACCTAGTTATTGGCACTCGTGGTCCCACTCTAGTGGTTTACGTTTCCCTAACCATGTTGCGTGCTTTGCTTGGTTTACTCGGCTATTAGTTATTACTAATGGTGTACATTTATTTCGTGATGTTTATTTACCTCCTAAGGCCCACCATATAAATAATATCCTATTCGAATTTGTTATTTATAGTGTAGGAAAAAGAGTAGAATCTCTTTTGTGTCAAAATCGAAGGAAACCATTGAAATTTATCTTTCCCAATTGTATAAAGTTCAAATTTCATTATAAGTACAGTCAGCGTCAGAGATATGTGACCCCCCCTGCATACAACCAATCTATGTAGGGGGGGTCACATATCTCTGACGCTGACTGTACTACAGGTAGGCCCGTGGGCCTTACGAGGGTAAGAAAGCTATAATCTATATGTATAAGTCGTATAACCAATGTAGGTATGTACGTACTGGTTAAGCATAGTTATCATTTCGTATTTGCTTTGTTTATTGCATACTGTGCACACATCGCTGTGGTGTGAATAAGATTATTATGCATCAACAAAGAACGTGATGTATTTAATATAGGTATGCGGCGGAAGGAATGTAGAAAATGTACATTAATGCTCGGAAACGCCCCAGGAAATTTGGACGATCAAAGTCGTTCCGTGATTTTTTCTACTGATTGTTTAGTTCAAAGACTTTACTATAAATTTTAAAATGGTAAAGTAAAACCGAGGTGATATAAATTAATTTTTACTCTCGATCTTGTAGGGAGCCCGGTATATACATATATGTGTGCACTACATCTTTAAGCTAATGTATTTTACCCACATAAATCCATCACGAATGAGTAAGATGCGTAAACAGGCTCATCCAGTATTTTTTTATGCAACATTTTGTAGTAAATATCAAACTGAGGATCGTTACCGTCGTTATTAACTTGATGCAATGAGTCATCCGAGCCGGCTCGGAGCCGGCTAGACCGACTTACAACCTTTACTATCTATAAACTGATCGATCGTAAACCTTTTTACATCGGTATAAGGTCTTTAATTCGTGTATTGCTGTTAATGATAGATAAGACCTATAAGTATTTTAAGTATAGGTACGTATCATTGATCTCATTCGAGAGTCAAGATCTTTCTGAACACGTGGCCCGCTGAGCAACTTCTGCTGCTGACTGTACATTTTTACCTCGCATTACTCGCATAGCACTTTACTAGTGTTTCTTTTTGCAAACCTGCCAGCCTGCGGCTACCAAGCACCTCTGATTTTAATATATTGCTTGTAAATGCCTATGGGTAGGTATTGAAAAAAAAACGTGCCATTGTAATGGAATGGACTCCGATATTTATTTCGATGTCGTTTCGGTAGCTTACTGCTATGTGCGACGCACCGTTAAGCACATTGACCCAAATCAGTTTCTTGAAACCATCATTATACCTAATAAAGCCGTTTATTAATGTGCCTCATTAATAAATATCTGATGTACCTAGTCATTACGTGTTTCTTTCCGTAACAATATAACGTAAATAAATGCAAAAAGGCGGTAACTTTCGTATTTCTAATGCACTGTAACAAATTTGTTTCCTCAATAAAATTACATGATCTACTTATGATTCCAAATAATATTTATTTATGTATACAATCTTAGGTACATAAATCACATCTTCCTTGTCCCGGCGCGCGGCGTTATGCCACGACTCTATGGAGCCTAGAGTTCGCGCGGCAAACTACTCCCAAGTTTTTTTGCGTCGTTTTTATTCTATTTTTTATGAAGGCGCATGCCGTCAGACTACTAAAACATATTTGGATTAATGTGCCCTCCTAACATGTAGTTGCAATTGCATAACTCTTTGCTCTTCTTTTTGTCAAATTTATCTTTTAGAAATAGGCTGAATAACAGGGTAATGTGCTAACAAATCGTATTAATGTGTAATGTGTTCTTGTTACAGTTACAAAGTAAACGCGAGCTGTTTTTCAAGTCGGACACGGTGAGCGGTGCGACGGGCCCGCCGAGCTCGGCGCCGCCGGCCCCGCCGCTCGCGCCCTCCGCGCTTAAGGACTCACTGGCCAAGCGGTCGGCCACGTTGCCCGACAACCACGAGAACCACCACGAGGCAAACGGCGCGCCGCCGTCCGCCAAACTGAGCAACAGCGTGTCAATAGACTCCGCTAAATCAAATGTGCCTCCATCAGCACCACCTCCTGTACCCGCCACGGCGCCGCCGACCGGCACTGCACCGCTCAGGAGTACAGAAAACTTAATCAAGGTAAATAGTGGCTATTCAAGAAATTAATAGTTGAACGCTCAACTACGCCGCACGACGACCACGTCAAACACTACGCCTACCAGACTGACATGTCCGATCCTTGTTATACACGACTTATCTTTATTTGTTACGTGGTGGGAAAGGGTAGGTACACCTTTGCGGCGTCGATCGGCCTTTCGCAGCTCAGGTGTACCTACTAAATATTTCATGCCGGCTCCACATGCTTGGCAAACCACGTAGTTTGTCACAAAAACAACGGTGTTGTTTGCCAAGCATGTGGAGCCGGCATCAAACATGAGCATGACAGATTATACCAGTCAAGTTTGGTTAGCACTTCCCTTACTTGTTCGTTAGCGTTACTACCAAAATTACTAGATTTACTGTCTTAGTAAAAAATGATTCATTCATTAATATGGTGCAAGATTGTTACATTCTTGAAATCTACCTTATTGTCTATGTCTAGCAGTCACTGAATGAACCCCGAACTGACCGCATTATAACTGTAGAAACTTCTCTAATGGTATCATTACTGTCAATTTAAATGAGGTTGTATACAGTTGAGGAAAGTGAAGGTTTGTTACTTTTGGAAGGCTAAAAGTGATGAGCAGGCAGCGGAACTTTGGTGCCGATGACATCATTATGACGCAAAACAATAGGGATATAGGATGTCCTTATAAATTATACACAACATAACTATTAACTTTTATCACGCTTTGACAGATGCAACAGTTGTCACTAGCTCGCCGAGTTAATAGCAATGTCAAACTTGATATACAACCTGACTCAAATAAACAAAGGAAAGATTCGACTTGCGTGATTCGATGTATATATGTTTTTCTATGTTACTAGGTTTAGCTGTTATATTTTGCTGACAGCAAGAGCAAAACATTTTTTATCTTTAACAACTAAGAAAGGAAATGTCTGCAAAAACGGTTGCATCGACTCCATGGCGACTGCGGTCAAGCGATATTGATAATGAGTTAATTATAAATGTTGTACCTTATCAATTCACATTGCTAAAATTCACGAACAAAAAATCATATAACGATGTAAAATATTGTTTTCGATAATTTTCTGATGACAATGACAAAGACAGTTAAGTGATTATGTTTTTATTTGTCAATAAAGCATCCGTGAACTAAAGAGGCCAATAAGTTGTTAGTGATTAATGATTATCTATCATCTAGATAAAAACACTCTGTGTACAGCCGCTACGTCATGCGTCTGTCATCGGCACCAAAGTTCCGCTGCCTGGTGATGAGCTGATGTTTTATTCGACTGTACGATACGGTACCTTTATTGGCGTGACTACCATTATAAACTATTTTAATATCTTCTGCATACTTATGCATTATTGAAGTTTGTAATGTTCGATTACGTAATGCTATATCGTACTGCAGTAATTAGTATTATATTATAATTTTGTGTGTTTATTTTTCTCCAGAAAACTGACCACCCTCCGGTCGCGCCAAAACCAGACCTACCTAAATTAGAAAAGCCCAAAACCAAAGAATTAGATGGATATGTTGGATTTGCAAACCTTCCAAATCAGGTATACAGAAAAGCTGTCAAAAAAGGATTTGAGTTCACATTGATGGTAGTAGGTAAGATATTTTTTTAATAAAATTTTATGTTATCTAGAATTTAACTGAAAATATAGAGTTTAAAAATACCTACATATACATTTAGGTAGGTATTTATTAGAGTATACGTAAAAGTAGGTGAGTGTTTCCAGTCCATTGGAAAATCGATTGATAGCAATCGGACATGATGTCCATGTTCCGTAACAAATAATAAATGTCGGTAATAAATCCACGTCTACAAACCCTTCGAGCGTTTAGTCATTAAATTGATATTAAATAATCCGGTCTATTTAAACCTACAATAAAAATAGACGAATATTTATCGAAAAAGTCATTTACTGAAAATTATTTCAAAATTAAAATAATCCTGCCTTTGACATTCGTCATTAGCTCATATGAGGGCGTTGTAGGACTGCAATGACCATATGTCGAAACAGTCATAATAGGCTCCTGATTAAGTTGTTTAACTATTGGTTTTTAATCCAGTTTTCATCCTAACACTTTGTTCTGAAGACAATGTAATATCATTCCAGGTGAGACGGGGCTCGGGAAGTCGACACTGATCAACTCGCTGTTCTTAACCGACGTGTACGACAAGGACAAACACCCAGGGCCGTCGCTGCGTGTGAAGAAGACCGTCGGCGTAGAGCAAAGCGTCGTCATTCTCAAGGAGAACGGAGTCAATCTTACGCTCACTATCGTGGACACGCCGGGTTTCGGAGACGCCGTCGATAACAGCAATTGGTAAGTTTTCTATTATTTTTTTTCAACATATGCTCTTACGTATATTTGTGTTCCTATAAAACATCCATACACTTGGACACATTCCATCTTAATCTTACCTTAGTTTTCTTGATCATTTGACAACGGGTTAAGTAACCTTTTTACATGATGGCCGAGTAAAAATATTGTAAAAATCAGGAGTCGTATAGGTATTCAAAGAAACTAAAATTTCGCACGACCAGGTTTTGTTTTGGTCCAACAAGGTTTACAATTTAAACTGAGAGTAGCAAAGTTTCTTTACTTCTGAACTGATGTCATGTGGTTTGTGAAAATATACCAAAGTTTAGCTCACTATACTATTAGCTATTCAGACAACTTATAAAAATGTAATATACAAACCGAATATGAAAATTACGAATAAACGGTACAGGCAACTATTGCGTACACTAAAGCATATTTAACTACATGCGATTATTGCACAGTGCACACATACATTAATTAAAGAAACCGCTCGGTTTTCCACAAACATCCATTCCAGTTACCTAAAACACGTTCACGATTCTTTCTAGCTGGCAACCGATTATCGAGTTCGTAGAATCGAAATACGAGGAATTCCTAAACGCGGAGTCCCGCGTGACGCGAAAGGCTGCGCCGGCAGACACTCGCGTGCACTGCTGCCTATATTTCATCGCTCCCAGCGGCCATGGACTGAAGCCCCTAGATGTGGAGTTTATGCAGAGGCTGGGGGACAAGGTTAACATCATACCAGTCATCGCGAAAGCTGACACTATGACGCCTGAGGAATGCAAGGACTTTAAAGAGCAGGTAATGTTTCTGCAACAATGGCGGCAGCAATGCTGTTTCTACTTCATCATATAAAGCTTAGTCTTGGTTTCAAGGACATAGGGAGTCGATTTAAAGTAAACTTTTGAAAAATGTCACCTTCATAACAAATACATGGACCCCAGCATTAAGACACATGATTACTGCAAATACTGACCCATTTTTAAACTGGTTAAACCTTTTTATATTTTATGAATCTAAGTTTTAGCTCATCCAAATCTGATAGGGCACATACTTTACCTAACAGTGCCCAACGGCATTGGTTTAAAACCCCTCGAACTGAAAATTAGACGATCTGCACCAGTAAGCTCGCAATTTATTTATAATGAAACTTTACAGCAAAATGGAAATAACTTCGCTTTGCTAGTGTCGTCTGTGACTAAATATATCTCCGCCCAACACGTTTAATTTAGATCCTATTTTGAGCATTACGGCCTGCATTCAATGAAAGCCAAATTGATCTGTAGTTCGGTCAACTTTAATTACATGTTATTATATTGTTACTTTAATTACGTTTAGTGAATGCAAATATAGTTAAATAATTTATTAGTAGTTAAATAATCTTAAATCAACAGTAGCTTCAGCTAATTTTCAATTACGGCTATAATTTTGGGAAAGGACTCCAATAATATAAAATAAAGTCTTCCCGCTGTCTGTATGTTTAGATCTAATATAATACGAAACGAATTTTATTTATAGGTTGATTCAAAGAGGAGATTTATATGTTTATGTAGGTAATATACGTGTCGCTAGTAATTAATGAATCTATCATTAAACTTACAGCTACCAGCTTCGAACTGTCCGCGTTAACTCACCGAAATTATTTACATAGGCCCTAATCGTGACCCTTGGCAGGCGGGTTGGTACGCAGTCGCAGTATGTTGTACTACCCTAAAGGTCGCTGCTGCTAGTGTTCCGGTGTTCATGGTTATTAGTAATATCTTAATTCAAACAAGATCTCATAAATTCCAGATAATGAAGGAAGTAGCGACGCACAAGATCAAGATCTACGAGTTTCCGGACAGCGCGGGCGAGGAGGGCGAGGGCGCGGAGGCCAGCAAGGCGCTGCGCGCGCGCGTGCCGTTCGCCGTGGTGGGCGCCAACACCGTCATCGAGCAGGACGGCCGGCGCGTGCGCGGCCGCAAGTACCCCTGGGGCGTGGCCGAAGGTGACCTTTTTTTTGTTGTCGGAGTGGGCAGCTCTACGCATCGTCCCCCTGACCGCGGGAAGACCATATTGGGGGGTATGTGGGGCTCGCTGCTCTTGTCCTCTGAGTAGGGGAGATTGTGGCCGAAGGTGACCTGCGCTTCACTACTTACAGCGGCGTAAACAGGAATGACAGATACGAAAGATAAACTGACTGAGGCCTTCCAGTGCCTGGAATGGAATTAGCGATGTCCGCATTTGCTGCAGAAAACAATATCATGATTTTGTCCAAGCGGGACAGAAATATAATATGCACGTGCGATGGATATCGAAAATGGCATGTCAATATCCGAAATTAGTGTTCTAATTCTTCGTGCTTAAGGTTCTAACTTTAGTGTTTCTAGTCAAAAAATATCAGTCAAAATATTGCTGATAGTTATAGGATTAAGATAGTTTTTGATTGCTCGGATTTAACCTATTTAGATTTACTAGGATTCAAACTTATGGTTGTATTCCATGTGTCCAATTTCAATATCGAATGTTTAAACAAATTATTTGGAAGGATTCCACGTGTCCAATATTATATTGTTTCACGGTCGTGTTTACAGTTGAGAATCTGGAGCATTGCGATTTCCTGGCCCTGCGCAACATGGTGATCCGGACGCACCTGCAGGACCTCAAGGACGTGACCAGCTCCGTGCACTACGAGAACTATCGCTGCCGCAAGCTCGCCGGCTTGTCGCACGACGGCAAGCCCCACAGGATCAACTCTAATAAGTACGTAACGCTGTTGTCTCTGCTACTCATATTCTATTCTACAACCTCCTTGGATATTTAATTAGACCTTTACAGTCACTGAAGTGTGTTAAGTACAAGTTAAAAAACAAGTAACATTACAGTATTTAGACATATTTTTACCTTATAACATAACATCAAATAACATGAACTGTAGTCACCGTAAAAGCTCTTTTCTATAACAATACTAATAATGATTGTAGGCATGGTTTAGACCTAACATACCAACCTATATAGACTGGGTTGGTTTATTCCTATTTTACGTAATTTTTTTAACTTCAATATGTTGGACTGATACTGCAGTCACCGCTTATAAGGTGACCAGACTTCTTTCACTTATAAAAAAATGTGATGTTTTCAGAGACAAGGCCCCGCTTAGTCGATTGTCTGCATATTTATGTTATCAGTAGCGATAGACAACTGACAAAGCGGTGTCTTTTAGCTGAGAATAAACACAAGAAGTTCTTCATAACAATATTTTAACTCCAATTGCGATTATCTTGAGTTGTTCATTGCTGCATGTCTGGTCACCTTCGACTGTTCGCTCTATCGCTGTCCTTGCAGTTGTGTGCTATACATTTTATTCCATTCATACTATACATAGTGTACCGATAGTTGCATATAACATTCTTTTATTACCTGAATGTTTTGTGCTTGGGCATGCAGAAATGATACATCATTGTCAACGTGTTATCATGGATGTTTAACAAATATTTTGAACGGATGATTTTCTTCATGATATTACTATTGCTTTCTTAGAGCCCAATGCGTAGGTATAATGATCAGAAGTCTGTAATATTTGTAAATATCCATGAGCGTAATCATTTTCATTTGTCATAATAATAACAGTTACGCATCATCAGTGGCATTAATAACATGTTGTGTGTTGTGTTAAAATATCGTTCCTTTATTCGTCACGGCTTTTACTTGTGTCACTCGCACGATGAGATTATCACGGTAAACTGAATTTAGAGATATGCAAAGTCGATCAATAATTCACGACGTTGTAGTGACAATTTTACTATATACAATTTACAATGTATTATAATTGATATTGGTAGCCCAATTCAATACTGCAATAAAATATAACATACGTAACATTGACCAGTTTATGGGTCATGCAATAAATAGAAGCTTCTAGAGAAAGCCAACCGGTTTCACCGAAACGGAAAGTTAATTTGCAAAAGTTATATAACCGGTTGTAACTAATCAAATAAGTCGCTGATTTATTTATTAGTGTTGTATTTTCCTTCGGTGTTTATGATATTAATACAACTCAGAATTTCTATTCTTTTTTTTTTTTTTGGAATTTTAAAATGATAAATAATAAAAAGATTCTTCTTTTTATTATTTATCATTTTAAAATTCCCTTTTGATTTCCTATTTGTGTTACGTAAAAGTAAATGAAATATACAAGCTACCTTGTGTTTTTTTAGACTCTGCATGTCTATTGTCATTACCTGTTTGTAGACTAATTTGCTCTGTTTAATACTCACATTCAGCATAGAAACTTATGCACTTAAAAATTATTGTGAATTTGTTTTCAAAATCGCATATTACACCAGAGTAAAACTCAGAAGTCCGGAAAATTTGACACACATAATGAAAAAAGTCTTATTTAATATCAATGTACATAAAATAATAATCGGTATATGTAAATTTTTTACACTATAAACAATAAAATTTCAAACCATAAAGCACTTGGAATCGTTTATAATCTATGGGTTAATAACCTTATTGTCTTAAGAAATGTACAGTCAGCGTCATATAGTTGGTAGCATCCAAAGTACTCATAAAGTTCGGTACACCATAGAATTTGTATGGTGTACCGAACTATTTGACTACTTTGGATGCTACCAACTATATGACGCTGACTGTACATTGTTTAAAGTTCTTTTGTAGGCCTTGTTACACTACGTAAGTATGTAATGTATGAGTAGGTCACACAGAACTACTTATTACGACACACTCAAAAATTGCAGCCCATATATACTGCCTGCACAATATGACATGGCTACGAGTTTTATCGCATCTTAACTCACGTTAGTTAATGCCACTGTGTGCGTGTGTGCGAGCACAGCCACGTGTCTAACCTTGGTTGTGTTGGTGTTCAGTTTGTGCCCACAAGGACTGATGAACAGTTTCATGACCGTGTGGTAAGTTCCGTCGCACACTACCGTGTGTTTTAACAATCACTCATAATCTGCCTTGATTAATGTTTTGACAGCGTAAATGTTTTAGCATGTTGTTTTCTAGAAAATCCTAGCATGCTAAACATCTGGTCTCGCTTGCCTTTACCAATGCTAGGTGACATCAGCAGTTCTGTATGTAAAGTAAAAGCATAGCGTACTGAGATAATAGCTGATACGAGCAATAGTCTACAAGGAAAATTACCCTCCATATTGAATACTATATTTCAGTGCTTATTGCATTCAAGATACGTATCTAAAATACGTGTATTTTTAATATTATTTTGGATAGCTAAGAAACCTCCAGAAAAATATATTACTCATTAATCTTTCTATTATGTTGCTTAGTTGCATTTATATGTAATGATATGTTTATAAAGCCGCGTATTTTTAAATTTCTTGTATACTTATCTATATCATCAATCTCAAATAAAATCAACGTTGTCAAAATGTTCCTTCGATGGCAGTGACGCTTTCACAATTCTTTGAGGTTAAGGTCTAAAATCTTTCATTAGCTTTGTATGGTTGTTCCTTTACGGAACACATTAGGGACCACAAACTACCTGGGTGGCGATGAGGTTCACTAGCAAAGTGTTCAGTGTGTGTTAATTTAGACTTTTTTTTTAGTAGCTTGAAATATTATTGCTTTATATTTTTGGTGTCGCTTTTATATGTTTTTGCATGTACTTAATATATATTATATTTATTTATATTTGTATCATAGTAGATGTTGTTCCTAATCATAATTAACAAAAAAACGTTTTGAATGACGTTATCTTTTTATACTTATTAGTTTATTTTTTCTTTTATTCAGGAATCCTTTGGCTCAAATGGAAGAAGAAAAACGGGAACATGATCTTAAGATGAAGAAAATGGAGAGTGAAATGGAACAGGTCAGTAAAAATACTTCTAATGTTCTATTAATTCAATGAATTTTAATCTTTTGTGTCCTCAAAACATCGAATTAAAGCAATATAATCTACACATACCGAATAAAAGATGGATATGGAATTCAAGGAAGGTAGCAAAAGGAACGTGCCAGTTAAAGCAAGACAATTTTCGTTCTTCCCATTTCACATAACGTTTTTCATCACATATGTGAAGAAAGATAAAGGTTTTAACGAACGAAATTCAAAATACGTATAATGTGGATTTGTACGTTTGTACTTTTTTATCCAGTGACGTGTTATATTAATATACTTATAACTTTTAGTGCAACAGAGTTTTCCCTAGACTTCCTTATAAAACATGTTACTCATTGCAATCCACGCAATAGTAATGCAAGTAATAACCCGTTAATAGCAGTTTCATTCAAAGGAGGATGGTCAAATTGGCCTATTGACCCATAAGGACAAGCGATATGTCACTGGATAGCTTATTCAAAGTCCTAAAACTTTTACTATGGCAAGTAATCCCAAATCTTTGTGTGAAAAAAGTTATCACTGCATAAAAAAGTTTAATGACTTGAAACGACGTTACTGTGTACCTTTTTTGATACTAAGTTCCTATATCGCTTTAGACTGAAGGTTTCCTTACTGTAGATGATTTTGTGTCTTGTTTTTTTTTGTTTTTTTTAGAGGTCGTATCCAATCGCGTCATGTAAGAGCGAGAACTTATTTGTGTTATATTTTGATAAATAATAATGCCATTGGCATACGTGCAATAGCACAATATTACTGCACCTGTTTGACAGGGCGTCGCACTGTTGGAAGTTGTGCACATATAGTATCCATAGTTTGGTACCTTGGTTCAGGAAGACACGAACTATTTATTCCTCCAGCTGGGCACTTAACACAGCTCATAATTGATGAACCCTATGCTTAAAGAATAGTACTCATTGTTTTATGGTATATCAATCGATATTTAGTTGCTTTTTTTTTTGTGTATTTATGTAAAAATCGTTGTATAGAACTTAAACACTGTATATGTCAGTTAAAAAAATCTTGTTGAGTGGATGTTTTTATTTTGCCATAACTTGTTTCACACAGAGAAGGTTTCCTGCCATACAAAAAGTTTTAGAGTATGAAAAAACCTTTCAAATGACATATGGCTTGTCATTATTGGTTTTTAGGCCAGAGTCCATATGAATCTGGGCATCCTCTTTTATAGTAATTTAGTCCGGCTTAGACGACCGGTTTGGCCTAGTGGGTAGTAATCCTGCCTATGAAACCGATGGTCTTGGGTTCAAATCCCAGTAAAGAGCTTTATTTGTGATGAGCAAAGTTATTTGTTTCTGAATCATGGATGTTTCATATATTGATTTAAGTATTTGTATATTATGTATATCGTTGGCTGAGTACCAATAACACAAGCCTTCTTGAGCTTACCGTCCATTTGTGTAAGAATGTCCTGTAATATTTTTTATTATTTATTTATTTAGTACAATTGTTGCGTGCGCAGGTGTTCGAGATGAAGGTGCGCGAGAAGCGAGCCAAGCTGAAGGAGTCGGAGGCGGAGCTGGCGCGGCGCCACGAGGCCACGCGGCGCGCGCTCGAGGCGCAGGCGCGCGAGCTGGACGAGCGTCAGCGCGCGCTGCAGGTGCGTTGTCCACTTGTGTACTCATAGAACTGTAGACATTTTACAAACCCTCAAAGAATAAGCGAAAAGCGAACAATAATCGATGGCATGGTTCTTAAGAATTAGTACATTGCATCAGAGGCCGGGCCAAGTGGGTAAGGCCGGATAGTGATACGAGGCCGGGAATCCGTTTTCACGACGAGGCATGTATAATGCTTTTCTCAAATATACAATGGAATAAAAGAAATGCTTCAAAAAATTTAATTTGCAAAATCACAACTGACGATGAAATCGAAATGTATTAAAAATTAACATCAGCTGTTTGCTATGACACCATCTTTGCCTCTGTATGGATATACGTCGAAAAAAAAGTTACTTTGCAGGCCTTCAGTTGCCGCGCCCAAAAAACCATACTTCTGAGTTTATTGGGGTGGGAGTTTAAAGACAATATTTCATGCATGTTTGAGAAAAGATCTTGGTATCTTATAGTTACAGACTACAAAATGTATGGCGTCACAAACAATAGTTCAACGAACTGAAATGTGTGCTGTTCGTTTGAAAGAGAAACGTATTCGGTGTGTGCGCTTTATTTTAGCAAAAGTGTCTTACGATACGTCTAAGTCCGACCGGAATTCGTGTGTGCCGTCGTCGTTCGTCAATATAAGGTGGCTCAAAGGATGGGCTCCTAATATCTCCTATTTCAAATGTAGCTAACCCGACTTTATCGGTTATCGTTATAATGTATTGTGTACGGCGTTGCGTATCTATATCTATGCAACTTGACTAAAGTAGGTAGGTATAAAGCCACACGCGATATGTATAGGTCACTCATTCTTACAATTTATAACGAAGTAGCGTCTGTTTTTAAATTTTTGCGTTGTGTTAGAAGAGCATTCCGTGATAACATCCATTTTTAGTCGTTTACGTAACGCTATGCGCAACGACATGAGCTACCATAATAAAACATATTAGCTGCTAAGAAACACCAATCTTAAAGCAGAGTTGTAATAATACAATGCTAGTAATTAGCTAAATTTACTTCTCGGTGGTATTAAACACGTGGTGTCGCTTACTGCTTCTAGATTCCGCTGAATGGTCCTAGTCAAGTTGATGTGAAAGTTTGTGAAGTTAATGTTATGAATTATAATTTCAGGCTGAGCGCGCCGCATGGGAACGCGACACGGGTCTTTCACTTGACGACTTGCGCCGACGCTCGCTTGAGGCCAACAGCAAAGAGTAAGTAAATTTGGAAAATCCGGTATTTATATAGTCCAGTACACCCAGTAATATGTCGTTATTAATGACGTCTACTCTAAATATAAGTCATAATTTTAGTTTGTAAAAAGTATTTTGGTTTTAATTTAATTTTAACTAATATTTTATTATACCTATTCCAGGACGGTTGATGGCAAAGACAAGAAGGACAAGAAAAAGAAAGGTTTGTTCTAAGTCTGCGCTGTCGTGTCTCACCCACCGTATGTCGCGTCACTAACGCGCCGACACTAACCCGACGAGTGCAGTGCGACAACAGGTCGACTTTCACACTCTGCCGCGCTAAAGCCCCAGTATTCACTACCCTAGCCGTGGCGTTCAGTTCATTCGACAAATTGAGCGTACACGATTGAGTCTTTAAAAAAGTGACGATTGATACAATTAGCAACATGTTCAGTTGCAAAAAAAAAAATTAAGACGCGCGGAGTGGACTAGCATATTTTAGAAGTAGTTTTGACAGCTGTAACAGACGACACCGCATATTTTGCGATTACCTGTTACATTGCCAAGCTATAAAGCTTGACAATGACACAAAGCACAAAATTATTCGCATGTCAAAGGCATATTTCCGATATATTTCTCCACTTTGCATGTTTTTCTATTTTTATGTCTATACAAATACGGCCTACGGGCTAGCGTGTGAACTCTGGGTTATAAGGATGTCTAAATAAGTGTTAAAATTGTTCTTTTGCGCACCATGTTTTATAAAACAAGGTACACAATTGAATGACTTCTTTTAAAAGCGCAAGTTGTGTTAGCAAGGCAGCGTTTTGTTCTCTCATTGTGGTCGTCACGTAACATACCAAACGGTCTAGCCTTAGATCTCATTACTTGGGTTTCTTTGAAAATTTCGATCTTACTAGATATCGATTGTACCTAAATTACCCCGTGTTTTACGGAAACTTAGTTTTTTAGGCTGTCGAAATTTAAAAGAAACGTGAGTTTCGAATAACCTGTATGTATAAATTGTCATTTGTAACAATTCTGGGATATTGTGCCATTTTCAGCGTTGTGACGGGTGTTGCTAATAACTATGCTAGACTTCAGCAAAGTGCACGTTTATTGTGATTGTTTATGAATTCGTGGTTTATAATGCTTGAACGAGTAAGTCTTCGCATTATTTCTTAACATTTCATATTTTTACTTAACATATATATTTGTGATTTAATCTTTACAAGTCTCTTATTTAACGTCTGATGTATTCGTTGTAAATATCAGTAAATAGACATAATTTCATGTTTAGTTTGAATATTTCTATTTATCGAAATTATTAATACGTATATTGGCATATTTATATTTCAGATTGGTCTTTTAAGAGTGTCACTTCCGGAATAGCTATTTAATATTGGTGACAATCCCAATACGAGACACCATGTATTTACGTGTAAGAACTAGCTCTACGATTGTAGCATAATTGAACAACGATTTATTAAAGACTATCCTCTGGATGTAACCATAATGTAACTGTTCTAACCGGTACAGGTTTCTATACGAGATTACGTTTTGTATGTATTTTATAAGTTTTTTTCCATGACAAGCATTTATATGATAAGTGAGGCCTAATTTTGTACGACTTGTGTTTCAAAGGAATTTTGTAGTAAGGATTTTACAATGTGGCTTGATATTTTGGAATCGTTTTTTAAATTACTGTCATTGACGAAGAGTAAGCACAAAACAGTACTTCGACACTTTATGATTCGACATTAACGTCCATGAAGATGCCAAATAGCTTGTAATGGTCCGCGCGGGACCTCAATCTTTACAATATTGTATTTTATCAAGTATTCTACGAGAGCTGTTATCATAATAATTAAATACAAATAAAAACATCGACTTTCCTTTTCAGCTCAAAAACTGTTTGACATTGAACTCTAGGCACTAGTCTTTACTGATAAATATAGCATAATAAACTTTACAAATGCTAGCTGTGAAGAGTTTTATTTTCTGTTATATTTGTAAGTAGAGATGATACGTACTGTAGACGTACGGAAAATAAATAAGGACATCATTCTAAATCTTAATGATAAATTAGATAAAAATAAATTTTTACTTCGTTTTCATTACAAATTCATATTAATACGATTTCGGCTTATTGGAGTGAGTAAGCGCATTCTCGCGCTCTCGGCTTAGTGATACGGACATGCTCATAGCTCAGTTGTGACATAGACTCAATAGATCTAGCTAGGTGTTAGCGTTTCAAATATTTGTAATGGAATGGAGTGAGGTTTGTTCACCATTAATATTATTATATTTGATTACCGCGGACGTAATACACTTTGTATTTTTAATCACCTCTCATATCGTTATAATATATAAGTTAATAAATATTTAGATAAGTCATACACCTCGTTCTTTTTGTTGATCTAATTCGATATACTTGTAGAGTTTCTATTTATTGTGATTATATTCTTTAATGTGTTGCATACTCGCATTTATTTATGTAAATATGTTTGTTTGTAGTCACGATTACACATGGGATATAAAGTATTCAAGTTATTCAATAGAACTGGTGACTGCAAGTAACTTTTTATGAAATGGCTCATTATTTGTGTGTTAGACAACTCGACCGATCTTTTGTAAACACACATTTTTAAGTGACAGGTTTTTATTTCGGGTAATGTTACTGTATTGTATTAATCAGATACGCTATAAACCTTATCGTAAGTATTACATTCGTCAAAAATGTGTTTACGAAATTTAGTCAGTTAAAACGCTTAAATAATGTTCCTGATGCATAATCGTTTATCCGCAATGCCATGGTTTAATTATATTTAATTCCTATAACGCAGTATTGACTTCCGCATTAAGTAAGGAGCTTAGTGGTAAGATTATGCTTAATTTTGTATTTTATGTAGGGTCGCGGCCCACTTTACCATACTGATCATTTGCTTAGTCATAGCGAGGATGTGATGTATGCGGGACGAAGTTCAGCCGGTGTAATATATTGTACCTTTGAATAAAATATAAATAAATACGTAATATATAGGCGTCAATGTTTTATTCAAACTCCTATATCCTAGCCTAGGCAACATCTGTCTGAAAAAGCATGGCTTTCTTTTATTTTATGGTGGATTATTTTTTATGCCACTTATATGCACGATAATGCACTGACGAGAACAATATGATCAGTGTCTAATTCGTGCACAAACCTAGTTCGAAACTGCTGTCTGACATTTCTTAGCTAGAGTGTACTAACCACGTACTATAAATCCATGGTTAAGAATATGACTTAGCACAATTAACCTTTTCAATGCCATGTAAAAACAAAAGCTACCGCTCAGACGCCACAGATGTCAAAACTGAAGTTTAACTTTATGCATGTGCCTACGTAGGTATATTTTATTGTGGGCTGCAACTTGATATTCAGTCTTTGGCCTTGGACAATCTCCATCAGATATATCGGAGCTGTGGAAGTGGTTACAAATATCTGAACATACACTTTATCGCCTTGTCAATGTGTACTTGAGGCGTTGTATAAACAGTTCGCCGTTAAAAGCCGCGGCCTCCACACTTCCGTGGGATGTATAATCTCATAACCGACGTGCATGGGTCTACACCCACCCTTCGATCCAGGGCATCCAGCTCGGTCTGAGTCCATCTTAGTATGCCAAAGGAGTATATAAGTAAGGGCATTACCCAAACGTTGAAGGCGCGAACCTTGTTGCCACCTTTAATTAAGTATTTTTGTCAGCCGATCGAAGACGCGCTCCTTCAAAGCCTGTCTAATAGCCACTTCCTCAATACCTTGTCATTATTTATTTTTAATTTTTATTTGCCATATTTATGTTATTATACCAATAAGGCACTGGTCCCACCACGAGCTAGTAAGCTATCAGCTATTTTAAGGGACAAAAGATAATTAATCCCGTGTAAATAAAAGAGAAATATACATCGCCGGGCGATGAGCTGTAAATGTATATATGTCTCTCTTTTATTTCCACGGGAGCGATTATCTTTTGTCCCTTGAAATAGCTGATAGCTCATAGCTTACTAGCTCGCGGTGGGACCACTGCCTTAAGCATAGGTTAGTATTTAATTGGACAGTTGTAGCTTCTATAAGTTCGTTTATTAGTTTTTTTTTTAATTTATCTTACACTGTAATAATTAAAACACAATCTTGTATTGTTGATGAACAAAAAACTGATCACTGTCACTGACTAATAAGAGTAATAAGAGATACTAACGTATGACTATGACTGTCTTTAGTGGATGTCTTACTGTAAAAAGTGTACCAAATGCCATTGGCCACATAATTCAATATCTAACATAGGTTATAAGACAAGTTAACGGATAACCAAACAATGTATTATTTATGCAACCAGCTTTCAAAGGCGCAAGTTAGTCTGTATAAAGCACTTAATACAGGGTAACTTGCCGCAGCTGACAGGTAGTAAAGTAAGCAGTATATTGCTTAGGTACATGTTGATGGAAGGAAGAAATAAAAATTCATTATATTCGTATGAATTTCTTTTTAATTAGTGATTTATTAGATCACGTACACAGTGTTATACATTCCTCGATCACATCAAAATACATTCCATAAATTCACGAACCTCAAAATATTCCGTTATGTAAACAACATGGCTACATCTAGTATATCATTAATATTTTGGCAGCACTATGGAAAATATACTTCTAATTACTTTAATGAAAATGCAACTTTAAATATATAACAATCACAACAGTTTCATGACAATAGGTTCAATCTTTATGATACACTTAGTAAAGTTACATCAAATTGATTTCAAAATATCTGACGACACATGAAAACTAAAATCTTTATTTTACAACATTACTTATCGGGGTTTTACTCCTTCAGGGTCACGATTTATACATTAGATGTAAGAGAATGCCGAAATATATCTATCATTAGATAGGTACTTTGCACCTTATAAATTATAGCATTTTGTTTTAGGCTAAACATTTATTAATCTAAGTACTACACTTTGGTTCATTTATGTTCCGACTTTGGTACTCCACCCAGGATTTCAAAAATGGGACAAATACCATTGAAGCTTTATTGATTTCTTTTGTAAGAAGTGAATTAGCAAGCTTATTGCATTAAGCATCTCGCTATCATTTAAGTAAATTACGACAGTAATAGTTTTAAAGGGAAATCCATCTCTTTACTGAACCACCATCCCAAACTATTCCAATTCTAAATATAACTACGTGGTAATTCAATAAGTTTGGTGTTCTTGTTTGTCCATTTATTTTAATAACTACATATTGAAAATTATATAGGACGTTGCACTAAATGTCAAGTATCACAAATTATCTCATGTATCATGTTATTCTATATGTCTATTAACTATATAACCACTAATCGAACGAATCAGTTATTTTACAAATGGACCTGTGAAATAGCTCCTTCGTGAAACGAGTGATTGAATTTTAATATTATTTGATGGAAGTCAATTTATTGTATCGAGTTGGAATACTTGAATTAGGTGACCATTAGCTAAATAAATTAGGATATGAGATAGTGCTAAAATTAAATAATCTTGCTAAATAGCGGTTTCTTTAGATGTTACACCAGAGCCTATCACCTCCTTCGTATGCATCTATACATCAATCCATTATGAATATTGGACATATAACTTGTGACCAATCCAGGTCTATAACACAATATTCATTAATAACAACTGAACGTAGGTTGTTTTCTTCTTGTGATGATAAATTGCGAGGGAATATGCACCAAATGACTGCATAAAGTACAAATTCTATCAGTCGAAAAAAATTATAACTACTTATACTTTCTTCCAGTACTTACACTGCTAACTTATATTACGTATGTTAGGTATTGTTATACCTACCTACATTATCGATGAATGTGCGCCATCTGCGGAAACTGCTTTTTTACATGTTTTATTTGACTTTAGCACTTTATATCCTTTAAACTACGAAATGGTACTTCTAAAGGTCCCCTTGATCGATCTCTAATGTATAATTCACATCAAATCAAAGCTAACGTGTGATGAACCTTTTCATATGATCTAGATTTGAATGCCTTGACACCGTTTAAATATGGAATCTATCGGCTGGATTTAATTCCTTTGACGCTTGTAGGACTGATGTGAAACTTATATGTCAGTTGACGCAAGTAGGACCTACTCTACGTACGAGGCACGCGTGTCGTGTGGTGGAGCTTTTGCGTGGGGTTCGTATTCCCTATTGTAAGTAGGTATAATTCTAATTGGTAAGATAGGTGCAATTAATTTGATTCATTATTTCCAATTACGGAAATCATTTAATGCAATAACGGAGTTCGAGTGTTGACTTTATTACGATACTTACGAATTACGTTACTTACGCAATATAGCTTGTATTTGTTTGTTTATTTTTTAAAGCGTTTGTAGGTGGGCTTCATTTCTAACAAATTGGGTTAGTACCTAAAATAAGGCTGCAGTTGTATTGGCTTGTAGTTTGAAAATAATTTGGAAAAAACACTATGTTTCAATAACCATAAAATGTACAAAATGTATTATTATATCTTATTGCTGCATTAGGTTATTAATAATAAGTCTATTTACTTATGACAAAACAAATATTGTAATTCTAATCAATAAGTTGGCGGACAGTAAAAGACGTCTCATCAATTGTCATAGGCCAAAGGTAACAAACGAGTATTTACGCGAATGCTATAGCATCCGTGTCCGCCGCGAACGTGTAAATATGTATTACAACAGAATAACAATAAAATACAACTTATGTAACAGTTCTACTATTGTTTTATAAGATTGCTCTGATGACTGGTCACTATACATGAGGTCACGCTTTATTTTTATCAGAACCAGACAAATAAATTTATTTTACATGTAATTATTCTTGTCGCTGTCGTAAATGGCACCATTTTAGTGAACATAGATCTTAGTTTTTTTATTTAGCAGTAAGTGATTCATCAATTCAGATATATTAATTGAAGGGTAGTTGCCAAAAAAAAAGTTTTCGGATTTCGCATCTACTCCTGCATTTTCATGGCGGTTAAAGTATTAACACTATTGAACTTTTCACGCTTATAAATAAATTGCGTTATTTTAATGCTATATATACCTATTTAACTGAAGATGTGGCGCCAACTATAACAGCGAGGAGAGTTGTATCCAATAATGTAAGTATGTAGTTTACAAGTACTTATGACCTTACTGACAAAAAATCTATCTTGAGAACGTAACTTACTGAGTTCGATAACGGCTAAAGGTCTGAAGTACCTACTACGTATGTTGTCTATGATAACGTCTCTAGCTGAATAACTAAGTGTAGGTACTATTCACCTATATCATAGTTCACAGTTCGCTGTGAACGCTTATATATAGGTACGTAATTACTGAACAGTCAAAGCGGCACGAGCGGGCACTGGCAAGATGCGATCAAGAAGGAGTTGCGTCGGCCCGTCTAGCACCTACTTATACCTACTAGAGGTGAAGTTGCAGACATTATAATGATGTATACGTATATTATATATTGAGAGATGTCACATTCATTGCACAGAAAAGCATAGTATCGTCACATTTGACGTCTAGACAAACTTTTTGACAAAAGTATCAAGAGTTTGAGTTTAATATCACGCTGACATCTATTAATCTCTTATGTCATAACGAAAACTATTTAATTCGACGCGGTTACATGTAAAGTAATAAAATGGTAAATTATGTGATACCAATACATCCGTTGATTGCAATATTTGCGCAGACGATAAAGCTAGAGGGCAACGCAACCACCAGATCCTCACATCAGGCAGTTCGTCCTCGCCTTATACTAATCTTTGAATCTAGATACGTGGCCACAAGTTCGATTCACAACTCTTCATTATAAAGCTTTGTCAAGCTCTTTACATTAACTCGAATATTGTTAGCGTATAACTAGCCTAATTTCTGAGTTAAGTATCTTAACAGGATTCTAGTAAGTACATAACGGTAAAATTATTTTTGAAGGCAATAAGATTTAAGAGTAGTCGTTTGTAGTATAACAATATAATAGGTACCTACTATATAATTACAAATTATAGAAAGCCGACATCATTCACGTAGAGTTAAAGAGTAAATGCTAAAAGTAGGTGTATGAAACATGCGAAGTGTTATATAGACCGTGGACAGGCGAGAGCACAGAGGCGAGAGCTCAGTCAGAAAGCATGTACACTACTCCCACCACAATAATTGACAGATGGCAACGCTCGAAACGTGATATGGCTAAACAATCACATCGATGCCTATCCTAAACTAAACGCTTCGAAACATAGGCCGATCGTGCACTATTAACAATGGCTCTTCAAAAATATATACACATTTATTGTAAGCATAGCCAGCACCTACTAGAGGAAGTACTTTAACATTCCTATTAAATCAATCGTCTCTGACGCTCTGGTACGAACTATTGTAATCTAGCCCCCAAAAACACCTAAATACTAAATAACGACCCCGTCGTTTTCTCTGTAACAATCGATAAATCTAAATAACTTGATATGTTGATTATTGCCGTAACAGTTGATTATAAATTAGCGACAATGCGGATATGGTCGGTGGCATCATGCCGGCGATATGTTAGCTTAGGCGCAGAACACACCGAGCGGTGTAAGTCAATCACGACTTGTTCACACGCCGTAAAGACGCGGAGACAAAAATACCAAAATAAGGAATCGCGTGTATCGTGTATTCTGTGCCTTAGCTTGCAGTGCGTGCCGTCACCTGCGCAGACCCGGTCTATATAACACTATGCGTTTCGGCGACGTGGTGCTTCTTTAGCAACCAGAGTCAAGTTCCCTTATCTTATTACTCAGCATCCCCCGTCGGAAAGATGAAGTACGACATTCAATACAATAATCACGTACACACATGCAACACACATCTATTTGATCCGCTTCACAATCATGCAAAAGTCGCCATCCGGACGACGGAGAATCGAAGACATCAACCGAACTAATATACCTATGTATGTACACGAACTCGTTGACAGAGAAACTTCTAAGTAATGCGTTAAACATCGAATGCGAATGACGCTGTGTCGTTCTGAAGTAGATGTAGATACTCATAGACGTGATGTTAGGAATAGTCATGATAGCGTCTGATGCCAAAATAAAGAGGGAAGCGAAACGTGCATAAACAAAATGTGCAACAGGACCACGGAAGGTGCAGAAAGGTGCCAGTAGGAAAGACATATGTGTAGCATAAAGACAAACAATCCGGGTTGTGAGCCAATAAATATATAGGAAAATAGACCATAGATTAAAATACAAGTAGATAAAAGGCATAAGAAAGGTTGGTAACATACTTAGATACGCTTAAGAAAGGGAAACGTAAATAAATAGGAAATACTTTGTACTTATTATTCTGTGTTATTGTATACGTACGTATTTTATTTAACTAGGTAGTGTAACATTATGAGTGTGTAGTTAACAAGTATTTATTGTACGATTTCACTCTTTTCTTACCGATCACAAATTAGTAATAAAGATAAAATTCGTAACGATTGTAACAACTGCATGTAATGTCGATATCTTTAATGTCTGATCCCTAGTCTACGAATACAGTTAGAAATTGCTGCAGAACACAATACTTAGTAGATTATTATTTTTGCACAGCCAAATGCGTCGCGATCACGCGCTCGCTACCTACTTGTTGCTATGTACTACCTAGTTTACCTAGAAGAGAGTAGACCTCAAGTTCGCGAGAGGGCGCGCTTGTGTGTCGCAAGTGATTAGCCAAAACTTACTTCAGTATATAAATTTAAATTTATCGTACTGTCCATCTTACATTAAGTATGGCTGCCAACGATCGAACAGTCGCGATGTCAGTCCGCATCGCATACTATTAAATTGTTGACAGCCTGCAGAGTCGGAGTGTAAAATCACATGCATACAGCGCTACAATGCTACATCGATAGTAGACGCTGATCCATGTGATCTGCCAGGATACAAACAATATTGCGGTTTAATCGCTTCGTATATATTTCGTTGTACGACTAATACTCAATTTAATTTAGGTACGGATGTCCAAAGATCCGGTAACAGCGTTTCATAAAATACAGAACTTCGTCTATCCTTTAAATTTCAAAGATATCTGAAAATACTATAATAGAGAATTAGAAATAGGATCTAGCGTAAAACTACTACGAATACGATCATCAAGAATGTAAAATTTTGAAGGAGATTTATCTAAGCGGTAAGACTCGTTAGTAAATTATGATCGTCATCGAAATCTATCCGCGCATCACCGGTCTATCTATCACGAGAGCGATGTAACCGCAAGAGAGCGATCCAGCCGACCGTAGGCGACGTTCGTTTTAGAGACGTAGTCTTTAAAACAAGAGGAAGCTGACCCTGGTCCGGCGCGCGTCGCCCTTGCCGCGCCGGCCCATGCCGTACTGTCACATGGCCGTGTCGCCCGAGCTGCCGCCCGGCTTGGCGTCGCCGCCGCCGCCGCCCGAGGGTCCTCGTCGCGCGCCGCGCCGCGCCCGCGCGTCGCCTCGCCCGCCGACAGCCCCGTGAAGTCCAGTTTGTACTGCACGTTACAGGCTTACAGTTAATACGTGTCAGGAGAGGCGTGCCACCTCACACTCGGACTCGCTATCATACACACCGGAGTCTAGAAATTTAGATACTGCAGCATAGGACGTCACATGCTGAAATAATTTACATACCGACCGGGCTCGAGGTCATATAGTTTATGTCAGTTTAGATTTTATTTTACTTTGCATTTACCGTTATGTTTGTTATCGACGAAAAATGTTTTTTAAAATGATTATAATCGACACTTAATGGTCTCGAGTTGGAAGTTACTTTTCACCATGCGATGTGGTTCACTATGAACACGGCACTTTATAATGAATTATAGCGAGTCCTAGTGAGAGTTCGGTGGGTAGTTCGCCTCCCCGATGGAGGCCCACCGAGATGATACCAAACATCATGCACGCGAAACGAATGTTTATGCAAAGCAAATTTTTTATCAGATTACAGTCGCTGTTTACTCTCAAAGCTTTCGATTTCACATCAAAATGATTATTGAACCGCGTACAATTAATGTATAGGAACACCATATACTCTAGCAGATGTAAAAATTCACTTTATAAACGAAAATGTTATAAATACCACACATACTATACTAGTTCAACATAGTATTATCATCGCAAACGTCACACACCAACAACATTAATATTAGCTATATAAGTTACACCACCAATCCAAACAATTCTACACTAATTCTCGAAAAAAGATAACGCTGGTTAGGGGTATTTTAGGATTTTACAAGGTTTAATTAGTATCAATAGAAGGCGTTGTGGATTATTCAATTGGTGTTACAGTCTCACACAGTGTACCTACTTTAACCATTCAATACACTATTTTCACTCTTAAATGTGGCTGTTTTGCGTAAGTTTGGTTTCCAATGCATAGGAACTCTCTCAGGCATACACAGGGAATACTGAAAAGGAAAATAAAATAACAGAAAAGAAACAAAATAAAACAATGTAAAAAAAACGTCCGTCAATAATGTAGGTAAGTCTAGTCATCGTAGGTGGTTATTAAATCGAAAAAGAGTACCGACACCACCAGATAGGTAAGAACTTGTATACAAGTATTCAGTTATTGATACCAACCACCATTCCTTTCTCAAAACCTAGCTTCTAGCTAGTTATACGTATCCACACCAAACTCTCTATGTGTACCTACGGCCACTTCGAATTTTTAGCAAATTCCAATAACGGCAAAGAAAACATCTCTAATGTATAAATGGGCATAATAACACAGACATGCTTCGGTACACTACGTCACAATAACACACAGATACATGGATACGGAATGTTGTATGAGAGTGCAGTCGAGACAGACCGAGTCGCCCCTTGCTGAGGTTTTGTTAATCGCTTTGTCCAGCGGTATAAGACCCTGGATGCGGAGGGAACCACCCGGTGCATGGCGATTGGAAAACAGAAACCAATAAATAAAATAAAATATACGCCAAAATTTAAATAATAATGGGGTTGTCGAACTGTCAAAATGGTCTATAAATGACTAATCAAAACTAGTATCTAATTAACTAAAGAGATTTATTCTTGTTGCAATTGGCCAGTGACAAATAACCATTTTAAATGCTATACTTTATGTGCCATTTATATAATAATTACATCACCAAGAATAAACCTTGAAACTGAGATCACACTGTTTCACCCGGTTCCCGATTTCTAACAGTCACGAATGAAGTAGAATCTTTAAAGTACTTAACAGGTGCAACACTCTGGTGCCTTTTAACCACTCCCACACTCGACTCCCACGGCAAAGGTACCTAAGGAACATTACGTTCCAATGCACTAAAGTCTTAATGTTGCCTAGAAAATTCAGGGTTTCAAAAAGTGCGACGGGTTGCTCGAAAATAGTAAATATATCATAAATGTGAGAGAAAGGGGCAGTCACCTTGTTGGCGCAGTCGAAACATGTAGTGACGACTTTACTTATGACGTTCATTAGGTGTTTCGTTTCCTGGATGACGTTATCGACTTTGCTGAATGTGGCCGCTCGGCCTACTGTCGGCTCTTTAACTGTGAACTGCAGTTGTTGCACATACGTTGGGACCTTATCTAGTTGTTCTAATAATTCTTTTTTCGTTGTACCCGCTGGTACCTGAAACGAAACACCCGTTTTTTTAAGTAAGTTATTAAGTATGTACGAGTCTACGAGTAGGAGGAATAATCACTGGAGAACGCATTCGCGAGCGCCAGTAAGGGACAAAGATATTCTGGCTTTTGTAGCCCAAAATGTAACAATTCACTATAGTTTTGCTTTACAGGACATTCTTTATACCAAAAATATTAGCTTATTCTGTATTAATTACCCCAACTTTGGTTGAAAACCCAAGAAAGCTCCCATTGTATTTGTTTGTTCCCCTCCAACTTTAACAGTTCTGAAGCGTCCAGTTTGGAGGGGAACAAAAATAAATAAATAAATATTTTTAATAAATATTTCAGGACAATCTTATACAAATCGACCTAGTCCTACGGTAAGCTCACACCCATGACTCAGGAACAAATAACTGTGCTCATCACACAAATGAATGCCCCGACTGGGATTCGAACCCAGGACCGGTCGTCAAAAATGTGTGAAACTATGACAAGGACGGACGAAAATAGTGCCGTCTCTGCCATACATATGGAAACTTACATACGAGCACACCTTTCGATTGTGGTATTATTATTATTAGCACGCTCCGTCTAATTAAATGGTATGTCTATGGTACGAGTATTTCAGTTCAGGAGACAATGAGGCTGCTCTGGTGTTTACCTGGTAAGAAAATTGTCTTATTATTTTATACAGTCTATTCGCTTCTTCGGCGAAGTATTCCGCTTGCGTGAAGAGGTCCTGGGTAGTGTTTAAACGGCCCTCGCCTTTTGTAAACTGATACATAGCGAAGGCCATGGAAGACATATTTTTTGCCCTGTAAATAAAGAAAATTGCAAATTATATCTTTATGAAGTCTTATACCTTCTGAAATAACATTTGTTTATGTAATTTTGGTTTGTTGTTTATGATATCAAATGCAAAGTAGGTCTAGCTAAAGATATTGTACCGCAGGAAGAAGACCTGTTAGCCTACAATGATCGGGTTTTTCAATACACGCTTCAATTAATAAATAATAATATGTGAGTGCAACCATGCTATCCGTTCTGCAAAGTGCGTTGCGTTGCTTTGAAAAGTACCATATAAAAAACCTATAGTAATAAACCATAAAAATACCATACCATAGTATTTTTACCCGACTATATTATTTCACTCATTTATCATTATTTCCATTAGCCTGTTCCCGAGTTACGAAACCTGCGTATTCATTAATATTCATCACTAAAGTCATTTATAACAATGTAAAGTACCAGCTGATATTGCATTATTTAATTAAATTGAGACTAATGACAATAATTATTAATCATAGTAAAATTTGCAGGTTATTAAAATTACGGATAAAAATTGACGCTCCTCTAGGTTTGTTTCCAAATTTTGTTCTTTTGTTTTGTCGCAAATTTTGAGTGCTACGCCGTAGTTGGACTAGTAGGATATAGAAGGACTTCTCTGCGAACCCGACGTGTGAAAAAGAGCGCAATATTTTTTTTAAGAACACGAAACTTATCGCTTTTATATTGATTTCCCCCTCGTCAATGTTTACCAGTAGACAAGTATCAAATCCAAATTATGTCACATAAAATCATTTAAATTAGATCCCAACCAAGTCTAGTATGCCATGACGAATATGTCCGGAGTCGGGGCTGGCAATAAAAATGTCCTCAGAGCCCTGAGTGTAAGATTTTAACTTAACTTTTCGTCACGAACGCGTTTGCGTTTCCCATATAAATAAGATTATCACTTACGTGTTCGTAAACGTTTTTGCGTCAAAAGAAACTTACACTAGAGCTTCTCATAACACTGATCGCTAATTAGTGCTTTAATTAAGATTAACAGACAGTACCTCTTCACAATATCGTTGTTCTCGTCGGCAGCTGCCCCCTGCCACTTCTCCGTTTCCGCGTCCATCTCCGACGACATCATCTTCATCTCTAGCCCCGACTTTGCTATCTTCGCTTGCTCTTCAGAGTCTAGTTTCACTGCTTTTAAGGGTTTACTCGTCGTTCCATGTTTCTGGAATTGATTTACAATTCTAGTCAAGTTTTGATTTACATTTAGAATTGGTAGTGGAGTAATGATTAGGTAAGTAACGGATTTTTGCGTGTTGCTTGGCAACCTGTGTAATCAATTGCCACGTACACGCAAACTCAAACCGCAAAAAAACTTTTGAAGATATCATCACACTGATCCTGTTCAGAGCTGCTAAAATCTACTCAAAAATAAATTGATATGTACCAACTTAGCCATAAACAAGTACCTACAATCTACCTACAATACAATATCAAGTGTATGCACACCTCAACACCATATACAGAGATGGGATTAAATCAAAATGCAACAACAGTCGTTAAAAAATAAAATATGTACTACAAATGCATAGCCGACTGCTATTGTATTGGCTGCGTGGCGGCAGTCTTCGTCGGTCAGCACAGGAGAACGCTATGTGAAAAACTTTTTATCGATCGAACCATGTGAGCCACAATCGACTTAGGAAAGTTTGTGAGGAATTTTTGTACTTAAAATAATAATAAGTTAAAAATATATAGAATGTATACTCACTTTATGTCATGGTTATCTGTTTAATATTTTAGTTAGTGATACAAAGCCCTAAAGATATTCACTTATACTTACATAAAAAAATAAAAGTTGTGTTAATGATGAAACCATGATGATATCGCATGGACGCCGTGATATAAGCTCGTAATAAATTATAGTTGTCACCATATTTGTCGTCAACTACCTTGTCAGCGCTATTAAGGGACAATTAAGTACATGTAACTTATACTTGTTACAGATCCATCTCCTCTCTCAAGTTACACACGCGTTTAAGTCTTAAGCTTAAATTATCTTCTCTTCAGAAAAAAACTGCTAAGAATGTAACACGCCTGTCTAGAAGGTATGTTGCCTTAAAGAAGTGGTGAGCCCATAGCGAAGAATTGAAATTAAAAAAGCTATAGTATTTGTTACCCCGGGCCTCGGCAAACTGCTATACTGCTGCTTGTCTTGCCGCTCGCCCGTGAGGTCCAGCAACTCACGCGCCAGTCGCGCTGCGTCCGCCAGCAGCCACGCCCACATATCCACAAATACGTCGAGGTTTTCCCGCGCTGCCGCACTGCCTGGAGTTGGCCATAATTAAAAAATATAATTAATTGATAGTTGAAATAGATGACATATCCTTAAGAAAAAGCGACGAGAACCTCCGGCCTTGGAACCCGCATCTCCAGCTATCGCGGCTGACGCCTTAACCAATTCGGCCACCCGTACACAGCCCGTTTTTAATTAAATGATAATTAACCATCTGAGGCTTGAATTGCATACTTGTAGTATTTGTAGCACCAGGGTAGTGCGATTAAAACAGTATACCTATGTAATTAGATCCCCCTATAGGTACCTCGTAATTTACATACAGCAGTCAGATTTGCATAATTTATTTGGTTTTGTTATGTTTGGCATTTTATTACATGTTTTTGAAATATTTCTAATTAATAATCTATTAAAAATCCGTATTTTTTTAAGTACTGTCGGTATAAACTTTAAACGTATCATATTTTCAATTCAAAATGAAGTTGTCAAATGCGCGATGAAGGGGTCGGCTCTGGTCGGTTCTTCAAAGAACGTTGTTAGTTGATATTCCGCCTACCCAAACTCAAACAGCTCACAAAAACAGACACAGTGCATAAATGATTCAAATCCCATTAGATGCGTGTTTGTTTACAGCTAGAGTGCACTCACCTGGGTGTGCGGCGAGTGTTCGCGCAGCCGTCACCACTTGAGGCCCATATATCCTTAGATTTATCTCCGCGAATTTTGCGCTCACTTGCAACGTCTCTGACATTGCTATGTGTCTAAGTAATTTGCATACCTGAAACACGCGGCACAATAATTACATCTAGGAAAATGAAATGGTAAATAAATATGAATTGTGATATTAGAAAACAACCTCTATTATGTGATCTAATTGTTCGTGGAGCCGGCTAGCTATATTGTGCAGTCTCTCTGATTCTCTCTCACCACAGGAACTAGCTGAAAAAATAAATTAATCGTAAGTTATTAATTCCGTTTCTTATATAAAAAATGACATATTTATTTGTTTATTTATTTATAATCAAATAATCCAGGTTAATGATGTGGCCGTGGAAACTTTCCTATGTTGCGAAATGTTCCCAATATAAATTTTCGTGAAATTTCCCGTAACATTCTCTAGACGTAGAAAAATTGGAAATTTATAGGCAATTAATTTCTGCCCGCGTAGACATATGAGTGTTAAGTAGTGAGTTCTATTTGAGGTTCAATAATATATTATGGAAAAAAATTCCATGAAGTTTAATTTAAGTTCTCGTAATATTCCGACTATGATAATTTTCCAAGAACTTACCTAAGAAAACTTACAGAAATTTAAGAAATTTATTCAAAATCTTCTCTAAAGAAGGACACAAACATTAAATAGAACATTTATACATGTAGTAGGGTAGTTCAAAATATAAATTTCCATAAAATGAGACGTTACTATTTCCGGTTTTAAAATATTCGTAAATTTCCGGTTTTTGAAATGTTCTCGAAAGTTTCAATGGAAATTTTCTTACATTTTTGAAAGTTTCCGCAATTTGCACATGCACAATTAATCCAGGTAAATCCGTACGAGTTTATCTACAGTTTTCAACTCTACCAGCAAGTCAAGAGGCACTAGATACTAGGGATAGGAGTAGGTTGTGTTGCAGGATTGAAACTTTAATTATGTACTTAACTAATCAACGTACTGAAACGTGGATCCATGTTAGAGGAAACTTCTAAATCCGCGTTACAGCATACGAGGTCAAAGTTTTTTTTAGCATTACTGACAGAATATATATCGACAAATCACAGAACCTACAACCAGTAAAGTCAAACAAATCTTTTTCACTTGTTTTAGGTACATACATTCAGAATAATCCAACAGGGGTTTACATTCTGCGCAGAGATAATCATTTAATCAAACAAATCTAAAGAAAAAAAGACGGTCAATAGGTATCAACGCCGACGTAAGCTTTTGTGCTGGTCGTGTATTCTCGTTGAATAAGGGAGCGCAGGCTGGTTGATTCTTTGCGAACCAATGAAACGAGATCTCGAGATTCTTAAGTACTAATGAATAATCCGCTGTCTTTGATACTGGTTTTGGATGTGGAAATGATTCGCCCGTGCTCGGTATACGAAGGAAATGGCACCCCTAGCTTGTCCATTTCCAGTGTTTGCAACGCTCTCGGCAAAAGCGCAACGTATGGTCGAACGGTTTTATCCTGTCCGACTTCTGTTTTATTTGATTTGCTGATTGAATGCTTCCCGAACAAATGTGATTTGGTTATTTCGTTCCTGTTACCTATTGTTATTTTATGACTACGTTTGCATTCATTAGGCGTTTTTGCAAACCGTAGAAAATTATTGCAGAATTGATTATGCTCGAGACACTACTAGAACTTTTGATTAGTTATGCTTCTTTCGTAAGTACGTAGGCTATGTCTATGGAAATTGCGTAAAAAAATATGGCGTTAGTGAAATACAAAATATTGGAAGACCATTTATTTTCGTATTTAAAGAAATAATATAGGTAACTACAACTTTAATGCGTTAGAATTACGCACGCTAGTCGTTAACGCACGGAAATATAAATATATTTATTTTTATAGTCTTGTTTAATATATATATACGAATTGCCGGCCCGCATCGTCTCCATGATCTCACCACTTGCACTGCTTCCTCAGTTCGCCGCTTCATGGCCCTGCTACTCGTAGATGTGCGAAACCGGAGCTAGCGTCGTCGCGTCGTTGGCAAGCGGACCCACGTCGCATTACGTGATCTCATCATTGCTGTCTCAGTTCGCTACTTCATGCTTCTAGTCGAACTCACCTATGTGTGCAAGGTCGGAGGCTAGCCTCCTCGCGTCTTCCGCCATCTAGAGGGCCCAGGTCGCGCGCTTGGTCCCGCGTCGCCCTCGTGATCTCGCCATTGCTGCCTCAGTTCGCTACTTCATGCTTCTAGTCGAACTCACCTATGTGTGCAAGGTCGGAGGCTAGCCTCCTCGCGTCGTCCGCCAGGGGGCCCAGGTCGCGCGCTTGGTCCCGCGCCGCCTCAACGAGCGCGCGCTCGAGCTCAGCCGCTGCGCTTGCCGCGCCGACGCTCGCGCTCTCCAACGCTGCCCCGCTACCCGTCGCGCCTTGCTCCTCCTGTCACAATCCATCGGGAAATTGTACAATTAAGCATGATTTAAGAAGAGCACACATGTTACTTGTAGTAAGTATTAAGTTTGGAACTTAATATGATACCTAATTTAAAAGTAGTACCAACATTTTGAACACGGGTCCTATTAAAATTCGAAGATCAAACGTATTTTTTTTAAGTACTAAAGTATAAACTTTAAACATATCATTTCACTACAAGATTCACCATTGAGACAGCAACGGCGACGAGCCTCTCTAGCTCGTACGCTATCCGCTCGGCGAGCGCAAGTATCCGCTGCCTGTGGTTGTGCGACGTGTAGGCGGAGTCTGTGAAGTCGTGCGTGCGCTCGACCAGCGCGCGCAGCGTCGACGCGAGCGCTCGCCGCCGAGGCGCGTCTGCGCCACCACGGGCGCGCGCGGCGCGGACTTGCGACGTCAGCCCCCTAAGCGAGCCTAACGCCGTCCCTGCTTCCCATTGCGCAGCCTACAAAGTATACATGGGTATGATTTCATAGTTAGTCTTTTATGACTCTTTCGGACCGATGGCGCTTGAACATAAATGATTAAATTGACACAAAGTTTATGCACAAATGCGTCACTGGCATTGCGTATACTTTGCATCAAGCTTTGATGTATATAGACCATCAAGGACCATATAGAATACCGGAACTGAAACTGCCTGAGAGTTGCTCTAAGTCCCGCTCGACGCGCCGGCGTCATATGTCACGTCAAAACACTCTTTTCCATAGATTTAGTTCGGCGATTTGACACTGGCAACATAACTTTCCGCTTCCTTTCGCTAAATAGATGGTGCATGGTGGTCTAAATGTTGGAACCACGCTATGTTTTACAGGCATTGCCAGTCCCGGTTTTCTATGGTTCTACATACATCAGGGGTGGCGAACCAATGGCATACGTGGCATATGGCATATAAATTGAGAACGCTAATGAAACTTCAATCTCTGATTTATAATAACTCCATTACACGTGGCATGCCGTTTGCTCTGTTTTACGAAAATGGCACATTTGCCAATAAAGGCTCGCCACCTATAAACAGAACACTTTGTCAAGTGGTAAGAAAAAAAATTAAGCATAGTATTGACAAAAATATAAGGGTGATAGGTACTACGGCTGATGTGTGAGTATTGGCTGACATAAGCGAAAATCTAGGATTTATAATACACAGTAATAAATCCTTGTATAATTTAATTCATTTGCGTTTACTTATGTTTTAAATAACACGTCTAAGTCTGTTTACTTATTTAGTGTTTAGCGGGAAGCTAAAGCCGTGGTTTTAGAGGCGATGGGTGAATCGAAAAAAATCAGATTGGTAGTTGTGCCTATTTTGTCTAGGATTAAATTTGTTCCATAGAGTACCAAATAAATAATAATTACGGAACACTGTACACAAATCGATAAGGCTTATTCGATTGCTCAATAAGGCTTGTAATGCTTAATACTTGACGCGACTATACCTATAATAGAGACACCAACAAAGAGTATTTAAATACATAGCAAATAATACTAATTGTAGTTCGGGTACAAATATTCGTGATAAATACAAATAAATGCGCTTATTGGTAGGCAGGGTCACTACTGACTACGGTATGAGGCCGTTAATACAACTTCTATTAGAATGAAATTGAACGTAAATTACTTAATGGATAACCGTTTTTAAATTCATCCAAGTGTACGAATAAAATACTTTGGTACCTAAATTAAAAATAAAAACTTAATCGTACTAGCATATTAGGTAGGTACTCCAGAAACATTCAAAATTATAATGCGCTATTTGTGTAAGAAATTAGATACGTGTACAATAAGTACATATAGTGCAATGATTGTAATGATTTTACGGGCTGTACTTACAGTAAGGTGAGATTTGCGATTGCTCGACTTTGAGTCATCGTATATGACAAAATATTAAAGCAAGTTAGTAAACAAGTAAGCATATAAAATATTCTACCTCATTCTAAAATAATGACATAGCGAAAAATGTAGAAGGCACTCGTCTACCTACGTGGTAATTTGTACCTGTTCACGACTATCCGAAAAAGGTTGCGACTACAAGAAAAATAAAATCGTGTTTATGCATAGAAAGGTGGAGCCAGCGAAAAAATTTAAAGGCAGTTTAGTCTACCTTTTCGTAATTTGTACCTGATGTTCACAACTATCCGAGAAAGGTTGCAACTACAAGGAAAAATAGTGTTTATGGATAGAAAGTATGACAATTTTCAGTAAGGTGTTTAAGATTTATTTTATTAATTATCAATAATATTGTTTGTGAGCTCACAATGAACTTACATATTAATAGCACAGGGAATAGCAAAAAGGCAATTTCTTAACGATTGATAGGCACCCACCAAGAAATTCATTTTGTGTGTTATTGCCGAAATTTATTTAACTAAATATAATTTTCATTTGGCAAACGAAAGAGACACAACCACAGTACAAAGGCCCAATAATTACACAAAATGAATTGGCGCAAAGACAGACAGTGTTTGAACTAACGATTTAATTTATAGAACTAATTAAAGGTGAAACCTACGAGAACACAAGGATGGTTATTTGTGGTTTAATGCGATCATATCTCTATGTCAGTTCAAATCAACAATTTTTAGGCCATATTGAGGCAGGAGTATTTTCTGAGTGTTCACAGAGATCATTATTAGGTACCTAAATACAATAAGTTACAATTGTTCGCAATGGGTTTACTGTTATGGATGTGTTCAGATAAACGGTTACCAAAAAGTATCAATTTTTGGGTTTGTTGTCCATATCCAGTCCAATCCAATTGTGAAATGGCCCATTTTAAATACAAATAAACGTCATTAACAGACATATGATTTCAGGGGGCATAATTTTATGACAGGTAGGGAGTTCATACATCGATAAATTCAGGTATCGTTGCTTTTTTTATATATTAGTGATCGCCTCAGCATTGGATTTTTAATTAGTCAGTATTGTGCTGAAGCCGAGTAAGCAGTTCATATATGGAACAAATACTGATCGTTTATTTTAAAAATAGTGGATGGGACAGTAATATAGAAAAATCGTTTCGAAAAAAAGAAGAAAAGTTTTTACGTTCTTGTTATGATCAAATTTAACACTTCTAATATTAACAGTTTTTACACAATTAGAAAACTTGGAGTGATCACTAGATCTAACATCGATAATTCAGTTTCGATATGGGAGCTTCCTACCGGTCATAAAATTTTGCCCTGTAGTAGGTATTCCCGGGTATTTATTTTTGCCCTTGATATGGTCGTTCGAAGCGTGACAAACGTAACTAATGCTTGGGGTGTATTTATATATATTCTACTTACAATTATTCACATAGATTTTCATATATTGAGCTAAAAATATACATAATCTAAGCCGCAGAGTAATCCTGGAATTACTAAAAGACAAGTGAATAAATACCGAAGAGCATGCAGTGAAAAATAAAAGAGATTATGCTTAATCGATAGGAGTGCTGGTCGCAGCCGAGTTTCCAAGCACAGTTGCACACGGGATATGTTGTGGGTGGTTGCGGTTTTCCGGCCGTGTGTCGCGGAAGCCTCTTCATTAGTGTTTTATGTACAGACTGCATTATGAAGTATTTACGAAGACTCGCGGTCAACTTGAGCTCTAGTTTTCTTTTGTTAAATTGTGCCGAAACAAAATATTAAAGGGAACTACTTATTACATTATTATTTCATTTCGTTGTTAATTCGCAATATACTATTTATCGCCAATTAACAACGAAATGACATACCATGCTAGTTAAATAGTACCAATATATTTATTGTACTTATAAACTTCTACGCTTTGAGTCATACTAAGTATTTGTTTGTATAGTTTACAAATGCCAATGAATTACAATTAAATTAGTTGTAGACATACTTAATAAATAAATAAATAATCAATAAATATTACAGGACAAACTTACACAAATTGACTGAGCCCCAGTAAACTGTCAAGAAAGCTTGTGTTGTGGGTATTTAGCCAACGATATATTTATATACAACACCCTGACTCAGGAACAAATATCTGTACTCATCACACGAATAGATGACTTTTCTGGGATTTTAACCCAATACCATCGGCTTCATAGGCAGAGTCACTACCCACTAGGACAAATCTGTCGTCAATATGAATCAAAACGAGTAGAAATCGTAGAAATGGAAGCACATTGAAATGAGTAAGTACCATCTTGTACTCCTGCAGTGACAAGCTAGGGAGCGCAGTACCGCGACCGCGAGTCGTGTTATGTTATATATTACCTCGTCTAATATGTAAATAATCTCTGCTGTGCAGTAGCAGCTGCTGTAGGAGTTTAATTATCGAGTCGTCAAATTTATGTATTACAATCTGATACGAGTATGTTCACTTCTGTAGGTTCTACTAGGGATCAAAACTGTCGGGATATTTACCCATAGATTGCAATATCTAGAATTTTTAACGGGTACCGCAGTAATTTAATAGCCAAGAGTTTTAGAGCGACTTTACAGGCTAATTATGCTAGTTAGATACTAGATTCGGGTATTAATGCATGGTTAGTTTTCAAGACTATGATAGTTTTGAGATGCTTTCAGTGTATTGTTTATATACTTGCTGCTGACATAATACTGAATTTAGATATATATCTATGTTTATTGAGAATGTAATAATGACAGCTTTTTTTGTGATTAATGATTACATGCAATGCAATGTACTACAGGGTTGTAGGTGTTAACGATATATCCCAATTGGCAAAAAAGTTTAATTTTAACAAAATCTAAGTAAATTATATAGTGATAAACTAGAAGACGTGGTATAACTTTTTGGTAAGTGTTGAGGCAAAAATTATAATAGTATTGTGTTGTGAGTTTCCTTAATCGTAATTATATTAAAAAGCAATAAAGCGGAGTTTTTATCCATTTGGGTTACCTGCGGGTTTTCCTTTTTAGAAGTATTCAAGGCCCACTATCCAATCAATAGGGCGGCAGGAAAAGAAATATTATTTACTAAGAAACATGTCCGAATACTTTGTGAATACGTCGTCTTCACGTATTATACAATCAGACAGCCTTGTTCAATATCATATATGTTTAGTGTACGGTTTATAATATCGCTTGGAAATATTATGACTGCATTGGATTGTGGTCCTGACGGCGGTTGCGTCAGCACACATTTAGAGTCACGCTCCAAAAGTTTCAGGAGCGTGCTGTTGATACATACGCGGGAGCAAATAAAACTGAATTTAGCACCCGCAACAAATGGGTTGACCATTCCAGGGAATGTTTTCTGTAACCATTTACGGAATTTGATGATGCTACCGGTTTTGGTAGCCAAGTTTATGGTTTCTCATTACAAAAGTATTTTTATTATGTTAATATCATAAATGCAGTATTAGGTATACTAAAAACGTTTATAAAATTTTAGCTTTGCCATGAAATCGCCTCTGTAATCTGGATCATTAATACTTTTCCTAAATAAACCAATATATTTCTAATTAAGTGACAACCTAATAAGAAGCCGGTTCTAACGTGCATATATCTACAATCTGCTCTAAAAATATAAGCAGTCAAATAGTCTATTCCATCGCCGTGAATGCCAAATTCAAATATGTAAGCCAACAGCGTTGTGACTCGGGCGGCGACTTGACCCAACTTTCCCGATAAACGCTCTGGCACAACACTCCTAGTATGGGAAATATCCAATAAATAGTTTGTAGAGGTAGTAATACATGTTTTAGTGGTTTAGGATTGTTCCTTCAAGAATATGAATGGTTTAAATAGAAGTAGGAGGTACCTACCTACACACCAAAATAATCTGGAACACGAAGGATATGTGAGCCTAATATTTTATAGAATTATTTAGTAAAAAGTAAAGGTGTTAGGTACTTAACTACTAATTTAGATATACTTCTAAATTTAATATGACGTGTAGACTAGATATAACTTAATAACCTAAAATGTAGCTATTAGGTAAATAAGATTCGAAACATTATGCTTTCCACATATCGTGAAACTTCAAGAGAGGATGAAAGTGGGGTTAAGTCTTAACAACTTCTAGGTCTAAGTCGCGGGCGGAGGTGTGTTTAACATGAGAAAACAATTATGAATTACATATAAGGCCGTTATTTGTCTCAGGTGTTTACATCCTTAATTGCCTTAAAAAAAAACGAAAATCTTCATAAATCAGCTTATCCATAACAGTGGCACAACTGAAATTGGTAAGTCACAGCATTTAGTATCAAAAGGTTTAGTGGTAAGGTTTGTATTTTAATCTTAATCCAATTTAAATTATAATACCATTCTCGATATAAATCGAGATGTATTATAGTTTGAATTAAAATAGTTAATTTCATGATTACCCGGTACTAATAAAATTCACCTACACCACCAGTTCTATAAGAAAATAAAAACCTACAGATCATGAGAAATATTTCTTTTTACCAAACGAATAATTCTTACTACCTCGTAGTAGAAGGTAAATCGGTACACGTAAAAATACATTTCAAAATATCAGTATTTTATGTAACACATCAAATACGTTCGTAGCCATTACCGAGGATAAAGGCGAAACTAAATTTACATAAAACCTTCGTAAAATATGAAACTTTCTTTTACAAACGTGACTCGAGCACATATCAATGGTGTCAGACGCACTCCCTCTGGTGCTAGATGTTTATCGAGCATTTTGCCGTCGTAATAGGAAATACGTCGCGGCGGGCAACGGGCCGACTGGAAGCTATTATGTGCCCTACGGCACAAGCACCGTGCTTTGATTGATGTTCATATTGAATCTCACATAACATTAAGGGAAAATTAAGTAATGTAGTCTACACTGTTTATATAGCCAGCTGAAATAATGTTTTTGCATCTGCTCGTAGCAAATTAGCGATACATTGGTATCGCTAATTTGCCGTGAAATGTAACACAAACACGTAATACTAGCTTATGCCTGATTATCTTCTAATGTTAGTGCATGCAGCCCTGTTGTATTACATGTTGTGTTAGCACTTGGCTTACTTATGGCTTAACTTGTATGATTTGTTTTTCACAAACAATAAAATACTGTAGTGTTATTTTAGTTAAGTTCTGCGTTGCCGTGCACTTAGTAAATTGCGTATGAATGGTGGAAAAATTACTTTTTCAGTGAACATGAATGAACAGCATATATAAAAAATTCAATATTATAATAAGTTAAATTCCCTGTTATATTTATAATAAAGATGTTTTTATTCAGTTATGTTCGGAATCTGCTGTTGTTGTTCTACGCGTATTTATGTATCATTTAGCTCGTGGGCCTGATGGTAGCATGATAGCCGGCATAGTCAAGGAAGGGTACTGTGGTTCTACAAGCTCGTGCCGCACGTAGTGTAATGTACGGGGCGTCGTATCGGGCAGAATCGGGTGCCGAAAGTTCCACGAGCTCCGTGTACAAACCTCCTGCGAGTGCTCCTCGTGGCCGGGCAGGCCGTCGCGCACGACGTAGTGGATGAGGTCCATGGCGCGCCGCATCTGGCAGAACACGGTGTCGCGGTTCTCCCGTGCGCTGGCGCTCCCGGGGTGTCTAAGGCAAGTCTGTAAAAATATTAGTATTTTGTAGTCTATTTTCTATAGCATATTGATGCCTTTTAAATCATAGGACATGGTGTATAATTTAAATAATAATATTAAAGTTTGTATAGAAATGTACCAGCAATTTACTATTTTTATACCCAAGTACAAATTATAGAAACGACTCAATACGAGTAGTACAGTCAGCTTCAGAGAAAAGGTACACGCCGCCATATGAATTAGTAGGGCACGGGGGCACCTTTTCTCTGCAGATAACTGTACAATCGAAATGTCGTTTCGTATCTGGGATATAAAAAATAGATGACGAAGTTGAACACATTATTTGTAGATAGGTACGAGTAGCTGTTTACGACTCCCATAATCTAATCAAACTTAATATACTGGGGTTTGACCATTTAATGTTTATATGGTTTGCTGTTAGTATATACAGGCATTTTTTTTTAGCTTATACTGGACAACAGTTGTAGAAAGTTAAAGTTACCTTCCTTAGTTAGGTTTACAATTTAGCATTTTGGTAAATTATTGATTGGCAAAATGGCTTCAGATCTAATCTAGGTACGAGCTAGGTTTGTGTCGTGACATGGAATAATTCGCGAGCTGTATCAATTCTGGGATCTCTTGGCTTCGGTTCTTGAGTTCGCTACGGCTGAGCGGTCCGCAGGCGCGGTGTATCCAGCAACTTAATCGCCGAAAGTTAGAAAAGTTCAGATTGAGATGAATTCTTTAAGTTTATGTACCTACCTTACCTTCGTCTTACATTCGCTTTTTCTTGTAACGATTTAAAATTAAATAAGGATGGTCGGTAAAACTCAAGACTTACGAGTGCGGCCATATGGGCTTTAAGTATTTCCGTAGTTTAGCTGCATATAAATTCTCTCTCTGTAGGTACCTACTCTCCTTGGCGAGATTATGACCGATATGAAAATAACGGTTGCGCAGCACAAGACTTTTATAGATGATGCCCACTTACTACTGATTACTGCTATTAACTGAAAGCGATTCGCTCACTACGTATAGTACGATGACACAGCTTCAGTTGGATTATATATTTTTACTAGGTTTACAAAACATGGCCATTACACGCAGTAACTTTATACTTATTTAACACTGTGTGTAATAAACTGCATCTTCCACGCACATACTCGTAAGACCGTGAATCGGAGGCAGCCATTGTAAATTGATGTGTTAATGTAAACCCCAATATGTCAATTCTTTGTTAACGTAATACCATTGTACCTACTTAACATTGCATTATAACTAATATATTTATCGACTATGATTCACTATAATAATACAGCAAGTCTCCAATTAGTTTGTTTTATTATCTCAAGGAAGTTTCATAAAATTTATGTCACCCGCGCGAACTGGAACCGCATTTTGCAGCTGCGTCCAGATGTTCTTAAGAAATGTCACGAAAGAAGCGCAAGATGACTCTCGCTAAAATATGTCATATGAAAACTGGGAACCATCGAGCGTACGAACGGCACGGCTGCCCGGAAACGTTGACAGATTGCAGGCATTTGACTGTTTACTATCTCAACCTCATATCCCTATTGTACCGTTTCAGAATATGAGCTTTAATTCAGAAAGGGCATGGTTGCATTTTGCATTTCCTTAAGAAAGTGAGATACGAGGATGAAACAGTAAGAGACCATTTTGCGGCCGGCGATCCTCAGCGCACACTAGCAGGTCACCGCCGAAGCTCGACGTATTTGAGAAATAGGGCCTAGCGCTTGAAATATGGGCCACGCTATTTTTATTGTGCGATAGCGGCCATCGCGCCGTTATGAACGGCTATCGGAACTTCAAGGTGTTATTCGACCTCTACTCCTCGCAAATTACCTGCTATAAAGGAAATAGAGCACGCGATATGTATTCGTTATATGTACTAGCAGCTGAACCCGATATATAGGTATTTTAACATTTACCTACTTGGACAATCAATACTAGACTACGAATAAGAAATACTAAGAATAAGAAATTATAAACTGTCTTAGCTATAGGCAACGGGGGCTTTTCGAATATTAAGTAAGTTCGGTTATATTCTAGGATTTTAAAGGTATTAGCAATCATTGTATGTATGGTGTAATGGGTGTATGTATACAACGTGTAAAGTACCTATATTTTTTCTACCAGAAGCAATCACACCTTTGGACTCATCTCTTTTGTTATTTTTACAAGAAATAGGTCTCAAATTATTAATGTATTACTTATTAAAGAATGCACTCAATACAGACAACCTCATAATTCAGCCTTTTCATGTTAGTTTTTCGTGAGCGAGCAATTACACGGCTGACAGTTCGTGCAATGCCCGTGGCGGCTCACTTCGCAGCATTTAAAGCTATTCCATTTCTTAAATTCCTGTGAAATAAAAGTGCCATTACGTCGGCCTAGGATAAATCTCAGCGCTTACGAGTAATGATGGCTCTCATAACGCCACGCGCCTGCGGTCACAGACGCTTTATGTAAGCTACTAAATTAAAAAAAAAAGACTTTTTAGTCTAAATAGTATTTTTATACCTAGGGTTTTTGATCAGAAAAAAAAAATAGTTACGGGAATGTTATAGGTAGATTTACTAAAGCTGGCGTCATATTTAGATATAGGTGCTGAGTACTGAACAGTTAAAATGGTCATGGATATTCCGGCTCTAGTTCTACTCGCACATATTAATTCCCGCCCTCACTTTACATACCCAAAGAACTGGACTCATCAAAACGAATTACGTGAACACAATAACAAGGGGTCTACTAGTTACCATTGATATTCACTATTCTCCTTCTAGTCACTAGTGAATCTATAACGAGATTTATAAGATATAAGATACCTTTGAACTAGTATTCAAAGGTATCTTATTAATCTCGTTATAGAGTCTTCTATATTATTTATACTCGTTACTATAACAGTGCAAAGTAATGCATCCACGTTAGCTCTGTCCATACATCTAGTAGAAGTAGTAAAACTCGACTTACAAGATTGTTTAGTATTTATATGATAAAATTGGGTTTATATTAATTCGCATAATTCAAATTGGAATAACGTTGATACGCATATCATTTAAATTGTATATACAGTATTCTGCATATTTAAATAAGTAAGTACGCATAATTTTAAATCGCATAAATATTAAATGGTATAAATATAACTGACAAAGTAATTCACAGTGATTGTAGATTTCGTAGTAAAACCGAAAATGCAATCGGTTTTTGTTTATAATTTGTGCTCACATGGCATTCAAGTTTCGATTTTGTTTATCAATACCGTTGTTTTTCGCACATAAGTTCCGAAAACCGCCGGGGTTTGAACTCGCAACCTTCGAATTGCAAGTCACACGCTCTTACCGCTCGGCCACCAGAGCTCTTAATGTGGTTAACGTGTGGGTACTTGACCAACGATATAAATAATATACAAATATATAAATACATATAAACGCCCATGACTCAGAAAGGAATACCTGTGCTCATTACACAAATAATTGCCTTTACTGGGATTTGAACCCAGGACCGCCGGCTTCATAGAAAAGGTCACCACCCACTATGATAGACTTGTCGTCGTTATATATTTAATTTACTTTATTAGTTAATCAGTCAAAAATGCGTATAGATAAGTGCGTCAAAATATTTGGAATGTACTAAAAACGGGAATGCCATATTTCATTGAATAGTACCTAATCATAAATATTAAAAGCCTGATCTGAAAAATTCTTGAAACAACCAATTTATTAGGGTTGCGTGAAAACCCCCGTGTCATTGAAACCGACGTTGATTAATTGCCATCGTTTCCGCGGATCGGCTACAATTTGCAGACATTTCTTTTATCGAGTTTCAATAAATCTAGGAGAAACAACAAGGTGTGGTCACGATACTTCGGGGCTGGGCACCTACGTAATTGATGGGCCGAACAGCGACCGACAGTGCTAATTTACTGGACCCACGAGAGAAGCACTACCTTTGAAATTTATGGCGTGCCATTGCTCTAAATCCATTCTCGCGATACCGAGTTTTTCAGCGACCGTGCTTTAATTAAGTACTCAGATCCTTTACTATATTAGAGACAATATTTCCCTCGTCTGTGGTTGATTACGGCTATAAGCTGCGACCATTTCCACCATAAGAAAAGATGATATACTTACATAAACATACCGTTTTTAGTTTCTGTATTAGGAAATCTAGCATAAATAGCTATGTACCATGGCGTGAGACACAAGTACTCTGTAAATTAAAGATATTAAGAAAGCTCTAGTTATGCCAGCTAACTCTTTCATTAGTTAATGTGAGTCTTGGTTAAAAATGAGTGTAGTGTACTATCGTCAACCGTATCTACTGAAAATAACAAAAATAATTGTTGTGGTCTTTACAAACTTTGCACTGACTTATCCGGTCTGTTTCTAACCTTTCTAAGTCATTAAATATATCTTCCATTTCACTACCAGAATTCGATCTCCCGGAGTATGCATTTTTTTACCTTAGATGATGTAAGTAATAGAAACGTAGACCATTGCTGGATGTTCCTCAAGATGGTCTTTCAATCGCCTCCTTTTTAAATATAGATCCAACCGCTAATAGTCTGTACAGGGGCCGTAGTCAGATGCCAATCGCTATCGATCGGCATCTGCGTTGGCGTGTTTTACACTTAAGTCATTATTGTAATGACAGACAGAATGACAAGTCACATGAACTTAATTTTTTTTATAGTACATTAATGCAGCCGCCGGGAAACAGGGGGTTGAAGGCTGAGTTGTATAGACGGCCGACCGAAGGGAGGCCGGATAGTATACGAAGCCTTCAAGACCCTTTCACGGCTAGGCATGTATAGTTTTCTAGAACTTTTCTCAAACTAATGCAATGAAATAAATTAAATTAATAAAAACGACAAAAGCTTTGGCGGTACACAATAACAAAATATAGATACATAAAACCGGGCCAGGTTAGATTATTCAATTTTTATACACCCGTAACACTATATCTAAGTCACAAAAGCATTAAATCACACCATTTACCACTATTTAGTCTTAATAAACAGAGTTTTACACGCCGAGAAACTTTTCCATTCCGATAAATGGAAATAATCCTTACTTTGGATGAGGTAAGTAGCATAAGCGTTGATCGTTCCAGCACATTCCTCGCGGCGGCGACCTGCGCTCTCCGCCTCTCGTCTCTCAGGTCCGCCCTCCGCTCCGCCGTCAGTCTGGCCAGCTCCACCATCCCGCCGCCGAACTCGGTGAAGGCTCGCACGAACTCCGCGAAGTTGGACACCGACTCCAGCCGGTCGAGCGAGCGCGCCACCTGCCGGTATTGATGAAGGATCTTAGGCTACGGCATCTCAAATGCCTGCTGATGTTTAAAACACCTTAGGATAACACTACTAAAATACTACTAGTACTAAGTTAGCAAAGTTTTACATACTGCAAAGAGAAGGTAAGTTTTGTGTACAAAATGTGTTTTATGTTTTTTGCAAATAAAGGGTAGAGGTTATAACTTAGAAAGCTAATACGAAACGAAAATATATATATATATTACATACAAAAAAAAACTAGAAACTGATTATCTATATTATAGGTATAAACGTGAAAATCCGCACAGCCCAAACCGCTTAACCTAGATGGCTGATTTTTTCACAATTACTAAGAAGGAATTTTTGGAAATTTCACCATTAAGGGGGTAAAAAAGGGGTTGAAAGTGTGTATGGCGATTGTGTAAAATTTAAAGCTAGAGACTTAAAATTTTGTGTAAACATTCCACAAACTCACTCCTTATACAAATACAAGAAAAGTCATTTCAGCGTTTTTTTTAATTCATATTCTAAGGGGTCAAAAAGGGGGTTCTACTGCGCGTGCGTAGCCGCGGGCAAAAGCTAGTACAATATATACTTACACAAATAAAAGTATGTACAGTCGCCATCAGATGTATCGGTGCTGTGGAGGTGGTCTCAAATATCTGGACATGCACTTTACCGCCTTTGACAATAAAGGGGTTGTTCAGATATTTGTCACCACCTCCACAGCTACGATTTTTGGGTTGACTGAGGAAAATATACATTTCATCATCAGTAATATCAGCCGTGAAACGTCTACTGCTGGACATAGGCCTTCTTCAAATATGACTTGAATCATCTTGGAGGGAAGTTGCCATTGTAGTTACGCTTGACAGGTGGTTTGGCGACCGTAGTAGTTGTTGATTCGAGATGATTTGACGACCGGTCTGGCCTTGTGGGTAGTGACCCTGCCTATCAAGCCGATGGTCCTGGGTTCGATTCCCAGTCAGGGTATTTATTTGTGTAATGAGCACAAATATGTGTTCCTGAGTCATGGGTGTTTTCTATGTATTTAAGTATTTATATGTATCTATCTATTATATATATCGTCGTCTAGTACCTACAACACAAGCCTTACTTGGCTTACCGTAGCACTAGGTCGATTTGTGTCAGATTGTCCCGAAATTATTTATCCCGAAAATTATTTATTTATATAAATAATTAAACCAGCGTGTTTGCATGTGCCAGAGGGGATTAAGGGGATTGTTAATAAATTAATTTACGAACTTATAAACAATAATGTCGGCACCATTCCACGCAACCATGCAATTCATGCATCTACTCGTATCTGATTACATCAGGTAGTCACCTTGTCCTTGGCTAGCAGTAGCTGCCGGACGACCACCATGTCGGCCAGCAGGAGTACGCGCGTGACCGCGGCCAGCAGCGCCCGCGCCGCCGACACCATGCCCGCGCCGTCCGCGCCCGCGCACACCCGCTCGATCGCACGACCTAAACACAAATACTCATTTAAAATTTCACAGTTTATACATACTATTACAACTAAATGAGACTTAACTGCATCTTCAATTTAAAAATTACCTCCGACGTTTACAACATCAACATTTTGAAGAAAAATTTAATTCTACGCTGCCACCCGTACGGCCAATGACCGTTCATGTTTTCCGTGGCAAGATTTATTCTCAATGCTAAACGACCGCGACTAGACCCAGTGCAGCAGTGAGAGTGGACAAAATTATCTACATGGCGTATACTTAACTTAATTAACATCCATAAATATTTATAAATAAGGCATAATGTCGTATACTCATATCCAATATAGAACAAATATCGATAATTTAATTTGTCGATATAGGAAATCCCTACCTGTCAACAAAATTTGGCCCACGAATTCCTATGTCTGTTCATAGCAATAATTCGAGTAATTAAATTGGGCAAGTTTTTCAAGTTAAATAACATACTTAAATAGTTGAATGTTATTCATATGTATTTATATTTAATACTTGAACAAAACATTGAGTTTCTACATAATTTTAGCAGTCATGGCACGTTGAAATCAAGAAAAAACATTTAAGGGTTATCAGGAGCAATCAGCCGTACGTGTGCGAACCGTATCGCTAAGCCCCTAGGGTTTGGGCCAGGTGGACGCTGCTAGCTCGACGTGACTTATAAGTGAACTACGTTACAATAAATCTTATGACAATCTTTATTTGCCTCTCATTCTTTTTCACGTTTGCAGAAGAAATTTCCCCGATACGTTGAGTTTGGGCAGCTAAGAAAAAGGTGTCTGTTGTTTTAGATTACTCTTTAACATATATAAGAATAAATGATACTTAAAAATTTATTTACCGAAATTACAATCGATCTTGATAACTACAAGTACTTAACTAGTTACAGTATAAATCTAAAAAAGGCTCTTGAGGCATTAAATAAATTAAAATAAATTAACGCGGAGCCGGATAGTTGGTTTCTTTCTTTGTAAGGAATATTAGTGAACCATAAAATACCAATGAAATAAAACAATTGAAATCGATCATAGCGGGTCCCAGACAAAGAGAGAAAGAGATTTCAACGAAGAGAGAGTTTCTCACGAGAGAACATATAACAGCAGATGTCAAGCATCGTTGACCTAAGTTTGCAGTTTGGGAGCTTGTCACGGATACGCCTATCAGTCTATCAAAGATTGATAAGCCGGAAATTCTCTCCAAAGAGAAACAATTTATTTCCAGAATGTTGCGAGAGGGTATTGAGATTAAAAAGAATCTAAAGAGAGAGAGAAGGTTGGTTTTTGCGGATGGTTTTTCTGTACCATCTTGGGATCCCGTGGTTCATTTAATAAAACAGCAAGCAAGACTGAGGTCATAGCATTGGACAGTGTGGACATTATACCTTGTACCCAGTAGTTCGCGGTGAACACGCGAACAAGGTATAATTTTAACTTGGAAGTAATCCTAAAGGATATGGAGCTCAATAGACCAGGGAGGGTCGAAGCGTGGTAATACTCTACAGCATCTCTCTTTTAATCGTACGCCCATTAGCTCGATACTATTACACACCACTCAGATTCGGTTGAGACCGTCTCAACCAATCTCACTGGAAGCGAAAACTCAGTAGAGTATTCCAGTAGTACAAGTCAAGTCTGGCGCGGAAGGGTCCTGGATTTTCCCCAGGCTACCTTCCCCCCACACAGTCCGCTTGCTCTATCGCACCACACATGTGCATAAAGCGCAACTCAGGTTCAAAAAAAAAATCAATCGTACGGTTTATCTACTTTGTCTACTAAAACTATATCTACTTTGCCACATCGGTGACAACATCCATGACGCTAGATAAAGCAATTCTATTACCTGGGCTCACCAGTTCTCGAACAAGGAATTTGAATACGCCGCCAGCCGTTCGGGTAAAGCCCAATTATGTTAAAATAGTTTACAGACGCTGAATCATGGCGACCGCAGCAGCTCATATTTAAAGATATTAATTGCTCGGGGCCCTTAACGAGTCTGGGGAACAATGGACCCGACATCTTTGTTAATATTTACTTTTGCTAATACAATCATAGAAGGGAAAAGTCGGTCTGCATTATATCATCATCATTTCAGCAGCAATTCGTCCACCACTGGACATAGGCCTCCCCCAAACAAGACCTGTATCATCTTGGGTGGCAGTTGCCGTAGTCGTCACGCTTGGCGGGCGGGTTGGCGACCGCAGTAGCTGGGTTAGGTTTCAATGTACGCTGCTGCCCATTCGTTTTGTCTCTTTGTCGCCCTTTACTACACCGGTGGGAGAAAATCGGTTGGTGCCATTCTAATCAGCTGGCTTCATATGGCAATGCACTGCGTTATATACCTATATTGTGTAAATCCAATACGGGCGAATCTCTTAACGGTAGATAGTATAACCGTAAGACGTATATTTAAATAACTTTTAACTACAATTACATTTAAAATTCCGTGTATCCTACATATATTATAAATACTCTAGTTTATATGGTTGGATGAATGCCTGTTGCATTTTCTCGCAAAAACTAAGAGTCCGCAACGTAAACAAACTCGATGCTGTTATCGCGTAATGTTTGTTACACAGTTCAGGAATATTCCAAAAAACATATTTACAAAGAAAGGTATATACCATGACAAAAATAAATATTATTAAAAAAATACTCTTAGGTAATGATTATACTAGTAAATCCTGAATGGTTCAAGTCTTCGCCCGTGTGGGATTTACAATCTGGAATTTAGAACTTGATTAAAATAAAAAGAGTTTATGAATATTTAGTATTTTTTTTGGAATCTAGAATAGATAGGTAAGATCATTATCTACTTAGAAGAAGATAATGTCGTATTTAATTAATTTCATATCCTTTCATCAACTAGCGATTTTGATAAAATCCCAGCAAGATGGGCTATATGGTTTGAAATCCTATTTATTGATAATACCAGCTGTGCCCCACGGTGTTACCGGCAGTTTATTAGAGAAAAAACGTAGCCATAATATGTGTTAATCCAGGATGTCAGGTAACTCCATAACAAATTTTAATAAAATCGCTCCAGCCGTTTAGACGTGAAGAAGTAACAAACATACACTTACGAGTACACACTCACAAACTTTCGCCTTTATAATATTAGTGTAGATTGTCTTCGGTTGCCGCGATAATTACTCATGAAATAAAACAACTAAAACGGATTAAGTATATCGCGTTTAAAAGTTTAAATTAGTATACACGATATAATCTGTTTTAGTTGTTTTATATTTATTTATTGAAGTTGTGAAATGTTCTATGAACCCCAACAAAATAATCCTATTGTGCAATGACATCCCTAATATAAACAGAGTATCATCCAACTTGGACAACATCTGCAGTTGACACAATAAGTACATACTTATACAAATTACGAGAGGCTTTTGAGATGTTGTAACTTTGTGAACCGTCAAAATTTTGGGTAAACTTGTATTAAAAGGAAAAGCTAAGGTGGAGTCACAGTAAATATTTCGCTCAGAACCGTTAACTGCGGGGGCCAGTTTGTAGACACGTTACATAAAAAGTGATGATGCATTTAAATACATAATTGGTATTGTATATCAACTGGGAAAAGCTGCAAAACATTCATAGTTTTTCTCTCCCTCCCTCTACCAAATTTCGCATTGCGATTATTTGTTTATTTTCTAATACAGTACCGATTATGCCCAGCGACTGAATATATTCATTTACTTCGTTTCCAGTACAAAATGGCTCCCATACTGACCCCACTATTTTCCCCTTACCTCCTTCCTCGGCTCTAGATACAAGTATTATCCAAGAAGCAAATTCCTGCAAAAAGAAAGCTGTCATTGTTCCATCAAAGTTTGGATTGGCTAAAGCAACGTGGCATTATGGGCACTTTTACATCAGAAAGTGAATTAATGTATTGGCTTAAGTAAAGTATCATACGTCAAACCTCATGCGCGGTTGAAGTACTATTTTTTAAACTCCGCCTTTATGGACTAGTTTTTGCGGGGTCGCAGACTTCATTTGTCATCGATGTATATTATCAATCGCTAATTATGCCGTAAAACGGATCACCATCCTTAACACATAGCCACATTGTAATGTATAACTGAACACAGCAACCGTCTCTTTGCGTCCATACTTTCAAAATGCACATTAAGTATAAGGCTCGTGATATAAGATAAATCCGTGAGAGGATATCCGCCCAGGTCGGGACGCAGTCATAGAATAAATCAACCTCTAACAATGATTGCCGCCAGTCTTAATTGTAAGCTGTCTTTATGCCGAGTTTGGGTCCACGCGAATTATCCCAGTTCTGTTAGCACGAATGGCAAAGTTTTTGAATTTATTAAAGGCTCATTTCCGAGACCCGCTCGTGGTACCCTCAAACCTATTAAAACTTCGACCTTTAATTTCTTCCTTTTGTGCGAAAATGCCGGTCACAACAACATTGTTATCTAGCGATATTTGGGCAAAATGTCGCGCTAAGGTTCAATGTTTGCATACTATGAAACACTGTTGCTGTCTATGTCTTCTTAATATCTATTTGTATAATATTAATCTTAAAATATAGCCTACATAGGTATATCTAATGCAACTTTGACAGGCTAACTACATTGACAAATTTTATGTCTGCGGTCATGACTCTAATCCACTACGCCAGAAAGATATATTTAAGTATGCTTGAACGGTGTTTTAGTAGCAGGGTCAAATCTGAAGAGACAAATCCAAAAATAAATAATCCTATCTTTAAGCACCCGTCTTCTGCATGACTGAACCGGGAATCAGGATGAAACTTTACTAACATCGTAGGGGGTAGATATGCAAAATGGCGAACCGACCCGAATGGAATCGCTGTGCGGCCGTTAGGTTAATATTCCAATGGCCCTGTTGCCGCGCATATACATATTTCAGCATGTCTGACGTAACTTACGAATTTCGATTTTATTTGTTTATACGAAACACGGTACACCTCTTGCGCGATTATAACATAATGGGCGACGGATACTTTACAATCTGACCAACGCTATACTATTAAATATTGGCCTGCAATTAAAAAACAAGTCGAGTAACATTCAGGTTTGAACAACGTATTAACGTATCTTCTATACATACATTTGTATTTCTACGTATTTGTTTATTTTATACATTTGTTATTATTTTGTTTGACTTTGATTGCTGTATATTGTAAAAATATGCGTCAAGTATGTCTAGATTTCTACATTTCTGCGTTACCGGCACTGAATAGTTTCCGGGCATTTGTTTTAAAGAGAAGTGTAATTAATCTATCCCAATGATGCTGTATTGATTTCTGTAAGAATGCATTTTGAAACTAAAATAATTATTTTTGATCATTTCAAAAATTTTAATTTTAATCTACCGTAATAAAAAACTTAAAAATCGATGTACCTATCAAACACTAGATTCCTCTTTTCTCTCTTTTCCAGTGTAAATTGAGTGAACCATTATTTTGTGACCCGTGAAGTCTGAAGTAACGGTTTACCGATATTGAAAAAGACTACCTATTTATCTGGAAAGTAGTTCGACCGCAGGCGTCGGCAAGCCGTAAACCGAGAAAGGCAGTCAAACGAAAGTAGTGAAAATTTAATAGCTGGATAGAGAATATTTCAATTTGTAAGATTCACTTTGTAAGTGAATCTCTATATATAATTTTTCTCACTTATTTTTAGATTATATCATATATTTCGGGCAAATTATGTATAAAACTGATTTAATTTACACATTCCTATTTGTCGCATTATTAGGCAGCTACTTCTTTATATAGTCTACTCGTAATCGTTTGCGGTTATCTAATGTACTAGTACCTACACTACGATATATCTTATAAGGTACCTATTATAACTAAGTTATGGAAATAACATAAAATGCAAATCTGCATCTCGCACATGACGTGTGTCGATCAATATTAAACGTAACTCAGCGTTTCAAGTCTCCTGAAAGCCGTTGTAAGTAAAATCAGAGACAAGTAAATAATAAAGGCTTTAAATCTCTATAAAAGAACGAGAGAAAAAAATCCTATCAGTTTCGACGACAACTATTACAATTTGCGATTTTCAAAGATCCATGACTCTATTGATGAGTCCGGTTACTACGATATTTACTTGCATCAGGAATGATTATGATTACATGTGATATAACATTCAGTACAGAAACTAAGAAATCCTTACGGACAATATATGGACCCAAAAGTCCAAAATTAATGTTGGAAAGATGCTTTTTTTTTATGACAAAGGTGGCAAACGAGTAGACGGATTGCCTGATGGTAAGCAATTACCGTCGCCCATAGGCACCCGTAACACCAGGGGAGTCACAAGCGCGTTGCCGACCTTTAAGGGAGGTTGGAGCTCTGGGAACCTTACTCACCATCAGGAAGACAACACTACATACCTGAAAGGTGGCAGTGCTATTATGGCTGTGGTCTTCTGTAAGGAGGAGGTACTTCCCCAGTTGGGCTGCCCCAGATTCAAGCGTGATGGTCATCGCTGTGCCCTACCTCTCATTGTTGGACGTAGTTTAAGGACATACCCGGGTCCACAAAAAATTGCTGGATTTATTCGGCTTCTTGTGTTCTAATTCTTTATTACCTCGTCTTTTATAAAACGTGGTAAAACTTCGGATTGGCAGCGCTCCGTCGATACGTGAGCAGCATACACGCAGTGCTGAATTTCGTCAAACCCCGCACGGAGTTAATTGCGTGTCAACAAACCGCTTTAGTGTTAAATCGACCGCCTGCTAAGTGATAACTCGTTCGGAAATAATGGAAATGCTATGCAATAGCTACGGTTTACATGTTCCCTTTGTTCCTTTACTTTATGGAGCCGTGTAGCGACTACTATTAAACCTGGTGGATTAATGTTGCTAGCAAATTGTTACACTAACTACCCACCCACTATTTAGTTCCTACCTACACACCTACTACAGCACCTGGCATTTAGTATTTTATGACGGAGGTTAGGCAACTATTTTAGGACCCGCAAATTGAGAATGTTTAAAGAAGGAACTCATAATAATCTTTTCCTTGTCAGCGAAGAAAAACCAATGAGATTCCATACTAATATTATTAATGCAAAAATAACTCTGTCTGTTCCCTCTTCACGCTTAAACCGCTGAACTGATTAGGACGAAATTTGTTATGGAGAGAGTTGGAGCTACGAAAAAGGACATATTTTTCCCGCAAATTTTTAACCGGATATGTTTTATCTGGCAACCGTACTTTAAAGATGGGCATGGCTGGCCGACGAAGTCCAGAAGAAAAGCTAGGGATTTTATAAATCTACGTGTAGGTCACTTCTCATTATGTGTGTGTGACCTACTGTAGTCGGGGATAGTAAATAGTTTTTAAATGAATAGTGGGTGGTAAGTACAGTGATTGTTCACAACGTAATTCCGAAGATTATTAATTGTAATTCCTTATAAATGTATAATTTATACAACATAATTGACACATCTTTACTTCTACCCCATATTGGAGTTTTATGTTTCAGTAAACGATTTAAACCAAGTTCTAATATTACGTACTAACTGTAATTTCTACCAAGTGTACATCTTAGAAACTTCCAGAAACAATGTTGTTATCTCCCTCTCTAACTATTCTCGCTTAAACTGAAAACTTCGTCCATTGCCCAACCAATTTAATAAAGCGACCAAGTTATGTGACTTGGAGTTGCGAGTTACGACATTACAGTCACTAGATCCGGGGTGTCGTGTTGTTATATTTGTTTACTCCGCCGATGAGTTAAATTTTGAAGCGAACCAGTATATGTTCTCATTAATTTGTTAGGGGTGTCGAGGTTACATAACAATAGTGAGCCCGAGCGCTCGACTCACGCTCCACCTACGCTAGGATAGTTAGGAATACATACATGGCCAGGTGTTAAGTCAAATGGCGTTGTTTCGTAACAGAGCTATTAGTAGAATTAGAAGGCTTTCTCATAGTCATTGGTATGCACAACCGGGGTGCCTTGTTTATCCGTCCTGACGCGTTATAGCTCGTGATGAGAATTGGGATCTGCGGGATTACCTTTCATAATACAATATTAGTTTAGAACAATTAGTTAATCATAAAATATTTCACGACCGTTCGTGGTTTGATTTAAAATTATACCCCATTCACAACCGTAGCAAATAGGTACAGGTCATCCATACCAGGTACTTAAATCTTTTACTATTTCGGGTGTAATTAGACTAAAGATAAAGCTTGTTTTAATAATGGCGTTTTAGTTTTGCATTGTCTACATACTGCGGTTCATTATTGCGCTTTTATTCTTGGATTAACGTCAGTCACCAAATCTAAAACTCGTTTATTCACACATCAAGTGCTTACAGAAACATATAGATCAAGCCTTGAGAGGTAAGTGCATAGCTACATTTAAAGAAAAGGACTAGTCCAGAAGGACTCCAAATATAGGTGAATGACAATTCAATACACGTAAGTGTTGTTCTATAGATACGCTTTATGTAAACTTTTGCTGTTATTTTCACAGTTTATTTTTATGTTCTCTTCTATTGGGTGTGAATTCTTGCTTATCGTCTGTCATCCAAATACGCGTTGGGAACCGTTTTCGAATTCCATTATGTATCTGGGGAATAGGTAAATCCGTAGCCGCTTGAGGCGTATTGCATCAATACTCGAAAAGGAACTGGATAAGGAAATGTTGTAGTGTTGAAATCTCTTATTTTTTTTGTGCATAAAAACTACTTTTAAACTTTTTTATGTATAATTAAATTCAAAGTGTAATCAGGCCCTTAAACAAAATCAAAAGTAAGCATTGGAGTTTTATTGCTTATTATTTGATTGAGTTTTTTTATTTTGTTTATAATGAAATATATTGGCAAACACATTCAAAATGAAATATTCGTTACTTAATCAGCGAATTCCATAAAGTTGCAGCCGTTCTAGTTATTTATGGAATCCACGGCAGAAGTATAAACATGATTCGATCGTAAACTGTTAATCTTTTGGACAGGTGGTAAGTAAAGTTATGTAAGAAGTGTTGCAAATGTGTTTGCACTAACACTGAAAGTATTGAATGGACTTTACGAGTATGAATAAGTATTTGAGAATGTTATCTTACGTAAATCTGTTCACCAATATTGAAGGAGTTCTGAGTATTATATTACGGTTTTTTTTATAACCCCGGAGAAATCCTGCCAGAGTTGTGAAATATTACGCTTAACTATGAAATAAATTTTAGTTAGTAGGAATGACTTATTCCCATAAATATTTAACAATTCAATTATAAAACTAAGAACAAATCAAATTATTTTTTATGAAATATTTTTATGAATTATTTTAAAACGGTGCCTAAAACCGTTTAAAAATAAACAAGATCACATATACTTGATTAATTTCGACGTGGTCCGCTGTGTACGGGTGGCCAAATTGGTTAAGGCGTCAGCCGCGATAGCTGGAGATGCGGGTTCGAATCCCGTCTCGAACACCGGAGGTCCTCGTCGTTTTTTTTTCTTAAGTATATGTATTTCAACTTTTAATTCAATTATACCTATCTAACTTGTATTAATTAAGGGAAAATCATTTATAGGTAATAAACTTTTTTATACTGTAACTAGTTAAGTACTTGTAGTTATCATAATACGATTGTAATATCTGAAAATAAAAGTATAAGTACTTAAAAAAAACTTGTTAATCTCTGATGTTAATTTAATTTAAAGTTTTAAGTAAACTCGGTAGACATTATATTTCGCCCTACATAATGTCAATTAAACATTTAAGCCATTTCAAAAGTTAGTAATCGTGCTTCTACGTATAGGCTACAAAGACTGTTTCTTGTTGGAAAACTTCCTAATTGCAGTGCAGCGAGACGGGGTAGAGGTGAAGGCATTAAATATTCATTTAAGAGTCATTAGAGCACGCCTTCTTGCATTATTTTCTAAAGAACCTAGACCTGAGGAGACTGCTGTTGTAACTGGCGCTTTGACGTCAGCAAATCTGTATTTGAGAGGCAAAAAGACCTAGCACCCTTTTAGTATTAAGCGAATATACCGTTTATTGCAAGTATGTAAAACCTACATTACGGTAAAAAAGTAAAATGAGCCAATTGATACGGCTTTCTATTTGTTAGGAATTTTATTCGTATTGAACAAAGTGTCTTTATGTGATTGCGGTTGCTGAATTTTTGATATTTCGCTTTGAGATTAGGTGCCTAAATAGTTTATAATTGACAAACTAGTTTTAATTCAGTCGTACCTATCTTAAAATATCATAAATAATGATAACGCTAAATAGGAAATATGATCGTATCCTCATCGGAAATTTATTCCACGACACAATTAGAATATTAATACGAAAATGTGCGTAATGTAAATGCATATTCAAACGGGATTTAGCTGCTCGTTGGATGAATAATAACGGATTGTCTCACAAATACGTAAACTCACCGAGCTTATTTCCAAAACAAGTTGACCATTAAAATCTCTTACCAAGTATGCCCAATTGTTGATCACATTTAGGTAATAGTTGAGTTCAATTTAATTAGAGAAAGAGAAAAAATAATATGCTACCGTTTTTTACTAGTACAATCTTGAAATACAAAACGCACGACCGTGACGTCAGTGCTAGTAAAAATGTAGCAAAATAGCAATAATCTTCTCGATTCAAACAGGGCTTTTGTTTCGTATCGCCCGCTCGGCTCTAGTCGTGAATAACGGCTGCGCTTATCCGCAGCGACCGCAGGTGCGACGTGCGGCGCGGCGTGTGGCCGCTCTATGTACCGGTTTACGAGATTTGCGTACTTTGGATATAGGATTTACCAGGGAGCTAATATAATATCACCTCACTAGCTCGGGAAGTCCGCAGTCATTAATTAAAACAGATAGCAAAACTGCATTTTATTCACAAGGGATCAAAGTATAATCATACAAATTGTGAATGTTTTTTTACCGTTAGTGAGGTGAAAATTTTTGTGTTTCATTCGGCATCAAAGTTTGTTACTCTCTCGTGCCTTGTACCTCACAACGCTCTAGATACTCTCACACTCTTAGAACCACTCGCTATGCTTGAGGTAAAATTTTTGAATCTTTCGCTAGCTCGGGTCTCAATATTCTCGGGGCACAAGAAGGCAAACACTAAGTTTGCTTCTTTGTAAATATAACAAATAACTATTACGAAAGCATTTTTGATGGGTAAAACATTTATAGTCTATAATTGGCGTGCCTACGTATTTGCATAATTTTATACCGTTCCTCTAAATATCGTCAATTTACAAAAGCGACGAAAAACTTTAGATTTGTCCTCTTATTAAAAAATATATAAAAATGATTATACGTATACTTAAAAATATACTTAGCAAACACTTAAGCATGTTTATATTTAATTAAAACGACTAAGGCCATTTCTAACCGCCATTAACTTACCTGAACTATATGAATCAATAAATCGGAGGGCCACAGAGTTACTAGTTCAATAAAATTTCGCTCACGAAGTGATCATAATTTCCCAAAGCTCACCTCATGTATGAAAAAAGTGGCAGTATTTTCAGCTTCCGCAAACCATATTCTCTCTTACACTTGAGGTAGGAATATATTTAAAAAATATATAGAGGCGGAAGGATGTATGTGATGGGGGAAATGTGTTGACATTGACAGCTGTGGCTAAATCATAAAACGCCAGCAACGGTAAATCGTATCTTAAAGGATAACACTTGCTCTGATTTCTACTAACTTACTATAGTAGCAAGGTTCAATGTTTTATATAGCCGAGCCGTGTAAGGCCAAGGAAATTTTAGAGTGTTTGAATTTAAAACCTTCTCTTGTTTAATAGAGAATTAAAAACTCGAATTTGATTTGTGCTTGTACAAGTCAAAATTAAATTCGAGATTCAGACTCTCTAGAAAACAAGAGAAGGTTTAAAATTTGAAAACGATAAAATTACCTCGGCCGTACGAGGATAGATTATATAAAGTGTTAACATTTAAACATATGAGTACTTAATTTATTTTATTTCATTTCACACCCTTCTCATACAACTTTCAACCCCCTTTTCGTCCTCAAGTGGTTCATTTTTTTAAGCCGTCATTAAGGCCTTACTTGTAATCATTATAAATAAATAATGTAATCGGGTCTCCAAGTTTCAGCCTTTAATAGCCAGTCAGTCTCCCAGTAAGTAATTCAGCTAGGACAGTCGCCATCAGATACATCGGAGCTGTGGAGGTGGTCACAAATATCTGAATAACGCCTCTATTTAAGGCGATAAAGTGCATGTTCAGATATTTGTGACCACCTCCAGAGCTCCGATATATCTGATGGCGACTGGACATCCAGCTCTATAAATTTGTAAACATCAGGTACGTGTGTCTCAGAATAAATAAGATGTAATCGTATCCCGTATCGCGAAGCACGCCAATCAACTCATCCGCCACGAAGATTTATTCTCTGTCACGACATGAATTTATCGTCCCTAACCGGCGCGTTTTTACGAGCCTTTGCGATAACACATCAATATCCTTAGCAAACAAGTTCCATTCTACGCCAGTGACTACAACCAAGGAGGCAATGCATGGAGATTTTCAAAGTTACTTCAAAGTAAGCCTGCAGCGTTTACGGGACTTTTTTAAGACTTTGTTGTGTTATTAGCGATAGTATAACAAGTATTTACGCCTTGACAGTCCATTCTCGTTACATATCGGAAATACTACATAGCTGACTAAATTATTAATTTATTGGATCGCTAAAATATAGGTACTTATATTTTAAATCACAGCAGGTAGTAAATTTTCAGTGTAGATAAACCTACCTATCCGTCCCGCCCGTCCGTCCTATACCGTGACCTATCGTGGCCTAGCGGTAAGAGAGGAATTTTGCAATCCGGAGGACGCAGGTTCGAATCCCGGCTTGTACCAATGAGTTTTTCGGAATTTGTGTACGACATATAATTTGATATTTACCAGTCGGTTTTCGGTGAAGGAAACCATCGTGAGAAAACCTGTCTAATCCCAATAAGGCCTACTTTACCCTCTGGGTTGGAAGGTCAGATGGCAGTCGCTTTCAGAAAACTAGTGCCTGCGCCAACTCCTGGGATTTGTTGCCAAGCGGACCCCAGGCTTCTGTGAGCCGTGGTAAAATTATGGGATAACGCGAGTAAGATGATGACTACGATAAGACAAGCTGTGATCAGTAATAGTAACAGATCTTTGATATTAACCCTATAACTGTCCGTGCATTACATATAATGCACCGTCAAACTATCTCTGTCAATTCCACGTGACGTCAGAGACGTGACATTAGTGCATCACCTGTAATGCACGGACGTTGTATAGATTTATGTCAGTGGCGCAAGCGAAGGGACAGTTAAAGTGTTAAATTAATATTTTATTTATATCAACCATTTATCGTTTTGAATTTAATGTGAATAGGCTGAAAATAAGTCTGAAATGTAGTTAATAGAAAAATAAAGAAATGTCGAATATGAAAGGTTCAGTCATCCTTGGCTGCGTCCTTTAATGTTTAATCTTTGTAAATGTAATGAAGGCAGGCCCCGTTGGCCCAAGATCAATTTGTAAGCCCTCCGCCCGCCCTACCGGTGCAAAGGGTTGAGTTATTTTTAACGAAAAGAACAATATTTTTTTTCTTATACTTTTTCATCTTTTTTCGTAGCTCGAGTTTTTTTTTAATGAAATATAAAGTAAATATTAGAAATAGTTCATTAATTCATTCATGTGTTAAATTTAGATAAAAACATAATAAATTAACATTTAATCGTATGAACTTTAATACTTTAAACCCGGATAAATAATATATTGAAATAAACCTGTATCAAAATTTTAAATAAAAAAGTTAATATCCGATTTAATTTGACGACAGGTTTGGTCTAGTGGGTAGTGGCCCAGCCTATGAAGCCGATGGTCCTGGGATCAAATTCCAGTAGGTAAATGCCCCTACCTTTTGTGTGATGGGCTGATGGGCAAATATCTTTGTTCCCGAGTCATGGGTGTTTTCTATGTATTTAAGTATTTGTACATATTGTTGGCTGAGTACCTACAAGACAAGCCTTATTGAGCTTACCGTGGGGCTCAGTCAATTTGTGTAAGAAGGTCCAGTAATATTTATTATTATACACAGTCCAATCGGAGGAAAAATATGACTTCCCACAACGGTATAATTCCATAGATTCTATTACAATTTTCCTTTATGCGAATACCAGTACGTGGCGCGAGGAAGCTATAAGTTTTTTTATTTTTTATTTTTTTTTATGACAAAAGGTGGCAAACGAGCAGACGGATTGCCTGATGGTAAGCAATTACCGTCACCCATGGGCACACATAACACCAGGGGAGTCACAAGCGCGTTGCCGACCATTAAGGGGGTTGGAGCTCTGGGAACCTTACTCACCATCAGGAACACAACACTACATACCTGAAAGGTAGCAGTGCTATTATGGCTGTGGTCTTCTGTAAGGAGGAGGTACTTCCCCAGTTGGGCTTATCCGGGTGTTTTCTATGTATTTAAGTATTTGTATATATTGTTGGCTGAGTACCTACTTCATCTGTCACTGGTATACTTACTAAATGGAATTAGAACGATTTTACTAAGTACGACAATTTCACAACCTGGGAAGTACTGTCGCTAACCTATTGCTTTATTTGCGTACATTTGTATTGTAATACTTTTAAAATGTTATGTTTTTTACACACTAGCGTACGGACTTTATGTAAGAAAATTATTGTTGTTATTCGACACCGTATGATGCAACAAAGAATTTTCTTTATAAGTACTTACTCGTACAGTGGTAGAAGGTTTTCGAATAACCGCTTGGCATGAATGGGGCCTAAAGGCGAATAGATTCGTTACGGTGTCTTTGTCAATAAATCGAATATTTTAGTACGGTGGGTGTGTGCGAACAGAGTTAGGTTGAAATTTATGACGGTTTGGCGGGAAAGGAAAATTCCCACACAAAATTGTTTATGATAGTCGTAGAGTACTGAATTGAAAAGCAGAAGATGACGTCATAATGGCTTTACGTCATCTACCAGACTCTTCGATCAACCTTTTACAGCAAGAATCGACCTCTGTATAATTCACGAAGATATAACTATTTTAGTATAGAAAAAATAATTAATAGTAAAATTTATTATGTAGGTAATATGAAAAAGTATACTTGAACTATGAGAGACTTAGGCATAGAGTTCATGATAAGGGCAATATTATGACTTTGAGTTGTTGAGTACGCCATACGGTGGACGTTACGTAGTGAAGTTGACAGTTTAGCTTTTTGTAGTCATTGTCAGGCGACAATGTGAAATATTTACGTAAAAAATATATTTTTTGTTCGTCACCGGTTACATAATTAATTACATAATATTAGGTGCTCAGAATCAATTTACTTAAGTCGTTGGCCGTTTTTGCATGCTACCCCCTCCTACTTAGATTTAAGCAAATTATGTGTTTGTTTTCTCAGTAAGTGATTTTATGTAAATCTTTTGAGAAATAAATGTCTGAAACCATAAACCATAAATTTTCTGAATAGAGGAGATCACAATCGTTTTCGTTGAGTAAAAAACTTTTTTTTTACCTAATAGTTCGAATGAATGAATATCCAATAGAGTAAAAAGATCAGCTCAGCTATCGTTTCGACTTCCAATCTCTTTGTGACTTGTAATAAATATAAAGGGCGCACGCAATGGCCGCGACAAATGAGTTCCAAGGACCTTTAAGAAGGTTGACTTGGCTGGATTTTTTTATTCAATAATTGACAGAACTTTAACCCATTCTTAAAATCAAGTTACGTATAAGTACATTACATATACAAAACTGCTATACACTTTGACTAATGAAACGAATAAGAAAATAACAAGCTTGAGGTTTTTTCTATCAATTACTGTTAAATAGGTACATCAAAGGGATATTCCATACCTACCTACATTTAGACTATGTTTGTGTGATTTGAATGGTGGTTATTACACTTTAGAAAAAAAATAAGTAATTGATCAATAGTCAAATCTGACTGTAAACACTACTTATTTAGTATTTATGAAAGTTCATTCATTTATTACGTACAACGCGTTCCCTTCATCGTAGGAAGAGACCGCAAACATCATTTGTTACTGTCCTGGCATTTCCTCACTCGTACGAGTACGTAAGTTCACTTGCCTCCTTTCATTGCATGCCCGACGATTCCGGAATATTGTTGTTTGCTTTCAACAGTACTTCAAAAACATTTAGTCGTAAGAAATCATTTTAACGGTCGCGTTAGAAAAAAAAGCTGATTCGTAACATGATACCCTGTACCTAAGTAAATATATTTGTTTGCAACAGGTATACATATTTTCTTTAAGTTCAGTGCTTCGACTTCAAGTTACCTATGTATAAGTATGATACATTGCCACTGATAAATTGGTGCAGAATGCAGATGTATATAGTTTTATAGGAGTATATACAAATCTATCCACTTTCAACGTGTTTGTAAATATATTCAACTACTATCTTTATTCGAAAAAGTATAGGCGGGTTCTGAGTAAAAAAAAAAAAACAATTTGCGACCGCTGAAATAAAAATGAAATCGTTATTAAACTTTTAAAATACGACTGACTCAAGGAAGTCACGAGCACTTGCTTAGCGGTTGCAATGTGCCTGAAAGGTTTTTATGATGTTCATAAACTCGGATTATTATTTCAATCATGTATCCATATGGGGTGATTCAGCAGCCTTCAATTTCCTCTGGGCGGCGCAAAGCCGCCTGCTATCGTGGAAATAGAATCGGCACTATAAATCATGCATGCGTGGCTTGCCACAACTGTCAGTACGTATGGGTATTTATGTTGTGCAATAGCTTATCATTGGTATATTCTTTTCGCTTCGCATGGCCCATTAGTGCTTCTAACGGATTCGTAATGAAAAAGTGCGATATTAGTTGTTTATATGTGCTTAACTAAGGTTCTTAATTGCTTAAGTAAACCGGGAACGGACCATCAACGACTTTGTATTGAAACGTATCCCTAAATTCTGATTCATTACAGAGGAGATTCAAGTTATAACATCAAGGATTGCAGTTTAAACATATTTCTACTTACAGATTTTTGAATTTAACGACTTCTACTAGTATTTTATGCGTGTAGTAATTACCTGAAACAAAATATATTATCATAAGCATTTCGTATTTAAATATAAATGGTACAAAATTCTTAAAGAAATGTGTAGGTATCGAACGTTATTGTCGAAGTAAGAAGCAGATGTTATGCAAATATCTGAATTCAGAACAGGCAAGTGGAGCATTCGCATGGCAAAGAGGGATTCATATTACGAAGAAAATTCAGCTGGGTTTCGGTAATACGTCACGTAAATTACGTTTAGGTTGCATGTCTGTCGCATAAATTCTTAGCAATATCCAGGCGACTCTCAGTTATTTCATTAAGGGATACCGGTGTTTTAAAGCTTTTGCACAAAGTATTACCCCAGGGAAATTTGCCTTTGTAGTAGTAATGTACCTGTAAAACTTTGTATTATCTAAGTATTAAAACTTCTATTCATTAAGGTTGCAGATAAAAACTGAAATGCTTCTTTAAAAAACTTTCGAACATTTTAAGCGAGGAAAATATAGTCACATGAACCAACAATTCGAAGTTATAAAGTTGGAGATAAAACAAAGGCTTAATTTAATCCCGGACCACTCAGGGAAGATGCTAATTGCGAAAGATAAATTGTTTTTTTGATCATTTATCGTTAGAAATGATTAAATATGATGATGAATTGCCTGCGACTAAGCTTTTTAGGTAATGACATAAAAAAAATTGGTAATTATTATTCCGTATTTACTAATTTAAATTAAGATCTGATTTAAAACAGCATAGACATCAGTTTTTTGACATATTTTTCTAGCAGTAACGATGTTATTATATTTGATCAATAACTAATAATGGAACTGACTAGGTGTATCTGGCTAGGGCAGCATCAAGATGGTAGCGGGAGAACAAAGGGCTTGCCCAGTTGTATAGAGAATTAATTACCCATTTATTTTGTTTCTTGTTAGGACCGCTGGCTTTGTGACCTTTATACGCAATCCCCTATCGAATGCCAACTATAGTAGTGATTAGGTACTTTCGAAGTTTTTGTAAGTCAAAAATGTACAGGATGATTTCGTAGTCGTGGAGCAAGATAATAAGGCATGACGTAGAATTCCTAGGTGAAGCTAATTATGTTAAACATTAATTTTATATCACCAAAAATTATAATTATTTTGAAGATGGGAAGAAGGAAAAAAAAATGCTTACAATTTGGTCACCCTACTCAATGTGTCTTGTCGCTTCTAGGAAATTCTAAGGACTGGTTGACCATGATTTGGTTAGTTTAAGAAATTGAAATAATATGATTGAAAAAAAAAGATAAACGAAATGAAACGGATTATATCGCATATACTAATTTAAACCTCATCCCTCCTCGTCCTCATCGTTTTGGACCCTTTAGAAGCGTTAGTGGTCTTCGGGTTCATGAATAATTATCGCGGCCACCGAATACAATATTAAGAAAAGATAAAACTGACCAGTCACTGAGTCATTTAAACTCATTCTGAAATCAACCTGAATATACCTATTTCAGGTGTTTGACTTATTTATTTAGTGATTTGGACGTATGCCTTTTAAATCTTTGGATTCTCCATAGTTCATATTATCGGTACGAAGTAGAGCGCCTGACGTTCATTTTCTATACCCCGCTTGCCAATTCCTACACACCACATTTCTTTGGCTTTGTCAATCATACATCATCATCAATCGATTTAATAATTTTAATACCATCTGTCAACATATTATTTGCATTACCGGAACTAACATTATCTACATTATATTTATATATTTAGATAAGAAGGAAATATATTACCTAAATGCTCTATTTTATTTATAATTTCTTACAGTTTCATACTATAGTAAAAGTCGGCTTATTATCTAGTTCTGTCGTGAAGTTTACTTGTTGTCATAGTTATACTACCTACGTATAACTAGTATTCCTAAAAGCTCTATATTCCAAAGCACTAAAAGCATCCATCTAAAACTTGCACAGTGCCCAGCTAGCAACTTTTACTAGACAGTGTGGAACTAAATTCTAACTGGGACTAACGTATTCGACCATCATGGCACCTCCAACGGATCCACTACGTAAACCACTCACTAAAGTTACGTGTAGGTTACTGAAGTTACGTATTCCAAAGTGTCAAAGTAAAATCAATTTCGAACGGAACATAAGCCACGTAGAGGAGTGAGCAAGTAATTAAGTTGCGTGCGGACAAAGTGTTAACTCAGATTTCAGCGGATACTGCAAGCGTGCAGCGGCTATCGTGCAATTTAGCGAAACGACGAATAGGGCTATTAAGGCTGTAATTGTACAGTTGCCATCAGATATATTGGAGCTGTGCAGGTGGTCACAAATATCTGAGCAACGCTTCTATTGCCAAGGCGATAAATTGCATGTTCAGATATTTGTGACCAACACCACAACTCCGATATATCTGATGGGGACTGTACTGAGAATTCATCTGTGCGTCAGTGATACTAGTATAATTTATTTAAATTCAATATTAGGTTCTAATTGGATTCAATAAATCAAACTGAAAATAACTTTCAACTAAAATCGATTGTTTGGCTGAAAACTTAGACAGATTATAAATAAAAATAAATATTATAGGACATTCTTACACAAATTGACAGCGCCCCGCGGTAAGCTCAAGAGGGCTTGTGTAGTGGGTACTCAGACAAAGATATATAAGTTTAAGAATATACAAATACTTAAAAACATATAACACCCATGACTCAGGAACAAATATCTGTGCTCAACACACAAGGTATAATACTTAGGTACGAATACACAATTATTTTATTCGGCAGTCATAGTAAACAGGGGCAAATATAAAGCCCTTAAGTTTATAAATGAATATATTATACAGATAGATATTATATTACGTTACATGGAATAAATAAATACATCATCATCATCTTCCTCGCGTTGTCCCGGCATTTGCCACGGTAGAAAGATTCATCATGGGAGCCTGGGGTCCGCTTGGCAATTAATCCCAGGATGTGGCCATCTGACCTTCCAACCTAGAGGGTAAACTAGGCCTTATTAGGATTAGTCCGGTTTCCGACTTAGGCGCACTTAGCGGAAACCTAATTAGTTTTTTCCCGGAATAAATAAATAAGTACATGAATATATAAATGTGTTATACGACTTACAGGTTAGTAGTTATGTAATTTCTGTACTGTTTACACGCCTCATTATTTGAGAAGTTTTAATAAACATCTGCTTGGGGAATAGTGTGCGTCACTATTTTCAAACCTCAAATTATGCATGAATGGAAAAATGTCAGAAAAAAGTACAATAGTAGAAAAAAATATAAATATGTCATTTAATATATTAATCTAATTTTAATTTTTCTTTTTGAATGGCATTAAATATCTAGTTATAAATTGTAATAAGTACTGTGAGTGTATTCAACATTGGAGAGAATTTTACATAGATAACTCAGAGTAATTTTACCATATGCCGTAGCGGAACGGAGCGGGCGGCGCCTTAGAAACCGTATTACCATGCAAGTTCATTTCCTACGACCTTCACGCTTTACAGTCCGGAATTTGGCGTCATTCCAAGGTCGCAATCGTATCTACAATTGAATTTCAAAAATGAGCCTTTTGAATTTTCATTGTGAATTGATTGAAATGCATGAGAATATTTTTAGAAATCATATTACACGGCGCAATAGTGATCTATTTTCATAAGAATGTATATGCAGTGGTTTTCAAAATAACTATTTAACAAGCAATATAATCCATTTTAGCCTCTAAGTTCAAGTTTTGTTTGCATACGTGGAGTTTATAAGTCATCTAGACATAAGCTGAGTTCCTAGAATGTAATGTCTAGACTCATACCGATGCACATTAATTAACTGGAGCGCAACACGATAAGGGCCCAGATAGTTCTGGAGTACTTGCTGTAAATAGCATCCATTGACGGGCGGCGCGGCGCGGGGGCAGGCCGGGCTAAAAATAGACGACCGCCAGTGGGACAAGGCCGCTCCCGGCTGCCTTCACCCGGTTGTACCTGCGAGCTTAGGCACATCCTTGTGATTAATCTCAACGTATTTACGACCCCGGCCGAGTGCCGGCTTAGGCGCACTTAGCGGAAATCTAAGTGGCTCTTGATTGTTCACGCTTGGGAATGCTCAAATAGCAAAGCAAATAGATAATAGCTCAAGATCCGATGTCTGCGAAAGGGATTCATATTTCATATGATTTCAGTAGGAAAATTATACTAGCCGAGCAGTTGAAAGATTAATGTTATCCAAGTATGAAAGTAAGTTAATACGTAGGTATGTCATTTTATGTATATCATGCCATACATACACATGAAACTATAAAAGGGCAGCGTTAGGGCTTTGTAGCTTGACGTTCTTATTGTTATGTGGGATCTCGTTATGTACTCAGCCAAATGTTTTAACAATTAATTTTTGAAAATTACTGACCAATTAAAAACTTATCTCGGATTTTATCACGTGATAGACATGGCGCAAAGTTTTGGTACTTTTTAGTACCTAAATAATACATTTTTGGTACTAAAAAATAATGTAAAGAACCCGCCCTAAGTTATCATTTTATAATACCAGTGCTGTTATTATATCGTTGAAACAAGGGGCTGGCCAGCGTGATATATTTTGAACGCCGCGTGGTTTTAATTATACCCCCGCCAATAATACATTGCGTGTTATGATATGTAGATTTTTCCTGAACTGTTTATGAAACCAAATCATGGGTTTATTGCATACAAATTAGTAAGATGATTTAGAATTTACAAAAACATTATTTTAATTAATAGACTTGTATGACTATCTCATATATATTAGCCGTACCTATATTAAATTAGTTTTATTACGATATATCATTATAATGAAAAATATTTGAACATGAAAAGTGAATAATACGGTTGTGTGCCAATATGATGTAAAAGCATCGACCTTAGTAAGGGTTTCTTAATAATAATATGAAGGGGTTCCGAATGACTGCACTGCAATATGTTGGCTTCGGCAATTTTGTGTCGGAAGAAGCCGTAATAACGCCGGTAGTTTGGGTTCAAACAACTATAGCAGGTTGCAGGCTAGCTTATGATTATATGGCAAAGGTGAAGAATGTACTATAAGCGTATAAGTAAAATAGGTAACAATGCCGGAGCGTCCAAAGAAATTGTATCGCTGTTATGCAACGCGAGGTAATTTTCATTACTAATGAAATTAATATATTAAATCAAATAAATTTATGAAACTTCCCAACAGGTTCTAAGATATGATAAAACTTCTGCATGAAATCAAAATTTAAAAACGTTTCCTTTATTTTTTGCTATGATCACTATGCTCAGATTAAGCATCTTTGGAAGTCTGTTGTAAGTTGAACGGTTTTTATTTGTCATACGAGTATATCCATGCTATAAGAAAAAGATGAATGATAATGACATCCGTAACGTACCTAGACGTTGAGTGAATAATTATATCCGGGATATTCCAGGAAACAAAAATAACCAACGCAATAATAAATAACCCCATACTCACTCATAAATAGAAAATGATCAAGATAAGTATATAAAATACCGTATTATTTCGATCTTGTTGCCGTTAAAATTCACCTACCAACTTAATTACAGTTCATTTTTAAAAATACCCATAAAACAACGCAAGTAATTTGTATGGCCTGCAAATGAATGACTTCCCCAACTTTTACAGTTACCTACAAATATATTTATTTTAGGACGACCGACCGGCATCGTACGCGTGGATTTACGGCAGCAATTTTATGCAGTCAGCATGTGATGAACATTTTCACGGGCGATAGCCGCGCGATGCGACATATTGAATGAATATGCCAATACGAGTAGCCACGCGCTACGGCATAATTGTCGATCATTCTTTAAAATTTGTAAATGTGAAGTAAGGAAGAACACTTTAATTAAAAAAAAAGTAACAAATTAAACAGTAGTCAATTTGATTAAGCGTTTGCAAATCGCACAAACAATATGCATATTTAACAGTTCTTGTTATATTTTTGTCTTTGCAAACATGGCAATAATTCTGCAAATAATGCCTTTAATAATAATGTTTTTCACAAGATTTGATATTAGTTTGACATTAGTTGAAGTGCAATCATCGTTCATGTTCATTCTAGTACTTAGAAAACAATAAATAAAAAGAATAAGTCAGTAGAAATATGTATAACATATTGTATGAGTGCAACAATGTGTGTTTAAGTGTATGCGTCGGTTTATCTTGAACAGAACAGTGGCGATGAGGGCTATGTTATTACTTGTGCACTAGCTTAGTTGTCACTCCCACCTAATTAAGTTAATTATTCATTACATGGAACCTCAGACGTAACTCCTGTTAATTCAGTGTAGGCGAGCTAGCAAACAACGTTATTAGGTAACTTTGATAGAAACACGTTTATACAGGAATTATTAATAACGGTAAGCCTTTGATAAGTTTGTGTATGTACTACATAAAAGAAGAGACTGAGTCAGTTAAATCATAATAATAGAGTTATATATACGAGTAAGTAATGCCACTACTATAGTGGAAGTCAATTTTTGATTTCAAGAAATTTTAGAAATTACTTTTTTCGTACCGGTAGCAAATTCGACAGTGATGAAGACATGATGAAAAGGTTTTTAGTTAAATTCAAACAAAAACGAAAATTTTAATCTATTTCATTTAAATAGGTAGGTATTCGTAAATTTAAAACAGGTTCATTAGATTTATTTAAATAATGTCTAACTATATTTTGATCAGCAACTTGGTTATTACGTTATTACAAGGCTAATTTTTTATTAAACTTCCTCAAACATAGCTGAAGTAACTGTTTGGTTATATTGTTGAGTGTTTTGTGTGTTTTTACTTATTTTTTATTAAATTCATTCAATCTCTGTTTTTTGACATCGGTACTTCAAATAGTTATTGTGTACTAAATTTAAATTAAATCCGAAGTTTTGAACACTTTGTTTCTTTTAAATTCATAAGGGAGCAACTTTGGTCAAATTGTGTTAAAACTACGCACGCGAAATATGTACTACAACCAGCAGTAAAATACCTACTGCGACTGCACGCGTTGCTTATCGATAACTGTATTCCGTTCTGTATTATTGATTATTTAGCTAGAAGCCGGTTCACGTTGCCACTTAACTTACATAGGCCATTTGCAAAATGTACCTTATTACTACGATACAAAGTACATAACAAAAAAAATCGGGAAAGCGGAACATGGTAAAAACACCTGTAGCACATGTAAATTCGCCCGAGTACCATCATGTACGGTCGTATACGATACAATTTTGATACGTGTACGGCTTTTTTGCAAACTATTTGCGACTATAAAACCTATATTGATCATTGAGTTGTCAGCATACGTCGGACTCCAGCGGGTATTTTCGTGGCATGTCAGAATGATAAGTAAGGTTCGCAAATCAAGTCCCTATAGTCCGACGTATGGTTGTCAGCATTGAATAACGTATATATTTACAGTTCATAACAATGCCTATTTTTGGCTGGAATCATTATGGGCATTGACCAAATAGGGGGCTTCACCTTTTGATATTTGCTATGTAAACATTACTTACAAATACATACGCTGTTAATTATTGTCTACATGCAAGACATTTTTTTTTGTTTTAATCATACCCAGAAAACACACATGTAATATATAATACATTAGTATATACTGATACTAATGAAATACAAAAATGTTTACATAAAAATTTGTTACGGCATTTAAAACCCGACGAACATACGAGTACCTAGTAATAGTTTCAGAGTGGTTATAGTGCTAGCCAATTTGGTATAATAAATGGCTTATACAATCCGTGCACATTCGGCTACGTGCACATTACTTCAATACAAACGGAATTGAATGCAACTAAACCGTAACTCAGCTTCATGTACATGTGAATTGCAGACGAGTGGCACGTGCGGTCCTCGAACAAAAGCTGAATACGGGTGCTTGCACAGCGCTTCTGCCTTTCACACCTCGAAAACCATTTACTGTTCTAAGTCATGTCTGTTGCAATCCGGTCGCTAGCATTGCTAGCAAATTATGCTTTTTTAATTTTATAGAACGCCTTTCGTTGAACTGAATTTTTAAAAAATATAAAAACTTTATTCAAAAAGTTAAACATATGTTATTTTGTATGAAAAGCAGCTGTATGAAACAGTGTAACATGACAAATAAAACTTTCTTTATCTTGGTATTTTTATGTCTGTCTTGTGGGGGAATTGGCTACTGATAACAATGTGATTTATAACAAACATTAATATTTAGATGTTAAAAAACTGGAGAAATGGAAATTCAAGTAAAACAATTGAGGTAATAATGACAAATAAATGATGATAAAAACAGTTTACTTATTTTAAATTTAAACACGAAAGCATCATGCGCCATCATTTTTTTCTTTATGATGTTTTAGGTTCAATTACTGTAAGAAATGTGATGAAGTTTATTACTCGTAAAAGGTAGAACTTCCGAGATTCTAGTTTCAGAGATATTGACGATTTTATAAAAGTGGTCTAATATAATTTTTAACTTCATATGTAGAGTATGTTTTTAACATATCTGTCAACTACTAAAACGTTAAAAATGTATAAAGATATATAATTAAGTCGTGATGCTGCTAAATAACCACTGTTTATTAATATTTTTAAGGTGTCCTAAAATTTATTTTAACCAGGAAGGAATGTATACAAAATGTTGATACAACGGTGGCCATTGAATTTAATCTCCATCTACTAAAACGAAGTTCTCATCCACAGAGTGAGCGAGCTGTTGTGTTAAAATTGCGGGAGAGCCGTAAATATTTTAATGAAATGCAGATTTCCTTAATTAGCAGACGTAATTTTAACAATGAATGTTTCCTGTGCAACAATAGGTCATTTTTATCTTAAATTATTTTTAGCTAACGTGGTCGTAGGTATTACTACCACTATTCTCTTTAATTATCTTGTTTCTTAGAATAGGTTTTATAATATTCGTATAAAATTTAAATATAAAAAAATTATTCATGCTTATTTATTACTATGTAAATTTACCTACAGGAACTATTATATATTTCAATTGAAGTATTTGTCATATCAAATTATTATCGTTGTTATCATTATTGTGCTTGTAAGTTCTAGAGATAGATAGTTTAAAAAAAATATGGCTTCCATCAATTCTGATGATTTTGCCAGTGTCAAAGTTATTGTAAGCAAATCAATCGAATAAACAACATACGAGAAACAAGTTTGGTCTGATGCCCAAGGCATGCCAGTGTACGGTACTAAGCCTTGCTTATTATAAAGTGGTAGCTGGACTATACAAAAATCTACGAGACCGGGTGTTGACCAAATAGTGGTGAAACGCGTTCTGAGATTAATTCTTCATTAGCTCAAAATACTGCTTTAAATCACTGCATAATATATAACGTTAAATAAATTAATATAGTTAAAGTACAAAAAACAAAAACTATATTCTCAAGACATTTACGCCATTTCAAAGCCGAACCGGAAGTCCCCTTGTAAGTTGCAATCCCGTTGTTCATAATGCCATGTCGCTATCTGTCATTTTGACATTTGTGTTTGTAAGGAAGAAACTTGGAGTTGTTAAGTTTTTCAATTATAGGGGATTGAATGTACGTCCATAAATAATATGTGCCTACTTCTTAACCGAAGTAACTTATTTCTGCGAAGTTGCTAAACAAAAAAGTATTTTACGTAACTCCTACTACTCCACGAACAAGATAGGACCATCCCGAAAGACAAATGGGGTCAGATTAAGCACTTGAGGTTACCAGTACACTGCGGGCCATATAAAAAGTACAAATAAAGTCAAGTGCGGACCGGTACAATCCTGGGTGATAAATCATTAAGTATAGTAATTAACCAAAGGGATTTCGCACAAAAAAGCCGGAAACATTAACGGAGCTCTCGTTAAGAGACTTATTATACTAATTAGGCACATTTTACTGATTCACTTTTTTGCACAAAAATTTTAATACGTAGTATTTAATACGAAGGTAAATTACATTGACCTAATATTAAATGAAGTGAATCTCTCGAACAAAAATACAACTACATAGGATTAGGTTAGGTTAGGTTAGTATTATTTCACATTCATTGATTTTAACCTTTCATATGAGTCCTGAAGGCATTTCATATGAGTTATTGCTTTATGTGGCGGCAACTACATAAAGTAAGCTTTCAAACTAGCTTATATAATTTTTCTGATTATAAAATGTATTTTTAACAAACTACAATATTATTTTATAACTACAAGGTGTAACAAAAATAATGGTGATCCGTTTTAGGGCGTAATCTGTATCACGTTCTGATTTGCAAAAAGTGTTTTTTTTTTTACGCCCTTAAAAGGATTCCCGATCTTTTTGTTACACATTGTATATATAAAAAAGACAAGTAAAAAAAAAAAAACTTTGCGCCTGTTCAGCTGAAATTCCAGAAAGAATCTATTCTAGTTAGGTTTGTAACAATGGGCAAGAATAATTATCCGGTTAGTTATCGTGCCGCTATGCGCGCATATGCGCTGGCTGAATACCTTATGCTAACGACGCCGGGTAATGAGTCCCCGCGGCTACGGCCGCTACGAGCTACGCCGTAGCCGTAGCGGCACATGCTGTGAAAATAGGACAGGAACTTAGGTATACCGTGAAGCTTATTTGCATTGTACATGGAGTGCATTATTCGTTTTTGTTAGTGAAATTACCTGTCTCAATTGGCCCCACAAGACAGGTTTAGCTTAGTGTAGTGGTGGTTGTCATTAATAAAATAATGTACTGTATTATTTTTGTCAAAAAAATTAATTTAATTTTGTTTATATTATATAACTGTCTGTCTCTTTTCAATTGTGTAAACAAGGGACGTGTAGTTTATTGTGCGGTATACTTAAACTGTTAGGGTTAGATTGTGCTCAACCTACGATGGACGAAAACATTATGTACTAATAATATGAATATAAGGTATTCTTCTGAAGACCATAATTGGAAGTCAACGTTTTTAAAAATAATGCCCACGTTCAAACTTTTAGTATGGTTGCCATTCGTAAGCTGGGATTCGTTTAATATGCAATTTTTCTTTAAGTAAATGAACTACAATAAATAGTTAATGAACTAGGATCCTATGGATAATAATAGTAAAGTTTGAGTTTGCTAAATAAACTTCAAAACTCCGTATCAATAAATTTACCTCATCATGACAGTCGATTAGGATTTATACAAAATGGTAAAATTATTCTAGACTTGATTCTAGCTTAAAACATTTCTGTGGAAAAAACATTTTAAAGAAGACTAAAGAATGAAGATAAGACTATTTACAGATAACGGTTCTTTTCGTTTTTCGCAGAGACAAAAATTCTTTGGGGTTTTAAATTATGCAGGTTGGGACAATGTTGCCGTTTGTTAAGCATATATTATGTAAATACAAACGTCTCTTCTGATTTAACATATATTTGGTATTCCACGGATTATCCTTATTATTGCAGTTATTGTTTATTCTTAGTATAATATACAATCTTCTTACATGATCTGTATAATTTGAGTTAGATTGTGAGTTGGCTTTAGTTGGTTGTAACTCTTTACAATATAAGTAAATTAAGGAATCTCCAATTTCGAAGGTCATAATATCATTATAAATATTATAATATACACCGCCACCGTCCTTTAGTGACGATAAAATTATCACATCTAAACTGACAGATTTTGAACCGCAAGGTATCTATAGGTAAATCGGGTCAGTCCATCTATTCGCACTTTATAGCGTATGTTTCGACTCAGTATAATCAATATTTATAGTTATTTTACACGCAATGAAGTTCATTAATCTAGAGTCAAATTTATCCACTAGTTTATTGCACGTTATTGAAACTAATCTAGTCATTTAGATCAAATAAATCTAAAGTTCAAAAATCCTAAAAATGATATACCATGTTAAGCGACATTTTATTTAAGGCGCCATTTGCAAAAGCAGTTTAAACAAACTTTTACACGGTATTTAAATAACCTTATTATCTTTGAAATTTCGCCGTGTCTTCTAAAAAATAAAGTAAGCCGTTAAAAAGGCAAATACTTCATTTATTATACGATGGAACATAAAATGAAGGAGTACGCTTGTAGTTAATATCCGTTTAGAATATTAAAGTTCAAGACGAGACCGCATTTTAATATTACATTGCAGTTAATGGCTCTCTGGTAATCACGCGATAAGAACGTTGTTCATTTCAAAGTGCAATTTTCCTGAGTTTCAAATTAATAATATTAATAATCTATAGTATCAACATATGTTTTAGTAGCGTGAAAATTTATATATATATTTTAAAGTTTAGTACCCGAAGTACGCAAAGTTTAATACATTTCTTTACTTATTCCAAATTAGAAAAAAACATGTTTACTTCAGCACAAAAACCAGTCCCTTATGTTAATTGTACTCCATGAAACGTTTGATAAACTTTGCATTAAATTTTCCATGCAACCATTCCTTAAAAAAGACATATTGGTCTCTTTGTAACTCAAAACTACTTAAATTAAAACATAAGCCTGGTTTTGTAGGGCGCCGCGATGTCGTGGCCTCGTGCCAACAAGCCATCTCACGTCTCCAAAGGATGCTCCTTCCCCTGGCTATTTGTTCCGGTCGGCGCTCGCAGACGCGATATTTCAACTGTACAGAGCCCAAGGTCAATAGCAATTTATACTGAATGGATGTTTTTGGCTTTATCAATACCGCAGAAATGCTATTTTATAAAATAGATAAGGTCCTTATAATGATTGACTAAAGTACTAATGTGATTATGAATTATTGTGTACGAATAATAATTAAAGTTTTTCAATTAACAATTACGTCGTAACAAAATACATACAGAGCATATTATGGTTTGTAGAAAAAAATTGTAACAACAATGGGTCTGAATGGACTAATGCTCATTTTAAATTTTACTATACTTTTAGATTTTTTTACTTTAATATAATATTTAATTTATACATTAAAATGTTGTGATGACATTACATTAGATTTTACATATAGCAAAGATGAGTGAAAAACATATGAAGTGTGTTTCTCTGAGCAAAAGATATATCTCGAAAAAATATAACTCGAGATGTGTCGCTGACTAGTAGGAAAATCCGACTATCAGGCCACTGCTGTAGTCGGAAAATAAAGGCGACTATTCAACAGTTTAAATCCTGTAACAAAATTATGAAAACGAAATAGATAAAAACTACTAATCGGAGATATAACTGACTCACTAAGTCACTGTTTCAGTCAAATGTCACACTGTTTACTATGTTATTGTTAGAGGTACTCAAAGTCATATACCTATGTATGTTCCCAATCACCACGAGAGACAAGTGCTGACTATGACTACACCTTACTTTACTTAAATCACCTTCAAAAGATTGTTTCTATGACTCGCTTATTCTAATTACGCTTTGTTTGGAGTCAAAGAGAAAGATGCACGATTTTTTTCGCTGACATGATTTTCGCAGTAGGACCTGATTTGTCGCGGCGACTACTAGACGACCGGATCTTTCCCAATTACTCGTACACCTGAACTCATCCGAAGCCAATAATCGGGAGACTTTGCCATCTGAGCGGCCAAAAACGTAGTCATCTCTAATTTCCTAAAAATATGACCATAATGTGCCCCTGTATAATCATTATAAAATTTTAATGTTCTATGAACTATAATCGGATATTTAGTTCGTTCGAAATTAGCATTATAAGATAATACAAGAAATAAAAAGAAACTCATATTAGTTATACCATTTATAACTCAAGAACGGCTAGTTAAAGAAGACCGCTTCATTATTATCCGATTAATAAAAACTGTTAGGCAGCACGAAGTTCGTGAGATCAGCTAGTGATTCATATAACAAGCATAAGGCAAAAATTCAATATCAACAAGTCCGCACAAGCTTAAAGAAACAGCTGGTCTCGAGAGTACTGTACTGAAACTTATCCAGTTAAACTTTGTCGGACGTTTTCACGCTTGTTCCGTAGTTTGCGTTGCGCATTTTCTTTTTTTAATATAAACATAAGCTTTGCAAATGACAATTGTGTTTTTGTTTTTAATCGAATTATTTATTATTGATTTCGCATTACAGTCTAGAAAATGGTACATTACTGTCGAGGCCGTGAAGTATTAAAGTGAATCGAAGGACGAGATTGCGGCGGATAAAGTGAGTCCTGCAAATCCCTGTTCCGGATGAGGGTTTTATAGCGATTTTCCCAAACCTGGTAGTTGAATGTATGTATTTTTTCAGTCTCATCTTAGTAAGCATAAAATGCAGAGGAGACAGCGGATAGTAACGTATTTTCTACTTTCTACATTATTTCTTAGCCTACAATAGTAAGGGCTCTACAATAATAAGTGCTATAAAATGTATATAAAAAAAAAATGATTATTTTGGACCATGATAAATCCATAGGGATTTTTAGTAAAAAACTTAAAATTACATATTACACGCTATGTTTATACAAAAAAATAAATTCAAAAGAAATAAAAAAATACTAAATATTATAAAATTGAAAACAAAATATATATACTTCGTCGCAAAATCATATAAAACTGAAAGTTTAAATGGGATTGAAAATAATTATAAATATGTTTAAAAGGTCACTATAAACTAAAGAAAATGCAAATCAGACAGCAAACCTTATTAGTCTTATTACAAACAAACGTCTCAATAATGACTAACACAAATCTACTTACAAAGTTGTCTAAGGAGAGGCACCTTAATTTAACCACTGAGTCAGATAAATTAAGGACCCGTGGCTAATGACTACTTTAAAATGGTTGTCGACTTGAAAATGCGCCATCTCATTTAGTCAAGTGATATATTTATCACTGCACTGCTTGTTAGTTGCAATTCATTGCATATTGTAATGTCAATCTTACGTTCGTATAACTTCCATTTTTTTATTCTATTAAATTAATATTATTCATTTTATTTAACATCAATGTTGCTCATTATTATATAAAACAACTTAAACAAAAATATACACACAATTATATTGACAGTAAAACTTAAATATATATAAAATTGGACCCCAAGTCCCCTCGATACCCATGGTACCCAGAAGATTGGCAGCGTAATGATATCTAACAGTGTCTGAATGTCTTGTAATACAATTATATTTTATGTTATTCATAAAAAAAGTATTATTTACTTTTGAAAAACAATTGTTAGAAACATTTACAGAAATTGTCACCTCAAAAACTTGAGCCCCATTACTTTTCATACTCCTTACGTCACCGCGATCTCTAACGACGTCTAGAGATAATACAATTTACAGACCTTGAAAGGCAGAAACGGGCGCGGTAGGCAACGGTGACATCAAAATAATGCTTATAATAACCCGAAATTATTCGACAGATATTTTTTTTATATCGGCAAAAAGCTTACTTTAAAACAATTAAGGAAAATAAATATACACGTAATACTACGTAATGTTATACTTATAAAATTACCTTAATAATTGGGACTTTAGTCAATCATATTATTCAACATTTTCAGTTTCCTTCTCATTCATTGATATGGTTTACGTTAAATATTTACTTAGGAACAAAATCAAATATACAGGCTGTAATTTTTTACATGATACAAAATATAAAACCTCTAACTCCATTAACAACTTGGAATTGAATGCTCCTACTCTCGCTGAAACCACACAAAATATTTAATATGTATCATCATCTTCCTCGCGTTGTCCCGGCATTTTGCCACGGCTCTTGGGAGCCTGGAGTCCGTCATTTAATATATATTTATTTATTTATTTTACTTTTACAGCTGTTTCTGCAAATTATTACGGTTTATAAGACTATTTAAATTAGCAATTTGAATGGACTGTTTGAATAATTACTGTCAATATACATAACATGTTTTTTGTGATTTATGCTACTTTCAAAAGTAATTTAGTTGAATTTACATTTTAAATAGGTATCTTATAAAAGCTGTTTGAATATCCTTTACAAGTAAAAAAATACAAAAATGAAATGTATAAAAAAATGTGTTATCTTAATCAGAATTACAGCTTTCACTTGCTAGTTCATTAAGGAGTTTGAAAAATATATTTTGTATCATGTAAAAAATTACACCCTGTAGTTTGTACAAATTAGACTCTGTAAAAAACCAGTGAGACTCGTTTTTTGCGCACTATTTCAAATCGTTTGCTTTCGCCTGCCAACAAAGGGATCGTAAAGTAGAAAGTTGTTAATGTCTGTTGTCGCGAACTTTTTCTACGCGTTCTTTGTACTAATAGTCACGGATAATGTTCCCGGTGAAGCTCGAAGTAACAATCCTGAACGTATTCTAGCTACGGCCATAAATTTGCTCCTTTATTCACTGACTTTTCACTGCTTAACTTTTCACTGAGTAATATACTTGACTTGTGTTTATTACCAACTTAATTATTTATACTGTGTGTAAATCCAATACAAGCAAATAATTAAACCAGACATAGGATTTACTAGTACTCATATAATCATTAACTAAAAGGTTTTGTAATTATACTTATTATACACATGAGAACGTTGGTGGCCTAGTGGTAAGAGCGTGATGCAATCCGGAGGTCCCAGGTACAAACCCCGGCTCGCACCAATGAGTTTATTGGAACTTATGTACGAAATATTATTTGATATTTACCAGTTGCTTTTCAGTTAAGGAAAATGTTAGGAAACCGAGCTAATCCCAATAAGGCCTAGTTTACCTTCTAAGTCTGATGGCAGTCGCTTTTGTAAAACTAGTGCCTTTGCCATATCATGAGAATCGTTCCAATCTGCATTATTTATACACATTTTGTTTGACACAGCTTTTAAAAGTAATGCAAGAATGTATGTATGTGTAAATATGTATACGCACTGTTTGACTAATGTGCCATTACAATATGCGGACTTACTGAAGAATAAACCTAATCTGAAACGCAAACTTGGGTTGGGCTCGTTTAATTTCACGCGTCAGTGTTCCTAAGTGACACTTAGTTGGGTCATCGTATCATAGTCTAACCCGGCTGATGAACAGAACTAGACTGCGAGATGTTAAGCACTGTACCTATATTATCATTGCACACCGAATTCGGGCAAATCGAACAGTTTGTCGTACCAGTTTAAGCGCCACTTCAACATCCTTAACAAATGTTCAGCGAGGAAATTAAGAGCGTACCTCCTTATACTAGTTTCCCACAGTATTTGACTACCGCATTTGTTTCGTCGCAGATTGAAATATCACTTCTTTGGATACAGTGCATCCACGCCTGACAGTGACAAAGCATCTGCAGCGGCTTAGCAGTTGATCTATGCACTGGACTCATTCAATATGTACAGTGAAGCCTGATTAACTAGGACGCTTTAACCAGAGGAAATTTTAGAGAACAATGATGACTTTCATTTAATGGCATAATCTAATTCAATTTTATTAAAAACTGAAGGCTTCCACAATGTATAATACAATTTAATTTTGCTTTGATTGTAGTCTATAGATCAGGATTGTACGAGCAACGCTTACTCAGGTTATCTTGTTCTTGTTATCAATTTCAGCATTTTCATATTGGTTATCAAACTAAAATTAATATGGATGACAACTATTCTGATTTTATGATCATTTTGATAATATATGCGTAAATTTAATATCTCTGCTTCTGAATGTAAATAATCAATCAAATAATAAATAACCCAAAGTCAAATGAAAAGTCTTCTAAGTAAAATTAGCATGATCGAGTGACGGATTGACTAACAAATCTTTGTTGATCTTTCGTCTTTCGATCGTAATATAAACGCATTGCAGGGATTGTAATGTCTAACTAAACAGTCATCGACTTCGCTATCAATCATGCCCACTCGGATGTCGATTCAAGATGACTCCGATGATTAATCGTTCTATCAATGACCGAACTTCCTAATTCTCATACTTACTACTTAGATTTATATGAATGTTTCTCATTTGTTTATCTACTGAAAGTAATATCAGTAAAGGAAAATAATATATATATAGCAAACTAGATGACTATAAGATTTAACTTTTCATAAAGGGTATTCTTTGTACTTAATTAACACCCTCTCTTTCAGAAATAATTCGTATAAATTTATCGCAATTTGTTTATCCATACTAATATTATAAATGCGAAAGTAACTCTGTCTGTCTGTCTGTCTTACCTCTTGACGCTTAAACCGCTGAATCAATTGTGATGAAGTTTGAGCTACGAGAAAGGACATGGGATAATTTTTATCCCGCAACCATACTTTAAGATGGGAATGGCTAGTCGACGAGGTCGCGAAAAAAAGCTAAAGTTTATATAAAACAAGAAGCAATAATAAAGAGCAATACACCCAAAAATTATTTATCTTTAAACAAATAGGAATCTACCTATTCATGTATAATTACACGATGATACTACTGGTGAACTGATTTTAGTGTTCTACCGAAGCACTTCCTTATATATTTTGATTATTAAACCCTGCATTTAACTTAAGAATGAGCAAATTTTTACCTTGTTATTTTATTTTTATGGTTCTTATCAGAAAATAAAATACACCGTTATTCTCTCAAAAATATTCTGTGCAGCTTGCGTCGCGTCGATGCAACTTTCGACAAATGCGGCAAATATGACAAGTAACATTTTTCGGGACACTTTTTAACTTTTCATACAGTGTCTGGCCGATATATTAGCAATAGAATATTAAGAGGCAATTTCATTTTTGTTTTACTCGAATCTCTAGCAACTATTCAATTATTAGCACGATGTTTATGACATTTAAATTTTAACACTTATTTATATGTTACTAGCAGTAGTAGCTCTGCTAGTTTTTTATTACACTTGCCAGTTTTAGCATATACACAATGTCATACCTAAATTACGAAAATACAGTACATTCTGTGTCTGATTCACTGGTTCTAAAGGTCAATGTTGGAACGGGGCCCGAAAATAAATCTCGCGTTTGTGAGTATAGGTACGACGAAAGACACTCATACAACTTCGCTTTTTCTGTTCTCTCGACCATCACGTCAGAACCGTCTTCTAGTAAAGTATGTATGTATAGGTATACCTTCATACCTTGACTTTCGCCACAGTTCCGACCTTCTATATTGCAAAAGGATATAAAAGCAATCATCATCATCATTTCATCCACCTGCTAGACACAGGCCTCCCTAAATATGACTTGTATCATTTTGGGGGGTAGTTGCTATAAAATCAATAATTTTGTTTAATATTGTTCGACTCTAATGTCCTCCTATTTGTTATTTGCAACTTATCAGTTTTCTAATCAGTATTAGGTTGTATGTAGCTATATAATGTCAGTGGTTTAGTTAAGACCAATTATAAGTGAGTAGCAACGAATATTTTTATTGGATTTGCAGATACAGCAACATGACATATTTAAGAAAATCGCCGCCTAAAAAATTACATTTGTCATGAAGGCCTAACTGGCAGCCTGATGGATCAAGGAGCTTATAAAGGTTCCTACAAAATTTACGAAACCAGATAAAAGAAACGTGAAGTTGAAGAACTCAGAAAAAGCAGCAGTAAACTTAGTTTAAAACTAGCCGATTGAAGTGTCTAAAAAATGAATTAACAGAAAGATATTGAGAAAGGTCTTAGGAATCACAAAAAAGTACTTATAATCGTAGTAAAACTCCATGATTTTGTAAATCCTTTCATAATATTGCTACATGTGTACATAGGTAGGTCCAATAAAATCTAGAATGCTTACATGTCTAGGTATTGAAGGGGTTCATTCTGTGTCAGCGTGTGACTCTGCATGAATGAGGCACAACGATCGATATCTCGGCTAAGTGATGACCACGCTGCAACCGACTTTCATCTAAAAACTCCCCACTAACTTCTCCTACATTGGTTTGAAACGAAACTAGGCCAGATAAGTTGGAAAAGATTGGTCTATGTACTAAGTTGCTGTACAACAAATGTAATTATTGTGATTACTTCATTTTGTAACACTGAAAGGCTACAGTTTACCATTTTTTTGGTTATAAAAAACTCCTAAGCTCCGAATAGACTAGGTTAACTTACGCAGAGGTTGATCGGTCAAAGGGGCGGCATGCTGTTTAGTTCTAATTTCCCGTAAGCAAGTGTATCATTTCCGAGAATACTCGTAAATCGCCGTTTCGGGGGCCGGAAGGGTTCTTTACGGATTAAATATATCCGGCGTGCCAAATTTATGAGGCTGCAGCAACGCTTATAAACTCAAAACCTATCAAAAATTCTATCATCACCCGTGGGATTGACCTGTGTAACAAATTGCGTTTGATTTTTTGGAAGATATATATATATATATATATATATATAGAGTATAGCTTCGGTTTATAATATATTAGGGTTGAATTTACGTGGCTATATATGATATCTGCATAACAATACAGCGGCGGCAGGTCCCCCGCCTGCTCTATCAATATTTGTACGGCAAACGCGGCAGGGACCAAATCCTTTGTACGAGGCTTTTGTCACCGGACACTGATTAATGCCTTATACAGATATACGACATACCTTGTCATAATACTGCCAAAACATTGTTATTGTAATTAAGAAATGTAATATTCACCAAATTATTTTAAATAAATTGGAGTAAAATATCTTATTTTCTACAGTTTCACTGATATGATGTCATGGCACATTGAGCTAGTAATTCTATGGTTGTTATTTCAGTAACCGTTAAGCTTATGTTTTTTTTTCAGTAATAATGATGTACTTTATAGAGACATTACAACCGATAATTATCTTTATGCTATTTAAATAACGTTACACTGACGTGAAGATTGACTGATCATATACCTCCTACGTATACTGGGACAAGTGCAAAATCACGATTTTACAGCAGAGCAGTTTAAAGGTACAAAGTTCCATAACTAGCTCATACTTTGACATATTTTCATGAAATTTTCAAATATGTATGGTGAATGTATTTCGCTTAAATCCACATAATTACTATTTTAAAATTAATAGTAGTTTTTGAAAAAACTGTAGTTAGTCCAGTATACATGAAATTAACGAGTTCAATTTTTTGATAAACTGAGATAACTACCACTTGATCCAGTATACGTAGTAAATTATTATTTGATGAATATGGACATAATCTTATTAAACTAAACGCCATGAGTCACGTATCATTCTTAGATATCTTAAAAAACTCCAAGATCCAGTTCGGATAGATTTTATCGGTTAAATTTAGCTTGATTTGTCACTTGTACCAGTATACGCCTGTATTTGTCACTTGTACCAGTATACAACATTATTTTGTATGTTGTGCTCATTATAGAAAGTTTAAAGAATTATAATGAAGATATTTAGGCAAGTTACGTTTGTGAAACTAAAAATAAAGCAAGTGGATACTAAAATTGCGTTTCTTATAAAGGTAATAATTATAATGAATTACTCAGAGCCATTGTTATTATCAACGTAATACTGATTCACCATTTACTTTATATGTTTCCTTACAGTCTTCATTCTCATTGCTTAGTATATCTACAAAATTATTAAACAACACTTTTTCTTAATATTAACAATAAAAATTAAAATGAATAACTCTAAATATAACAACTGAGATCAGTTTAAAAGGTAAAATAGAATATGAATCCTCATAAAAAACAAAACTTCTTATTATTGCCAAAGTCATTCGCATAAAGGACAAGAATAAAAAAAATAGATCAAGTGATAGTGAGGGAAGTAAATGACCTGACCCGAGAAGATACCGGAAAGAAACTACGGCGGAACTTATTTTTTCAAAACAGTGATAAATCACATCTTAAAGTACATAATTATGCGTAGTCCGAAAAGAAAACATATCAAACAGTTTATTACAAGATATAACTGAAAATAGTAAAATATAAAAGTGAAAATAATAATGTAAAAAAAAATGACTTCACAAAATAGACATACTTTGATATGTTTTCTTATCTGAAAGTGAACTGTGTCATTTACATGATATAGCAGTACATACAATTGTTGAATTAACTGCTAGGCAGTTTAGTTAGTTCTGGTTTGGGCCATGCATGTTTATCTGTCAAATAATCCACACTCTGTAATAGCCCTTAGACATCAAAGACTTTTTTAAATAATTCTCTAAGTACTGGGAAGGGTAATATTAAGGCATCATCAGGTAACTTGTTATATAACTGAATACCTACATTGTCCAAAAAATGGTTTATACACTTTACGCACACGACTTTTTCTGATAGCAAGCTTATTCTTATTTCTAGTGTTATAATTATGGATGTCACAATTTTTGGTAAACAACTGAAGGTTTTTAATAACGTACATAATATATATATATATATAGCTGTAGCTTGCCAATATATATATTGGCAAGCTACAGTTAATTTATATTAATTACTTTAATAAGCTTTCTAATAGATACACCTGCTTTTAAGTTGTACATAAAACGAATGGCTCTTTTTTGTAATACAAATATAGTCTATATATCAGCTGCTTTGCCCCAAACCAGAATACCATATAACATTACACTATGGAAATAACTATGATAAACTGATCGAGCTGTCTCAATATTTTCCTAACGATGAAAGCGGCCGAACTTAATTTATGTGCGAGTTTAGTTATAAGAAGACTCCACTGTAGATTAACGTTATATTTGCTTAGTTCGTCGATCCACATATAAAAAATATATTTCCTCCCGTAGCTCCTCAACTCCCAGCGGCAACGGGGACACTAAAATAAGTTACCATAACCATTGAAAATCCACATGCATTGATAAAAGCAAGTCAATAATAATTTGTAACCTCGTATATTGGACTAACTGACAAAAAGTCTGTAAATATCTCCATAGTTGTTCAAATTACATTTATGTACTGAAAAGTATGAAATTAAATTTAATTACTTATCATTAATAATTACTAAAAAAAACCATTGAAAACCCACGTGCATTGATATAAGTAAATCAATAACATTCTCATTTGAAACCTCGTCTACTGGACTAATTAACAAAAAATCTGAAAATATCACCATTGTTGTTCAAATTAGCTTTTTAATTTAATGTTCTCAAAAATATACAATTAAATTTACTTGCCTACCGCTCGTTTCACGTTAAAATAGTTTATTTAATGCCAGTGCAACCAGACTTCTTCCTCTCGTCTGCTTCATTTTGATGTATTTTGTCTTTAATTAAACAAAAAAGTACTACACAACATCATAATATAAAAAGCTTTATTTTATACGTACTCGTAGTAGGTAGAAAACGGGTAGAAAAGACGTATGCCGCATCGTTTGTCGCCCGCGCATAGTGAGACAAGTTCGATAGCGAACGAGCATACTGAGACAACTGCCACTTGCGCCGCGCCCGCGCCGCCCTCTCCCGCTAGATGTACCGCGTATACTGGTACAAGTGACTTAGCTCAGTGTACGACGTTCTAATTAAAAAAATAGTGTTAGTTGGGTCAGTATACGTCACTTTATTTCGAAAACTAACAGTTATTTCGCTACGAAATTTTTATAGCATGTAGATATAAGTATTTTGATCCCAAAAATGCAAAAAAACGAAAATCGTAAAAATGTCAGTTGTCTCAGTATACGTAGGAGGTATCGATAAGTAGATAATTACCAGAGGTCATAGCCAAGGTGACAGTTGTTTGTAGGAAATGCAGTCGATACATTTTTTAAATATCTGAATTGATGTTTTCTATAAAAATGTTATTTTGGCTATTGTTATTCTTGTCCACCTGGAAGTTATTGCCATTTTACAACTGTGTTCTTGGAGGTTTTATTAAGATGTCAATTAAGTGCCGATGCAGTGTTCGTGATTCGTCGGAATCACCCGTTTCCTGACAATTTCTAGCGGAGCAACAAATTGCGAGCCTCCGATGAATTTCCGCCGGCCAGCTCGGCTCTTCCGGAATGTGACGAAATAGCACATGACCTAATGACAAATTAATAATAAAAACGGGCAAGAGTATAGGCTTAAAACAAAGCTTGGCTTGGTAATTTGGCTATCAAAATTGTAAAGTTTTTGCGATAACTCAAAAACTACTGTTGCTGCACTTCAAGGCACAATTTCTTTATTTTTTTAAACCCAGGTGTAAAACCTAAAAAGGGTCTCAGGAAAGGACATACTATATTATCCGCTTTCGAAGCAACTATTTTCAAAAGAATTGACCATGAAAAAGTCCCGTAGACCCACATGAAAAATGCACTTATACAAGTTTTACATCGCAGGGCGATATACACCGCCAATTAAATAAAATAAAAGAAATATCGTACTAAAAATGATCACGCTACATTATTTTTATGAGCAATATGAAATTATTATATTCGTACAAAAACCGCTTCCCATAAATAAACATGTTTTAATTTTATTACATCCCAAAAGCACAAAATTAAAGTAAACATTTTATAAACAAGTTAACTAAAAAATTATGTTCGTAACAAGCGCAAGTTGAGATTTCATTTATCGTGTGTAGGTATCGTAGCGCAGGCTATTCGCCAGAGAGTACTTCACAATCACATTGTTTAACTTGGGTAAAACATGTAACGGACACAACTAGGAAACATGTATAAACAAGGATAATTATGTATTATGAATACCATTGCAATGAGATGTAATAGCAACTAATAAAGAAATAATATATTATTATTTTGCGTTGGTTTTTAACGAATCACACTACTATATCATAGTATAAATTACCAATTAAAATGAATATATCAATTTAAGAAAAAATGTCTAAGGCCACCGGGGGTGTCTGAGGCAGAATTTAAACCCGAGCATTCGCGGCAGACGCCCTGAACTACACCAATCGCGACAAGATGGACTTACATTTATTGAAGTGTTTGCATTTTTTTTAATTAAAGAGATCTATTCAAAATGTTCATGCCCTTACCTGAGCTATTTTATGTTTATGAAATATAATTACCAAAACGAGTTTCACTTATAAGCAATCAATTAGAAATAGATTAGTGGCGTATATACCCTGAACACTTATTTGATCACACCGAGACGTCTAGACTGGTTATTAAGCGACAAACATTGTCTGTTTACTTTGCTCCTTAACGGAATCCGCTTGTGTTACTTCAGGATTGCTCCAATATTATTCGCCACGTGTGGTATTACAAATCAATTTATACTGACTTAAAACATGTGTTGTTTTGTATGTCAACATAAATACCATAGTCATGCATGTAGCAAAACATTCGCGGCGCCCGTGATGGAACTGAAATTGTGTTATTTCTTTGAGTTTCTGTGAGCGTCTCGCCATAAACATGTCAGCAAGCTAAATTATATTGGCCAACAAAATATAGATAATGTTGTTTTCGCTACCAGTCGACCGCTTGGTAAAAGTTAACTGTACTGTGTAATATATAAATATTGGTACTAAAATTGTCTCGGCATATTTGTTTGACATGACAATCGTGGCTTTGTCGTGCAATGTACGATCATGTTCCAGTCATGTTAATGTAAAATATTGCTGTTGTTGCCCTGACGTCTGACTGGTTAATACATCGTCTATTTTTATATACAACATAAAAATACACTTTAAACTTTATTAATTACAAGCATAATTCAGAATATATATGTGTTCAAAATACAATTTCGTTGACACGTCTATGGCAATATAAATTTGATCAAAGAAAAAACACGCCTACACAGCACCTTTTCGTCCGTTTATAACTTTTAAGTGACATCCTTCGTCTCGCAAGAAATGGAACATTTATTTTAGTGTTTCGTGTAGTAAGAAATGTTTGCGTTCATTCAATTTGCAGTGAAGCCCCTGAGGGCGGTAATCCCGAGCTCAGGCCTGTTGCGTCCTGCTTCCGCGAGCTGTTCCTTCACACACCATACGGACCTACGTCACGTCACTAGATACTCGTACCAATATTTTAAATTTACATTTAGTAAGTGTTTAATATTTCACGAAAATTAAAAAAAATGGTACATCGTCCTGTGGTACCAGTTAAGTTCAACTTAACGGATAACCAATAACGCTTAAAGTATTTGTTCATCTGTGTAAAAAATGAAATAAATCATTGTCTAAAGAAATATAATATTTTAAAATACGATAATAAAGCGCCGCCATACATGCAGTTTTCTTTTAGATATCTGTGTTCTCCATCTCATTAAATGTGGATTAAGTAAATTGAATCGCTTTAAAAGCGGTTCAAGTTTCGCTGGCTAAATTTATACGCGACGTGGATAGGGTTGTGACATCCAGCGTTATCGTGAGGGCGCAACTGTCACCTTAATTAATTCCCACCTGAGTTGTAGACCCAGATCACATACACGCCAGCTGGATAGTAAGTACATCTTCTGTGTATTAATATTGGCCATTGCCAATTGCGCTAGTCAAGCACTGACACTTCTATATAGAAAACATAAACGCAACAATTGCAACTTATGCCTGTTTTTAACTAATAACTCCACTAAAATAATATAGGCAGTTGTTAAATGTAATAAAAAATCCACGATGTAACTGAGTAATGTGGGTCACGTGACACATGATTTACGGATGTTCCTTACTAGAATGAGTGGAACACTCAATCCTTTATAATGCGGAGTCTACGGGAGTAAGATTTAGGATCACGATACGACAGGGAGATTACGACGCTGCGGTGGCTCGTGTTTTCGCACTAATTTGACGCATTGTAGAACTTACGGCAAAGTGACATTTCACTTTAAATTGTAATATTATATAGTCCAAAATATATTATAGTGAAAGAGATAAGAGTTTTAGAAATAAACCCTTATTCATAAAATCTAACTAGTAAAGTCACGTGAATATCCCTTTCTATGAAACTTAAATAAAAAGGACGAAAGAGGATTATCAGATTAGAAAAGCGTTCATAAATAAATCTATAAACTTATACGAAAAACAGAGTAAGTTTTAACTGTATTTATTGGATCTTTTAGCGTCTAACGGCCACCGTTATTAATATTTTGCAAAAAGTAACATAATATATATACTTAAATTATTTTTAAACAAGTTCCGTTTTATTTTAGAACAAACAAAATAAACAATTTATTTGCCAATATTTGGGAGATAAAATAAATAAATAAGCATATCGAAAACCATTTTTTTCTTTTTATGTATATTATTAAATACCATGTAATTAAATCATTAACTTGCGAAATAAATCTGTTACTTATGCTTGACTTCTTGAAATCATAAATACCTATAAATAATACCCGAAACTATTTCATAATAAAGAAGATTTTTCTACCTACTTTGGGAACATTATACATTTGAATAGGAAACTAAAGACGAAATCAATTGAACCAAAACTTGGAAATGCATGAGTCACGAGATAAAAACTGTCGTTGGAGGAACGGAAGCAGTTGGCATTGTACAGAGGACGGTTGTTGGCATTGGAATCTCAATAAGATGGAAAGTTTCTAACAAACTTTAGCCAAATGTGGTAATAAAATTGTTTAACTGCATTTTCATTTACAGTTAGTTACCAAGCTAGCAATATTCCGCACTACAAATTTATATACTTACGTATTTGTAATTTACATTTACATATTACTTATATAATATTGGTAACTTATATGACGTGCCCTTGATTTGATTTGTTATTTATCAGGTTGATTGTATTAAACTTACATGATATCACTTAATAATAACGTGTTATTAAACATTTAACATCTATTCCTTTTCAAATTCTAAAGCATTTGTAAATATTATAGAGCGCCTACACGATGGTTAGGCCCAAAACTTTGCACACTAATTTAATTTCGGAGCTTGTTTACAATTAAACGAATGGGTGAGTTGAAAATTCTGCAGCAGCCAGGAAGCACTCCAATCTGACATTTCCGGCAGACGCCAATACCGTTTAACTGACACGTTTACACTCCTTTGGGGTTATTGATTCGATGGTATCTCTGTCGCCGTCGGCTGGGCACAAAGCGGGTCGCCTTTGCAAAAATATGGTTGAGTGACAAGTTAAAATTGAATTTGTAATCAAGTGTCCCGTCGATATAATGTACTTATTTATGTTTCACTTTCATTTTCTTGATCACGTGATGTTTTCAACTTTGAGACAATGTAAACAATTCAGATAACTGCCTCAATGTATATTTTAATAGTAGATGATATGGGAACTTAAAATGAAACGAGCAAGTAACGAAGAAATAAAATTACCGAAAAATAGTCGTAAAAATCGGAAGTCATAGGGTTATTCAGAAGATGAGGTAGGCATAAAGAGCTTATTTTGGCGTAGAGGTTTAACCCATAATCCAGCAGGCGTGTGCTCTCGTCCCACTCAAGGAGCACATTATCACAATATTATGCTGATGCTGGCCCGACTGCCGGAGTTGTGACGTCACGGTTATAGCAGAATTATGTCTATCGCCGTGCCTCAAGAGCTCCACGCCTCAGTGTCAGTTATAGGTGTCACTTCAAAGTCGTTCGTACCAGTTTCGTTCCGTAAGTTTCAAAATAGTTGCTTTCGGCTTAATTTCTATACATATACTATTATGTTGTTGTTATTCATGAAACATAATACCTATACATTCGTATTTTTATATACATGTTTTTGGAACTATATTACCAAGACTTCGTTGTATTTTATCGGCACTGTAGCACAAAAACTGTCAACATCTCGAACGAAATCCAGTTTCGCGGTTATTTAGAGGGTAAAGCCAATTGGGCATCGAAGAAGACTGGTGTGCTTAAGAGATCGAGAAAGTATTACACTCCGGCCCACCGCTTTCAGGCGGCCCATCGGTTTATAAGGCACAGCTACGCCCGCACATTAAATACTGCTCTCATCTGTGGGCAAGGGCTCCCCAGTACCAGCTTCTTCCTCTAGACCACATCCACGGAGAGTTTTTCGAATCGTCGGTTGCAAGGATCTCTCTGATCGGCTTAATCCTTTAGCGCTGCGTAGAACTCGTAAGCCTCGCTCTGCATCTTCTATCGCATTTACAACGGAGAGAGCTCTGAGGTTGTTCGGATTGCCATCGTTCTACGCGGCAGCATTTTCACCTCCACCACCTGGATAGTTGGAAATCCTCTACTGTGCGTTTCTCTAGAAACTTCCTATCTCGCACATCAAAACTGGAATGATTTGCCGTCAGCGGTATTTCCGGACCGATACGACCGTCGTACCTTCAAGAAAACAGCGTACTCTTATGGGTTTTGAAAAAAAAAATCCTGATGGTAGTAAGAAAGCCTTTAGGTATCTACGAGTTATGTTGTTGGCTTGATTCTTTCAACTATGGAAAAATCCTCGCTATGTTGTTAATGGACTTAATTGATTTAGGCATTTTTAATCTTCTTAGGATTATCCGGGATGAACCCGGTAGGTAAACTAATACGATTACGATGAAAATACTTCCTTCAAGCGTTAACGCTGTAGCCCAAACGCGAACAAAAATTGTTGTTTGTCAAATCATAATGGCCTTAATTCACGGGTGAACACTCGTAGACTTTAGTTAATACATATCTTATGATAAACTGCGTGTTCACAAATCATTTGCATAAAAATGACTATGAAAATGTGATAGATTAGGAACGTGACTAAATTACTGCGTCAGAGCACGTAATATACACAGTACCTAGGTAACACACGTAATTTACACTGTGTACTGAGGTTTATGGAAAACACAATCATTTTGTAGATATCTATACTATGTACGTAAATATATCTATGCTATGTACGTAATAGGTCACTTACTTTGTGTTAATAACAATTCAAGTATTTTGGGCTTTATATGAAATCGCACGAAAAAGCCCACAGGCGGGATAGCTCCATAGTCCACACACTACCATTATAATCGCAATAAATGCACCCATGTAGCACGCTACAGTGCTATATGGGTGCATTTATTGCGATCTCTAGAGTGCTATTCAAATCTCAATTTGTATATAATTAAACTGCAATTAACTATAAAGTGATATCACACAACTCAAATATTCTCGTTAAACTCACATGGTGCACATTCTCAGAAAATATTTTTAAAAACGGGATAGACATACGTCTATTATGGTTTCTGTTTCGTTAGAGCGAAATAAATCGGTATTCTTCATAGTTCGCGAGTTTTATCATTATTTTAAAATCGATTTTATCTAATGGTTGATTTTATTTATTAGTAAATAAGAAAAATAAAATCTTACTACTTTACTGGTTTAACTATAGTAGTAGCATTGTTTAGTTCTGCTTCAGATTCCATCCATGTACTGCCTACCGTTTCATAAAATATCCGCTAACCCGATACAAGCACATCTTAAATGACTCACAGATGCTACTAAGATTCGGCCCCCAAAGCTTAACGGCTGGACTATGAGGACACCGCACTAAAATACCCTCGTAAAAAGTAATAGACCCTAGAAACGATACTCCTAAGTAATTGCTACGTAAACGATAGCAAATTAGCGATGAGACTGACCTCAGCGGGATTTTGACGATACTTTTGGACTTTTTGGTCCACTTGGCGAAAGTTTAACACTTTATAAGGCTTGTTATTATTAGGCACAAATGTTAATTTAGTTACTAGGTACAATTATAGGCTTTAAACGGCCCACCTTATAGTTAGCAGAAACCGTAGATAAATCTCGCGTTCCACGTGCTCTAGAGCTGTCGCTAGCGTACCGACAATTGAATCGCAATAAAATATTCATCCCTATATGGCAATAGTAAAGTTAGTATTATTTATAAGGTACTTAAAGAAAATAAAGATAAGACTAAATAACCTTCAAATCCCTTTAAAACTTTTTGATATGGATTTTAACATTTTAGTTAAGTCTGGCTTAAAATACTGTTCCTTTTACGTAGTATAAATAGCTTCATTTGGAGTTCGGAGTTACCTAGCAGTACCTACATTATTTACGTTGCGTTCCGGGTTGCCAGTTGGGCAAACCGGTGCTGGAGACAATAGAAGGAGAAATTATACTGCACCTCGAAACAAAAAGCGTTCATTATTTTTAAAAGGGCTATTCATAAGTCATTGTTTATTACAGAATGTTAATGTAGCGCCTTGCTAATCATTTATGAGGCTGGGTCTAAAGAACTTTTCTTTAATGACTTAATATTATTAAAAAATATATATATTTACTCTATTTTTAAAAACGACTTTATGTAGTTTAAAATTGGGCATATTGTCATTAGAGATAAATGTAAGGTTTAAAATTGGGATCATGATAAAAATACATGTAAATGAAATGGAATGATAATTAACATTTCGGTTTTATTATCATCATTATCATTTCAGCTGTATCGTCCTCCCCCAAACATGCCTTGTATCATCTTTGAGGCTGTTGGAACCGGATGATAGCTACTGCGGTCGCTAACCCGCCTACCAAGCGTGGCGACTATGGCGACTCACCATCAAGATGCAGTTTTATTTTAATGCGGTTAATTTATTTGTAGATACTAATCAGATTAGATCGTATTTACTCAAACTTCATTTCATTAATGAACAGTTAATCTGTTTATACATAAATACTTATAACCTATTAATATTACTTGATTTGGGGGGGGGGGCTATGTCCAGCAGTGGACGTCTTTCGGCTGACATGATGATGATGATGATTAGTCGATTTTATGTAATGACAACTTCATAATATAACGAAACGTATGAGTTACGATAATAGTGATGTGAAAAACATTTTTCTCTAGACCTTTAAGAAAGTAACTACGAGTTAATTATTAATAAAATATCACATAAAAAAGTTTAATTCGGCATATTATAATATAATAGTTATTACTCATTTCATCAAATAGCTTATAACAATTACCATTTACCAATGACATTACCTAAAATCTGCTGTAACGTCACGTAGGTGCCTGCAGCATAAAAAAAAGTGTAAACATAGTGCAGTGGCTGCGGCATGTTTGCTGAGGCCAGGAAACAAACATTCCAGGCGAAGCTTGAGGCAGAACGTCACCTAACCACTTTCGCTCTTTGTTCAGAGAATGTAGGTCAACTATGGGACTTACCTTTTGGAAGATCGGTAAATAGCGCCACCGTTCTAGTATTTCCTCTGCTTAGATAGATTTGAGTATTTTATAAATCAATAAATTTTATACATGATTTAAATTTTACAATATATATATAAAGTTGACGTCCATAGTAATAAGCATGTCATAAGTACGTCAATGAAAATATAAAAAAAAACTTTTTCAAAAGATTTGAAGACGAATCGCCATTTCAACTTGTAAAATGGGAACTGACTGATTAAATACACTATGTACGTGACCAGTAAAAGAAAATAGAGAGTGGTTATTTTAAATGCTATAATATAAGAGTTCTATAATTATACATGCGTGCTTTATTTTTAATAAGGCGTCCAGTCTTCTGGTTTATCAATTATAGCTTGGTACCTTTCAGGCATACTTTAGCCTTCAGCATAACTACGAGGTAAAGACCTCCACACGGACTTCAGTTATCGCGTTAAATCAGTAAAACCAACAGTATTTTTTCTCCGTAATTTGAGTTTCATTCATGTTCAAAAATTTTCAATTGGATTGGCATCGGGTGATAGTGAGGGCAAATCCAAGACAGACGCCATTTTTAGCTTTCCATACTGTACAGTGCTTCGATGTTTAGGGTCATTATCCTCTTGAAGTATCCAAGACGCGTTATATTCATGGACATCTTATTAGCTGAAGGCAACAATGCCTTTTCATTAATTTTGGCCATTTTATGGGCGTCTAGATTACCGGTGGACATGTCCAAAGGGCCAAAACCCTGCCTTGAGAAGCATCCCAACACAGCAACCTTAACTCAGTGTTTCACGGTCCCCACGAGCACTCCATTATCGGCCGTAGACCAAGCCCAAGTTAAGTAATTAGCTGCCCAAAGCGAAACTTTATCGGAAAAAAAGAATAGTATTCCAACCTCGGTGTTTGTTTCCTCCCGCCCAAGGTAACCTTTTTTCCATATGTTTTCAGTCAGAAGTGTTTTTTTCACCGTACTGCGATATTTCAAAATATTTTCATGCTTTTTTCAATTTTTCTTGCCCCGCACGCAATTGATAAAAATGTTTTTTTCGAAAACATCAGCACAAACCGTTTATCCTCTGGGGAAGAGGCATTTTTTGTTTTCCCGCGTTCTGGTAAATCGTCAACATTTTTATACTTCATCTTCATATAACGCTTAACCGACTTATTTACAAACGCCTTTGATTTATTCATATAAAAAGCAACTTGATTTCGTGACATTTTGGGTCCTTCGGGTGCGTAGAGAGGAACACTGCCACATAAGGAGAAGCGTAAGCGGCACTCATCTTTGAAAATTGATGTAAATAGGCGGGAAACGGACAAAAGTTTTATTTTTTTACTAAGCATTGTAGACAAGTAAATTATCAATTCAGCCGATACTTTTTTTTCTATGCCACTTTCATAAAACATACAAAAAGACTGGTCACGTCCTTGTCAAACATACTGTATATTTACCCTTTATTTATTTAGTCTGTTAGGCTTGGTTTTAAATATAACATTGTTATAAAATTCAAATATAAAAATACAACTAAAACAAATCAAAATAATAAAACCTAGGGTGCCGCCGGGAGGAACAGGAGGAACCGCCGGACTATGCACGCCGTGTATAAATCTGACCCTTGATCCAACCACAACCCGTAGTGAGAGTCTTTTAAGATGTTGATCGAGACTCTTCGCTATGAGACCTTTCGCGGAAACTACTACCGGTACAATAATCTCCGAATCAACTTCCCACACGGCAGTTACTAAAGTCGTGCGTCAAGTCTAGGTACTTGCTGGACTTGTCCTTCTCGGCCTTGACGAGGTTTTCGTCACATGGAACAGTGATGTCAACGAGCATTGCCCGGCGCTGCGATAAATAAATATTATTATTTGTATGTCTCTTCCGTACACGGAACAATGGTGTTCCGGATATTTGGGAGGCGTACGCGGAGCCAGATCGAGCCAACACGCAGAGGCCCTTTCGACAATTTAATGAAATGTAAGGGGTACACTAAGCGGATGTTCCCGCTGTCCGTATCATGGGACGCGCACAGAGACAGCACCCGCCATGGTGTAAGGACTATTGAATTATAATGGAATCTAGAATGTACTAGGCTATTGGGTGGAAAGGATGGACTAGCTACTGGGCTATTGGATAAAAAAAATATTATTATTATTAAGGCGGCACCGAGCTTTTCGCGCTACCCGATTCAATCTAATCATGTCGGTTCAGGTAAGGATGGGCGAACCACTCGCGAATGAAAAAAAAAATCGTGTTATTCTTAAAAAAAAAGATTATGACCCTCTGTTCAGTATTTGCAACGTATCAAGTGAAGCCTATCTTTTTTAGAGGTCGCTCTGGAAGTGATTTTAAAAGCAAAGTTCAAGTAATCGTGTTTCTGAATCGTATGATTTATTTAGTTAATCCTTAAATATCTACCAAACTTATGATTATGACGCACAAAGGCTAAGATTAATGATTTACTATACAAAAAAGGTATATAACAAACGAAATTCTACGCAGCCTTAAACAATCGTTTAATAATTGTGAAGTACAGTTTAAAACAAAAATAATTAATAACATTAAAATGATAAAGTTCGTGTTATAATAACAAATGAAGGTGTTATACCTTACAAGGTACCAGACTACATATAAACAAGATAAATTTTTAATTGCGATTAAAAAGCAACGGCTCCCGTCTCCTTTTCTTATGCCTTACAAAAATCATTTCCTTGATTACGCTGGAAAATGTAGAGGCCTTAAAATGAAACTTCCATCTAAAAGTAGCAGTCGGCATAAAACAGGCACTAAAATATGTACGAGGTTTTTCCAAACTGCCGGGACCGCCGCCTCTGCGATGCAATTTGAAAAGAAGAAAGACGAATTTTTAATTGCGCTGCTAGGTGCTACTAAATTGGAGAGTGAATTTTAATGCCATTCATGAAATGAGTATTAATAATTAAGGTCAACATAATAAATTTACTTTATATAGATCGTATAGGTATATTGAATTCGTTTTGGATGTTTTGTTTATTTATGAAATAAAGCCGGAACTGTTGGACATGAATAATTATGTTACGCACCATAAAATACCTACTTGAGTATCAGTGGATCCGACATATAATCATAATTTTGTGATTAATAATAACATATTCCTCATCTAATACAAACACCAAGTTATAATAACACAAGTATCTTCAACTGATGAAAATAAGTTTCAATGAACCAGCAAACGCATATTAAAGGCAATTTTAAAAGAATGGCCGATAGAGTTTTTAACCAGCCCACAGAAAATATTTAAAATTAACTCTTCTCAGCGTTTACCGTCAAAGTTGAGAGTTTTGTAAACGGAGCTCCTATCCTAAAAGGCGTTTACAACTTCCTTTTAGCATTCTTTTCTGAATGAATACCTTATTACTCTTTTAGTAAGTTAGTAGAATCTGGTACGATGTTACGCAGCTGAGGAAGACATTATGGTCTACTCTCGTAAATGTAGCGAGGTAGTCGTCTTTTTATGATAGTCGACATTCGTTTTGTTACAGGTAGTGTTTATTCAAACATGGATCATTATTTACTGGATTTGACTATAGAAGGTTGAAATGGGGTCAAGGGCTACAATTTAAACCTATATGCTTTGTAGCCATTCTAATATATTTTACCTCTAATATAAATATAAATATTTATAGCAATAAAGAAAATTGAATGAAAAAGTTAAATTATAAAAGCAACACTTTTTTCACTTATATATTCAAAACATAGGTAAGAACGAATATTTTTCCCATTACCGTAAGCAACCGTGAGCCAAGCCGGTTATTGGTATTTCTTTCACACGGGTATATTATTTAGCTACGTAACTCCCTACATTTTCCGATACGCGCTAGTAGGGTAAATGATTAGGGTAAACATGAGGCGTCTTTACTCGAGGTTATTAATTAACTGACTCGGATCCATTAATAATTAACTCAGTAATACATTATCTTAATAATACGATGTTCCCCAGGAATAAGTACCTATTGATTATTTATATGAGAATGAATTAAGTACATATAGCATTCAATACACTTCAGAACTTTTGCTTACAAAATCTTGCTATAATTTGATTGACTTTAATTAGTGCACTTCTGCTAAAGTCCATTATTTGTTAAACATGAAAACAGGATACCATGGCCGCGGCGGACGTCTCGCGAGTATTAAATGTAGGTACTTATTGCTTAGACCACCACAGGGTGGTTGTGAACGCTCACTACGACATCACCTTCCTGTCCGAGGTCACCACTCAAGACTTTTCTGCTCCAATGGCTATCGACTCCCCGGGCTTTGAGCCCTGTGTCTGCAATCCTGCGAGCTATGTCGGTTACTTTGGTTATATCCTAGAGTCTGCGCCGTCTGATAAGTCGTATTGTGAACGATTGCGTTTCAGAACCCTACACAACTGAGTACTCGTAGGATTTGCCGATATACCTCTTTCCCGAAGTTAGATTTTGCTAACTGTCTACTTGTGTTCCAGATACACATATTCGTTAAAAATTTTGCATGCATGTCGCATACCGCCCGACAACTGCTGGGAGTTCCCAGCGGTTATTGGGTAAGGTGCGACATGCACATTTATTTACCAATTAGGAATATGTAATCATTATGAAAATTTATAAAAATGGCAATATTATCAAACATGTGACATCTTAAATCACTACATCTTATCGGTATATTACAAGCTTGTACAGATTCATAAACTCAGGTAAACGTTTCCAACATTAAACAGCACATAATTAGGGATCCGTATAGTTGACTCCGAAATAACATTAAAAGCATTTTTGAGACGATTTTGTTTGATAGTAGGTACATTACGAGTAGAGCTCTCAAAATTACTCCTCAGTTCGATCTCTCAAACTAACTTTTGCCGAATCTAGTTACGGTGATAAGCATGTGCTCATTAATATTAAATGTTTGATAGCAGTTACGTTCATGAATAAATGGAAACCGAGAAGTTGGTACACGCGGAATAGCTTTACGAGCTTTGCGTGTCGGGGAGAGGCAAGAGAGTCGAACACAGGCGGCAGCAGCCAGAGACTACGTGACTTATTGCGGGACCTTTATTACCACGCAATAAGAACTAGACACGCTAACATCTAACTAGAATTCGTCGGTTTACCGAACTAAAGTACGATCTAGTCTAGCGACGAGACGTGATTCGCTGGAGGTCCGGATTTTGGGCCGTGTTTATGACTGAAATTCTGTATTCAGGAATAACCCTGAGTTTGGGCCACAGTTGCCCGATTCGAATGGAAATATATGAGCAAAATCGGATTGCAAAGTTCCAGTCCGTGACGACGAGGGAACGATTCGATGGATGTTTTTCAGCGTAGTTTCCACTTGGCATCACAATTTGTTACGCATTCAGTTGTAATAAATTTAACTTAATTTGCAATATTTCACGTTACAAAGACATTGGGAAAATGTTAAGGGAACAAAGAATAAGCAATTAAATAAATTATGTGCCTCACATTTGCCATATAAATACGGATAAACCATTTTATTATCAAATCATGAATTAGTAGTTTTTATAGAGTAATACAGTTTTTATTTACTTTAGGTATATTACGTAGTTATAATATTTTAATATCAAAACAGATGAAACTAACTTTAGTTCATAAAACACATAAAACACAGTTAGTACCTATATCCCGACATTTTACTCTTTGATAAAAAACAACGTCAAAGCTTTGTGGTTGGTCATTAGCGTTTTCCGTGTTCAGTCGCAGTTGTCACAATAATTTATTTTTAATAACGAAATAATTGCTTAACTTTCCAAGAATCTTTTACTCTTTTCAACGTCTCTAAATCGTGAAAGAAAAATGAGATCTCCGGCATAATTAACGATAAAAATAACCGTTGGGGCAAGTTTGAATTTATCAATTAATCAACGTCTGGATTTGTTTCTTTATGTTTTTACGACGGTGTATGCTTCTCTGAGGACGGGATGTGAATGGGAATGTGCATTAGAAGTGATTTGAAAGTACATCATCTTCCTCGCATTGCCCGGGCATTTTGCCACGGCTCATGGGACGCTAAGGTCCGCTTTGCAACTAATCCCAGAAATTGGCATAGGAACTAGTTTTACGAAAGCGATTGCAACCCAGAGGGTAAACTAGGCGTTATTGGGTTTAGCCCGGTTTCCTCACGATGTATTCCTTCACTGAAAAGCGACTGATAAATATCATATGATAATACGTACACTAGGTAACTAGTGTTATGTACAGTAAACCTGGGTTACTTAGAATCACGGGATAAAATCGGTCAATTTTTTAACTATAAAAAATGTGCTTTTAACAAAGTTTGTAATGTATTTATGTTGAGCATGCAACTCACATTACTAAACTCTTAAGCTCGCGTTCATAAACCAACAATTTCTAGTAAAAAAATAGTTGACAATGTTACCCCGCGAATCGTAGTAATCCCAGTTTACGGTAGTAGTAATAAATAAAAACGCTCGTCTATTTTGGACATGGTCTATTAAACATACAATAATTAAAAAATATATTAAACCTTTCGTTTCTAGAACTGATTTACACATACTCGTACACGTCAAATATTCCTTTGGTCCTATTGATTACAAGTAATATTTGATCAAGAAACTAACTTGGCTCGAGTAAACAGACATGCAATAGTTGGCAAGGCAGAGGTGTGCCGCTGACACCTGTATTGTGTTTTATTAGATTTGTTTCGTTCGATCCCGTATAATCTTGTTATACGGTGACCCGCTACGCCAACCGACCGTCCACGGGATTTTCGATGGTTTCAATATTATTTAATATGAATGTATACCGTCTTGTAAATGCAAACTTGGGTTAAGATAAAGGCCTTATTTGCTACATGTTTGCAATGCTAAATTCTTAAATGGTCGAATATGGTTCATGTGCGTTTTTACCAACCGGTGTTCAATCTGTAAGCTGAATCCGTTTTAATAGGTGTCACAAAGTATCCAAAGAAATGCCTAGCATGTTCTAAAGTCTATGACGCTACTTCCATACAAAGTGCCTACGGAAAAGTAACGTAAATGGATTTTAGAAAATAGGGACACTTTTTGTGTCCTATTAAAATGAATTCAGCTTGCGATTTTTATTAGAAATAGGCTAGGTTTTCGCAAAATGTGACCAATACTTTATTCGACAACGGTTTGTGATAATGCCCTCACACATTTTGAGTTCCAAAATATGGCAGCTAAGTCCTAGTAGCGTCTGATCTCTGAACAAATGATTCAAAAGTAGATTTTATACAAAAATATTTTAAATATATATTATGCTCCGTCTTTCGTAATTTCATTTAGAGTTTTTACTATTTATTGATTTAGTTTTCTGTCTAGTAGTTTTTCAAGGAATGAATAGAAATATAATGAAGGTACTTAGAATTCATATTACTACCGAAAACCTTATAACTTATAACGTCATAGTCAGGATATGTCCATTAACATAGTTGGCAGTCATGCCGTAGTAGCTACACTGATTACATCAGTCGCAACTCGGGACAAAGCACGTATGATTGATGATTTTAGTTCTTGAGGTAAAATTAGAATTAAAAAAATAGATTTTGATTTGATATCGTTTTTGACATTCGTTGGTGCCATCGAAAAAATCATTTTGTTAATCTTAATTATAACTTATAAACAGCCCATCTTCTCCCGCGGGTTTCATAGTTAAGAGGCGACAAAGGGCAAAAACCGACGGATGGGTAGCAGGGTCCGTCGAAATCCAATCTACAGCTACTGCGGTCGCCAACCCGCCTGCCAATTTTGGTGACTATGTAAACTACCCCCCAAGATGATACAAGTCCTATTTGGGGGAGTCCTATGTCCAGCAGTGGACGACTTGCGGCTGAAATTGAAGGGCATAAAAAGTAGTCAGTTTTTTTATGTATATCAATAACCAATGTGTTCAGAGTGAAGTTAACCCAAAATTAGTCAAATTTTACAACCACCAATTATATGATTATATACATTACACACGCATGATACATTCGCTGGTACTTTATACTCTCTTAAAATCTAATTCTTATTTAAAAATTATAATTCGCATGCTTATTATAAACCGAATGAGTCCGAAGTCACAGTTGATTGATGAAATAATGTCAGCCTACATAAAAGCAGCTAGCCTCGCCAATAGCTATTTTTGACTTCACACTTTAGGATTTATATTCTAGCTCATAGACATACTACAGAATTCATATACAATATACTTATATTGTGTAAAATGAGTTTTCTAATTGACCTTTATCTCCTATTAAACGATAATTACGATGGTCGACCTACTCATCTTTAGTGTCTGCCTTTCTTACTTCACTTTACGATGAAGCGGGGATAGGGTCGTTTTATGAAGTAGTCCTATTTATGGCTCGTGTGTTGACAAACACACCCAAATCGGAAACACTCACCAAATCACCATTTACTGCCGTATAACAATTTTACTAGCCGTAAAAATGCCCTCATAAAAAGAAATAAAAGAAGTTTAATTTATATATGGTGGTTTGTAAGTACAGTGTCAGTAAACAGTATTTTTATGGATTTAAAGTAAATAAGCAACTTGTTTAGTTTTCATGAGTTAAGTGGAACCTAAATACAAGCAGTGCCCAGGAGTATATTGAACAAGCATTACCCTCCCTTTTTTAGAAGGAAGATACAGCTTGACTGAAATAAATCCAGTCCTCAAAATCATTATCAGTATCAGGTTCCAGGCAAGTTAGTATAATACATCTAAAAGCCATAAATATACATATGTAAGGGTCCCCGCATATATATAACACGTTATTCGCCGGCTCTGCGCCTTGGAAAGCCAGCCCTTTTGTTTGCAGGCATTTTGGATACGGCAATAACGTTCAAGCATTAAAATTCGGGTCAGGCTGTTGACACAAATTTATGAGGGCTTTAGCGAATGGTAGCCACGATTTTAGCTTAATCACCCTACTACGGCTAAGCCGAAAACAAGATAATGTGTTTGTTTTCACTAAAAAATGTTAGTACACGTTTACGGAATCGCTGTTTGTCATACCATTGAAGCGTATTTATGTTATCCTAGATTTATGGATGTTTTTGAGATCAAGTTTAGTGTTTATTGCCATGCATGACTCTTTAGTGCAAGCACGGTGCATCAAACGATTTAGAGATATTACGACAGAATCGCTATTATTTTTCTCTAGACGTAAAAGTATACAGGTTGGCTCATTCAAATCGGTCAGTATGGGGAAATCTGAAACTATAAGACATACAAAGATTTGTTCTTAGGAACCATGTCATCGATTTTAGGGACAAGAAAAACTGCATACATAGATAAAAAAAAAAACTTGTACTCTGTTCGAGAATCGAACCAGGTTGTTTTGGAAAATAAAACATTTAATTTGAATGAGCCACCCTGTATAACATTACTTTTACGTCTGTCGTTCATGACATAATTATACGTAAGTAATACAGCTCTGGTGAATACTATTTTATGATGTTTATTTACTGGTTTCGTAGTGTACCTACATACATATAACGGAATAGCTTACTACAACTATTTACTATCCATAAATTATTTTAGACCTCGAACCCTTTCCAATAAGGTTTTATTACCTAGCTGACACTTCCAGACCCATCCCTTTCCTTCATTCTATGTAAACCGGGTAGGTACAGGCGACTTCACATAAAAGCTTTTAATGTCGTTTGCATTTTCACTGAAAATTAAACAAAAATATTTTGAAGATAAGAAAAATACACCATTTGATGCAAAAAAAGGGGTAAAAGACGTATAAACGAAACGATTTAATGACGGAGCTTCCGATACTTGTATGCGTGGTTAATATACTTATGTATAAAATACCTATATAATTTAAGCTGTAAGTATGTGGTTTAGTTTTTTATATAAAGCCAGTTGGCTATAAAGATAACTATAACTACTTTTATAAATAATAATGTGACGATGTGATGACAATTTAGTAGAAATGTTTTTATAGTATAATTATTAGTTTTCAGACAAAAAACAATAGTATTTTGTTGCCCGCCTCAGCAGCAACAGCAGACGGGTGGAAACGGGATTTAATAAAATTAGAGTTTTGTGCCTTGTGGTGCCAGCTGATTAGAATAGCACCACCCCGTCTCATCCCGTGGTGTCGTAAGCCACAATGTAAAAAGCCGACGTATGGGCAGCAGCGTCAATCGAAACCCAATCTACTGCTACTGCGATTTAAGCGTGGCTGCTATGGCAACTATCCCCCCAAGATGATAAAAGTCATATTTGGGGAAGGCCGCCCAGAAGTCGACGTCTTACGGCTGAAATGATAAGAGGTTCAACAAAAGGTGATCTTATCGCGAAGACCCAATTATTTCCAGATTACCTTTGAGTAGTGGAGATGAAAACAACAAATAAATGTTACAGGACAAATTATTACGTAGGTATACAGGCAAGTGCTTATTAGCAGTACCTAATACGAATACTGCGCCTAAGGGCTAATACCTCACTATTAGTTAAAGGACTTTTCATTTCAGCGAATAAGTCAGAATTAGCGTTTGTAAACTTATGTACATATCACTAATTTATAGACCCGGATATTGTTCCTAAACTGAACTTAGAACGGTGGATCGCCAACCCGCCCGCCATTAAGCTCGCCATGCTGGCGGTTTATGAGGGAGACCTACGTCTGGCAGTGAACGTCCGTAGGAGAATGAGAAGTAATGTATTACTGTGCAGTGCTGAATAAAACCTATAGCAAAATATAAGTATTGAGTATCATCGTATGAGTGATTATGATTAACGGTGTTAAAACCTTTAGCTTAAACTTCTGTGTGTTACAAGTTCAGGTATGTAGGACGCGACGGCGAGGCGGGCAGGAAGGGGCTATAATTAAAGCGGTAAACAGTAAATAGCAATAAATCTGACAGTAAACTGCCTTAATCACAAAATACAATCTTAATTTTACTATTTTGAGGTTAAGTCGGAGCTTGTAATATATTTTTAGTTAGTTGTATTATAATTAAAGGTGATAAAACTGAAATTATATCTATAAGAAATCATTAGTTAAAGTAGAAATAATATAATAATATAGTTCAGGTTTGAATTGATTTAAATATCTAACTAAAGGATTGGTATGGTTTTTTTATACTTCTATTCCTTATTTTCATGTATCAAATTTTTCACGTTTGACCTATCTAAATTGTATGTCTTCTTTATGTACCATCTCCGTCCAGGAGAATGGCGACCATATGTCTATAATATGTCTTTTTCTTCAGTCATGCGAATAATATTCCATCCTTGGGCTTCACGTCCAACCACTCTTTTTTTTAAAATCGAAGAATAGCAACGTTTCTGAGAGTGGCATTTTTACTTCAATGTTCAATTTTAAATGAATTAAAAAAAGAATAAGGGAGATGAGTAAAATGATCGTGTTTTTATGTCAAGGAAAATAATTATTACAACGGCCGTGTAAGGAGGATGACAAAAGAAGGGAAGAAAATGAGACGCTCGTAAATTTGAACTTTAGATTGTATGTATTAAAGGCTACCGAAAGGAGGCACAATTTATTTGTAATGTTTTGTCTTCAGAATTATGGAAGGTTTTTACTTCGTAGTGTCCGATGTCTATCTTCATTGTGTACAGTGCTTTTAACGACGAATTTATATATATATATATATATATATATATATATATATATATATTAAGTATATGTACATATAGGAAAATTGTATTTCACTCTAATATCAGGCACTTGATTTATAATATCAATCATGTCGGTTTTTCTATTTTGGTGTCTTTGTAGAAAAATACTTGTCCAAAATAAGAAATAGAGGACCAAAAAACGTGTGCGTGTTATTTCAGGCACAATGGATGTTTCCGTACCTTTATAGGTACTTTGTTCTAATAATAAAAAAAATGAATTATTTAATGTTGAATATTTCTGTTTTTAATCTGTATGAAGCATAATTATTCAGTGGTTCCTCGTAGTGGCTACCACTAAAAACGTTAATACATAATGGGTTAGAACAAACCTTCATGTCTCTATCTCTCACGACATCTTTTCAAACTGCACAACCACATGAAAATTTCAGACTTTAGGTCGGAACTGTGAGGGCTGAACATGCTCGTACAATAGAGGGTATCGGAGAGATTTATAGGTCACGCAGCCAGCTTTGATTAAAAACGCTCTAAATGGGTACATACGAGACATTCATTTCCTCGGTTTCCATTCGTACCTTTGTTTGTTACTGGGCCCTTCGGCTATAAAGCGCCTTAATTTGATGCAACAAATAAATGTCGCAATATTTATTTCTTTGTAATATTGTACTTTGTTTTGGTTGGCATTTATCGTTTAGGCAGATACTTTCGTGATCACAAAAAGATATACTGATATAATTCTTTATTTTTAATACAACGTCGAAATATGTATACATTATCAAGCGGATGATGAATTGATGACAAATCTTAAAGCTGCTTCTAGTTTTTAATAAAATTTGAATCGACAAGGTGACAACATTGTTAGAGGTCGAGTCTAGATGGAAATACCTCCGGAACTATTTGGGTAAAATGGCACAATCAACTCAAACTTTCCCAAACTTCCGCGATTTCTATGCAAATTTATTATCCTTTCTCGTCTGAGTTATTTCAGCTCAAATAAAAGGCGTGGAATGAACAATTTGATTTCAAATTTTAATATTTAAAGTGGGTACTTATTTGAAGTGTAGTTTTAAATATTGAATCTAGGTGATTCTATAATTATCAATGGTGAAAGTAGGATTAACATTATACCTATATAACTTTGTATGCAAACGGACCTATGTATATGTTAATGATTTATAGGTATATGATATTTATTTTTAAATAGAACCCATATTTTCTCATTGCGATCACCGGTCGCATTTTGTAGGTTACTTATAACAATACGGAGCTTATGAGACCTTTTATTTATTGATGTCAAAATTACATAATTATTGCTTTTATTCGCCGGCGCGTTTTGCTGACCAATATATGTAATTTCAACGATTTTTGACATAATAATAGTAAGATGCATATTTAATCAATCACCTCCTTTAACTGTCGACCATATACTGACACAAGACGATTAATCGTTTTTGACAATACTGCTTGACTTTACGACCGATTGAAGTGATCGTCAAGCGCAGTATAAATATGCTTGACAGCATTTTGATTGAAGTTTTTCTCTGTGTATGACAATCGATTCTTGATTCGATTGAGTATTTGTTATCTTTTACTCAATTCGGCAAGATTAATGCACTCCAAGCAACTGTGTAAATCACATACATCTTCTGCCTTGTCAGATACATACACGTGTGCATTTTATATAACATTAAGAAGAATCCGTGCCCACTTTGCAGTTGTTTTTCGCCATGCCTAAGGCTGTACGCTTAGTACCCCGTAATACTTCATAAAGTTTAGCTGATTCCGTGACGACATTATGCGGCGTATGGTGTCAATGAAACCAATGCCTAAGACATCAAACAATAGTGTTGCTATCATAGACATACCATGTAACTAGACGGAGCGTGCTAATAATAATACCACGATCAAAAGGGGTGGTCTTATGTAACTTTCCATGGATATGGCAGAGACGGCACTATTTTCGTCCGTCCTTGTCATAGTTTCACACATTTTTGTTCCCCTCCAAACTGGACCCTTAAGAACTGCCAAAGTTGGAGGGGAACAAACAAATACAATTAGAGATTTCTATTTCTTGGGTTTTCAACCAAAGTTGCGGTAATGAATACAGAATAAGCTAATATTTATGTTATCAAGAATGTCCTGTAAAGCAAAACTATAGTGAATTGTTTCATTTTGGGCTACAAAAGCCAGAATATCTTTGTCCCTTACTGGCGCACGCGGATGCGTTCTCCAGTCATTAAGCTTGCTATAAGCTTGCTATTAGAAAGTGTCGTGTGCGTAAAGTGTATAAATCATTTTTTGGGCAATGTATTCATTTATATAACAAGTTACCTGATGATGCCTTAAAATTACCCTTCCCAGTACTTAAGAATTACTTAAAAAGTCTTTGATGTCTAAGGGCTATTACAGAGTAGAGGATTATTTGACAGACAAACATGCATGGCCCAAACCAGAAACTAACAAAACCGCCTAGCAATTAATTCAACAATTGTATGTACTGCCAGATAATGTAAATGACACAGTTCAGATAAGAAAGCATATTAAAGTATGTCTATTTTGTGAAGTCGAATTTGTTTATACATTATTATTTTTACTTTTATATTTTAATATTTTCTTATCTTGTAATAAACTGTTTGATATGTTTTCTTATCGGGCTACGCATAATTATGTAAGTACCTACTTTAAGATTTGATGTATCACTGTTTTGAAAAAATAAGTCCCGCCGTAGTTTCTTGCCGGTATCTTCACGGGTCAGAGGTGTAGGGTTTGAACCGGTGTAGATTTTTTTTTTTTGACGTTCATAAGTGCATGTAATGTGCCTAAATTGAAAAATAAAGATCTTTTATCTTTTTTTTATCTTTTATTATCCTAGGTTGCTATAAACTACAGATTAATGGCGCCACGCACCTGCGGCCCGCGCCTCCTTGCATGCCAGGACCATGCTGTGGCGTACGTCGGGGTTGTCGTCCGCGATGGTTTCTCCCACCGCCACGAAGCGCTCGACCGCGCAACACACTGCGGCGCCAACGCGCTGCACGGCAGCGCCTGACGCGTCGGCTCGTGTCGCCACCAAACTACTAATCTGTGAAAGGGAACAAGAACCATGTAAGGAACATCATTTCTTACTAAGAGATATTTGTTAAGGGTCCTCCTACATCTGTTGATGCGGACTGCTTACTGCGTGGCAGGTTTCTATGACTGACTTGAGACGAATCCGCGTCGATAGATGTGGGAAAACCGTGTCGAGAAGAATTTGTTTTTTTTTTTCCGAAAGGTCGAATATCATGATCTATTAAATTTTTAGATCATAATATAATATTTTGTTAAGCATATTTCTTAGATAAATATTTTTGTCGTTTAGATTCTACCCTGCCAGGTGTTCCAAAAGATCTTGACATCGTTTAGTTCTGTTAATAAAGTCATATTAAAAAACCTTACGTTACGTTTTCGTTTTATTTCAATAAAGGAGTCCATACGACAAGTATGAGTAAATCCATATGACAAGTATGGCTTAGTGTAGTAACCCTGCCTATGAAGCTGACTGTCTTGGGTTAAAATTCCAGTAAGGGCATCATGGCTCTCAGTCAATTTATGTAAAGATGTCCATTAACATTTGTTTATTTTATTTATTTAATATACTTTTCATATTTATAATATGAATAAGATGCAACACAGAAGAACTGTAAAAAACTGTTAAAGAATAAGAATTTTATATTCCTATAGTTCATCTTGAACAATTTGCTCAAAACGAAATGACAGCAATTCCAGCCGAATTCCTCGGATTCACCGGAGGAAATAATAATTCAGGCGTCGCAGTTAATTAGTGCATACTTATTGTCTTATGAAAACTTACAGCGCCACGACTTGCAGCTGCATCTAGGTAAGACTTTAATTACGGTAGATACTTGCAGTACAGACAGTATCAAAACTAAGAGAAACTAAACGAGCGAGGTGTGTTGTAAATGATCTTCACGCGTCTTATTCCTTTAACAATAAAGTTGTGCTATGATACTGAATGCATCGCCCACTTTTTCAACACACTTGCTTATAAGTGCTGATTACACCTCTTTTAGGCTCGTAATTCAAGACATTACAAAAAACAGGTTCTTATATTCTCAAACTATTACCTAAAATCAGTAGGTAAGTGCTTTTATTATCAAATTATTTGCAATACTTTTAATACATTATGGCTGTTTGTCAACTAGGTTCGATATAACGGATACAAATTTAAACTTCATCCCGACGTTTCAAACCCTTTAGCAGCGTTCGTGGTCATTGGGTGGCCAATAGGTACATTTAATAACATACTACATACCTCGTTATTTTATTCAAAAAATAACAGTCGATTTTGCCTAACTACGCTTCATCAATTATTTCAGTATTTTCGTAAATAAGATTTCAGATTGCATAGTGCAGAATTAAGCCTAGAAATTACGTCTAATAGTTTAAGTACATACATAAGGAGTATAAGTATATAATTAACTCAGTTTATTAGAAATTATTAGTTAAATAATACTTTTTACATATACCACAAAGGTGGCAAACAAATGCGGCCCGCTTGATGGTAGGCGATCACCGCAGCCTATGGACTTCCATTTAAGTTACACAAACATAGTACAAAAAACAACATAAAGTATAAATAATACCTATACTTACCAGAACAGAATAAAAACAAAAACTATTGTTATAGCCCTAAGGTAAAACAATAAAAGGCTTTTAGATTTATGGGAGTGATATCAGAGATAGTGACTGTTTCACTTAGCAGGGCCACTTGTAACCACGATCTATCATTAGGTATCTATACGTGCTTACAGCTGTAATTGGTAATGCCACGGAGTTATTTACAATGTTTGATATTTTGTTTTGTTTGAGCAATAAGCTACTAGCCTAAATAAACAAATATTATGGAATAACCTTACACAAATCGATACTAGAACCTGATACTTCAATAAAAATATAAACCACTATGCATGTGTGTATTTAATAGATATAACTGTTTAAAGTTAATTTAAAAAATCGATATATGATAAATTATTTATAAAAACGTACAATGAATGGTGCCACGTTGGCGGGGTGATTAGTTAGAAGGGTGTTATTTGACGAGCCCATAAACCGTCAGGTATTGGCGTGTCTAAACACAATCACTTTAAATTGTTAATTATCTACGATTGCAACTGTTATAATGGCTATGTGTGCTAATGTTATATATGTGCGTAATGATTTCATGCACTGCCATATAATTCTCGGTGAATATAACGTATAATTTATATAAAATACGGAGCTACCTTAATTATACTTGCGATATGAATATTAGCATGAATATATACTGTATTGTTTAGACTTGACAATTTATTTTATTACTTATGGAGTTATACTGCATTAAAACACTGACGCTCCGTTGTTTCACATAAGCGTGCATGAAGTCTATTATCGCTTTTGTTTATACTTCAGCATCCCTAACAAACAGCTGTTATCACAATATTTTGCTAGTCTATATAAGAAATGGCTCACTTAGCACAACACTAGTATCGTTCTAATAATTTGCGGGGCTCAAAGGAAGGGCATCAATTAGCGGATCAAATCGTTTAAGACTTCGTGAGCGACAGCGGGCTGGCCGGGGAGCGGGGTGAGCTCGCGGAGCTCCGATCAAGGTCGTGGTGGCACGCGAGCTGCCAGGCTGCCTAGCACTTGTTGCGTCTGCTCTTCAATTCACCACTGAAGGACCTCCGAGCTGGTCGTGTTCACTGTCAGATGTTCGTGACGCGTTGTTGTTATTGTCACGATAGGTACGGTACCTGTGGGTCCCGACGTGTGTATTCGTCGTCATCGGAGAGCGCGTCCATGTCTGAGAGGAGTGCGCGGGCGGCGCGTGGCGGGCGCGCACGTGCTCGACGTGCCGGACGCGCGACACCGTACCGCGACCGCGCCGCTCTGCCCGCGTCCGCCGCGGCACTGCCCGGCCCGCCGTGCCGCTGCCTTCGCCATCGATCCACCCAGACACCCCGCCCGACCTGCCCTACCCCATTCCATTCTACACCGATACAACACCACGTGGCTGCCCGCCCTAGCTAACTCATAACACCTCGATGAATCATAATCATGCATTTTCAACCGTTTTAAGTGACGACTAGCATCATGCAAACAAAGCTGTTCATTATTACAGTATTATAATAAAAATATTAACTCATAATTTGCCTTTGACAATACCCTTTTATTTCAAATAGCCCGCCAGACGAACGTATTTAATGCGACTGCGCGGATTATAGTGCAACAGTTTGCTGTCGTGGGCGGGAAATTCTAACTGTAAACGTCATGTGACGTAGTAAAACCGACGTGTTTTATGGTGTAGCCGTGCCGAAAATAAAATTATGATTTTAGACTACGCGTAAACTTTGGAGTTATCGTCAGAGTTCGAAACGACGTCAGTGTACGCTCGTTGACGCGATTTAGTTGTATTACGAGGAGTAAAACGTCACTAAAGAACGGCGGGATGGTTATAGTGCTAAGATAATATTGAGTAATATTTAGGTGCGTTTCGTACCTGTTTGATGAGTGGTAGAAGAGTTCTTTCTACGGAGCGCGTTTTTATTTGCGAGAGGTCGAATTCAGGCAGGCCAGCGGCCGCCATGGCTGGCGCGGACGCGACTGCGCGGGTGCGCGCGCAGCCGGCGCCGCGCCGCCATTGGCCGCCGGCCCGTCACGTGGCCCGAGCGCGCTCGACGACCGCCGAGCCGCCCTCCGCCCGCCCGCCGTAAACACGCGCTGTTTAGTTTTACACGTACTCGGCGGGCTTATAAAACTACGGATTTACGGGATTCACTTTGTTTTGATTGCGGACGCCGATTTATACACACATGGCGTGCAAGATTATACGTTTTCAAAACTTATACGTGTTATGGTATTCTTGTAACGTAACATTTTATGTCTTGCCATAAAATAGTAGTGGTTTAATATGAAATCATGAGTATTAGTTTTATAGCATTTGTACTAAGTTCTTACATATACTCAAACGCAATGAATACTAGTCAGTTTCTGCAGAAACTTCCACGCTAGGCGAGTGGTTTTCATTGGTCTTAAGTGTAGTTCAAATGTTATGTAATGTTTTGAACTTCAAAAGATGTTTATCGCGGATATTAAAAGATACAAAATCAGTTAGACAATGTTAATCATATCGATATTTACAGACCAATCGGAGATTAATTTTAGGGCTGTTACTTTGTGCGTGAGTTTAAAAATAATAATAATAAAAATAAAGGCGTAGGGATGTGACGACCCCATCGCCCACTGGTTTCTCCAGTGCAATCAGTCAACGCAGGGCAGCTTGTGGCGAGCTGTTGGAGAGTAGCGACTCCACGTACCTGAGTGCCGCTGAAGTGCCCTGTCGGACAGGTGGGACAGGTCCCCTGCCTCTGGCTTGCCTTCACCGGCCGTTCAGAGTGGGGGCGCGAGAGCTGCATTCGCGGGGGTACATGTGGAATCCCAAGTGGCGAGTTGGCTATATGTTTAAAGTCCAGTGACACCTCTCTACCCTTAGTCCTATGCACCGGTGTTGCCCTTGAGCCATCTTTGATGTCGCTTTTGTGGCGAGTCACCGTCTGCCGTAAATAAAATTGAATACCATTTTATTAGGCAGACGTCCGGTTTTTATCCAATAGCCCAGTAGCTAGTCCATTCTTTCCTCCCAATAGCCTAGTACATTCTAGATTCCATTAAAACTTAATAGTCTTTACACCATGGCGGGTGCTGTTTCTGTGCGCGTCTCATGATACGGACAGGGGCAACATCCGCTTAGTGTACCCCTTACATTTCATTAAATTGTCGAAAGGGCCTCTGCGCGTTGGCTCGATCTGGCTCCGCGTACGCCTCCTAAATGTCCGGAACACCATTGTTCCGTGTACGGAAGAAAAATACAAATAAATAATAAATAATTAGGGGACAATCTTACTCAAATCAACCTAGTCCTACGGTAAGCTCAGGCTTGTGTTGTAGGTATTAGATGACGATATATATATAATAGATAGATACATAGAAATACTTAAATACAAAGAAAACACCCATGACTCAGGAACAAATATCTGTGCTCATAACACAAATAAATGCCCTGACTGGGAATCGAACCCAGGACCATCGGCTTCATAGGCAGGGTCACTACCCACTAGGCCAGACCGGTCGTCGAAAGTTTGTTTATGCAAACCAATTAATATTGCCACTTAACTACAAAATGGTTTAACCAATTTGGAAGCGCTTTTGAAATAGGTTAAATAGTTCTTTGTCAATTTTTAGTAATCAATGATTTTATAATTTAAAATTATATCATGTTTGGCTTTAATCGTACAGGTACATGTATGGGATAAATAAAAAGACAGTTTATTTATATCAACAATATTTTTTTTTTAATTAATTTCATTCAAACAACTAAAACTTACGAGTAATCATTGGCACATTATCACAAAGGTTGTCAATGATATATAATATGTTTATTCCTTTCTTGCTCTACGCGTATGAAATGGCAATTATGAATAAAGTTAATAATAATTTCTCTGCAATCATGATATTTTGTGAGATCTAACTACAATAACCTAATATTTTTGTAAATACATATGATCACGGACCAATAAACTAAGAGCCGGCATTCAAAGGTAAACTTGCACTTGAGCCGTGGCGTCACACACTGACACGATGCCATAGCATTCGTTGTGATTTGTTTATTTTACTCGTCTCTTAGTTCAATAGTCAGTAATATAATATATAAAATAAACATAATATAATAATACTGATGTGAATGTGTTATCAAACAGCTTACACGATTTTACTAGAAATATAAAACACCAATGCTTAGAAAATAAGGAACATTTTAAAAATGCCGGGATTGCAGATATATTCAGTAGGTTCACTTCTTTTTTTGTTTTTTTTTTTCTAAGCATCATGGACATCATGGTTTTATTACAAAATGTTTCTGCTTAATACAAAATTAATATGAATCAAACATAATAAAATAATAACACACATGGAATCCTTTATAATTAGGACTAATTAGCAGGGTTATTATATATGCAAATATATGATATATTTAAATATTACAAACAAGTGAGAAAGCTATATAAAAGTAAGACTTTGGTAAACGTTCTATAGAATAAGTTTCAAACCCTTAATATTAAATAAATGTAATAGAATAATTTTATTGGTGGTTCGAGTACAATTATAACTATCTACTGTCTATGTTTTATCTTATCACTAAGAGTTAGAGAAGTTATAATCCGATGAACAGAATCAGCAACATCATTCTACATACGAATATAACATTTATCGGTAAAGCATGAATAACACTAAACTAATTTTAGAAGTATCTGAATGCGGTATGCGCATTCTCAGTAGTTATGTCTAAAATAGTATATTCATATTATTGGAATGTATACCAAGATAATCATTGCTCAATATTACACTACACATGGCAAAATATGATATATAATAAAAAACTCTGACATCCAAAGTCTCTGTCTGCGGAAAGGGATCCTCAGATTTTTCAAGTATATCCATGACCCTGGCGTTGATTTGAGCAACTATTAAATCGCCACTGAAGTTGGAAGTTGCATAATACTCGGATTTAATTAGTTATAATATACACCCATGCTGATCTGCGGCCTGCGCTTGTTGTACAGCGCTTGTTTAGAGCCGGTACTGTCTTGCGAACTATCCGACATCCACGGACTCTGCCCAGGAGAATTCCGTACCTTTCGTTTTCTCAAACTCTCAGTCGGGCCTAGCGTTGGCCTAAGTAATTGTTTGAACCTGAAGGGACCTTCTGTGTAGTCGTCGTCAGAGCTAAAAATGGGTGTGGCGAGTATTTCCGGAGAGTTACGGAGGATCTTTCGCAAGTCTGACCCCGGGTCGGGGGTTGGGTTGTAGATAGGCCGCGGCGGCGGATCCGCCTTGTGAGACTGCTTTACCAATTCAATTATCTTGTTACTGGAAAAATAATATGTAATGTTTAAATCTTATAATCCATAAAGGTATAACGGATATTCTAAATTAATAGTTAAAAAAAAAAGCAAAAAAATAGCAAGTGGACTACATGCATTCTAAATGTTATTGCAATGATGATCTGATAAAGAACATTTCAAGTATTTTTGTTCGGATACTTAAGTGAATGTAAAAAAAAATGTAGGTATAGGGACTACGGGTAAATGAATTGGAATGGCGGTTAATGATTTCAAATTATGTAATTTGCTGTTACGAATAACAATAAAAAGAAACGATCTATAATTAAATAACGAATCATACCGAGGTGTCCTAAATTTCCGCGCGTAAAGGCATGCACAACCATAATAAGTTATTAAAAATCACGGCCAGAAATTAGTGAAGTCGTTGTCACGTTCGTACCTGACGAGACCGCCGCATTGCCGGCTGCAGGGTAGATGTTGCCAGTTCTGGCTGGCCAGATGGTGTCGGTGGTCAGCGCAGTTCTGCTCCACTTGCTGATTGCTCCTGACTCTGAAAATATGGAAAATATATGGTTACTAGTTATTTTATGACGCTATTTTGAATATAGATCTTTGGCGACTTTTGTTAAAATAAATTTGGTCATTGAAAAAATAGCATTTGCTATTAACACCGAGGGAGACAAAACTTATGTTCATGTGTAGTTATGTACGTCTATTAGTGGAATGGAGACGTATTTTCTTGACCTTTTTGAACATTATTCCTCTCGCGTCAAAACGTGACATGTTTTACGCCTACATGTCAACTAGAGAAAAACATATAAACCTTATCTGTCAGCAGGACAATTGCTTTGACAGCGTCCACTATAGCCACTTTAGGGGCCGGTGGCGTGACAGGCACGACATCACGCGACCGCGAATGGAGCTTGGCGTTCAAAGGATAAAACATTTATATCACAAACAGCAAACGAATTCCGTACAAACGTCACAGAACATCACAAAAAAAGTTAACTGACGAACCTTAAAGGGCTGATTTCATATTCTTTGTTAATCAAGGGTTCATCCCACGGCCTTGCAGGGCACTCTAGAAATTCTGGCGAAGGACTGATCCGTGGAAGCATATGAGAAAACAAGGGTACAGACATTAATTATTTCACAACTTTACTGTTTTTTAGTTTTATTTTATTTTACCAAAATAATAGTTGTGTCTTCATGTGGCAATTATTTTAAAGATACATTTAATCTGCAAATCTCAACCCTTTGGCTTATACACGAAGCTCTTCAAGACTATGAGGTACACGTAGACCTAAGTTTGGGGAATCATGTTTGAGATGCTGTACTCGCCGATCAACTCGTGGAAACTTACAAATACCGAATTTGTTACAAGACTGGCAAAGGCATAAATTGTCGGACCTGGAAAGTCGGCTGGCGTCGTTCTCCAGCTGCATGACTTGACCCCGTACGATGGCCGGCACGAGCGTGAACCCTGGCGGAGGCCGGTACTCCGCCGGCGGCCGCGACACCTGCTGCAGCTTGACTCCTGGTTTGTTGCGACGCAGGTTCTTGTGGACCTCTTGATTTTTGTCATGCACCTACAAATAATCATATGGGAGTTTAAAAAAAAATAGTAAACAATTTCTTATTTTTGTCTAAATGTACTTAGTTAAAATGTATGAATCAGTTTTGTGACGGTTGATACAAAATATATGTAGAAAAGCGTTCACGTTGATAAATATCGTGTTAGTCTTAATATATAAAATCTATAGTCCTCGTAATTCTAAACAAATTCTTATATAGGAAAAAACGCGTTATTTTTTTTTTCATAAATATTGGTTATAGTAGAGGTAGGTTCAGCAATGGTAATGAAAAGAGCATAACTTCAATGTAACTCTAGACAGTGGGATACGTTCCAGCTCTGGTCATCTTCGGGGCAATGCGCGTGGAAGTGGGCGAAGAGTAAGTACCCACCTGATCGGAGAAGGTCTGGAGCTGGCTTGCTCGCTCCTGCACAGAGTACTGTTGCATGAGATGCTGCGGCGTGGGCGCTTGGTGTTGGGGCGGCGGCGGCGGCGCTCGCCCCTTCGCCCATTTGCGCCGTGCAGTGTAACCCCGGAAATCTAGAAGCACTTATCGTGAACAAACTATACCAGCAAGTAACATGTTTTCTAAAACCATCTTAGGTATGGGAAAATTTGAGAAAATAATATGTATTGTCATGCATTCATATGGGAGCTCATATAACGAAGAGTGAAATAAAAAACGCATCTTTAATTATGAACCAAATCAAGCCAATTAAAATATTTTAGAAAGGTATCAGATATTCATACAATTAAAACTGTTGTGAGCCATGTTACTACTACTTAGTTACAAACGGATAAACTGACGTGTAATTATATCGCACTAGGCGACATGTTTCCCGTAAGCTCTGTTACCCATCTTCAAGCCGAGTCAGGACACACCGATCGCGTTGACGGTGTATCACTCACTGCTATATAATTACACGTGAGTTTATCCGTTTGTAACTAAGCAGTAGTATCAGATATTCCTCTTAATTTAATTTTTTTTATTCTTGAATTCTAATTTAGTTGGTTCTAAACGGATAATATAGGGTCTTACGACTCTGGATAACAACGGCAGCTTTATTTGAATCGACGTTTTCTTTATTGCTGCCCGAATTGGTATCGTTGCTGTCGCTATCGTTTGATGTCATCTTCTGCAATATCTTCGCTTTCATCATGGCCTTGTTTTTAATTAACGCAGCTGAAATTAGGTACGTACAATATAAAAAAAAAGTTGTTGACGTTTTTTACATCCTATGCCATATGTTTGACATAATTTACAAGACAGCGGGCTAAGAAAAAAATATTGTGGACATTTAAATTCAAACTGAAACGAGTATCTACTATCAAATTGCTTACTATAGGTCTCTACCTACGACTTCACGGCTTATTTCGGTTAATAACAGATCCTCTTGATAACAGAGTCAGAAGATATATTTTTCATTACTATATACATATATCTCATTACACAGACGTCCTACCACAGACAGCAGAAGAGTAATTACGAGGATAAAAGTATCCCCAAATAAACGTAAAATTAAAGAACCGGGTTGGTGGTAGTGGTTAAATGCAGTAAATGTATGTAATGAATCGTACATTTCTTTTCAAAATTTTAATAAGTCTTGATAAACGACAGAAGTACTTACCACCACCTGATTTATGTTTCCTGTCCTGTTCCATCTGTTCTCTCTGGAACTCCCTAGCTAGCTGTCTCTGTCGCTCCTGGAGTCGTTTCCTGGTAAGCCAGCCTCGCACGTGTCTTTGTAGAGTGAGCACAGATATAGCCATCTGGGCCTTTAGCCGTAGGAAGTAACGTCGAGCGAGCCATCCTCGACCACACGCTTGTATTAATACTACTTTCCGAATCTAGAAAATTGCTTAAGTATCAATGGTTATACTAGCAGGAACAGGAACGGGTACAATTTATTTATGTTAATGACCGATTATATACCACGAGACCGATTAATTGAGCAACGCTTCATAAAAACTGGATATGAATACATTTTCAAGCATTTGAATTATTGATTTAGCTAATAAGTTACACTATTTAATTAGAAATTTGAGCAACGTTTCACAAAAAAACCTGGACACGAATACATTTTCAGTTGTTTTTATCACTAAGTATTTAAAATATCGATTTAACTACTAAGCTATTAAAATACCTATTCCATGAAAATGATATAAATTTTATCTTTATATTTGTGACTAAAATATACCTGTTCTTCGTAGATTCGGGCGAGTACTTCAACGTGATAATATTTCAAGAAGACTTTAGATTTCCCTAGCGCCCAGCCATCCATCTTTAGCCTTAAAAGCAAAAGACGACACGTATCTCGATTGGGCTTTACCTCTTCGTTGTAGTTAAATGTTAAGAAACTGTATCTGCAATCAGATTTAAATTTGATTCGCTTACTTATAAAATCAAGAACAATAATTTTGCTAGGCAAGAAAGACAAATACAAATGTCCAGAACATTATTTATAAAATTTTCTTACCGCTTCAAGAATTCTTCAAAAGTTAATCGGTGGGAAAAGCCGTTTTGCCTTATCCTAATGGTTTCCAGAACGCCAGTATATCTCAGTTGCTTCAAGATTTTCACAGAGTCAAAATGTTTTGGTGACCGCGTATCGTTTGGTTTTAAACATCTGACGAACTGGGGTGATCCACTGACCATTTTCTGCAGCAGTTCCATTAGAGAATATCGGAAATAGGTTGATACAGTTTGCTGAGCACGAGATTGTGATGCTAGCCCACGGCTGTTGAAACGGTCCTGCTAAAAATATTACTTTTAAGCAGCAAGCAAAGATGACTATTACAAGTGTAAATATTAGCATATTTATATAAAATCCGAAATAAGTTTAGGCAGCAAGATAAAAGTTTGTCAACACATTGGAATACGTAATTAGGTAGGTGCCTTTGAATGTTATCTCATTAGCGCGCCAAAGTCCACTTTCGGAAACACCTGGATTTTATCATATTAATGAGTAGGTGGCAATTTGGGCTAAAAAAACCTCCGGCAGCAGTATCTACGGTAAAGGACAAAAAATATTTACCCGTGAATCACATGGGCTGTCTAAACTTCTTTTAGTATCCATATCTCCGTGGAGAGGCGAATATAAATTGCCGGTCTTTGTTATTGGACACTGGAATAGAAACCTAATAATATCGTATTGGCTCTGTCGCATCAATTGCACTACTTCGGGGGGCAAGAAATTTCGGTTCTTCTCCAGAAATCCGTCGGCTTGGTAAACGACCCGACCAGCGAAGTGGTGAATGGCAAAGCATATTGCGTCTGATTTTGGTCGGACGTAGTATTTGCTCTTGACATTATTATGGAATTTTTCTGTAAGCCAATATATAGTTATATTGTAGTACACTTTCTACATTTATCAATTATTATTAAATCCAAAAAGGAAATATGACCCAAAAATTAAATAAAAAACCCACCAATAAGACTTCTATCAGTAGACCTTGGAAAACGGCTCTCTTCATCTAGCAGAGCTAACAGGCCCATAGGTCTGGACAACAGCATGTCTAGGACTGGTCGGTTATCGGAGAACTCCACAAGATCGACGGGCACGCCTTCAGCCATATACTCTTGTTGCTCCCATGTAAATATATGCTGGTTAAAATAGTATTGTATCTGTTCATTTGCAATGTTGATGCACAGTTGTTCAAAAGAGTTTCTATTAAAGTTTTCAAATCCAAAGATGTCTAGTATTCCAATAGACAGTTGTTCCGTGCTAAAAATTACAAATAGGTAAGTATATAATGTGTAAGAAATAATAGGAGTCTATAAAGGTTAGGAAGAATATTGGATAGGACAACGGATAACACGAAGGATGGTGCAAGTAAAATAAATGATATGTACTTCATGCAAATTCTTAAAGATTAATTCACTAATACCAAGATGGTATTTGTAATGTAATCATGTAAATAACTTTGGGTAAAAGCGCCACTTTTAGTCGAGTCGCTGTGGTGGGAATGTGTTAGTAGGTTTTGCGACAGTTAGTGAAAAGTGTAAATACCCATACGGTCTATTCTGGCACAGCAAAGCGTTGATTCTTTCGACTATCCTGTCGAAGGCACGCGCATATAGGCCTCGGGCGGTGGCATCCCGAGCCACGGCCGCCTCGGTCGGTGAGCAGTGGCGAGCTATGGTCTCCCCTCTGGCTACTACGCTGCTGCTGATTAGGCACTCGCGGAGGTCAACTGTTTCTACGCCTAAAAGGCACGATGCTGGAAGGAAATTTTGAATGAATAAAAATACTAACGAGCGGCATGCCGTTTTAAGCTGCGCATGGTGTTGAATAAAGTGAAATTAGCTATTACACTGGTATACAGTTCAACGTTTTCGAGACTACGCTCAACAAACTAACCTTCACAAATCGATTTATTTTGAAATCCATTAAGATAAAAAATTGTTCCATATATGGATAGAAACTTATTTTTTTAGATCTAAGGTACTTTAATATTTTTTCCGAAAACAGGTAAACAAAAAATATATATTTATCTATAGTAAAAAAAAAATAAGTATCAGAACTCTACCTCTGTGTAAAGGTGCTGTGTCTATAATGGTAGCTCTGTTATCAGTGTTATCTTCCCCCGCGGTCTCCGCGAACTCTATATCGCCGAGGTGTAATATTGCCGATAGCATTTTGTAAATTATTTGTACCTCTTCCTCTTGAAATCCCACCACCTGCAATGAAACAGATTTTTGTACTTTGATATTGCGTGACAGCATAAGTCAATTTGTAGTTGTAATGCTTATTTATTTTACCTTGAATGCTTGATTTAATTGCCGCCAGCGGTGGACGTTATGTTCCCGATGAGCAACAGAAAGTGGTTGTAAGTATCGATGTCTAGATTTGAGTTGTTCATCAAGATAAAATTTCCTCCAACGTCCTTCACTCTCCAGACCGTCGTATAGGTAGTAAAATACGTGAAAATTGCTTTCGCCTCTGTAATCATACGAATTAGGTGATTATATTTGATAATAAAATCAAAGTGCACCGAAATGTTCTACAATTTACAGTAATCGATAAACAATAAGGATAAAATAAATAGTAGCACTCACAACGCTTGGTGAACAACCCTCGATTGTTCTAAAAGATAAACAGAAATCCGCGCCCCAGATATTCTCCCTACTCTCATGAGAGACAAATCCAAATATTTGCCGAATCGCGAGCTGTTGGCGTTAATACCAGTTCGTGCGTTTCCAAACGCCTCCATGATCGGGTTTACTTGCAGGATTTTATCTTCTACGTTGCCAGTTTGTGTCTGGAATAATAAAAATGTATTATTTTCATCTACGTTATGGAGTATTGTTTTTATTTTGCATCAATCTTTCCTGGTTCATTTGTTCATAGTAATAGAGACGATAAATATCAAGAAGTAAGACAATTTTCTATTTGAATGGAATCTCCGCTTAGCTAGTTAAAGCAACAGATTCAAAATTAACTAGTTGGTAGATTTCTAACCAATAGTTACACAAAAATAGTGCATTTAACATTGTAGCCACCTGATAATTCAATGTGACAGTGGTCAGGACTATTCTTTGTAAATCAAGCCAGTTTGTGGTAGATGAAACGTACGTACCTTAGAGAGAAAGACCAGCTGTTTCAACAGGAGGTTGGCCGATTCTGTCTTACCGGCCCCGCTCTCCCCTGATATAACTATAGCTTGATGTTGCTTTTGATGCATGAGAGCTTGGTGTGCTGCGTCTGCCACAGCGTAAATGTGGGGAAGATTGTCTGAACGGCAACGGCCTTGGTATATCTGTTGACTCTAAAAATTCAGAAGTAATCTTTTTAAAAAAAGGGGCGACGTATTTAAAATCTCTATATCTAATAAAACGTGAACTGTTCTCTGGTAACGAAACATATTTATATAATGTAGATTGCAAAATTTTCCTTTGGTCTGGTAACACTCAAAAAATTATTCGATATTCTCACAAAAGGTCAAGGTTAAGTGATTGACCTATTGATGTAATGTATTATTTATGTACATAAAGTGTATTGTAATTGTTCAATTACCTTGGTAGTGTAGATACCTATATCAGTGAAAGGATTGACCGCCACAAGTATATCTCCGATATAAGTATATATTTGATTTTGATTATATCTTTTCTGTAGTTGCTCTACAATGGCATCTTCTGTCAATACTTCCAATGTTGCTAGATCATCCGTATACATTTTCTCAGGACGTGCTTTTCTATGTGACTTCAGTTTTCCTCTCTTTGTCGTGACATCGGGAGCCCGGCAGCCTCGACCTTCAGCGCGTTGGCGTTTTATTTCTGTTTGAAGCTCTTTTCGAATCTGAAACATCCATAAAAATGATTTTTAAATTTATAGTTACTTGTTAAGCATATTATATAACCAAAAATGCGCCGAGTAATTCATGCAGCAAAGGTCTGGTATTAGGTGTCGGAAAATACGGGGTCTCAGTTTCAGATATGTCACGTAACGACGCAAAGTTGCATAGAAATATCGAAGCAGGAAGGAAGAATATAATGTTTCATTCACCTTTTCTTCAAAACTATTAACAGCTAATAGCAGAGGATGTTCCAGAAGCTCCCGTGCGAACGGTCGTTGATTCATGTCTTTGACCAAACACTCGGCAATGAAGTCAGCTAGTTGTGACGAGAACAGCTCAGGGTGCACCAATGTAGGAGGTGGATTTCGTGGTATTTGGAACAATGCTCTCATAGGATGAAGTCCTGATAACGGAGGTTCACCCTCCGCTAGTTCGATAGCAGTAATGCCGACTGACCAAACGTCGCATCTGCAATCGTACGACTGGTCCAATTGCTGTTCACATGCTATGACCTAAACGATCAGATACAATTTAGATTAGTGTCATCAAATGAGAAAACACTAGGATTTGATATTACTTATTACAGTCGACTTTATAAATATGTATACAATTTATGAACTCAACTGTAATCCCAGAGGCTAAAGACAAGTGAAATTACACAAGAATTCGTCCAATTAAAACCTTCCCTTGTTTGTTTATGGTCAACTTCCGAGTTGACCTTGTACATTTAATATGATTAGTTACTAGTAGACCTTGCGAACTTCGTACCGCGTCAAAATATTTTACACTAAATACGTCAAAAGTAAAAATCAGCTTATAGCCCTTCGGGTAAAAAGTAGCTTATATGTTAACCCCGGGTGTTAGATACCTCCATGCGCAATTTCATCAAAAGCTGTCTAACCGAAATTTAGTTATAAACAGTATAACTAACCCGACTTTGCTTTATTTATACTTATGTACTTATATATGTTACTTTGAAGATTTTTGTGTTAATACAATAAAATATGAGAGATGCCATTCTACCTCTGGAGCCATCCAATATGGCGTTCCTACTGAAGTATTTCTCCGTGCCGCAGTGGCAGCTAGATGTGAGGACACTCCGAAATCGACGAGTTTCACTTCACCATTCTCAGTGAGTAAAATATTATGGCCCTTGACGTCCCGGTGCATGCATCGGTGGGCGTGGAGGTGAGTGAGGGCTCGGACCGTTCCTCGCAGGACGTAGGCCAGTTGAGGCTCCGTGAGGTTGTGGCCGTGATCGCGCATGCCAGCGCACAGATCCGTCACTGAACCTCCAGTACAGAGCTGGAAAAAGAGAGAAATAAGGTTAAGTAGTATTGTAAATGGAAGCCGTTATAATTATAACAGAATGGATTATAATACGTTCACTGAATTTCAATTACCCGTTGATCACGAACGATGCAAAGTATTCGAAACATTGGGATGTAATTTATTTAAGTGCTGGTATATTCCGAAACATATTTCATGAAGTATTTATTAGGGAACGGAGAAAAGAAAAGTAGCCTCTGACTTAATAAAATTTATATTTTGTGAAATAATTTTATAGCTGACGAAATTCTAAGAAAAAAATCTTAAATAAAAGTTGATCAAATTGTAAATCAACTTCTTAGTCCATGATAATCGAAAAAAGACAAACTAAACAACTAAGTAAATTCACAATTTATCCAAATATCTTTATATGCCATTACGGCGACATCCTTAGAATTCGTCCATAGAACAATCCCGGAACTAGGAAACCCCTCCGGTGTGCCTAGATTTGAGAGTCCTTTTTATGAAACTAATAAACTTAGTAGTTTTGTACTGGAATATTATTAATAGATATGGAATATTTTGTATCTAGTGACGCCTTCCATAATGTTATGTGTTAATAACTAATTATTTAAATATCAATTTTATTTTTTCTTCTTCATGAAATAAAAAGTAAGTAGTCAAAATTCTCTTACCTCCATGACGAACCATATCTGGTCATCATCAGAGCAGACACCGCGTTTTAAGAACAATCCAAAAAATTCTGGAATATTCGGATGGCTGGACAAATCTCGAAACACTAGGAATTCCTCCTCAATCTCTTCGATGTTTTCAGTGATGTTTTCCAAGATCTGAAATATATTAATGGCTGGTATAAAGCATATTTTTAAACAAGCAGGTTGTAGCTAATATATTTTCTATAATAAAAATAATATAGTAAAATAATTTAAATCCATCTTGTTGTAATGCCTATTTAACTTATGTAAATTAATTAGGTAAAATTTGGTCGAGTTCTAGGTGGCAAGATAGAATTTGGCTTACGAAACTTGGATGATAAATTCAATGCCATCATGGTAATAGCGAGTTGATTTGATAATGGAAAAGAAGGTAGTCATAGAAAACAAGAGAAAAAAACGAACCATTTCGTTGAGTTTAGGTTTGTTAGAATGATCTGCAGCCATAGATAAAAGTTTTTATCACAAACGACTTTAAAAATAAGTTCATGATATATTAACGCAGTGAGGAGTGAGGTTACGTAGTTCAAACAAATACAGGATGTAATTTAATACATGATACAAAATATATTCGAACATAATTTTCAAATTTAGTATAAGTAGTTATGTCTGATGTACATCTTAATTAAAAAGCTAAATATGACGCTCGTTGTCACGCTTCTTCGCACCGGCGATCGGATAACGGTGTGCGGCCAGCCTTACATAACATGTTTTATGTTCCGAACATTGACACTAAGTAGTGTAGAACGAGAGGCTACATAGTTATGTATTGTTTGGCGGCCTTGACACGGATACGAAGTTTTGAGATAACATCTACGCAATCAATTACAGGCGCCGTGTTAACAATGGCCAGCTTGGAATGAGTGTTCGTTGGCGGTGATCGGAGGTCGAGTATACTTAGAAGCTTTTCTTGTGCCTAATTAATTGCATCCTGTGAAGGCTCTCCTACAGTTACACAGTTTTTTCCTTGAATTGCCAAGCTTGTCATACGCAAAAAATTGGTCTTATAATGTTTTTGGTTTGTAATCAGAATTAATTTAAAAATATTAAACACGATTAACCATACCATGATTTTAAGCTTCTTTGGTTCCATTTATTTTAATGATTCTAAAATCAAATTCCCACTGAACCGTTTCTTAATGGCTTGCCGGATTTTCAGCCAACTGGGTTCTATTCATTATCAGAGGTTACCCCAGGAAGGTCAGTTTTGTTATCAGAGCTTACATCTTATCTCGATAAGAAGGAAAGCCAAATTATCTTCTGGTTTGCTATGAATACTCTAACAAGCACAGTACAATGAAGTCAGTGGATTTTCGTTTTGCGTTGTCGGATTGCTTGGAGTAGGTATATAAAAACAAATGTGTAACAAAAATAAATATATATCGCTTCCTAAGCGCATTGAAGGATGTGGTGGAGAATTTCTTACTTACTTTTTATATTTATATTCGTCAAATCATACAATGCATTTCCAAATATGCTTAAGATTAGAACAGGTATATCGCTATATTCATAGGACTTTAACTAAAACTATGCGTAAACGTCGATATAATCTACAAACAATAGATTATAAAATGAATGATATGGACGGCGTTAGCTAGCCTAAAAACATGAAATGTCGGCGGAATCCACATGGAATGGAAGTAAGTACATGATCGCTTTTCTTAATATTATTGCAAAATCTTTTTTTAATACTTATTATGCTTAGAACTATCGATTCTATTTCTACCGGTAAATTATTATGCAAGCTATCATGTGTCAAGTTTAACGGAATTAATTTAACAATCTCATTAGCATTTATAAACATCGTTAAAACTTCAATATTTAAATTAAATCAGTATTTCAATATTTAACCTTCAATAATTTTGATACGTCTGATTTAACTATACATTATATTTTGCGTAACTTTTGGAATAAAAATATGAAAGCAGTGAGTAAAACATGGAAATTACAAAATAAGAGCATACTGTATAGTTGTGGGTTGCACCACACACAACGAACTAATCAACGTTAAATATGGCAGTACGGCTGTCCTCCCATAGAAAGTTGTCAGACTGATTTTGCGAGTATATTTAGCAGATTTTATTTTAACGATAATGGTCACAGACGGTTCGGCATACGTTTTATAATATTTAAGTATTTTAATTTATACCCCTCAGATTCACCGAACATGCCCATTTATTGATAATAAGTATAGGTTAGTTTGAAAGGAAATGATATACAGAATAGTTGACTCAGAAATCAGCCTGTATAGGAGGGACTTGTATTAGTGTAAAAAATTAGATCGTTCCTTATTCATGTTATTAATAGAAACATGTATGTACGTATAAAAGAAACTCCGTCTGTTCGTTTGCCACCTTTGTCATAAAAAAGAAAAAAAACAATTTTAAATAAAAACGCAACTATGCTTGTTGATAGGATAACTCTGAAACTTCTTCAAATAGTGGGGCATGAGAAGCACTAGATTTCCAATATAATTTGTAGAAATAAAATCTAGCGTTAAAAATTATCCCAAACAGAAGAAACTAAAAAGTGTTATACAATCCTGAATAAATAATGCTAAGAAAAGTAAGAGATGATGAGTACGGTACCAGATGCAAATATTTGAATAGTTTTATAAATGTTAAAAGGGTTAATATTTCTTTTAATACTTATGGCGAGTGTATTACAATCATTTTCACCCTAAAAAACATAGGAAGTTTAATCGGTCAGATAAAATAAGCATTTTGCAAGGTGCCATAAATGCCATAATGCAATACAGTACAGTACATATGACAAAGTGCCACAGAGTTGAGGCGCTGTGAAGATCATGTGATCGTTTTAGATCATGGAAGTATGTATGTCGTTCTGTTGGTCAATGTACAGGGTTGGGCAGATTAAGTGTCCTAGCCTTATATCGTATATTTTTTCTTAAGTAATCCTACTTTTTACCGTATATATATGTTTTAAAAGGCAATATATTCGGCTTTATGATCACTAGACTTCAACTGGACTTTTTTTTATTTTCTATTGTTTTCAACAATGGACGCGAAACGTGAGCTCGTTGTCGATTTGTTCGTGAAACATTTTCGCCCTTGCGAGATATTAAGAAAGCTGAAACATTTAAATTTCAATGCAAGGTTCATATCACGCACCATCAAGCGATTCAGGAAAACAGGGTCTTCCCTGAATCAGGCCCTAACCTGGACGCAAACCATCTGTCCGTATCAAAAAGTGGTCAAAAATGTTCGTGAGCGTATTAGGCGAAATCCGGCTCAGAGTGCAGGTAAACTCGCGAAAGATGTAAATATCCCGACGATCCATGAGTCGTATATTGCGACATGATCTTAGATTATAAGCCTACAAAAACAAAAAATACGGATTAACGGACACCCAGAAAAAGCTAGAGTCACAAAATGCAAGGAGCTACTAGCATGGCACGAGGGTGATGACATTATTTTTCGGATGAAAAAACGTTTCTATTGTAAGATAGCCACAATCAACAAAGTGATCGTGTGTATGGCGTATCATTGAGGGACATACCAGTGGACAAATTAGCTGTGCAGCGATTTCAAAGTGCGTCGGCTGTCATGGTTTGGGGTGCAATATCGCCTGGAGGCAAATTACCACTGCTGTTCATCGATCGAGGAGTCAAAATCAACCAAGATTACTATATTCAGAACGTATTGCAGGGTCATTTATTAGAAAATGCCCGAAAGTTATATGGGAGTGATTACTTTTGTTTTCAGCAAGACAGTGCCCCATCTCACAAAGCCAAACGCACTCAAGACTGGTGTCGAATGAATTTGACGGACTTTATACCTTGGCAAGAATGGCCTTCTTCGTCACCAGACTTGAATCCGTTGGATTTTTCAATATGGGGATTTATGCTAAGTAATATAGGGAGAACACACGACATGAATTTAAATTCATTCAAGCATCGGTTAGTGAAGATATGGAACGATATTCCAGATGAGGTAGTGCGTGCCGCGTGTAACTCCTTCTATGGGAGAATGCGAAAAGTAATTAAAGCCAATGGAGAAATTTGAACTAATGAATTATTTTAGTAATTTACAGTTACTGTTTTATATATTTACTAAAAATATTTGATATCTATGGAGTTGTTGTCATTTTATGAAAATTTTAAAGTAGGACAATTAATCTGGCCAAACTTGTAGTTAACAAATTTTGAAATCTTTAACGCGTACCTGTACGTGGGTGTCCATTCAACTACGTTGATCTTAAGACCTTAACTACATGAGCAACTAGATGAGCATACTATTTCTACTACAGATCGAAGGGTAACGTTCATATTTTGACAAAATATAAAAAAGCTTTTCTTGTCGCAAGGGCAGTTGACTTTGCCGTAGGTGTCGCCGATGGGTTTTTGTAGTGTGTAGTGGTCGCGCGTAACAATTGGGTGGTTTAGTTTTTACTACCAGTCAGTCAGTTCAGAAACCTTGACGGCGACTCAGTACTCGCCTCCTCTTTCTGTCGCGAGCGCAGTAGAGCTCGCTGTAGGTGACCTCGCTGATGAGCATCTGCAGCGTGAAGCGGTCGTTTGGGTCAGTGAAGGGTGCAATTTTTACTACTAGCCAGTCAGTTAACACACCTTGACGGGACTCGCCTCCCAGTCTTCTTGTCGCGAGCGCAGTAGAGCTCGCTGTAGGTGACCTCGCTGATGAGCATCAGCAGCGTGAAGCGGTCATTGGGTCAGTGAATGGTGCAGTTTCTACTACTATCCAATCAGTTAACATACCTTGACGTCGACTCGCCTCTCTCTGTTTCCGTCTCGAGCGCAGTAGACCTGGTCGTAGGTGACCTCGCTAATGAGCTTCTGCAGAAGCGGTCGTTTGGGTCAGTGAATGGTGCAGTTTTTACTACCAGCCAGTCAGTTAACACACCTTGACGGCGACTCGCCTTCCGGTCTTCTTGTCGCGAGCGCAGTAGACCTCGCCGTAGGTGCCTTCACTGATGAGCTTCTGCGGAAGCGGTCATTTTGGTCAATGAATGGTGAAGTTTTTACTACCAGCCAGTCAGTTAACGCACCTTGACGGCGACTCGCCTCCCGGTCTTCTTGTCGCGAGCGCAGTAGACCTCGCCGTAGGTGCCCTCGCCGATGAGCTCCTGCAGCGTGAAGCGGTCGCGCGGGTCGGCCGCGCGGTCCAGCTCCACGTGCTGCGAGAGCCCGCGGTACGCCATGTCGCTGCGCATCGTGGCTTACTTTGACATTTCTGAAACAAAAAAATATAAAAATAAGTGTAAGTCTAGACTTACACTCTAGAGTAGTCTCTAGAGTATAAATACTGTTAGGGGCTCAATCAACTATTCTTTGTCCCTCGTGGCCATGGTTACGTTCCCCTGGGTCACTCTTCAAACCACAGTTTAATTGCATCTAAATACACAAAACATAGATATTTTTAGAAGCTATTATGTCCTTTCCATAATGGGTCACCTACCAAGCGCGTCAGTCGTAGTACGCAGGGCCACATTTCTTATTGTAACAAACTATGGTCCAGTTGTCCCCTGGTTGATGGGACAAAATAACAACAACAACAAATAGTTGTTTCACTCTAGTACACAATATAATTTTAAATTCGGTCGAAGACATTTGTCAGTGTCGTTCGTGTCCGATATACCAACAGCAACATTTCCTTATTTACCCAAATCATTTTTAATAAATACTGGAATTAATGTTTGTACTCTACAGCAAGTACCTATAATACAAGTACTAGTGACTTACTAACATTGCTATGTAAAATTATAGCTGTTACCATCCTACACAATGTATACAGTATTTTATTAACAAGCGCATTAATTAACAGTCGCAATGCACATAGTCGAAGCAAAAAACATTGCAACTGGCACGAAAATCCGCTCGCACATCCGGTAATAAAGAGGCTATTTATTTACAGTAAAAACACCGATTTGCCAAGTTTTATAGTTAATTTTGTTACTTGATACCATTATGTGAAAGTGCACGAAAGCAAATTCGGTGACCATGTCAGGGCAAACGGGAAAAGCAACTTTGATTCGTCGTGAAATTGTAATTGAAAACCCGTTATGCCAAATTTAAGAACAGCCTACTTAGGATAACACTTTACTTTTATGATGACTTTAAGTACCTTAATAACAATGACATTAGCAATAACATGTTAGGCTTAGGATTCAAATAGTTGTTTAGCTGTAACAGACGTTAAATAAATAAATAAGGCTTGTTCACGAAAAAAAGTAGCCACTGCCTTATAAATTCTTTTTTTCGTATGAGTCCATCGTTATTTTTTTAAGTTATCATAAAAACCAACTCATTTTCTTTCATTTTAGGTAATGTTGTGGATAATTTTAACAGTTGTTCTAAATCTATGGCCCATTAAAAAAAACTGCATTTTGGGAAAGTTTTTTCTAATTTGAACATTTGAACCATTAAACTTGCACTATGCTATGTATTAAACAAATTATGAATACTAGAATGTCCTGTGAATAATTTATCTTAGATTTTACTATATTAAACAAGTTTGTAATTTGACTCAGAGGTGACGTATTTTTGTAACGTTCATTTTTGTTTTAGCACTACTTGGCGTTATTCATATTTTTAGACGGTTGAGGCTAGATTTTTCCGATTTTTACATCCTAAACGTAAAATAGATAAGCAAATTCGTAATTCTATGACTGTTTCCACTACATGGACCCACCAGTTAACGGTGGAGACTCATACAACGGTGGCTACTTTTTTTCGTGAACATGCTTTATCAGGCGTAAAAATATTATATATATTATACATACGTAAAAGTATTATGTATTATGTATATTATACAAAGACGATGAATGAAGTCTGCAAAATGGCCGTACGAGAACTAGTATACAAATGCGAAGTTTAAAAGATATTCCCATTGAGGCGCATGAGTTTTGACGTTTGACATTTTTCTTTAGCCAATCAAAACTTAGATGGACCAACGACAACTTTTTTAAAGCGGGAATTTTCATATTGAATGATATCTAAAGCCGAGGAAGGGGGTTAGAGGATAATTAGAAGGTAATTTTTTGGAGGCATGTTGTACTGGAAACGAAGTCTATATAGTCGCTGATCTCATTCAATTTAACGCATTCACAGCCACCAACGCACATGTGCGTTCATTTCTGTACATTTTTGGAGGGGATGGCAGCGAATGTGTTAACGCATTCACAGCCACCAACGCACATGTGCGTTCATTTCTGTACATTTTTGGAGGGGATGGCAGCGAATGTGTTAAGTTATAGACAGGCGTAGACATGCTACCTGTCATTATTTGCACATCATTGTTTCTCTGAAAGCGTTAATAGGTAGTTTAATTTCCGGCATACTTCTGGAAATGTTGCTATAAACTTGACGGGTGACTGTGGGTTATACGTATGTACACATACGCATTAACTTATTTATGCACACAATTACACTGATTAGCTATTAAGACAACTTGTTTCTGTTTACTTTTTATCACCATCAGCTTTCCTACATTGTTTTTATCATGTTAAAGAGTATTCTAGTGGATTGTAAACCGAATGATTGAAGTTAATTTATCATATCACTTAGATTTCACTTATTACATTCATAAATTATTTATTTAATACTACATCTTACGATAGAACTGTTAAACCTACCTGTACAGTCAAAGTCAAAGATATAGATGGGGTCAAAGTGCAATGTTTTTTTTTTATATATACGACGGTGGCAAACCAGCATGCGACCCTCCCGATGGTAAGCAGTCACCGTAGCCTATGGACGCCTGCCACTCCAGAGAATTCACATGCGCGTGCCTATCCTAAAAGTTGTTGGAGCTCTGCGAACCTTACTCACCATCAGGAACACAACGCTACATACCTGAAAGGTAGCAGTGCTATTTCAACTGTGTCTTCTGTAAAGAGGATGATTTGTATACATGCACCTTATTGTCTTACTATTAAGGTACATGTATACATATTTTGGACACTTTGGTTCAGTCAATATCTTTAACCTTGACTGTACCTATCATGACATAACCTCCACACTTGGCAGGCTCCTTGGCGACAGTATGATTCACCGTTCTAAAGGAACGCCACTGTGTGTCCTCCGATGGTTTTAGGTCTCAGTTTAAGAACAATACGATTAGAAAGGATATCAACAATCAATGTTTGTATACCGAGAACCGTTTTTCAAACGAGACGGACCCATAATATACAGGAAAACGTACGAGGTGCCGACACCAATACTTGTTGCTTCACTGGCATCATACACCGACCAAATACTGCTTGCTCCACAAAAGGCATTGCTCGATTCCGACGTAAAAGGAGATTTGAATTATTTATAATACAGTAGTGCAATGAACGCTCGATATGTTTTTGAAAGTGCGAATAAAAAAAAACTCGGTTATCCGCTGATAAGTAGGTGACTACTAATATTATAAAAATAATAAGTGGGAAGTTTAACAATTCGAAGGAGTGGTATAATATTAAGGTGCCCCAAGTTTCTGTAGGGTTAGTAAATAAATAAGCTAAAGAGGGGCGTAGTTTTCTGAAACCTTTCATTAGGGTACCTAAGTATGAGAAATTAGATAGATTAAATGTTTTTTTGTTACAGAAAAAAGTAACTTAATCGTAACTATTGGAGCCATTATGTGTTATTGTTCACCTACCTATATTTATGACTTTTTTTCTTATGTTGGAAGATAATACTTGATTACATGGTCTACGTATTACCTATTCGTATTGATATACGATTGCAACTTTGGGTACATAAAGTTCGTTATATTATAACCTCATTTCGAATGTCTAATTTTATTCCATTTAATAACTTTGCTAATAATTAATAACTGTTTGTACACTTATTCAAAGACGTTATGAGGCTGACACTAAACGGAGTACAGTCCGTAACTTATAATTTCATAGGTTTTATTTTTACTAATTTGGTTCTTTGTCTAAGATCATGCGTAATTTTATTAGCGTAATTTTCTTCACTGTAGAAATTAAATCATTAATTTAAACATTATTGCGCATAATATTTAAAAAAATACAATTGCCGGTCTTAATGCCAAATGGCCTTCTCAAACAGTCAACCATTATATATAATTTTTCTGTTACAAAATTCACAAACATGTAGTTTATGTGCTATTTATTAATTTGAAAATAAATGTTTCTACATTCTGTACCACGAGTATGTATGTTGTTTATTGCGTGTATTCAAATACAAATGGTGGCATATAAATTTTGCTGACTGCATATTCTACCACAAGGTTGACTAGATGACTCCTACAATAGACTATATCCCCAATTCCCCAATTTTAATATATTTCTTTAAAACACGATACTAGATCAAATTATGTACTACTGATAAGGGAAACCAGCGAATAGCTTATATGACATTATGAATACATTAGTGCATAAAGTCCCGTTGCATGCACCTCGCCACCCGCGCCGGCGCACGCGGCGTGCAAGTGTCAGCATAAACTATACCCCGTCGCATACCGGATGACTGATTTTAGAAAATGTATGTGATCAACGTAATTTATGTGCATATCTAATAGTTATTGATAGTTAATCTACTAATATAAATACACCTGAGTTAGCAAGAGTATGTCATTGTCAGAGTCCACAGTGTAAGTACCATTGCCTGCGCTCGCCGTGTTTCGCTTAAAAAAATATCACTTGAACGTTTAAACGTTCCATTACATTCTTTAAAAAAAACCTATAACTGGTCTTACATTTTTCTCTTACTGTCTATAGATTAAACAATGCACATGCCTCCCAAACCTCGCTACAACTTAATTGCACTCATTAATAATTAATAATTATTAATTATTATAACTGACTGAGCTAAGTAGTAATCGAACGGATTTACTGACAGAGATAAAAATATCTCGCCCCCTAACAAAATACAATCTTGAAAGCTAATCAGCCAATTTGTAAAGGATAGCCAATCATGTTGACATCTCATCTGTCAAAATGGAAAGGATAAAATAGCACATTGACATCTGACAAGCCAAATTGTAAAGAATTCTTCTTTCCTTATTTGGCTCTTACCTAAGTAATAGTATTATATTATCTGTGGTAATACTTATTACTTAAATATTTGCTCAACCGAAATTATAATGGTATTCAAAAGTACAGTCGAGGGTATAAATATGTGTATACACGTTGTCCTGTTCTTGACTGTACCCTTAACACGAAAGTAATCAGCATAAAGTATCTTATAAATTTTCACGATATTTTTGTAAATAAATAGCTTAGTACCTAGTGCATTCCATTTCACCACGTGAGAATTAAATTGTATTTTTATGTTAAATTTTTAAATTGTATTTTAGAACAAAACACAAATTAATAAACCCGAGTTTACAAATTACTACTAGTAGTTTCCTAGTATGCTACTAATCATTATATTTTTATATTTGTAAACTATATAAATAAAATCACATTCATGCTGGTATGCCGCTAAAACGAGCTGTGCACAAATGTTTACTTACCCTAAATGCCTTTATCGGTGCTAGTTAACATCTAGATTGAATATTAAAATGACAATATTAATCCCATTTTTATAAAACTTAGCAAACGTCAGACGAATTTGGTTCCTTTCTAAAAGTACAAAAAAACTGGAAAAGCATAACGATTATCATGGTCATCATGATAGGAGAAAAAAAGTGTCCCAAAATTTTCATACATTTTTATTACTTCATCGATGTCAATAACATACAATCTGAGAAATACAAATTGCAAAGCCGCTTATTGGATCTTTCTACGATATTTGTAACGAATAAGAGTAATTTAGTCCACTTCCCAAAAATTACCTACTTTTTAAGTAGTAAAGAAACTGGAGCAGGCAAATGTTTACCTTGTCGGATACTTAACTAGTGTGAATGTGGTAAAATATTGGTTACATTTATGTCGTAATTACACGTTCCTTTATTGACATTTTTCACAAGTGTCCAACGGTGTCAACCTTGTACCAAGTGGCGTAACGCTAACGACCATAGTGACATATGAGATTTCAATTTTACACGAACAAGTATTGACCGAGTACATATTTGGATTTACGATTTGCGAGTAAATGTCTATTATACAGTTATATAATTTGTAATATTATTACATGAACATAAAAAATATTGAATTAGTCTATTACCCTCGTGTGACGTTTGAAAACTGATTGCAAATTAGAACATAAATTTTAGCCGAAATAAGATTCTGACAAAAATTGAATTTTTGGCAATCACTTTTATTGCCGACTGTACTTTTTTGCATAATCATCAACTACTCATCGAGAGGTTTCTAAAGACCCTAAACATCACGGTTTTATCTCGTGTATTTTAGTAGTTGCTATGGCTACCTTTTGGCTCCGGTATCAGATCAGATCAGTGCTACCATAATATTGCATTGTAAGTGAACTAATAAAAGAGTGCTACATTTCTGTTAATCGCTTAAAGATGTCTGCTTCAATATTGATTTGCAAGATTTCATCAGAACATTCTAAACATATTAAAAAATAAATGTCTAACGAGTGATAACTGATAAGCTTAAACAGGGAAAAGTTTAAACCAAAGTTCGCGACTAGATACAACTTTTATTCTCTCTTACATTCTTCACTCAATTCTCCTCTTCCTATACCGACAAACATGCATGCATTTAATTTATGTCATCAATTCTTCAACAAAGCCTTTGAACTTTACTTTAGGTATCTGTCAGTTTTTTTTTCTGTGTATATGTAAATAGATACAAAAATACTGTTTTTCGGTTCTAGATATCTTCTTTTGATCGTGCACAGAATAAAAGGCATGCACATTTTCAATACAGTAAAGCAAAAACGGTCGAGGTCGCAGCCACCGAGGCGTTGAACCTAATCCATCATAACACTGGACTCTTCAAAAACATAAAGACACACATCACTTACAATGTCAGGCACTTCTGACGTTATGGATCGGATAGTGTGACTGACAGCGGCGTCAGAAGTAATTAGTTCTCACAATGGTTTTATAATGAAGGCATTAAAATGTTTTCATGCAAAGAGGTTTTGCCGGCCGGCGGACGGACGCGGCAGAAGCGACACTTTCACTATTTGTGACTGTCACGGAGAATAACCACCGGTGGTGTAAAACTGTCCGATTATTTTGCACGAAAATAAGATTTGTTGTATATTCACTTTCATTTGTTTTTTGGAAGTAACAGGTAGGAACCAATTTATTGCCTTGTTTACACCTCTTTATTGCAAAAAGTACCCTAATCATAAGCTTTATTTTATTATTTCTCTCCGTTATTATTATCACAATACATTGTACAACTAGTAACAACCTTTAATGATCATTAGAGTACATACAATGATCATTGTATGTATACAATGATCATTAAAGGTTGTTACGAGTATGTAAGTTTAAGTGTAATAAGTAGGTAATTTTTTTTATTAAGTACGTAATTTCTATTTATATCATTATGAAATAGTTGGCAAAATATGGGTTGGTTATTATAGGTTTCGATTCAGAAGTGTGGAATGATTTAACTGTTTAATGGCTGTTACTGAACCAGCGTGCTACACCCTCGATCTCGTCGTCACTTACCATCAGGTGCGACTGAGGTCAAACGCTGGTCAATCTTTAATAAATAAATAAAAAAATGTATGCTAGTGATGTCCCTTCCACTCAACTCTTCTATATTATGTACAATAAACCAATCCGATCTAGAACAATCATGTACTTAATGGTAAGTAGTAAATATTAAACATTCATTTTGTGCATGAAGACTTATTTAATATTTTGGAACGCGGCTATAATAAGTATAAGTACGTACTTCAGTTGACACGGAAACCTATTGTGTTAGTTCCCGTATGTTAACAATAAGATTTTATTCACATTCTCAATTAAATCTAGATCACTTTTAATTACCGGTTATTCACGGTAGTTCGTTCCGAGAAATTTAGTTTAGAATCTATTGAAACATTGCAGGACCCCGAGCCGTGTTCTCATAATAATGTATGCTAATGACAATACATGTTCCCAGGCTCTGCGGTAGGTATTGTTTTATTGTTTGGATACGAATTTCCCGTATTTATCTTGGAATTAAACATTTTGGTAAACGTTTTTGTATGTTGTCTGATCGAAGTCTGGTTTGTAGGCACTTAATTAAACACTATTGTTAAGAGATCGGTAAGTATGCGGTTTGTTATCAAGTGTGTCCCACGAAGTATAGACGGAACTTGTATGAGCGTAACTACTGATCGTGATTATCGTTTAAGATAAATCTTAACTAAGTGAGTCTTGGTGATTTGAGTAGTTTTATCATTATTTATAAAGTTTAAATGTCAATTCACGATATCTCAATACTTACACTTAAGTTTCTACTCGTATGTACATTAACGTCGGCCCGTCCATACGAGCCGATTCTCGCCGGCTTTATTAACGTTCTGGCAGTTCAATAGCTTTCCTTGGGCTCATGAAGAAAAAATATGAAAACATAACTAACCCAACCCTTGTAATATTAGGGTATTCCAGTAAAACTTTCATTAGCGCAATAGGGAAACTACTCTATGCTTAATTATCGTCACAAAACTGACTTAATTTAACCTTCCTACAAGTCACGCTAATCTTGTAAACTATTTACTGAAAACTCCTTGTTGCCTTTGGCCCAGGCTATGATAAATGACGTCACTTACTGCCTACCAATGTGTTAAACAATTGGAATGTGATAAAAACGTTTGCACGCGAACTGTAGTGAAATATCTCAATTTGTAATAAATATGCGGGAAAGCGGATACTTTTGGTGCATTGTTTTATACTCTATACCGAATAACACAAAAGACCCCTATTAGGTACCACTAGTCCATTATACTAATACAAATCATGCGACATTATTAAGGAAAGTTTCTAGTATCGAATTTATGAGACTTCTGACGACCTTTTATGAGCGTCATTTACCGGCACCGGAAAATACATGAAAACAGAAAGTGCTGTAGTATCCCCGTAATGGCAACCGCCAGTGCGCGGTGAGACATCTACACTTAACTCTTTGTTACCGTAGAACGTAAAAGTACAGTGAAATTTAATCGTAAACTCATAGATATACAAACTTAAAAAAACTGATCTTAAGAAATCCAATTGTCAGTGTAAGCCTGATACACTAATGGATTGGTGTTAGTGAAATTTCATCGAGATTTAATCGCTTTATAAGTATTTGTTTACATGTTATTCAGCGAATCAACCGCCAATACATATGATTTATGGATTTAATTCGTTCTGACTTAAATAGATTGCAAGATGCATTATCTTTCTCAGAATATGATTTCACCTTTTATAAGTCCAGTTTTATAGTTTGACAATAGATACAAGCGTGTTGGGACAACATGGTTGTCACGAAGCCTACGATCTGCACAATACAATCCTTTCAAAGCATTAGAGAGTGCTTGCTAATGCTCCCCCACGGTCGTTGTACGGATTATCTGCGACAGTTGCTATATAAATACTAGCACATACGCGAAACCACACAGGAATTCAAACCTGTAAAGTGCTGACTAAAGTTTTTGTACCGATTTCTTTGTTTGTTGGCGTTAACGATAAAAAATACCCCTTTATCCACATTTCCTGCTCATTTGTTTTTCATAATTTTTCACTTGAGTGAACATTCCGGACTTAGCTTTGTTATTCAATATCTGTCCGCTGCTGTTCACTGTACCGTCTATTTCCGAATATTATTTTTAATCTGAATGTAAAATTAGGTAATGTTAAATTTTTTGTCTAAGGATTAGTTGCCAAGCGAATTCCAGGCACCCATGAGCCGTGGCAAAATGCCGAGGAATATGTGGTCAGGGGCAACAGAGAAGCATAGTGTTAGAAGAAATGTGACATATTAAAATTACCTGGAAAGATCATGTATTAACCACAAAAATGCAAACCGTTGTTTTAAGAGTGGCCAACGTAAGGTCGAAATCATGGCAATGTGAAATTATAAAATTACCTGGCTCTAAATAACGGGAGAAATTATTATGAATTAAAAAAAAATAACTTTTTTGTCACTGCAGTTTTATGAACTATTTTATAAATACTAGGTAGACAGTATTCAAATTTTATAATTGTCATTTTTCCCCAAATCAGACCAGATATTTTTACCAGCATAAAAAGTATACGTAAGTATTAATGTAGGTAAATTCATGAGGGCCCCATGTCTCCTACCAGTTTCTGTGAGTATACATATGTACCTATTTAGTTAGATTGTTGTCTCCTTAAATTAAAAAAAAAAGAAAAAAACCAAGGCAGTTTGTGTTTACATTACGTCAGAAGAGAGCGTTTAAAATCACATTGTCTCCACACTCCTTGTTAGTGACAAAAAGATTTCTTTTTGCGCTTAATAACCTCGGCGTGACTGCAGCGTAAACAAGCAGAACACCGAGCGTGGTGTCTTCAAAATAAGCGTGAAGCTAAATTATTGTTACCATCGCCATGGCGAGAAAGCAACACTTTCTATTCGCAATCAAGGGTAAATAATGGCTTTCAATTATCAATAACAATCGTGCAATAGCGAGATGGATCAATTTGCATTTCCGCACATTTTACCTGTCACCTTTTTTCTCCTGTACTACATACTTAATCGTTGCGTAACTAGCGAATATTTATATGGATAAAGTTATCTAATTAGTTCTCAAGTTGATTGAATTTATGTTATAATATTTATTGGTTTAATAACAAAATGGCAAAGTAAATCTTACAACTGTCTTATAAAATAATTACCACAAATTTTAACTAATCAAAACGACCCCTTGTCGCTTCTGAGGCTCTAATTTACTTTTGACTAAAAAAAACGTTTACGAACTCGTAAGTGATAATGTTATTTATATGAGAAACGCAAACGCGTTCGTGACCTAAAGTTACGTTAAAAACTTACACTCAGGGCTCAGATTCATGAAAAAGAATTGTATCGAGGGTTTCGTGGTGAAACCCGATAAGTCGAGTAAATGTGATTTTGAATTAAGAACTATACGTGAATTACGTTAGATTGTTACTTCAATGAAATATTATATCGATTTATCGGATTTCACCACGAAACCCTCGATATTATTATCGCTTACACTGCACTTAAATTACGATGTAGAATTTTGCAAAGTTATAACGATTTAAGAGTGTGATCAGAGACCTGAGCCCTGAGTGTAAGTTTTTAAGGTCACTTTACGTCACGAACGCGTTTTCGTTTCCCATATAAATAACATTATCACTTACGCGTCCGTAAACGTTTTTTTACGTCAAATGAAACTTACACTAGAGCCTCTGAGTGTAAGTTTTTAACGTAACTTTACGTCACGAACGCGTTTGCGTTTCCCATATAAATAACATTATCACTTACGCGTTCGTAAACGTTTTTTTACGTCAAAAGTAACTTACACTAGAGCCTCAGGGCTCTGGTCCAAAAGTGCCCAAATGCTCGCAGCGTTGCGGCGCTGGATGACCATGCACAACATTTGCACCAGAAACGACTCAGAGGTGTCACTTGTACAATACGTTGGGGTGATAAAATTATTTTAATTAAATGTTTTATTGGCTGTGTTTATTGGAAACGGGAGACGCATTGTTTATGTTCATAATTTATAATTAAAAACAAGCAGTGATGGTTTATGGTTAGAGATGAAACCTTTCAAACAATAATAATGTTTATGTTTTTCCCTGTATTTATAGTTTCACGAGAAATCCGTTTATTGTTATTCTCATAACCAGGGGCTATTGTTGCATAACAAATCACTACTAACTCTATTTCCAATAAAATTAATTGGAAAGGGACTTCCGCTAATACTAAAACTTACAAAATGTTATGCAACGGGCCCCTGGGACATATGATGTAAAGCTACATACATGCGTACGTACTTGACGTACAGTTGTTAAGTACACTTTTTTTATTGTCAAATAACATTTCCTAAATTAGTTTTTTTACATCCAATGAATCAAATGGCATCGTGTGTCACACTTAAAAAAATGATGATTTTGCAATAGAAATTTGCTTGCTCAAATAAGTTTATTAACAGTCCAGTAATTTTCAAAAGTTGGATAGGTACTCAAAATTGCAATTTTTATATTTAAAGCCCCAATGTCGGAGACACTCATCAGTCCGACTCATTACATTATTTTTTGTAAAAATACCAAACATTTTTACAAATAAACTATAATATTTATAATACTATTTGTATATTATTATGAATCATTGATGTGTTGCAATGTTTATATAAAAAAACATCCTATATGCGACTTGCGTCATAATGACGTCACCGGCACCAGTTTCGCTCCCTGCTCATAACTAACAATTCTATAAAGATGATTTGATTGTTCCAAAAATGGAAGATAATCCATTTAGTATAAATCGGGACAGAAGCGGGAATAACAGCTATAGCTATGCCTCAATAATATATAGGCAATTAGCATGACGTTCCTATGTATCTAAATGAACGAAATGACCGACACGTGCCCGGTCTTGCTCTCTTTACAATAAAGTATAAGTAGCTTACGTGTCACACGTGCAACTTAATCACAGTGAGCCAGATGAATTCAAAACCTACTTCTGTATGCATAATTTAAATATATCTGTGTAAAATAAAAAATACTAGCATAATTGGGTAAACATTATGAATCGATCGACCGTTTACACACGTTTAAGCAAACAATGGTCCAGTGATGCATGCATCCGCTCGTAAGTGCAATCGAGGCTAGTCCGGTAGGGAACTTATTTGTAAGTAATTTATAACTACTATCCAATATCAGTTACACATTGGTTCAGATGTGTCTGCACTATAGGGCGAAAGAGTGCGCAACCAAAAAGTAATCGATGTAATGATAGGTGCATTATGATTCACTGTTAGAAGCATTCCAATGTCGGGTACGTAACACTTTAATAATTTCGTGGCGTGTTACAATGCTAAGGAAGGAAAACTGACATATAGTATTCAGAATCACGCCAGCAATAATTTTATTTCGTAATTTGATGGCAGGAAAGTTGTAAAACAAAACAAATTGGAAAACAACGCATGTAGGTACTCAAATATAAATTCAATCTCAATCCTCTAAGCAGGTGTTTTAAAAATTAGAAAACATTGTAAATATGAATGGTAGACTTGTAACAGTTGCTTGTAACAAAATGTAATAATTGTGATTATACCTAGGGTAGTATGTAATAAAACAAGGTAGTAAAAACTGCAAATAGTTAAGACTTTACACGAGGCCCTCAAAAAGTTGTCTTCCTGCGTATGGTACTCATGGTACTCATGTATTAATTTGATTTTCATGAACCAACTGATGACCCTGTTACCTGGGGCAAAATCGATTACCTTAAGCTACTAAGCGATGACCAATATCTGTATAGTATAAATGTCAAGTATACAATATCTGAAAATACCTCGGCTATCACTTATATTCCAACTATTTAGGTATATACATGAGCTGACTAGTCCAATTAAATCACGTTCGTAAAAACAAAATACGATTATTAAATGAGTTCATCAGATCACCTAAAACAAGTTTGATTCTAGGTCATATATACCGCAACTCTTTGTTGCCACAAAAAGGGACCAAAAAGACAAATATGCAATAAGAGTAATTAGGTTATTTTTACATAACCGGCAACGTAAAAGTTGACTTGCTTTTTGTCACCCAACTGCCTCACTGTCTAAAGACCATATATGTGTGCGTTTAAGTGAGTGTACTCGTATTTTTACGACATGCCCTACAGCTTATATTAACGGATTTTTAATTTTTAATGTATTATTAAATTCGTCTTTGTGTTATTATTTAAGTGACCAGTAGGCAGTGACCGTAAACATAAATACAGTGAGCAACGTCGTCTTCGTGAGTCAAAATGTGACCAAATTAAATAAAAGTAAGTAGTATGAATGACTTGTAAGTAGCACTGAAATGGTTTCCTAATTACGCCCTTCGTCAGCAATGTCACGAGCAAGGCTAATCCTCGGCCATCACCTTCAGAGACACGTGAACACGTGAACGATCTTGCACGTCTATTTAACTTTTGCTTGTAGAGTATTAGTAGTATTGTAGCGTTTACAGATAGATATGCAGACTATATGTCACCGCAACTTCAAGTATGTAATATTGTCTTCTGTTGCCGCGATAATTACTCATGAAATAAAAATTTATTTTTTTGAGGATGGAGGTAAATTAATATTTTTCCTCAGTCCACCCGATGACCACGAACGCTGCTAAAGGGTTCGAAACGTCGGGATGAAGTTTAAATTAGTATACGCGATTTAATCCGTTTTAGTTGTTTTATTTCAAGTATGTACTTTCGTAAACTTCTTGATGATTTACTGAATTATCTGAAGTGATAATGGGGTCATAAAGATAGCAATTGTAATACTTTGTGCGATACCATGCCAACTCTTCCACCCAAGCTAAAAAGGCGATCAAGCGACAAACATTTCTATTCATTAGCATTGTAAAATATGGCGATCAAGGAAATAAATAATAAATAATTGTGTACTACAGACTATACAGTTATGGAGAAAGCGAATATTTTATAAAATGAGCCTGATAGATTAATACGTTTAATAGATCCATAAAAAAACTTTATTACTCGTACTGTATGTCGTATTACAGTCAGCCAATATCAAACCTTATATACCATTATATTAACGAACGAATACGAATATTTAAAGGCTGTACTCCACAATGGGCCATCATGGCTGAATGTAAGGGACGCAGTTATACGACGGAACGAGACCGCAATATTGTTTGCACTCTGTAACGCATAGTTGTGTCTCTATAGTGGCCCATGGTGGCCCATTGTCTAGTGGAGCATTCATCACAATCGCTGGACTAATCAGAGAACTATTTTTAGGGTTCCGTAGTCAACTAGGAACGTAGTTTCATGTCGGTCTATCTGCCTGTCTTTCTCCGGCTATGACCGTTAGTCCTAGATAGCCGAAATTCGTTATAAAATTATGTAAATCAATCATACGGACAAGGTGGTCACAAATACAAAACATTTTTTAAGGTCACATGTCCCTAACATGACAAGTGGGGGGATGTTAAACCCTAAAGTATTATGTTTCGTTAAATAGTTTAATTAAAAAGGAATGCGCGTTTGCCATAAGCATTTTTAAAATATTTTCGGAAACATTCCCACTTTAACTATTTTTGAGTTAAGTATCGTAAACAACGGATACGCTTACAGAGCGCGGCTCGACATGCACCGAACATCCATTCTACATGAACCAATTTTGATGATCCATACTTATATAATTTTGAGATCTGGTGGTTATCTTGTGGTATTTAAATTTAATCAAATTTTAAGTAAAATTCAATAATTTACAATGTATGTGTCCAATGTAATTTCCAATGTTGCGCCATCTAGTCGGTAAATTTTTGGTTATCCGATATGACATATTCGTAAAGTACCATCTTAATGATGTACGATCTATTACAACATATTCTTAACTTTGTCGTAATAATAATACGTACAATAGAATGAAATGGACATAACACGATATTGCACGTATGCATAGTACCTTCATAAATTAGATAATCGTATTTTGTAATGATTAGGTTGTGATCGTGCGGCTAGTTATTTGAATAGATACGTAATGGGTCTTACAAAACGACATATATAGTCATATTTAGATGTCAAATATTTCTTTTAAATTTCAAACACTCAGCTGTGTCATAGCCACGGGTAAAATAAATGAAACTTAAGCCCTTTTGCGGCATCCAGGGTAACGAAAATATGTACGGGAGAACCGGTTAACCTCGCGTTAGTTGACTAACCCTGGATGGTTCAAGTGGGTTATATAGTACCTGTAAATGTGGGTTTTCAGAAAAAAGTTTACTCATGAGCGTGACAAGTAAAAAGTTATATTATGTCAGTTTTGTAACTATAATTTAAATTCTGTAAATTGGTGATCGTTTCACAAACTACAAGTATTTAATAATATCATAATGCAAAAAAAAGGTAAAAAAAATGCTTAATTATAATTATCGTTACAAAACTAACATAATTTAAATTTTTACTTGTCATGTTAATTGAGTACACTTTTTACTGAAAACTCCCAAACGTGAGATTTAATTAAAATATATTTGTTTATACAGGTAAATTGTAATCTAAGAAAATGAACGGAAAAAGGGGTTTGGCTATCTGCCTAATTGTACTGGATCAATTGTACGCAAGTACGCAAGCGGGAGCTATTTATCTAATAAATTAGGATTACTAGATAAACATAATTATTAAAATATAAATACTATATACTAGGTACGTCAATCATAAGGGATTTAATATACTCAGTTTACTTATGTAAGGCTACCCGGACCCGGAACACAAATAGTTTTTAACTTACACCCTACCTGTTGTTAAGGGTTATTAATGTTATATTTTTATATTTGGTTAGCAAAAGTGCATACTCGTTATGCATATGGAAGTATCGTGGTAATTGTATAACAACTGACTGAGAATATAAGAAAGTAGGTACCATAATATTTACTCTGGGTAGAAAAATGGTGTCAAAATTTTACATACAATATACAATACAAGAAGACCTATGATTAATTTACGAAAGTTAATTTTGAGCACCTCCCGAGTTTGGAACACTTTAGAACACAATGAGTGAAGTCACCATTGTAATGTTAATTTTTATTGCCCCGTAAATCTATGCATATTGTACATCAATCGCCTTTATCACCTACGATCAACGACTCGATTTTGAAGTTACTTTAATGATAGTTATAGGAAGTCAAATGCATGACGTTGTATCCAAAAAATAAAAATAAAATACCTATTCTGCAATTCATCCTGCAATAACGTGATGATAAAAATCGTGTCGTGGACAACGACGGTACAGTGTAAAAGCATCAATGACATTTCATAGCCATACCGCGAGCAACCTGGTTATTGTTTTGCTTCGACGGTATTCAGTGCATGTATGCCACTCAACCATTTAGTGTTGCAAAACCTAACATGGTAAAAATGCTAATAACTACCAAGCGGTAGAGGATGCGCTATAAATAATTACATTCAGCAAGTATTGATGATCGATGATAGTAATTAATGAAATATAGATAAATGTTTCGTCTTTACCTATATAACTAAAATTCTTGAAGCAATTTATTAAGCTAAACCCAACATTTAACAAAAAATGAATTTTGAATTTATGTAAGCTAAGCAGGAAGATATAATTAATGCAAAGACAATAGAATTGAAAAATAATAAACCTTTTTATGAAGCTGGTAATGAAAAATTATTTGTTTGATTCAGAGTTTTTGCATTAAACACTAGTATCTCAATGCTAATATCAGTTGATTAAAATTATTACCTCGGCTTTCAGTAAAAAATATATTAGCGTATTATTTCTGTGGACAATAAATAAATCTTTGATTTCAATACAAAAATCTTGGCATAGTTATCTGTGTTCAATAAGTTGCAGGCATTATGCACTAAAAGTAGCAGAATTACTCGTAAGTAACTTATACGTAATGTAAACCACTAGTGGATTGCGGTCATGCAGTTGTCAATTACGCCGGGTGCCGACCTGCCGCGCTCATTAACTTATCTGTATCAGTCAATTTGTCGGCCATTGTATTGTATAAGTTACCAATGTAATAAGCCATCGTGCCGGTGAATAAAATGGTAACACATGTGCAGAATGTGGCCAGGCCTAGAATATGGTCATATCCATGTTACATCATCAACCATACTGACTAGACATCAACTGTTTTTTTTGTTGTCTGACATATTATTTTATTATATTTTTTTTAATTTAATGCGCCTAAAAAAATCGCACAGATATTAATTACAGGCTGATATTTAAATTTGCGAGAAGTCAGGTTATTTGCATGTTGTGTTTGAAGCGGTGGACTTTCTTGACGGGTGAATAAGTTTATTTATAGAAATTACAATCATATTATGGTAACTACAAGTACTTAACTAGTTACAGTATAAAATCTAAAAAAAGGCCCTTGAGGCATTGTACCAATGATACTTTCTTGACTATATTTCTTTCAAGTTCTGGCCATAAGAAAATTAACTCTGTTAAGAATAATATTTTGCTATTTAAAAAAATCTTAGATATTTTATAATCCTGTTTGTCTACAGGTGTAATACACTTGCTGTCAATTAAGTACAATTTCGTATTGACTATCCAAATGATCAAATTATGATCCAAATTAACCATTGAACCAAACACAATACAATAGCCAGTTATAGGTCATTTCCGATTAGTAATCATGACGAAGTAGAATAACAGCGACCTAGAAATGCGATCCATTGCTAATTACTGACCATCGCTTTGACATTTCGATGGCTATTTGGCGTAAATGGAGTTGTAAAATGTTTGCCAATTATACTACTTTAACAATAATGATTTAATGATTCAACTAGCAATGCCACTGGTCGGGTAACGTTCAAAACAACGTAGAAGTAGTAAATAGTGAATAGACATATAACACTTTAAACATTCGCATTTATTAACTAAAAACTATAGATTTTAATTCTCGATAGACCCGAGAATTAAAATCAAGGTAATTGAGACCCGTTTTATAGTTTTTAGTTTAACGTGAATAGACTTATTAAAGCAATACTAGCCTAGTTTCATTGACATGGCGACCTTCCTTCGAAGTAGAGTTTAGCCATAAACTTATTATTGATATGTATTGTACCATGAAAGTTGTGTCATACCTATTCGCTGGTTTAAAGGTAGGTAAAAATTTGGAGATATTAATGCACGCTGCCATGCCGGTTTATACACCGCGTAACATGAGGAAACCGGATAATTTTGCCAGAGTTATCCTGACCATATTTAGACACTAAAATGTCCAATAAACCTTTTAGAAATTAACTTCGTTTCGGAGTTACAACCCATTACAAAAAAAAAAATATTATAACCCAAGTAACAAAATTTGGTTCTATAAAAGTCCTGAGAACGTTTTGGAGCGTGCTAATTAGTGTTCATGATTAGCACTATAATGGTTTTGTAAACGGTTACAAAACCCCGAATAGGCCCTAGTTTTATCACTGATTTATACTATAAGCATTACATAAAAGCTCTCACGATGATTAATCAGCTCTATGGTTGAAATGTAAAAGCGATGAGAAACGCTTTTCAGTACTAAAATAGTGCTGTCTGTAACGTTTATGTCGCAATTTGCAACTATAATAGTAACGAAAACATGTTTATGGTGCTATTTTGCACCATAAACGATTCCAGTGATCTTTTGTAGCACACTTTCTCGTGCGCATTTTGCGTGAGGTGCCTAAAATATTAAATACGGGAAGTTCATTCGCCATTGTTTCTTAAAGTGACATTTGTATTTAGGTAACAATAAGGACGTACTAAAAACATTCGTGGACCGTTACATGGCAGTAGATTATACATGGGAAAATAATTGTATCGATAAAATCATTATCCTGATTTCAAATTTGACAATGCGCTTTCATAATTTTCATGTTTTAATTGAATTTTAATTAATAAAATATGGAATTGTTCCAACTGGGGCTGCTATAGTACATATAGGCTCCAGTCGTGCTGTTAATGTGCTATTATGACAGAAAACAGCAGCCATATTTAACGGATTAGGGTTCCGTTGTTCAAATATAAAATAGTGTATACAAAATATATTTCTTTGAATGGAGTTGCAATAAATACACACTGGGCAAATACACCCCACGTTGCCGCCGAGGCTTGTAGGTAGGTATAGTGTTTTTCTCAAACATGAAGTGAAATATAAAAATATAAAATTTGAAAACTGTAGCTCTATCCGGTTGTCTACGTTCACACAGCGTAAATTTTCTCGTATACTGTATACGAGATTTTGTCCATTTAGCGCTTATGTATACATTGATTCGTTCACACTTCACACGGACAAATTGTTTTCTTGGTGTGAACAAACCGATTGGACCTTCCAGTAATATCCACCAGGTACTGATTTGATATTTATGTTAACATCAGTTTTCAAAAGTGTCCTTGGATCTTAATAACACATTACGAATGCGCTTATTTATTATTTCTGACAAACTTTTAATTGCTAGATGAGGTATATTATAAGTGACGCACCATTTTCGTAAGTCACTGCGTAACTGCTCGTTTTTAGTGTTCTCTTCATCTGAACATTCTGATGTTGAGAACTTTGAATTGAAGTATTTTCACTCGCATATTCTTCATCTGCATTACTGGCTTGACAAGACGGAAAATCATTGCTACAGCCCGGCTGTTGTGCAAAACAAATATTTTGTGCGGAACCATACGCTATATTTTCTGGACCCGCTAGACCAGTATTTCCATTTTGTATTGACGATAAAAACATTTGTAAAATACTAGTGATATACTTGATACTGAAAAGCTAGTATAGATCTAATTAGTCCATTAGTTGTAATCTTTAGCGCTGTCATGTCACGCTTTAGTCTCGTAGCAGTAACATAAACACACTTATAGAAGATATTTAGCTATTTAGAATTTAAGTAATTTAGCAACGTACCAGATAACTTTTATGGTACTATATAGCACTATAGAAAATCTTTCATGACTTTTACAGAATTCTAGCTTCATAGCGACGTCAAGAGAGCTTCTAAAACGCAAACACGTTACGTAATGGACGTGCAAAGTCCTTTTATAGTGCAGATTGATCCATTAATAGTGTTTACGATACTGCTACAGTACTAGTACTATAACTGTATATTCTGACGCATTATTAGTGTAAAATAGTTACATAAAAGCGTCAGTAAAGTTGTCTATAGTATTAAATAGTACCATAATCGCTTTTTGCATATCTATTATAGTGCAGCACTTTAAGGATTCTTTTGTTTCTTCTTATAAGCGTTCTAAGAGCTAAATTATAGAACTTAAATGCTCTTTAATTTTATAGAGCCAAAACACTGTGTTAAAAACCTTTATAGTACAAGCCGCCACAATGGTTACCATTATAGTCGTACTATATCACTGTTTGGTGATAAAAAGCCTTAGTTATAGAACCTTTTGTTACTTGGGAACTCAGCAGTTCGCTTTCTCAAGGGAGATTTTACCACTATTGAGCTCATTGTTTGTTTTCAGGCATAGTTTTCTCAAAAAAAAATTTTTAAGTCAAGGAACATGAAAAACGGAACAATTTTTTTTTTGCTGGAGTTGACTAAAAATTATATGACATTTTTTACTTCTTTTGGCCTCAGGAATACGCTGTTAAAATTATTCGGTTTCCTTATGTTTGCGCCCGTAATATTAGTAAATATAAATGACCGTAAATATATTAATACTGTTTATACGATAAAATTACATATTTTTAACTACCGTACGCATTAGGTACCAAGATTGGTGTAAAATTAGTATCAGAAGTTTCTATTTTAGAAAAAATGAGACTTTTCTATTGATTTTTCCAATTTTCCTTTATTTCTAAGAATTATTGTTTCATGACCAGACGTTTCTGCTTAAAAAATAATCGATTTATTAAGTGACTAAAAGTAAAACTTTCGAAAAATAAATAGAAAATGGAGCCGTCATAATAGTAACTTGAGACGAATGCTAGCGTGTTCAAGATCATTAATTATGTCTCGGTTAAGGCCTGGCCACACAGCCAGTGGATGATACAGAACATACATTGGTGTGAGAGTTCAAATTGAAGACGAGTTTTCATAAACATTTGTTTACACGGGTTTCTTCATTTTTTTAGTTAGTGTTTAAAGTACCGACGACGTACGCATATAGCATGATATGATAATTACACATATACATTTCCATATATCAAAGATGTGAAAAGCTCTAATATCCTTTATAAATAAGCCATATTATATTTAACTAGAAATATCTTCAAAAAGAATAATAAATAAGAAGAAAAACGGTTTCAATAAGGAGAGAGGCAAACACATCGTTTTATGTATAACTTAAAAGCAGGTGCATCTGTTAGAAAACTTTTTAAAGAAATTAATATATTAACTGTAGCTTGTCAATATATATATGAAAACATTATGTACGTTATTAAAAACCTTCAGTTGTTTACCAAAAATTGTGACATCCATACCTATAACACTAGAAATAAGAATAAGCTTGCTATTAGAAAGTGTCGTGTGCGTAAAGTGTATAAATCATTTTATCTACGTACATATCATAAGTCCTCTAAAATGCGTCCAGAAACCGTAGGCAATGACCAGCATTACCAACCATCAGAAAGATTTCAGTAGGTAATGTTAACATTACCTACTGAAATCCGTAGGTTATGAATTTAAATTTGGAACAGCTGTCAAATTCAAGTGGGGTTTCTATTCTAGTATCTATAGATATTAAAACAGTCATTGATACGAAACGCCAATTCGTTGTTTTTTTATTATAAATCGAACGAAATTTGAACTCGAGTGACAGTAGAATAGGGTGTTCATTCACTTGTCTATGGTTTAAAAAAAATTGACTGAGATACGAAATACGCAACGCCGCCATTCCAAGCTGTCATTTGTTTTGTTCGTTGACTTTTTGATGTTTCAAGTAACACTAGTAATACTGCAGGTCATGTTCCTACGGTTCCTGAACCCATCTTAAAACACTTATGATATGTGTGTAGATAAAGTAGTGTATGCATCTATACATAATTAGGCATTACAACACTCGTGTGATATTATACATAAACTACTATTATGGGCAATGTATTCATTTATATAACAAGTTACCTGATGATGCCTTAAAATTACCCTTCCCAGTACTTAAGAATTACTTAAAAAAGTCTTTGATGTCTAAGGGCTATTACAGAGTAGAGGATTATTTGACAGACAAACATGCATGGCCCAAACCAGAAACTACCAAAACCACCTAGCAATTAATTCAACAATTGTATGTACTGCCACCTCATGTAAATGACACAGTTCAGATAAGAAAGCATATTAAAGTATGTCTATTTTGTGAAGTCGAATTTGTTTATACATTATTATTTTTACTTTTATATTTTTGTATTTTCATATCTTGTAATAAACTGTTTGATATGTTTTCTTATCGGACTACGCATAATTATGTAAGTACTTTAAGATTTGATGTATCACTGTATTGAAAAATAAGTCCCGCCGTCGTTTCTTGCCGGGTTTTTCACGGGTCAGGGGTGGAGAGTTTGAACCGGTGTAGTTTTTTTTTTGACGTTCATAAGTGCATGTAATGTGCCTAAATTGAAAAATAAAGATCTTTTATCTTTTTTACATAAAAATCAAGGCCTAGAAGTATATGCAACTATAAGGCAAAGCCATATTAACCCGTTCTTGCCTAAGAACAAAATTGACCTGCTGCCACTGATAAGTACATAACTTAAGGTAACGGAATGCTCGTTTGGAAACTTAAAAGTACAATTTCAAATGTATTTAGGGTTATCGCCATACTGGCACTCATAATTAAGGTATAAAATAAAATAATAACAATAAAGTATACCCTTGACTGTACCTCACGCAGGTCAATCACGAAGAAGCCAGCTGTGTGACCGTGCCTTAAGTGAACTGCGCGTGAGCTCTAAACTGGTTCGAGGCGTCATGATTGACGCTGAATCCGAGCAAAATGCATAGATCATTACGCTTGCGCATGTGTCACATTCACGTATAAGTATAGTAAACATTAGCCTTAATTTTGGCCAACCATCCGCTTTCAGCCTTTTTGTTGCTTCAATAATGCGATCGAGAGTTCTCACGATTTCGCAACCGTCAATAGGCCCTTGCTGTTTCAAGTGTCGAAACTTTCGAATATTGCAGATGCAGTTAATTTGATTGTAGGCCTCGATCAAGTTTTGAGCAGTTGTTTTAGAAATATATTTATAGATAGATGATAAAATGCTATCATTATCTCGTGAAAATTTTAAACAGGCAATTTATTACAAATACAAACTAGGCTTTACCCGTAACACCGTAGGTATTCTTGAGTCGTTAAAAAAACTCCTTAAAGCTTAATGTATAATGTATGTATAATGTATAATGTATGTATATATGTCTTTCTTCTGATAATAAAAAAAATATGTTTGCGGTTTTGGTAGCTCTTTCATTGACAATTTTTAGGTACCGGTACTCTTTTATTACATAAGTAATGATAATGCCACTTACCATGTAAAGTAATAAAGGTTTATATATCGTGTTATTAGTTAATAGACAAAATTAAACCTGCCTTCGTCGATGACTGTTTTACATAGGGGGTTCTCGCAAACGGGAATAAAGCTATAAAATGGAAATACAACGTATACGCGTGTAACTGTCTAACGTACCTATTATGTTTTCGTGACTAACAACGAGCAATAACATTATTCAGGCCTAACAGTATCGGTTAGAGGTGATCAAAACGGGTGCATGTAACTCGGATTTGGTAATAAAGACGAATAGCATTGGCCACAGTGAAATCACTACAGCAACGGGGTCGATATCATGCAATTGTAAGAGCATCGGGCATTGTCCGCCGCTTGGTTTTGTATTCCAATTGACAGTTAAGCGCGGCGAGCGAACATTGAAGTCCGACAACTTCATGCATCTTTTTTTTTAACTCCAATTAAGGCGTCATTAGAGTGACAGAGACAATTGGCCAAAATTTGAAAATTTCGATTTTTGCGGTAGGCCTCTGATTAGAAACATTATTAAATAATTGCCATCTCAGAATACAGTAGCTGTGGCTCGTACATATAGGTAGTATGAGATTTTTGTATATTATTTACTTATTTGGCTACCTTCTTATGATATTACATTCATTCTCAGTCATATCATAAAGTAAGTATTACATGTAATTCTTGCATATTCTCGTGATATTTAATCAGATGATTTCTGGAGCGCAAATGCATGTTTTTGTCGTTTGAGGTGCAATGTTCTTCTTGGGTTTACACGAAGATATTAAAATTTCTACGTAAAACATATACGAATATATATGTTCGTGTATTCAAGTTAAAAAGCTAACTCGCCCTAGCTAACATGCCCTTATTCGACTTAAATCAGCTAAAAATATAATTTATATGCATTCGACAAGGTTTTGTAAATTTGGACAACTACCTTTTATCAGTTTTTCTTATTTCAGTTACCTAGTTTAACCAGTTTCTATTGTTCCAAGTCCTTCGCCTAACATTCGTTAAATAGTTTAGTAAAATATTATCCAAGCGTGTAACGCCTAAAATAATGGCATGCTCGTACAACGAGTATTATATAAAAGTATTCCCATTTATAAATACAGTGTGTATTTTTCATACGGGCGTATACGTTGTCCACATGTAGTATCCAGTAATACGATTCGTATTATGTTAATAAATTTGTTAAATAGTGTTATAAAATGGTATTACCGATTTTTTAAGTCTGACCGGGCAGCAATGTACCCAGTCCAACTTATTTTGACATGACAAGTAATACTGACATGACATGACGCATCGGTACGTTAATTATTATGGATGCAATACATTGCGTGCTAAATTATTATGTATGTAAAAAAATAACCAAACTTTTTAACAAACTGAATTTAAATCTAGGTTCCCGAGGTCCAATACTAACCACTACAATACACGCCCGTATGAAAAATACAAGAGCTCTGTAAGCGATGAAAATATCTGTTCTGATCTGAATGATCTGATTGACAGTCGCCGTGACGTATCGACGCCAAACCACTTTCTGATGACCAGAGCGGAATCTCTTTTTTTTTAAGTTATTTCTTAAGTGGATTACATTCGTTAATTTAATGTATAGTTTGTATTTCAGAATGCAACTATTCTTTTTCTATCTCCACTTGGCATTAACATGTCAAAATCGTGGGAGTTTTTGTAATATTTCAACGCGCTTGTGACTCCTCTGGTGTTACGGGTGCCCATGGTTGACGGTAATTGCTTACCACCAGGCAATCCGTCTGCTCGTTTGCCGCCTATGTCATAAAAAAAAATAGGAAAATATAACGATTAAGGTAGGTTCACAGTTAGCTACATTGAAGCGAAGGCATTAAACAAATGTCGCCATTGGGTTATTAGATGCGGAAGAGTGTCGCGGCGCACCAAGCGCAACTAATCGCCTACAAAACAAAATTCACGAATCCACGTGTTCGCTATTCAATTATTTACATTCTACTTTGTACGATATGAGTCATTTTGTTCCACTTTACGTGTAGGTATGTTGTATGTGTTCTAAATGTTGTAGATTTAATCTTGAATGCTAAAGATAAATACATTTTAAGCCCAAAATAATGAGAATTTACGTAAATTTCTTTGAGTTTACTTGGTTATGCAGATTTTTAATTTATTTCAATCGTCTCTTTTTACTAGTAGTTATGATATTTGACTGTATTTATATCGATACACTTCTTCGCAGATTTGGTATGGGAGTATGTCCATCGGGTTGCTACAATTCGAATAAGTCACTTTGGACTTTTCTAGTTAAAACAAAACTAGGGTATGATCTTTACCCGACTTTACGATGTACCAACTAAATACTATATCTTGAAACAGGGATAACCATATCCTTAGCTGCCACACGGCGCTAATAAAAAAAATAGACGTTTGAAAATGGCATATATCTCATTAACCGTATAAGACTGTACTAAAGTAAAACTACAATCTCTTCTCGACTATGTGCATGATACGGATTTATCAATTTTTACACGACCTCTTATCTGAGATATTAATCTTGCCGGTATACTTTTCTTCCGACACGTTTTTATCAACAATATTGTACAAAACCTACTTAAGTCCATAGAAATTGCTGAGAAAAGTGTGACACGCTTGTATAAAATGCTCCCACGTTAAGAGAATGTGAACTATGCTGCTAAAAACTAAAGGTTCCATTGTGTTTAATTCGAGATCGGTGATCAACTGTGTAATTTTGTATACCGATATATATACGCATCCTACTTAAAAGTCTATATTCTGCCGTTTGATAGACAGAGACAGCTATGTTTACAGATTATGGTTAAGAGTTACTCTAGAAAATTAAATTGAAATTGACGGCGCTAGCGCATCGGTTAATGATCTTGCGCACGCCAATAAACAATAAATAATATTTTGTGACATGATACTATCAATCAAAAGAATGACAGATAATCTTACTAAAATAAGAAGCTATGTAATTATTAACTTCTTAAAATTTTTCACGTGTAGAGACTAGGGCATAAATATGTAGAGTTTTCACCTTATACGTATGGCGCGTGTCTCCGACAATGGGGCTTTAAATGTAAGGATCGATTTTGCTCCTAAAACTGAGCTACATTTAGTATACAATTTTTAAAATTTTGTTAAAAAAAAACAGAATATTGGCTTCGGTTCCCGCTATAATTACTCATGAAATAAAACAACTATAACGGATTAAATCGCGTATACTAATTTAAACTTCATCCCGACGTTTCGAACCCTTTAGCAGCGTTCGTGGTCATCGGGTGGACTGAGGAAAAATATTAATTTACCTCCATCCTCAAAAAATTATAAAATGCAAACCTACCCACATATAAATTATTAAACAATTTTGGGGGCTTGTACATGATAATTGCACACGCCAGAGGGGCTTATTACAATTTAAAGTCCAATTAGTATACGCGATTTAATCCGTTTTAGTTGTTTTATTTCATAAAAAAATACAGTTCAAAACTTATTTGAGTAAGCAAACGGTGTATTGAAAAAAAATATTAGTTTTTAAAGTCTCACAGATGGCGCTAGCTGTCAGACTTTGTGTGTGTTTACAAATTATATGCACTCATAATGTCAAGTCGTTATTAGAATTCTCAAACAAAAATGCATTTAATTAGAGCACGTTAGGTACATGGAATCTCAAACGACGTTGCACTTCGCTGCCACTATAACGGCAATTATCTTTACGCAATATGTGCACCGTGCAATGCACTCGGCCACCATGCCGCGCTTGTTGCACATACGTCATTTGTGATTAGTGCAGCATCATGCTAACTCGCTGCAAGGTCAAAAATCGTTTTAATATTTTAACACCTCATAAAACTTCGATGTAGAATATTTGATTTGCGAAGTCCAATCAAAATCATAATTTCTCCAGATTCACCGGATAATTCGAAACTGCCATCTATACGAAACTTATTAACCGAGATCGGAATAACTAGGCCGCTTTTAAGTATGTATTAGGACTAATTATAAAGTCCTTTTTCCACCCATTCGAGCACATAGGCCAAATCACGAGGCGTCTATAGTCTATTCATTATATAGTTGCAAACAGTTCATCTCCTCCCGAGGGTGTCGTAAGAGGTGACATAGGGAAAAAAGACGACGGATAGGCATCAGCGATCGTCGATATGGAAACCACAGGTACTGTGGTTACTAACCCGCCTGCCACCACCATGGCAACTTGTAATAGCATAACCATAATTAGGTAAAGGTAAAACGTAGAATATTGAATGAATTTTGTTAAGTCCCTACAAGTATCAGCGCATTGATGCTAATACGTGAAGTGCTAGGTGGATACACCTGCTAAGATACATATATTATGTAAATAAAGATTAATTGAAATGGTAACTTCAATCACCTACTTATCAAACCAATTTATGGTTCCACTTTCCAACATCATCATTTTTTAAACCAGTTTAGTTGAAAACAATTTTCTCGTCAACAAATCACCCTAAATTATAATAAAAAATCCCTCATCATATGCAAACACTTATACATTTGACAATGCGTTAGAAATTGTATTTATTAATTATACGACGTTTTCTGGATTACCTATATAGGAAAGTTGCTGAAGCAACATCCCTAAGAATAAAAATAAGGTATAAATACGAACATGTGTACAGCGGGTATCTATGAATTATTTTTCCCAAGGAAAATTCTATGAATGCAGATTTAGCGAAATCGCTTAGGGCACCGGCACTTGGCCCTTGCAACCCAAGAAAGCCTGTTTCAAACCGGTGCAATAAACTCACTGGTCCATTATGTTCTCGTGTTTCTCCGCAAAACAACCTTATTGCAACCATGACTAATAAAAGTCATAAATCTGCCACCATCTACTTTGAGGCTTTAAATGAAGTTTGTAAAAACCAAAAATACCTATAGGTATTGATTGTTTTATTAACGTAGTACTACCTATAGTGTAGTACCTATTTTATTATTATTACGAGTCATTAACTACGAGTACGCAAATTACCATCTAGTTAACGTTTTAAGAGAAATCTCGCTATCAAAAAGTAGTTAGTTTCATTCATTTCATTATCAATAGTGCAACAACTTACCCGCCAATACGAAAACTCTCAACACACTTTTCGTCAATTAAATCCCGCGAACAGTCAGAACAGAACAGAAAGTACTTCGGATGACACAAATCACAATTCTCCCAGTTGTATTGTAACTTTTTGTTTAGTATTTATTTTTGTTACACGTTGCTGTGTTTTTATTATGGTATCGTTGCCGGCATAGCGCGCGGAGCGAGCGTACGACGCGATCGGAGGCACATGTGAAATCAGCTGTGGCCGCCGCCGACTAACGGGACGCCCCCTCCCCTCCCCCCCCGCGCACAGATAACTTGAGATAAGATACGGTTCTGTTCCAATAGGTGCGACGATGACATCGACTTGTACCCCAAATCAATTTCGTACCTTTACAATTTCGTACCTATACTTTTTTTTTTGTGATGGCTGTATATCAGCATAAATTCTATTGTTTATTCTCAGCAAGTAATCGGTCCTTATTTTGGGTACTGATTATATTAAGGAAGAGTTGCAGGCGTGCATAGGCTACGGTAACTGCTTCCCATCAGGCCGGCCGTATGCTTGTTTGCCACTGTCGTTGTATATAAAGTAATATTAGTACCCAAAACCAAATAAAAAACACACAAAAAAAAAGTCTTATTAAAGATTTCCTTTGATTAAAAATATGGGAGTTTTAAGAAAAAAATGGCCCAATTTTAAAAATGACCTGTATTATTTTATGTGTGTATTAGTATGACGATAATTAAGTATTAGATTTCTATATATACTTAAATTTGATGCTCGTTTCATAAACTTTAAGCAGTACAATGTAAAAAAGACACAAAAACAAATTCCATACAGAGTGCATGCTTAATTATTGTCACAAAAGTTCACAAAACTAACATAATATAACGATTTTCACATCACGTTAATTGGGGACACTTTTTTCTGACAACTCCCATATATATAAAAATTAAGCAATCAAAGCTAATTTGCCTTATTTTTTTATGATTGTCTGCGAAAATACCTACTGCATTATTGCTTGAAAATTAGGTAATTATAATCAGGCGGAAATTTAGTTTTATTGATTGGATGTGAAGGTACTCAGATACTTACCTAAGTAATGAAAATAAATTCGTACAGTGTATATATTGAGTAATTGTAGGCTTGTTTTTTATTCGTTTCATTTAAAATATAATGAGTAAATTACAGAAATATACCTAACATACCCGGCTTACGTCGCAAGCGAATTTGAAATATAATTTATCATCCAGAAGCGACGACACCTCAGTACATTGATGTTTCAACATAAAAACGAAACTTTACACTGACATAAAGGAGGGCTTCTGACTTCCGTTAGCTAAACATAGGTACATGTGTATACTAAACCAGCGTGCTACACTCTCGACCTCGTCGACACTTACCATCCAAGGTGTGACTGAGATCAAACGCTTTGTATAAAAAATATGTGCAAAAACTGTAAATGTAATATGTGAAACCGTACAAAAGGCCTTTAGGCTTTTGGCGGTAACACCTTGATTTATGCTTCAATAAAAATTCCGTGTTCCCATTGCTAGTGTGAAATGTGCTAACGTTCCTTTCTCTGCTAAACGACACATTTGTAAATATTACAACTACAAGTAAGAAAGTACTCGTAACTAACCATTAAACAACCATATAATAACTTGTTTTTATATTTAATGCAAGTTTTTAATATGCCGAAGTTTTAATAGTCCGTGTCCGTGCAATCGCAATAATTATTTAGAAACTTTCATTAATAAGTGAAAGAGCATTCACGAATTATGAACTGCGTTTTATTTTTCATATGTTAGTGACGACAGATGCAGCATTCGAGTACTTATTTAATTTATATATAAACACAGATAATTAAGTGAAACATCGAGTTTTCTCAAGAATTAATTGCTGTAACCAAGTGAATCGAAATTTATATATTCAATTCAATTCAATACGTATAATTTATGTCAGTAATTAAATTTCCATATAAACAACATAATACAATAAAATTAACATAAGTGTAAGCCCAGATTCCGCTACAATCTCCTACTATCTTGATATCGTAAGATATTGTAGCCGGTGACTGTACACACAGCAACACTCTTAGCTGTACATAGGTGGACCTTATTATATAAGGCATAAGTAAGTGTTGCTCCTACTACAAATCATTCGACGCTTGTCTGTGTCGCTCGCATTTGTGGAGCGATGGAAAGGAGAAAGAACCCAGGTATTGTCCCTAAACCGTGACCAGGAACCCTCGGGAGACGGGCAGCAGCGTCCCTTTAGAGCTGCGGGACATACTGCAATCGCCAACCCGCGTGCCAAGCACGGCGATTACACCGCGGTGCCTGTCGCGTTCTATGATAGCATGTGTCCAGCAGCGAACGTCTGTGGCTGATGGGAAGAGAAAGGACAAATGCACACTTATCAAACTTTGGTTCAAAACATAGTTGCTCGAGTAAACGTAAGATAAAGTAGATTAGAGTGAAAATGACCGGCATCCTGTATCATGTCATGATCAAACAGCTAACTGTACTATGGTTAATTTGCGCGTCCAGTGCATCTTTATACGGCTATTCCACGGATGTTCAATCAACGGCCAATTACTTGTTACGAATTGATTCAGTTTTATACATTAATTGCTTCAATTGTTAGAGTTCCTTCGTAGCTTCGGAGAATTGCTTCAACTTACGTGTCTTTTGTAGAAACTACTTTACACTGCTTTTATATAACTTAAGTAACATCATAATTAGATAAGTCTTCATATAATCACGTTCTCGATATTCGGTATCAATTTTTACACAATAAATATAGATGAGTCTATAATTATGATCACAGTAAATGTCTGCACAAACGTACGTTTTACATAACTGCCTGTGTTTTTGAATGTGGTAGAGTAGGCGTACATATGTAATAAGCAGTTTAATTTACAACCAAAGCGTTTTAGTGTTAAGTACTATGTATAATGATCCACGCATTTCATGTAGATAAATTTAATTTAAAGTAGCTCTGCTATAATTAGAAAAATAAAATTAGCACTTGCTGCATGCTGTTGTGTGTAGGCTTGAATGTATAAAAATTATCAATTTAAATATCAAATAAGATAAGTCACGTAAGTACATTCAGCAGCAAAAGTGGCTGAGCGTGAGAAAACCTCATTTTGAACACCTCAACTGCTTGGCCACTTCTGCTGCTAATAAAAGAAATTCGATTTAACTCTCAGGAGACCACAGCTCCTGTCATTCATATACGGCTAAATCAACTATTTTATTGGTTCACCCTGCCATGCCCATGGCCCCCTGGGTCACGTTCAAAATCCCATTTTTACGGCATCTGAAGACATTAAACATGCATTTCTGCGCTAACTATATTTCCTTTCCATTCCTACCAAGCGTGTTAGTAGAAGGCGGTGGCACATTTCTTCTAAAAAAACTATGCCGCTGTTGTCCTCTGACCCCTGGCTGATGGAACAAAATAACAACACAGGATAAAATATTCACCCATATCGTTCTTCAATTACTTAATAGTGTGCCAAAAATAAAAATGTGGTATGTTTTTATGGATCTTAAACCGAAATATTAGTAAAAAGTGTTATTGCTTACAAATGTATGTATTTCAAATGAAGTTTTTTATTATGATCTTCTTGGTATTTTTTACCACCGATTACTAAATAATGCCTCAGGGTCTAGAAGAGATCAGGGGCAAGAATATCAAAAAAATAAAATTCATAGAACTACTTATAATTAGGAGTACGTAGCCGATCTTAACTTTGTTCATTATATTAATTATACCTTACTGTTATGTGGTCGTCAATGTGAGGACTTGATAGCAGGCGTTGCCGTGAGTTCAAGAGACATTAGCGTCAGTCCCACGAGCCACTTTACGTCCGCGAGTGTCGTGACTGTAACGACCCTAAACTGTGGGACGCTAGATATGCTCTGATAACTTCAATTTTTTGGGTTCCGCTCGGTAATTATGATCTTTTGATGTATAAAAAAGTGTCAAATATTTAGCGAGATTTTAACAATTTTATTCATAAAAATTACACATTTTATCGAATTTTACTACTCGTAAACAGTTTGACAGGTATTCTTGTTTTTATCCATGAAAATCTGAACTTTTATTATTAAATTATTATGGTGTGCCCATGTCAAGTTAAGGCGCTGCTGTAAACGCCTAATCTACCAACATATAAAATATAATAATAAAGAGGACAAAAAAAATTGTAACCAAGTCATAAAAAAATAAACAGTACAGTCGGCGGCATAAATATATTGTATACTCTTACATCATACTTTTACAGATACAAGGGCATTTTATAAATGACAAATTAATTACAGTAAATGCCTAAGTAATAAAAAAATCGTAAATACTTAGAATCGTGTCAATTTACATACCACACCCATTAAGTCTAAACAAACAACAAAAAACCATATTCCATATTATCTGCTAGCAAAATAATAAAATATAAACACGAAAAAAATACGGAACCCAAAATAGTCATGCGAGCGTCCGCGAACGAGATGGTATCTGACCAATTACCTTGATCTTTGTCTGTAGCCAACAGACCTCCGCAGAACACTTGACCTCTGCTGACTGTCCATTGTCGAAATACAATCTACAGCTTCTTGAGACATAACGCTGATAGTACAAGATGACAATCGCTTATAGAAAACCCAATTGAAACTAACATAAAATAAATGAATATCAGAATGACATATCGAACGAAATGTCATATGAGGCTCTAGTGTAAGTTTCTTTTGAAAAACGTTTACGAACGCGTAAGTGATAATGTTATTTATATGGGAAACGCAGACGCGTTCGTGACGTAAAGTTACTTCAAAAACTTACACTATAGAGCCTCTGTACCCTTACCATGATTTGTGACATCGAAGTTTTCGATAACGAGTATCGAGTTTACTATCTGTGCATCTCGCTTGTACCATTTTAGTGCGAACGAGATGCACAGATAGTAAACTCGATACTCGTTATTGAAAACGTCAATGTCACAACTCATGGTAAGGGTACAGTACCCTTATCTTTTAATATATACATAATTTTCGTATCGATTACGTTTTATATAAACGATCGTCACCCCAAGGCTACGACCCGGCTTCAAAAATGGGATTAGTTTTTGTCAATTCTTCCTTCGTGTTGTTTAGTTAACTATTTACCATTTTATTCATCTAGTCGAGTTATGTGTCTCTCTTGTACTTAATGCAGGTAAAATATTGTTAATTTCTTGCATTATATCTTCTCATTCGTGTTTAGTATCAGTACGAGTAAGTTTTGTAAAATTTTATAAGACTATAGGTAGTTTCACGAGAGTTGAAGTTACGCACACAACAACATCTCATGTAATGATAGGAAGATTTTGAAATTACTCATTCATTCCATTTATTCAATCAGGGCTTCATATAGTTGTGTGCGTAATCCATTCGCCTCAACTCTCGTGGAACTACCTATACCTACCATTACGCTCAGTGCGGTAATAAAGATAACTGTAGTAAATAGTTAAATCTGAATACACATCAATAACATTATCTATATAGTAGTTTTATTAATAATTAAATATTTGTTCCTTTGTAGAGAAATCAAAAGCCATAATACGAGACACTGCGTACATGCACATGTGACCGCTATTCGCGTAGATACCCACATATATTTAATATTACCAAATACTTGAACATGAGTTTGATCAGAGAAATGTTAATAATGAAGGCTGGTAATTGTCATACAAATTTATGTACAGTCGAGATAAAATATATCGATGCGGCGAAAGTGGTAAAATATGTATACCTAAATATTAAGACAATAAGGTGCAATGTATAGATATCGGGGCAATATGATCGTAACCTATTTATGACATTATGAACTTGACTGTACCTCCTTTCGTAGATTTATAATGGAATTGAAAGAGAAGTACGTATTATGTACCTAATATGAAGCAATTATTTTATTTATATGTGTAAGTTGAAATTGTTTTTCAATTATAAGGGTGGTCAAATACATAAAGATATGCAAAAGTCATATTTACACCGAACTATTTTTTACTGAGCCTATTATGCCCTGCTACTCAACTTCATATCGGTTATCACGAAGTTCTTGAAGTTTTAATATAATATTTATTTTTCTTCATTGAACCAAACGTATTAGACATCATTATAATTTATTTTAGGTAAGTTACGCTTCTTTTATATCCGCGATACATATTATTGAAGTCTTTTATTCTCTTGTCTCTGGCACAACGAATAAGTTTAAACAAATAGAAAACTAATAGTATTGATTACCTCTTACATATTGCATTATTTAAGCTTAATGCACGTATTTTTAGGTCATCGGGTCGGTCATGTGCTCGGCTTGTTCATTGTTTGTTTTTAAATCATTAACTCATATGTGGTGTTAAGTAAGGCCTATCGATCTCATGCTTAATACTTAAAGGCATGCGATCGGTAGGTATGTACTTAAAAATAAGTAATAACAACCCGTAAGTTATAAACAACCGGGAGAAGCGAATTTTTGAACGTCATAAAAGTAAACCATTGTAAAAATAAGTTTTTACAAGGAATACAGTACCTACTATAAGTAAATTGCCGCGCTTCGGGCAGCAATATAGTAGAAATCTGAACTAGAAATCTGTCGTTTATTATAACAACAGTGCTCAATTTTCACCGCAAATAACTTCTTTTATGTCAGTAACAGCCTGGGGTTTGTCGACAACCATTAAGTTAGATATTTCCAGTCATACACAGTGAAAACGAGTAAATTGACAAATATTGACAATGCCATCAGTGTTCATATTTAATACTAGAATGTATTTAACAATGTTAGAGTTGATACGAATTCAAAATAAAACCTTTTTTTTTAATGTGTCTGCGCACAACTCTTTCTTTATCTACACAATTTCTTTAATACTACACAAGACTGACCTGTTGTATGCCAAACATAGTAAACTGCAAGTAGCACTTCTGCGATTTTTCGAACCCACGGAACTCACCTTTAATTAAATATTTAATGTTCTTTTCCGGTTATTTTTTTTATTCCTATTTGCTACTCTTCTTCTTTCTGCTATACTTTTAAATTTAAAATTTAGCTCAACCTTTTAAATTTATTATCCAGAAGCGACGACACCTCAATATATTGATGTTTCAACATAAAAAAGAAACTTGAAACTGACATAAGGTAAGGCTTCTGACTTCCGTTAGTTAAACATAGGTACATGTGTACTAAACCAGCGTGCTACACCCTCGACCTCGTCGACACTTACCATCAGAGCCCTGAGCCCTGAGTGTAAGTTTTTAACGTTACTTTACTTCACGAACGCGTTTGCGTTTCCCATATAAATAACATTATCACTTAAGCGTTCGTAAACGCTTTTTTACGTCAAATGAAACTTACACTAGAGCCTGTGAGTATAAGTTTTTAACTTAACTTTACGTCACGAATGCGTTTGCGTTTACCATTTTTTTTGTCATACGGATTGCCTGATGGTAAGCAATTACCATCAGGCAATTAAACTCTTTATTATCACTTACGCGTTCGTAAACGTTTTTACGTCAAAAGTAACTTACACTAGAGCCTCAGGTGTGACTGAAATCAAACGCTGGTCAGTTTTGTATAAAAAATATGTGCACAAACTGTAAATGCAATATGTGGAACCGTACAAAAGGCCTTTAGGCTTTTGGCGGTAACACCTGTGATTTATGCTTCAATAAAAATTCCGTGTTCCCATTGCTAGTGTGAAATGTGCTAACGTTCCTTTCTCTGCTAAACGACACATTTGTAAATATTACAACAACAAGTAAGAAAGTACTCGTAACTAACCATTAAACAACCATATAATAACTTGTTTTTATATTTAATGCAAGTTTTAATATGAGGAAGTTTTAATAGTCCGTGTCCGTGCAATCGCAATAATTATTTAGAAACTTTAATTAATAAGTGAAAGAGTATTCACGAATTATGAACTGCGTTTTATTTTTCATATATTAGTGACGACAGATGCAGCATCCGAGTACTTATTTAATTTATATATAAGCACAGATGATTAAGTGAAACATCGAGTTTTCTCAAGAATTAATTGCTGTAACCAAGTGAATCGAAATTTATATATTCAATTCAATTCAATACGTATAATTTATGTCAGTAATTAAATTTCCATATAAACAACATAATACAATAAAATTAACATAAGTGTAAGCCCAGATTCCGCTACAATCTCCTACTATCTTGATATCGTAAGATATTGTAGCCGGTGACTGTACACACAGCAACACTCTTAGCTGTACATAGGTGGACCTTATTATATAAGGCATAAGTAAGTGTTGCTCCTACTACAAATCATTCGACCCTTGTCTGTGTCGCTCGCATTTGTGGAGCGATGGAAAGGAGAAAGAACCCAGGTATTGTCCCTAAACTGTGACCAGAAACCTTCGGGAGACGGGAAGCAGCGTCCCTTTAGAGCTGCGGAACATACTGTAATCGCCAACCCGCCTGCCAAGCACGGCGATTTCACTGCGGTGCCTGTGGAGTTCTATAGGAAAGCCTGTGTCCAGCGGCGAACGTCTGTGGCTGATGGGAAGAGAAAGGACAAACGTACACTTTTCAAACTTTGGTTCAAAACGAAGTTACTCGAGTAAACGTAAGATAAAGTAGATTAGAGTGAAAATGACCGGCATCCTGTATCATGTCATGATCAAACAGCTAACTGTACTATGGTTAATTTGCGCGTCCAGTGCATCTTTATACGGCTATTCCACGGATGTTCAATCAACGGCCAATTACTTGTTACGAATTGATTCAGTTTTATACATTAATTGCTTCAATTGTTAGAGTTCCTTCGTAGCTTCGGAGAATTGCTTCAACTTACGTGTCTTTTGTAGAAACTGTTGTAGATGTATTAGTTCTTTATTACTATGTAGGTAGTTGTACTAAATATGTGAGCTTAATATACTTATGTGGGTGGTTTAAAAATAAATCAGTGTTTGACCAAGCACCTGTGTTTCACTACATAGTGGCAGCGGTGGGATAAAAAAAAAAAGAAATCTGTGCGATAAGTGGAACAACGCAACGTTATTATAAAGTGTGGATGAATAGTGTATCAAGTGTAACATGGAACACGCTCATCTACCGCCGGAATTAAAAGTTGAGGGCTGCGCGGCAGCGCGCGCCGACGCATGGAAAAAATGGTGGAAGCAATTCTCGTTGTTTCTAAAGGCATCGGGAGTAAGCAAAGAAGCGAAGGATGTGCAAGCGAGTTTGCTGGTCAACCTCATAGGGACGGAAGGATATGAGATATTTTCAACATTCACCTATACTAAGGATGAAAATCAAGATGATATCGATTGCATTAAGCAAAAGTTCGACGACCATTTCGGTACAAAGGTCAATATTACTATGGCACGTTTTAAGTTTTTTACGCGCAATCAGAATGCAGGGGAAACTATTAATCAATATATTACTGCGTTAAAAGTGCTCAGTCAGGTATGCGAATTTGAAACCTTAGAGGATGGACTTATACGTGACCGACTGGTTTGTGGCATTTCTAGTAACGTAGTAAGAGATCGCCTACTCAGGGCAGATGGATTAACACTCGCCAAGGCCGTGCAAATATGTGAAGCGCACGAGATGTCCAAGGAAGAGGGTCGACAGATTGAGCAGGTGCAAGCGTCGACTTCGTCGGGTGCTCAAGTGGACGCGGTCGGGCGCGCTCGCGGGGCGCGGGCGCCGAGGCCGCGGCCGGCGCGGGGGCACGGCGCCCGGCCCGGCGCTCGCGGGCAGCGGTGCTCGCGCTGCGGGAGTTCCTACTGTGACTTCGTCAACTGTCCGGCGGTCAATGTGGTATGCTATGTATGCGACACGCGCGGACACTATGCTAAAGTGTGCACTAAGCGGGCTAAGAGTGATCGCGTCGAGTGTGTGTCGGTTGCTGAGGGCGATTCTACTGACATATCGGAAGATGATGAACTTTATGTGAATGTGATATATGTTAGCTCGCTTAAGGATAAGTCGAAATGTAATAGTAAAGGTGAAGAGACAGAATGGATTCAACCTTTATACTTCAAGGGTAAGCCCATTAATTTTAAATTAGATTGTGGGGCATATTTAAATGTTTTGAATAAATCTGATTATATATCTATGGGTTTAAAGATTCAAGATTTAGTTCCATACCGCAAGCGGGTGTATTCCTTTACGGGGAATACGGTACCTATAATGGGGGAGTGTGATTTGTATTTTGACTTTAAACAAAGGAAATTTAAAGTAAAAGTTATAGTAACGTCCATGAACTGTCAGAATATTTTAGGTTTAAAAGTTGTGTAAAATTAGGATTGATACAACGTGTGGATACTATAGATGTTTTTAATAAGGATGAATATAAGGATTTATTTAAAGGCTTGGGTGAATTACCGGGAACGCATAATATATCAATTGATCCGAGCGTATCGCCGGTGATTTGTCCGGTACGTAGAATACCGTTAGGCATGAGAGATAAATTGCGGGATGAAATAGCTAGAATGCAAGAGTTAGGTGTTGTGCGAAAAGTCAGTCATCCTACGCCATGGGTTAACGCTATTGTGGTAGTGGCTAAGAAAAATGGTGATATCCGGGTATGCTTGGATCCTTTACATTTAAACCGAGCGGTGCGGCGTGCGCACTTTGCGCTGCCGACTGTAAGTGAGCTGGCAGCACGCTTGCGCGGCGCACGCTACTTCAGCGTGCTGGACGCGCGCTGCGGGTTCTGGATGCTCAGGCTCAGCGACGCCAGTGCGGATCTCTGCACGTTCAACACGCCATTCGGTAGGTATCAATTTTTACGTCTCCCATATGGAATTAGCTGTGCACCAGAAATGTTTCATGCGCAGGTAAGACAACATTTGGAGGACTTGGAAGGTACTGACTCGTTTATTGATGACATAATAGTCTGGGGCTCAACGAATGAAGAGCACGATATCAGGTTGCAAAAGTTATTGCAAAGAGCAAGAGAAATAGGCATTAGATTTAACAAGGATAAATGTAAATTCGCGGTTACTGAAATAAAATATTTAGGGCACGTGTTTGACCGACGAGGGATGCGGCCAGATGACGAGAAAGTAAAAGCAATAATCGACATGCCCGATCCGCAAGACAGAAAGGCATTGGAACGATTTTTAGGCATGGTGAACTATCTCGCTAAGTTCATACCTAAATACTCGGAATCAGTAAAAATATTAAGAGACCTACTGAAGAAAGATGTAAACTGGACGTGGAACGAGCCGCACTCCGAAGCAGTTAGAACTTTAAAACAAAAGATTTCTGCAGCACCGGTTCTAGCGTTGTACAGTGAAAAGCAGCCTCTAGTGGTATCGGTCGACGCAAGTTCAGTAGCTCTGGGAGCTGTGCTGTTACAGGATGGGCGTCCTGTGGAGTTCGCATCGCGTACGCTCACTGATACGCAGACACGATATGCGCAAATTGAGAAGGAGATGCTGGCGATCGTGTTTGCGTGTGAACGATTTCATCAGTACATATTCGGAAGGAAGGATGTTATCATCCAAACAGATCACAAACCACTTGAGGCAATTTTCAAAAAGTCCTTGTCGACGGTGCCAGCGCGTCTGCAGCGTATGAGATTGCGATTACAAAGCTACAGTTTTCATGTAACATACACTCCAGGTAAGTACATGTATATAGCTGATACCTTGTCCCGGGCAGCATTATCTGAGCTGATGCATGAACGGATGGCCGAAGAGACGGAGGCACAGGCGTGTTTCGTTTTAAGTCATGTACAGTTCAGTGATAAGAAATTAAATATGGTAAGGGATCATGTGGCGAAAGATAAAGGAACTCAAAAGCTAGTACATTACATTATGGATGGATGGCCTAAAAATAAATACGAGGTTGACAACGATCTAAAAATTTTTTGGCCATATAGAGAGTGTATGCAATATGAGGAAGGTATAGTTTTAAAAAATGATAAGGTCTATATTCCAGAGTCTTTACGCGGGGAAATGTTAAACCGTATACATGAGGGTCATTTGGGTATCGACCGCTGTAAACGCCGTGCGCGTGACGTCATGTTCTGGCCGGGCATGTCGCGTGCGGTGGAGGACGCGGTGCGCGCGTGCGCGGCGTGCGCGCTGCTGGCCCCGCGGCCGGCGCCGGAGTCACTTATGTCACACGAAATACCCAATGAGCCATGGTATAAGTTAGGCTCTGATATTTTGAATTTAATAAAAGTATTACTTAATAATAGTAGATTATTTTTCAAATTATATAGAGGTAAACCAGCTGAAGTCAATAAACAGTAGTTGCGTAATTGCGGCTATGACGGAACAGTTCGCGAGATATGGAGGTACCATAGAATTAATAACAGACAATGGACCGGCATATGCATCGAGAGAATTTAAGAAATTTGTTGATATGTGGGATATAAGTCATATTACTTCTTCTCCAAGGTATTCACAGTCCAATGGGAAGAGTGAACGCGCGGTACGTACAGTAAAAAAAATGTTAGAAAAGTGTATTTTATCGGGGCAAGATTATCATTTAGGATTATTAAATTTTAGAGCAACACCAAGGGATGGATTAGATTCACCGGCTAAAATATTAATGGGAAGAAAAATTCGAACACGTTTACCTATGTATCAAAAAGAAAAACTAATAAAAAACATGCACAAACTCATGAGTCAATATTAAATAAACAAGTGCATTTAAAATCTAAGTACGACCAATCAACTCGGGACCTCCCTCCATTACAAGGCGGAGACGTTGTAGTGGTAGCTGACGGTCAAAAACGCGAATTTATGAAGGTGGTAAGTAAAGCTTCCGAGCCCAGATCGTACATTTTAAGAGACCGTCTCGGACGAGAATGCCGTCGTAATCGCCGACACATTATTCGCCGGCAGAGAATACGCACTCCCGCCGACAACGCGCAAGGCGTTGTGGGTAGTGACGTGCCACAAACTAAACCGAGCACGAGCACGCGAGACACGCCAGCTGATGCCCAGTCTGCTCCAGCACAGGGAAAGTCCGAGAGATCTACGGCCCCAATCCCAGGGGTACTCACCTCTTCGGTAAGTAACTCGAACGATCTGACTAGGTCCAAGCATACTCTGGTTCCAACTGGCCCTACAACTAGAAGCAAGGCTCGGAAACTACTTGGTACAATGCCAGAAATCGATTAGGTTAAGGTACCAAACCAAACTAAATATATATATATAAAAAAAAAAATAGTTAAATATATGTTGAACCTTATTTCGTAGGCTTAGGGTCTAAAATGGGATTATATTACGTCTTATCAGTATTTTTGTGATGTAATTTGTTGGCTACCGTATGCTATAGGTATTTGAACCTGCAATAAATGTGTGCATAAGATTTTTCTTTTATTGTTAACATTTATCTTTATTTTCAATGATTAGGTCTTGTTGTTGTTGTAGGTACGCCATAAAGTAGATGTATACATATAAGTGCCGACAAAGACGGCTGATAGGACAAACCGTTTTACTTAGTTGTTTTTCTTTTTGTTTTATTTAGTATTAGGGTATAATAAATATTGAACCATGTGTAATGGTCATTAAATATTATTAAGTTTGCTACTAGTTGACACATAGGTTCTTATGATGTTAGACTGGTTATAGACGTTAAGCGTTAGTTTATACATTTTGTTAAACCAGTATTTCTGTTGTTGTGTTTGATAATAAGATAGAAAAAGAATATAGTTATAAGTAGTTTTACAGTACACTTATTGATTTAACCATTGTGAAGACCATTTTAACAAAATCCGTTATGAGAAGGAAGATGTTGTAGATGTATTAGTTCTTTATTACTATGTAGGTAGTTGTACTAAATATGTGAGATTAATATACTTATGTGGGTGGTTTAAAAATAAATCAGTGTTTGACCAAGCACCTGTGTTTCACTACAGAAACTACTTTACACTGCTTTTATATAACTTAAGTAACATCATAATTAGATAAGTCTGCATATAATCACGTTCTCGATATTCGGTATCAATTTTTACACAATAAATATAGATGAGTCTATAATTATGATCACAGTAAATGTCTGCACAAACGTACGTTTTACATAACTGCCTGTGTTTTTGAATGTGGTAGAGTAGGCGTACATATGTAATAAGCAGTTTAATTTACAACCAAAGCGTTTTAGTGTTAAGTACTATGTATAATGATCCACGCATTTCATGTAGATAAATTTAATTTAAAGTAGCTCTGCTATAATTAGAAAAATAAAATTAGCACTTGCTGCATGCTGTTGTGTGTAGGTTTGAATGTATAAAAATTATCAATTTAAATATCAAATAAGATAAGTCACATAAGTACAGTCAGCAGCAAAAGTGGCTGAGCGTGAGAAAACCTCATTTTGAACACCTCAACTGCTTAGCCACTTCTGCTGCTGACTGTACCTATTGATGATGATCTATGATTTCGCCAATAAAAGAAATTCGACCTGACTAAATGCTTCAGGAGACCACAGCTCCTGTCATTCATATACGGCTAAATCAACTATTTTATTGGTTCACCCTGCCATGCCCATGGCCCCCTGGGTCATTTTCGAAATCCCATTTTTACGGCTTCTGAAGACATTAAACATGCATTTCTGCGCTGACTATATTTCCTTTCCATTCCTACCAAGCGTGTTAGTAGAAGGCGGTACCACATTTCTTCAAAAACTATGCCGCTGTTGTCCTCTGACCCCTGGCTGATGGAACAAAATAACAACATAGGATAAAATACTCACCCATATCGTTCTTCAATGACTTAATAGTGTGCCAAAAATAAAAATGTGGTATTTTTTTATGGATCTTAAACCGAAATATTAGTAAGAAGCGCTATTGCTTACAAATGTATGTATTTCAAATTAAGTTTTTTATTATATTCTTCTTGGTATTTTTTACCACCGATTACTAAATAACGCCTCAGGTTCTAGAAGAGATCAGGGGCAAGAATATCAAAAACATAAAATTCATAGAACTAACTACTTATTATTAGGAGTAAGTAGCCGATCTTAACTTTGTTCATTAATTTAATTATACCTTACTGTTATGTGGTCGTCAATGTGAAGACTTGATAGCAGGCGTTGCCGTGAGTTCAAGAGACATTAGCGTCAGTCCCACGAGCCACTTTACGTCCGCGAGTGTCGTGACTGTAACGACCCTAAACTGTGGGACGCTAGATATGCTCTGATAACTTCAATTTTTTGGGTTCCGCTCGGTAATTATGATCTTTTGATGTATAAAAAAGTGTCAAATATTTAGCGAGATGTTAAAAAATTGCACATTTTATCATAATAACTAACTACTCGTAAACAGTTTGACAGGTATTCTTGTTTTTATCCATGAAAATCTGAACTTTTATTATTAAATTATTATGGTGTGCCCATGTCAAGTTAAGGCGCTTCTGTAAACGCCTAATCTATCAACATATAAAATATAATAATAAAGAGAACAAAAAAAATTGTAACCAAGTCATAAAAAAATAAACAGTACAGTCAGCGGCATAAATATGTAGACACTCTTACACCATACTTTTACAGATACAAAAAAGACAGAATAGACAAATTTATTACAATAAATGCCTCAGTAATAAAAGAATCGTAAATAGAACCGTGTCCATTTACATACCACACCCATTAAGTCTATACAAACAACAAAAAACCATATTCCATATTATCTGCTAGCAAAATAATAAAATATAAACACAAAAATAATGCAGAACCCAAAATAGTCTTGCGAGCGTCCGCGAACGAGATGGTATCTGACCAATTACCTTGATCTTTGTCTGTAGCCAACAGACCTCCGCAGAACACTTGACCTCTGCTGACTGTCCATTGTCGAAATACAATCTACAGCTTCTTGAGACATAACGCTGATAGTACAAGATGACAATCGCTTATAGAAAACCCAATTGAAACTAACATAATATAAATCTATCAGAATGACATATCGAACGAAATGTCATATGATCTTTTTATATAGGTACATAATTTTCGTATCGATTACATTTTCTAAAGATAAAAAAAAAAAAAAAGATAAAAGATCTTTATTTTTCAATTTAGGCACATTACATGCACTTATGAACGTCAAAAAAAAAAATCTACACCGGTTCAAACCCTACACCTCTGACCCGTGAAGATACCGGCAAGAAACTACGGCGGGACTTATTTTTTCAAAACAGTGATACATCAAATCTTAAAGGAGGTACTTACATAATTATGCGTAGTCCGATAAGAAAACATATCAAACAGTTTATTACAAGATAAGAAAATATTAAAATATAAAAGTAAAAATAATAATGTATAAATAAATTCGACTTCACAAAATAGACATACTTTAATATGCTTTCTTATCTAAACTGTGTCATTTACATTATCTGGCAGTACATACAATTGTTGAATTAATTGCTAGGCGGTTTTGTTAGTTTCTGGTTTGGGCCATGCATGTTTGTCTGTCAAATAATCCTCTACTCTGTAATAGCCCTTAGACATCAAAGACTTTTTTAAGTAATTCTTAAGTATTGGGAAGGGTAATTTTTAAGGCATCATCAGGTAACTTGTTATATAAATTAATACATTGCCCAAAAAATGATTTATACACTTTACGCACACGACACTTTCTAATAGCAAGCTTATTCTTATTTCTAGTGTTATAGGTATGGATGTCACAATTTTTGGTAAACAACTGAAGGTTTTTAATAACGTACATAATATTTTCATATATATATTGACAAGCTACAGTTAATATATTAATTTCTTTAAAAAGTTTTCTAACAGATGCACCTGCTCTTAAGTTATACATAAAACGAATGGCTCTTTTTTGTAATACAAATATAGTCTGTATGTCAGCTGCTTTGCCCCAAACCAGAATACCATATGACATTACACTATGGAAATAACTATGATAAACTAATCGAGCTGTCTCAATATTCGACAATTGCCTAATTCTCCTAACGGCGAAAGCGGCCGAATTTAATCTATGTGCGAGTTTTGTTATATGAGGACTCCACTGTAGACTTTTGTCCAATGTTAAACCAAGGAACAATGTTTTATCTACTATCTCTAAGCATTCATTATTTAAAAGTATTCTAGTATCCACCGGTGTAACATTCGGCAAAGCAAATCTAACACATTTTGTTTTCTTAGCATTAAGCAACAGATTGTTAGTAGTAAACCAGTTGAGAACATCAGCTAGTGTGAACTATTGTCACCTCAAGGCTACGGCCCCGGCTTGAAAATGCTTTTGGGATTAGTTTTTTTTTTGTTAATTCTTCCTTTGTATTGTTTAGTTAACTATTTACCATTTTATTCATCTGGTCGAGACATGTGTCTCTCTTGTAATGCAGGTAAAATATTGTTAATTTCTTGCATTATATCTTCTCATTCGTGTTTAGAATCAGTACGAGTAAGTTTTGTAAAATTTTATAAGACTATAGGTAGTTTCACGAGAGTTGAAGTCATGCACACAACAACACCTCATGTAATGATAGGAAGATTTTGAAATTACTCATTCATTCCATTCATTCAATCAGTGCTTCATATAGTTGTGTGCGTAATCCATTCGCCTCAACTCTCGTGGAACTACCTATACCATTACGCTCAGTGCGGTAATAAAGATAACTGTAGTAAATAGTTAAATTTGAATACACAACAATAACATATCTATATTGAAATATATATTGTAATTTTATTAACAAACAATATTTGTTCCTTGTAGAAATATCAAAAGCCATAATACGAGATACTGCGTACATGCACATGTGACCGCTTTTCGCGTAGATACCCACACATATTTAATATTACCAAATACTTTGAACAACAAGAGTTTGGTCAGAGAAATGTTAATAATGAAGGCTGGTAATTGTCATACAAATTTATGTACAGTCGAGATAAAATATATCGATGCGGCGAAAGTGGTAAAATATGTATAGTAATAGTAAATATTAAGACAATTAGGTGCAATGTATAGATATCGGGGCAATATGAACGTAACCATATTTATGACATTATGAACTTGACTGTACCTCCTTTCGTAGATTTCGAATAGAATTGAAAGAGAAGTACGCACTTATTATGTACCTAATATGAAGCAATTATTTTATTTATATGTGTAAGTTGAAATTTTTTTCAATTATAAGGGTGGTCAAATACATAAAGATATGCAAAAGTCATATTTACACCTTATTTTTACCTTTATTTTTTACTGAGCCTATTATGCCCTGCTACTCAACTTCATATCGGTTATTACGAAGTTCTTGAAGTTTTAATATAATATTTATTTTTCTTCATTGAACCAAACGTATTAGACATCATTATAATTTATTTTAGGTAAGTTACGCTTATTGTATATCCGCGATACATATTATTGAAGTCTTTTATTCTCTTGTCTCTGGCACAACGAATAAGTTTAAACAAATAGAAAACTAATAGTATTGATTACCTCTTACATATTGCATTATTTAAGCTTAATGCACGTATTTTTAGGTCATCGGGTCGGTCATGTGGTCGGGCTTGTTCATTGTTTGTTTTTAAATCATTAACTCATATTTGGTGTTGAGTAAGGCCTATCGATCTCGTGCTTAATATTTAAAGGCATGCGATCGGTAGGTATGTACTTAAAAATAAGTAATAACAACCCGTAAGTTATAAACAACCGAATTTAAGAACGTCATAAAAGTAAACCATTGTAAAAATAAGTTTTAACAAGGAATTCAGTACCTACTATTACTATAAGTAAATTGCCACGCTTCGGGCAGCAATATAGTAGAAATCTGAACTAGAAATCTGTCGTTTATTATAACAACAGTGTTCAATTTTCACCGCAAATAACTTCTTTTATGTCAGTAACAGCCTGGGGTTTGTCGACATCCATTAAGTTAGATATTTCCAGTCATACACAGTAAGAACGAGTAAATTGACAAATATTGACAATGCCATCAGTGATCATATTTTAGACTAGAATATGTATTTAACAATTTTAGAGTTGATACGAATTAAAAATAAAACCTTTTTTTTATTGTGTCTGTTCACAACTCTTTCTTTATCTACACAATTTCTTTAATAGGTAAGACTGACCTGTTGTATGCCAAACATAGTAAACTGCAAGTAGCACTTCTGCGATTTTTCGAACCCACGGAACTCACCTTTAATTAAATATTTAATGTTCTTTTCCGGTTATTATTCCTATCTTGCTACTCTTCTTCTTTCTGCTATACTTTTCGACGTATTTCTGACATAAATAAATAAATTAGGTTGTTTATAGGAAAAACAAATACCTATCATTTCAGTTTACGTACCAGTTTAACTAATGAATTTTTTTTGGCAAATTGATATAAATGCCTACACAAAACCGCGTTCCTGCGAACTGCTGGGTAAACGTTTATTTTTGGTACTAAAAACGCCATCTGTCGAAGATCGTGTGTACCTTGCTAACGAACAAATTCTATGCAACTGTGAAGACGTATTTACAGCAAATCGTATAGTCTGACTGATTGACTACATCGTCTACCCAAGTCTACACATAAATAAAAGTGTATACAAATACAACAAGCTAAATATAAAAGCTTGTTAAATATTCTTAGGGTTGAATACGAATAACCGCCTGTTAGTCATTTATATCATTAAAATTGTATGAAAAGTTAGACGCTATTACTTTCGACAACAGCTGCGTCATCCATTTGTTAATTTTTCTTTAATAGTGCGTGTGGCAACTTGCAACCCACCATTAGTACTCATTGTTGTAGGTGTCATTGGACGCTATTTAAATTCTTCTTTGGCATTAGATTCACAGAAGACAAATGCTATTGCAGTCGAGAAAATATTTCCTAGAGATTGTTTATATCTATGTATTTAAATGGTGATATCCATATAATTAAAATACATGTAATTATCGCCTCTACTCTTATTACTTGCGTGAGATATTTTCTTTCACACGTAACGACGCAGAGCTGTTTGAAGTGGCGCCTAAGATCAAAAAAATGATGAACCAGATTACGTAATAACATAATTTTCTTAGTAATTAAATAATGTATTTTCATTACACAACAGAATAACTAAACTATAATAACTAAAATAAAAATCTATAACTACGTGTAAGTTTTAGTAAGCCATCCTTTGAAAACACTACAACAAACAATATCCATTTAAGGGTTTAAGCTCTAGTTTCCCAGAATAGCATATTTCGTTAATGTATAAAACTAAAAAGTATGAAAACGAACGCTACTTGACAGCACCGTTATCCTAGGAAACTAGAGCTTAACTGACGGATATTATATTTTGTTGTTATTCATATACCAAATAGTACCTCAGTGGACGACATACCTACATCAGTATACATACTTATAATGAATACCAAAGTACCTGCTAATTTTCTAAATCATGTCCTAGACGTATTTTTTATTATCGCCATTTTATTATGGATTGGTGCCCCCCGATTTTTTTTTAATTCCAAAATATTTAAATATAAATTAATAAAAATTATTTGTGGCATAAAGTATACAGTAAATAATATGTCTATGGATTAAAAATAGGTATTTTAAAAATACTTCATTTAATTGTTCGACGTACCTAATGCATAAATGTTCGATCAAATGAAATAAGCGAAAAGTTGACTTTGAACCAAAATTCTATTAAAAGTTGGTCGATATTTCAAGGATAAACCGGTTTTGTCACTATCAGGAAATATGTACTTGTAATTAGGAAAAAATAAAAATTGTTGAAATAGCTACAATAGAATATACATACTATATTAGTTAGTCAGATATACATATACACGAACAGGCTACATTGTGATTGTGATTACCCGTTATTAGTGTAAAGTATAGGTACTTTAACGGAAGTCTACCGGTGTGATCATGAGATTCATGAGTATAGAGTAACATAATAAATAACCTTCATTTGTTATGTATGGCGATCAAAATAAGTGTCTGGATTTCACTTCCACTGTGTACAAAATTGCAGCGAGCAACCGCCGAGTGAGAGTTATTTACTAGTGCACTGAGGATTTGTATTTAGGTAAGTACTTTAGAAGGATAACTATTTGCTACGCTAGTCACCAAAAAGTGGTGACTCCACGACATCAAAAGGTTCTGCTAAACAACTTAAAAAGAAGCTCTTTATACATTGAAAACATTGTAGAAAATCGGTTTTTATCCACGAGTATGGAAAGTAATTAATTACTAATTTAATTTTGACTGGTTTCGTTCTGTTAGTGCCATTGTAAAAACTAATTTTAATTCAACTTCGGTTTAAAATATTGAACAGTTAGCGTTTTGATTGAGATGACTGTACCTGTTGATAATCAATGATGCATTAAGCATTTCTTATTTTGAAAATTAATTGTGACATAACAACTTAGGATTAAACATGGAATTTTGTTGAGCACTAAGGTCAACTTAGCCTTTTTATTTAACGCTAATATCGCATTTGTTCGACAAAGTAACAACGAATTCTCACAATTCATAATGCTCGCCACGAAAGTTTAACGTTTGAACTAGGGCGGTCAAAAGATTTTTAAGACATGCCTGTTATTTAGACTGTATGTATATGATAACCAATCAAACCCTGGCGGCTGGTAATTATAGTTAGAATAAATTTATATTAAGTTTTTGATTAATTTTTTCTCGGCACTCTTTTTTTCTTACAGTGAATTCCCGCAAATATAGGGACATACTTGCCAAGCCGCTATGACCCAGGTGCGAGGCTGTGAGAAATGGAAACGTGTCGAGGTGCGTGCCGGCACCAACTATTGTTTTATCAACCACCGAACGCTTGCGCATCCACACCTCTAAACATAACGCTATATTATAATTGTGAAATACAAACCCGTTTTTTTTTTAATGACAAAAATCTGAAAAATTATCCAAACCCGAAAAATAATTTCATCTAATTCAACACGTTGCATTCCCTGACTATAATGTGGCACCTAGGCTGGTGTGCTGCGTAAATATGTACCTATATATATCGACGTAGGTACATATGCAACAATACATAGTATTACGAGTACTTTTTATTGTATACCGACACACTGATTTGTTTTAATTTGAATAGCATTCCAATGCAGCTTTATGATGTTAAAGATATAGTACATTGTGCAACGAGGATGGTAAGTAAGGTATAGTAAACGCGAGTCTATTAGAAGCCCGACGACGAAGTCGGAGGGCTTTTAATGACTCAAGTTTGTTATACACTTACCACCCGTGGTACACACAATGTTTTTCATCACATTTGCGAGGAAAGAAAATAAATTCGTTGGTAAAATATTAGTTAGTACTTATGTAGGCTTAAAATCAAAATACACTTTGAAAACTACAATCAGACCTCATCCACTAAAAAAGATTGTCAACAATGTCAACTTTTTTCAATGTCTTCCACAGATAATGTTAACAACTGCGTTTTGTTTTCGAATTTGACAGATCATCCTGCCAAATATTATCAATTATCAAAATCAAATATAAAACAATTATTTTTAATAAATACTAAACATTAAATTGCAGTCAAATTGAATATAAAGATATGTTTTATACATATTAAAAGTTGGATGTAGCAAACTTTTGAAGATATGAAATACACCTTGGCTGTTTGGAAACATCCTCAGTCCGAAGTGAAGTATGAAGTTCTATATATTTTTAAAACTAAACTTAACAGCCCGTGTGAGCTAAATCGGCTATAACTGCTCTGTACTCTCGCAAGTAACAACGCCATTGACGAGCAAGTGTGATGAAAAAATAGTTATTTGTTTCCGATATTCCAAAAAAAAAACAAAAAGAGATCAAATAAAATTTCGATCTAAAGATAAACAACGTAAAATAAAATTTTGACGTGAGTTCATCAGTGCGTGTTAAACTTTGAGCATCTCCGTATTTGTGTGATGTAGTTTAATTACTATATTACTATGCATTAGTATCTGTTCGTAGTGTGAGAATATCTCGAATAGACGTCCCTACAATGCTTCAATGATTTTCTTTATACGCGCGTAAACGGTTTCTTTTTAAAAAACCGGCCAAGAGCGTGTCGGGCCACGCTCAGTGTAGGGTTCCGTAGTTTTTCGTCCGTCACAGTAAGTGTTCTCACTTAAGAGTTAAAAATGGGCTATTTGATACATTATTGTTGACATATTAATATTAAGTACAGAACCCTAAAAACGGGCCCACAAAGGATGATGACAACTAAAGAAAGAGTTATAGATCCCAACTAGACATGGAAAATTCGAAAAAATGTTGTCAATTTCAGTCCCACCACGAGTAGTAAGAAGGGGTTGTAACATGGAGTGATTTCTAGCCGGCGTCAATTGAAGTCAGTCAGTCAGTTTCAACCTAATGTATGGGCATGGAGACTGCATGCTCCGACCGCATTAAATCAGAAAGAATCTTAAAACCGCCATGTAGGGTATGAGCGTTCCACCTACAGCGACATCTATCGGCAAATTAAGTAAACTATGCGCGCAAGCTTAAAGTACAGAGGCTCTAGTGTAAGTTTCTTTTGACGTAAAGAATGTCTCGAATGCGTAAGTGATACTGATATAATATGGGTAACTCTAACGCGATGATGACATTGTGTTACGTTAAAAACATACACTCGGGGCTCAGATGTATGTAATAATCCTTTCCTATCGTATTTTTTCGGAAATGTTTGTATTTGTCTTACTACTTCACTCACACTCAGGTGGGTACTGAGTTGAGACGCATTGAGCGATGAATATTAGTGCAGATTCTTAGTTACGATTAAAACTAAACGCGGAATTATAAATAAAACGGCGGAGCTACGCGGTAGCGTTACCGCGAACATCGAAGTGCGTATATTTCGAACATCTTTCTCTTTTACTCCAAATAAGGTGTCGCAAGGAATTGTTAATATATCTATGAGGTGTCGTAAACCATATTCGTAAATTTCGGACGATTGTCTCTGTCACTCTCTTGACGCGGTACCGGGCCTGAAATGATGAAGTGTGTATTGTCATTCAATAGAGATTTTGACACCCATATCTTAGGGAATAAGGGCTAATTTATTAACAATTTGTAAGAAACTATCGCCTTAACGACTTTAGTGCTGGAATAATATGAAGTACTTATTATGCTCGCAAAAAAGCCTAAGATATATGCAATCCTACGGCGTTTCCGCCTTTCTCGAGCGACAGCAGAGACCATTTTACCAAAAACTCGTAAGATGTATGAAATCCTGCAGCGCTTACAGTTTTTTCGAGTTGATAAAGTTTGTATGGGGAACAATATTTTCGTCTTTTAGTATATTACTTGATTTTTTTTCATATGTTCTCACCGTTTAAACCTTTCTTGAGCTACTACAAATATTTCAAGACCAAAATTACCCAAATCGGTAAAGCCGTTCTCAAGTTATAGTGTGACCAAGAGAAATAGGGGTTCATTTTTATATACATAGATTTTTTTCAAAAACTATTGAACCTATCAAGTTCAAAATAATTTTCCTAGAAAGTTTATGTAAAGTTCTACTTTTGAGATTAATTTCATATTTTTTAAACTTGTGGTTCAAAAGTTAGAGGGGGGGGGACGCACTTTTTTTTTACTTCTGGAGCGATTATTTCCGAAAATATTTACATGATCCAAAAATGATGTTAGTAAACCCCAAATCATTTTTAAATACCTATCCAACAATATATCACACGTCAGGATTAGAATGAAGAAAAAAATCACTCCCCACTTTACGTATAGGGGGGGTACCCTCAGAAAACATTTTTTTCCACTTTTTATTTTTGCACTTTGTCGGCGTGATTGATATACATATTACTACCAAATTTCAGCTCTCTAGTGCTAACGGTCACTGAGATTATCCGCGGACGGACGGACGGACGGACAGACATGGCGAAACTATAAGGGTTCCTAGTTGACTACGGAACCCTAAAAACGGTAATTAGCTTTTATGCTGATTATTTAAAGTTACCTATAGATGACATTTATCGTTTAAGAAGAATATATTTAACAAATATCGTGAACCTCTTCTGAGAAAACTTATTGTAATCGACCTGTGTAGGTACGTACTATGTACTACGTACGTTTTCTGATTCAGAGAGGATTCTACGCAAGTAAAGCCACTAGTAGTGTAGTAGATTATCCAAAATAAATTTCTATTATCATTTAGGTTTATTTTAAAGTTTGCTCTGACCCATACGTTAATATAAATATCAATAAATGATGTTATTAAGTAACCTAACCAACCCACCCCCCCCCCCCCCAACATACATAGTTTGATCATCTTAATTACGAGTATACGGTAGCCGCTGGACCAATTTTTGAATATCTTTGCAAAATTATGCGGATTACCGAACAATGGCTTCCTACACTGAAATATGAAAAGAATAAAAAAATTGATATTTATTTTTCAATTTAGGCACATTGCACTTACGAACGTCAAAGAAAAATCTACCACCGGTTCTCTCTGACCCCTGAAACGGGACGTATTTTTTCAAAACAAGTTTCAAAGTAATACATCAAATCTTAAAGTACATAATTATGCGTAGCCCCACAAGGTATGGCATAGCAAGGTAACGTATGGCAATGTAAAGTACAAGGCTGGTCTTGAAGCTAAAACACCCCGCTTAAAAGTCGCACGCCTAAGCAAACTTAGCTGCTGGGTAACCTTGAAAATCAGAATAATCTACCTAATGCCATGCAAATATTGCACAGGTATAATGTGCACCAAATAACAATGATGTGCGATGGTGCATGAGAGAAAGGCGGTTTTTCTGCGCACGCCGCAACCTGTCAGCTGAACAAGTTGCTTTATCACAAGCCCGGTGGAACGCAACGGCGCAATTAGCAAGACGATGACTACTAATTATTGATGTCACATACATCATCTTGATATATCGTTTTTCATGTCGTAACAATGGTGTTATATGATACCGGTGTCTTTAGTTTTCCTCCTAATTGAAATGGCTGGGCTTATTTATTATTATAGACTTTCGCGGTTAGTTTGAGAGTCGGAATTAGTTGTATCGGGCGTTTCTTAGATGCAAAAATAATACCTTTTTGTCTTGTTTGGCGCCTAATATTACGCTATGTATGAATGTAATGTACCTACATGCAGTTTTACGGAACTTGTTATAGTACTTATAGTATAACTATCAGCCACGGACGGACATCCAATGCTGGCTTAGGTCTTCCCCGACGAACGCTACAACGAGCGATATTTAAGCATCGGGGGGGTTCCAATGCCATAATCGCTACGCTTGGCAAGTTGGCAGGCGGATTGGCGCCGCTTTTCCGCTACTGTCCGTTCACTGGTGGTTTCTGATCGCATTTTAAAGACAATTATAATCTTAGGAACATACTATAACCCTAGTGTTGTAATATGTTCCCAAGATCATAATAACTAATTGTAATTCCGTCGTCTGTCTCTGTAATTCTACCTAAATTAAACTCAATTCAAAATTCGTTTCTGTTGAATCATTTTATTCTTAGAGTTGTTTGTTGCAGATAATAAGCTTAAGGGCGTTATCACACTTGAGCGATTTGCAAGCGTTTTCTATACAAAACTCGTACGCGGCGAACTCGCTGCGTATTTGCCTCCATACAAAACTCACTCGCATATCGCAAGTGATATCAGCCTAAAACTTAGTTACAGTTTACCTTTTTTGTTACATTTTATATAAAAAACCAATTTCAAATAATTGTTGGTTTTCGACCAGTCGCTATCTGAGGTTGTCTTTGAGGAAGCAATACCATTTGCATATCGTAAAACGACATATGATGGAAAGAATAGTATTCAGGATTGCGGTAATTGGCGCACTTACCAGCTTGTGGACCGATTACCTGCAACAAGTCACATTAAATAATGTTAGTAAAATATTAATTTCACTGGTTTAATTTGCTTTGACCTATAAGTAGTAACACTATTATATAAATTATAAATTGAAAATAGATAACATATACTTAATAAAAAGCGACGAGGACCTCCAGCGTCCGAGACAAGCGAGAGTTCTTTGTCGCTTTTTTTTGAAGTACCTATATGTCATCTATTTTCAATTCCCTGCTTTAAAGAAATTAAGATAGACTTGCATTTTGTACGTCTATGTTTTATATTTGCAATAAAGCAATAATCATTTAATTATTACATATAGTTGATATTGCCTGGCAAACTAACAATGTCAGTAGATGACAAAATTATATTCTTTTAAGGGTGATTTTCTCAGTCCAATGTACATGCTCTATGGTTTCGTACACAATACCAGCGGCCACTCGGCGTTTTCTTGGCGATTCTATAGTTGGCACTAGTATGTTGCTTTCAGTGACGTGTAATTTGGTCAGAGAAAACGCGCGACAAAAACGCTAGCATGCACACGCCCTAATTGGACCGATTAAACATTCTTGTCAAACTATATAATATAATATCTATCCGTGTAAACTGTACTTCTCTATTGCAATAGCACTAGTTAGGTACAGACAAAGAGGCGAGTACTTGTGTTTATTCTATTAAACATTATTAATGTAATTAAACTCACCTCACCACTAGTGCATCGAAAAACCCCAGATGGCATTTTAGGAATTTCAAAAGGAGGTTTCACGTCATTGCCGGGTAGGGAGTGGCTGTACTTTCTCGCCTGTAAAAAAATACAAAAAAGAAAAAGGTATAGAAATAATGATCACCTAAAAATACTTTAATACGCTAAGCTCTCTTACTGAAAAACATACTGAATAGCAAAATAAGATTTAATAATACATAGTACTAGCCATATTAGTAACCAATAAGAACTAATTTAGTCTTCTCACATCATCTTAGCAAATTAATACGCAGTTTCTACTTAAGTAAAGTAACCACTATGATGACCAATTGCATAAATTTAGAAGCGCCTAGCCATTTGCGTGAAAAATATAATTTGGGTTAGATCAGTATGTATCAGGAAAAGACTAGGCGCGCAGCGCCTCATCAAAGGGGTATCGTAGGTCCGAGAAGCGTAGCTCCATCGACGTTTTATTTAATATTTTAGATATCATTACTAAATTATTTACTGTTTCGAAAAAATAATGATTTACATAGCGTAATTTACTTTACTGGAATGACGAAGTACCTATTAAATATTTACTTATTTGATATTTTAAATTAAAGTTTGGTTAAAATACTGGTTGTCATAATAGTATTATGGGTTAAATAACAATGAATAATTGGTGTCATATCATATGTTTTAATAGGATGGCAAGGTATTAGATACACAGACCAGTAAACCTATAGACAAGTATTGCAGGGCACTGACGATCATCAGTCCGTATGGCATACAAGGCTTATATAATTCCCGGTCGCGCGCAGTGCCGTTCAGTTGCGTCCAAGTATCTGACCTGCGCGCAGTGCACATTGTTACTACACTAAAAAATAGATAATTATAATAAAAACGTTGACATCATGTGTCATTATACTGTAAGATGGTGTGGTAAAAATTCTAAGACATCAAATTACAAGAAAGATGGTATAACATTCCACAGATAAGTCAAAATGATTATATTATTGAAAAATTATTTGTTCCTAGCGGAGTTCATTTATACTGGTCGCTTACAGAAGTAGATAGTTGTTCGTCTCTTTTCATCATATTGTAAATACAGTGTGCTATTCCTGTCTTACGAAGCCACGTGTAGCTCTAGTGATGTGCTGATGTCGTTACCGTATTAACCGTAATCGTGTGCTTAGGATTACCGAAGGTGTACCGAATTTACAAAATATAATAGAAATCAGGGATACGCACAAAATATATATATATATATACGAGTATATATTTATATTTCAGTAGTTTATATAGTATATTATATTTAATACTAACTAGTAGTAGTAGAATATGTATGTACGCATACTTAGTTTTATGTAGAGTTATGTAGAGGGGGTTGGTGAGTCCTTGGGGTCCAGAGTCATTGAATGGGTCTGATGATGAACTTCGAAGAAGTCCCAGGGCATTAATAGCTGGATTGAGATAGAGGTATGTTATGGGGGCTTTTTAGAATCCACTTGGTGAGTACTTGGGTCCAGTGTCATAGAATTGGCCTGATGATGAACTTCGAAGAAGTCCCAGGGCACTCATAGCTGGTTTGAGATAAAGGTATGTTATGGGGGCTTTTTAGAATCCACTTGGTGAGTACTTGGGTCCAGTGTCATAGAATTGGCCTGATGATGAACTTCGAAGAAGTCCCAGGGCACTCATAGCTGGTTTGAGATAGAGGTATGTTATGGGGGCTTTTTAGAATCCACTTGGTGAGTCCTTGGGTCCAGTGTCATAGAAGGAGCCTGATGATGAACTTCGAAGAAGTCCCAGGGCACTCATAGCTGGTTTGAGATAGAGGTATGTTATGGTGGCTTTTTAGAATCCACTTGGTGAGTACTTGGGTCCAGTGTCATAGAATGGGCCTGATGATGAACTTCGAAGAAGTCCCAGGGCACTCATAGTTGGTTTGAGATAGAGGTATGTTATGGGGGCTTTTGGAATCCACTTCGTAAGTACTTGTGTCCAGTATCATAGAATGGGCCTGATGATGAACTTCGAGGAAGTCCCAGGGCACTCATAGCTGGTTTGAGATAGAGGTATGTTATGGGGGCTTTTTAGAATCCACTTGGTGAGTCCTTGGGTCTAGTGTCATAGAATAGCACACCAGTGCGCGACCCATTCTTCAACAACGGGTATTAACAACATCTGACCCCGCACAATCTGGTGTACCAGAGTGGCGGGGATGTTCGCGCTGACAAGCGCCCTTCTGAGAATATAGTTTAACTTAACGTAGCATGGCGGGACAAGCGGCCAGCGCCCGAAGAACACGGGAGTCCATGGTGGCCGAGGTGGTCTACAGAGAATCTTTAGGGGGCACAGCTATGGTCTACAGTCTACACAAACAACATACGAATAATGTATCTCTAGTGATTAAATATGTATTTTATTTGAAACCCTTGTATTTTTATAAAAATACAAATAACGTATTAACTTTAATATATTTGCAAGATTCCATTCATAAATTTGTCCTATTTTTGAATTAGGGACTGTTTAGACAGCAAGTGATATTCTGGCCTCGTTCCTCACCTTCAGTCCGGTCGCCTAACTGATACTCATCCAGGATAACTAGTATTTGCAGTAATGCACTATTTACATACAATAACAATTTAATTAATAACTAATTAATTAATTCAAAAGACATTTTTAAATAGGCTGTTCATTATAGAAGTTATTCCAACCCACATTATGATATGTACGAGAGTGGTTTATGAACAAACAAACCACTCGCGTACATAATATTATAATCGATATTTTGGTCAAAAAAGTTGTACCATTTCGCATCGTAATTTGTACTCTCTTGTGGAGCGCTTATTACTGTCATACACATTTAATTTTTAGATTATTACACCCTTAGTATTTTAACCTATACTTTTGAAGTAAGTTAAAATAATATTACTATACCTACTGATTTATATTTAGTTACTTTTGTTTACCAAACATAAATGACTACCGGTTAGGCTTCCGGTAAAAAACATGTCCCATCACTACACGCTCAAGCGGCCGCGCGTCGTCCTTGAGACAACCAATCGCAGCGACGTTAACGCCCTCCCGCCCCTCACGTTTCACCTCTTGTGTTGGCAGCTTGTGTATCGCGAACAAAATTAACAACATTGCGACTCTATAGGTAGTTCTCTGTGGTTTAACATGAATGCCGCACCGCGCCCGCTGCACACCCTCCTTTAGTTTCACAGACTTATTACTATACCTAGATATTTTTCTAGCAGGAACGGCATTTGTTTTGTGCTTGCCACAATAAAAATATCGACAATCCTGCTATCGATAAGTACATACTACTTCAACTTCAAGATGTACACACAGTCTTATATCGGCTACCTACCTAGACGCCGCGTGTCACCGATCTTGAACAAATTAAACGTAATCCGTATACTTTTGATCCAATTTACGTTTATAATTTGCAATGAATAGTTCCAAATTGTTTTCTGAAGTAGGTATTTAAATATAAATAAATTGACTTTTATTATTGTTAGTTATTTTTAACCCTATTACCCCATATTTGTCTTTGTATTACCTGTATGGAAATTGAAGGGGTACTTATCGATAACAGGACTGTCGATGTTTTTATTTTGTCAATCACTTACAAGAAATCGTTCGTGCTAGAAAAATATCTAGGTATACTTATTACTTTCAAGGTACGGACAGACGTGCTCAAAAAAAATCATGCTCATATAAGCTTGCTTAAAATTAGCATGCTCTGCAAGTGTTGACATTTGCCAGCAATAAGCATGCTTGTTTTAAGCAAAAGTACGTCGTGTTCAGACGCGCTCGCAGCACGCCCCCTTCCACCCGCGCCCCAGGTAGCATACTCGAAAATCAAACGCCGGTCGATTTTTAGGCATGCTGTAAATAAGCATGTTCATTACTAGCAATGTGATGACACACTTGCTACTAATAAGCACTTGCTCAATAAAAGCATCCTTTCGTGCTAGTAATGAGAACGTCTGCCCGTACCTTCATACAGATTAAGTACTTCTAGAAAGTTTGGTTTCGTGAAGGGGTTAGGGCGCTTTCCTGCTTAGCTACTTCTAATACTAGAGGTCCGTACTGGACAACATTGTCGCTTAGCATACTATGTAATTACTAATAATACTTACATCATAAATAAAAAAAATGGGCGAAGAGGGTGGAGTCGATCCTGTATCCTTATTTCCCATATTAATATTAGACCCTGATTTGTTGTCATTGTCACCTGTCTTTGAACTTGGACTTGAACTTGATACACCATTGTAACGCCTAACGTGATGACGGAAAATTATGCGAGGACTAGTGATTTTACTGATAAACGACATTTTTTTTTTAGGCGCTACAAGTTACTTTAATTATTTTCTAAGTCATTATACTACTACATTTTGTTGCGTTTCTTGATGATATTAATAAAAAATGCTATATTTATTGATTGATTAATGAAAGTGACAATGAAAGTGACAATTATAGTAATTGAGAATCAATTACTATAAAAAAAAAATTATAGTCATAGCGGAGAATACAATATTCATCCAACGAGTTAAAAAATATAGGTCTGTTTATTCATCTATGAATGATATTTTCGACCCACAACTTTTTTTATTCCAATAGACAATAGATACCTTATGCCTATATACAGTGTGTATTTTTATACGGGCGTATATGTTGTCCACATATAGTATCCAGTAATACGACTCATATTATGTTAATAATTTTGTTAAATAGTGTCATAAAATAGTATTACCCATTTTTTTAAGTCTGACCGGGCACCAATGAACGCAGTCCAACTTATTTTGACATGACAAGTAATACTGACATGACATGACGCATCGGTATGTTAATTATTATGGATGCAATACATTGCGTGCTGAATTATGATGTATGAAAAAAAAAAAACCTAATTTTTTAACTAACTGAATTGTAATAGGTTCCCGAGGTCCAATACTAACCGCCACTACAATATACGCCCGTATGAAAAATACGCACTGTATATGCATCTAACATTATTTATTTATTATATACCTACTCTTTGCTTTGCACCTTACTATCTGACAAATTACTTATTAAATTATTACATTACAAATGCGAAAGTTTGTATGGATGGATGGATGTATGTTTCTGGTTTCATGCAAAAACTACTGAGCTACATCAAATAATAGGCTAATCACTGTATTAATCTTGCGCAGATAAAATCTTAAGGAGAAAGAGTAAGAATGTCATAATATAATGAAGATTTAATTAGTTAATAAGGTGACACTACACAGTTAATAAGGTGACCAGAAAGATGGCCTATGTTTTGCTCAGCGAATTAGTATTGCCATCGAACGAGGCAATGCGGCCAGTCCCTGGACACATAGCCTATTAGCAGCAATTTGGGGGATATTTTTAATTTGTAACTTTACTTTATCTTTTCTTTACTATTCTTTATAATATTGTAATATTATAAAACTAAAGTTGTAATTCTTCTAAATATAATAAGTACATTATTAATAATAATTGTCCATGGGCATTGTATATTTTAGGTACAGGTTTTTATTAGTAGACTTGTTTTGCCTTCATTATACAAAAAGCATTTTCACTTTTATGTTTTTATTTCTACACTGAACGCCAACGCCACGTCTCGCCTCTCAATTTGTGAAGAACGAATTTAACCTTTTGAACGCCAAGCACCACTAAAGTGGTCGCGTGATATCGTGCCTCCCACGCCACCGACGCCTAAAGTGGCAATGGCGGACGCTGCAATTGTCCTGCTGACAGATAGTTTAAAGTTCTTCACTAGTTGGTGTACACGTCACATTATCTATTGATAGATAATGTGACGTGTACACCACTGCTGATCAGCAGAAAAACTTTTGGGGCCTGTGGGGTTCTTGGCGCGCAAAGGGTGAAAATGAAATGAAACCTTATATATCAGCAGTAATGTTGCAGTAGCATTGACACTCGGTTGTTGTTTCATAGGCACAGCAGTGCATGGCAATTTTAGTTCTTGGTATTAAAAAAAAACTGTCCCGAGGATATATTCAATTAGACTAACTTCCACCATGAATCGATACGGCCGTGCATTACACTTCCCCTGTTTTAACTATGTAGTCATGTCTATGACGAGGCATACGACACGAAAAAACATATTTTGCAGGGACTGGCCCGCTATCCCTTAATTATAATGGGTTTTACTTAAGGATTTACTCGCCATACCCTTATTCGACCATACTCTTTCATTTTACTTTTAAAGCCCTTATAAAAGCGCTAACCCTTATAACTAAGCGCTATCCCAATACCCTAAACAAAACCTATCATCCGCTCACCAAAACCTTACACATCGCTTATAAGGGTTAGCCTAACAGAGGGCTTCCCCTTTTGCATACAAGCGTGATTATTGAAATCGTCTGCCTTGTTATAAAGCACACATTGCTCTGAACCGCGGCGTTTTCTTTGTCTTGATGTACGCGCGCTTTTCGAACATTAGCGTAGACATATACTAGACCTGTCTCTTTCACGCAAGGCTTAACTACGACATTACTAAAGGGAAAGCTTTATAAAAAGCGGTAGGTAATAAGGGTAGCCCATTTTAAGGGATAGCAAGGCATATAGGATAGCAGTTAGTGATTGTAAAGGGGTAGTTTTATTTTTGGCTTAGTCGTACGGTAAGGGATAGTCAAATATATGGGCTAGCAGTTCAAACTGGTAAGTCTTTCAATGTGTTAGCCATGTTTAACCCTTTACCAGGCCCCAAAGAACTACAGTGTCTTCATACGTATTGTATATACCGTTACAACCGTATTGAACGCCTTGTAAAAAATGCATTAACGAAAGTCGGATATGCTCCTTTAAACCAGAAATAAAAATGTGGGTTACGGTTACCCCATCACCTGTCTAAGTAATTAACTGTCATACTCGACTTTTTCTTATTATATTCTTGATCAGGCGAAGGGACATATTCTTGCCACATCTTATATCGGTTATCACAGTCAAGGTTTAACTCCAAACGAAACATTATATCAATCACTGAAAACATTATTTTATGGTCTTCAGTGTAATTGGGTACCTTAAGTTTTTTCAAGTGGTCCATATTATATTTTTTGTAGTAAGTAAACTGCTAATGGTGTTCAAAACTGTGGATATCCCTTAATAGTTAAGTCTGTAATACATGTCTTCCATTTAAAAAGAAGGTAAAAACGTCAAGTTGTCATTTGACAGATTTGAAACATCGCCGTTATTATTTCGACTTTGTTTGTACGCTGTGCTCCCTAATTTCTGCTGTTCTCGAGTGTTTTTCAACGGCTTCTGCCTGCCCCTGGATTATGTAGTGCCCGCATCTCACGACGACCACCATATATATCCACTTTACATTCGGAAAGGACGCCTACGACGACGACGACGCTCACGTATTTCTGGACAACGATTCCGCTTTTTCGCCGACCATTCCACTGACCTAAGGACTGATTCCCCGAGCTAGTTTCGCAAATAAATTGAGCTTATCATGGCGGTTATTATGGAATATTCAAGAACTGGCGACAACCACACGTTGCTGAGATTCGGGGTGCGAAAACATTGATGAAAGTTGCTTAAGCTTCATGATTGACGTTAAAATGTCTTTTCTATATATATAAAACATTATTATCACTTATAATATGATTGTTTTTCTTATTTCTAGGGCTTCTAGAAGTGTTTATGTCCAAAGTGCAACCAACTGCACCGTTTTGGGTAGTAGCGGTGTGGAATCGTTTTATTCGAACGCCACACTACGGCAGTACACTACGGTAGCAGTGTGGCGTTTGAAACCAATTCATTATAACGATATATTTTCACTCATACAAGTGAAAATAAGAAAGCTTTTGTCACTTTATTTAAGTTGTGTTACTGCAATAAAACAAAAAAAATCTATCAATCTAGTTTTATTAAATTATCCTGCAAATTTATCAAAGCATAGGCTATGATAACACTATCATTTTTTAAATATCTGATGTGACTGTGGTTCACTACAGAGTGAGGTTTCAAAAATTGAAGCTCCTTCACTCGCCGTATTAGGCGCTCGACGTGTATGCGTAAACTAGCTATTACTTTCCCGAGCAAAACTTCTTTTTTGTGGGTGTTTCTTTGTATGAGACTATGAGACACTTCGTGGTGCTTCGTGGGTGAAGGAGCTTAACATTTCTTGTCGTTGTTTGTTGTCTTGATCGTTGTCCAGAAATACGTGAGCGTCGTCGTCGTCGTAAAGGCGTCTTTTCCGAACGTAAAGTGGATATATGGTGGTCGTCGTGAGATGCGGGCACTACAAAATCCATGGCCAGACAGAAGCCGTTGAAAAACACTCGAGAACAGCAGATATTAGGGAGCACAGCGTACAAACAAAGTCGAAATAATAAGTATAATAACGGCGATGTTTTAAATCTGTCAAATGACAACTTGACGGTTTTACTTTTTTTTTTAATGGAAGACTCGTTTTGCAGACTTAGGCACGAGCTCTATTCATATCACCAACCGCTGCATCTGTCAAAGGAAGTATTCAAAAAAATATTTCTAAAAAACAGAGAGGAATAAAAAAAGAATAGCCACCGTTTTGAACACCATTAGCAGTTTACTTACTACAAAAATATAACATGGACCACTTTGAAAAACTTAAGGTACCCATTACTTACATGAGTTTTTATGACATGACAAGACAATTTACCGGGCCATGGGAAGAATAGCTCCCACACAGTTAAACTCTAATAAGGCCATGGGATAATGTCAACCCACATCCTAATTCTGGGCATACACAATAATGCGCAATTTAGCAATGTTTACGATTAACTACATTACCTTCAACGCTCAAAATCTACAATATGTCAAAAAATTGTTCGACCTATGTACTTCTGTTTCAGAGAAATTAAAGAAAGTGTTCGAATTTCTCTGTAGTTTACTGAAATTAGCGTTCAAGTGAATTTAAACGGCTACCAAAGATATATTACGCGATTTAGAAGCGTGTTGTGAATGTAGATTATAAAATACAATTTTCAGGGATTGACAAAATATTTTGTAGGAGGTTTGGAGTTAAAACCTGACTTCGGTAACCGATATAAGATGTGGGAGGAATATATCCCTTCGCCTGGTAAAGGGTTAAGAGACGCCCTTTTAATGGCTTTTGCCGCGGAAAGGGTTGTCCGGTCCCTGTAATTTTGATCGAAGGTCACTTACAGGTAAGTTACTTTTGGTCACTCTTTGATCAACCAATTTCTTCAGTTGAATATTCAGAAAAATATCGGACCCACACTGAACATTTTTCCTCGCGCACCTCATTCATTCAATTCATTCATTCGCAGAGTCCACCCCACTCTGAACACGTTCGAACGCTCACGAGTATTTTCATCTACCGCACGAACGAACGAATACTCACTGTTCAGGACAAGTGAAAACGCAGTTTTTTGCCCTGGTTGACTTGATATGAAGTCCGAACATTTTGTGCCCCACAAGCCACGACTTGATATCAAGTCGAGACCTTGGACCTAGAATGTATTCAATTAAACACAATGACGTTCATGCAAGACTGTTTATTTCCATATGTGCCGGTGGGTACATAAACTTATTTTTATACCTACCTACATACATTACATTCCTCCCCCCAGAAAAAAAATAGGGTTAACAAATCAAGTGCAAAGAAGTAGCAAACTAAATACTACCTTATATCTAATAGGCTATAAAGGTAATTTTCACATGACATCAACTACATTCTAGTTACATTGCAACACCATTATTCATTTAATAGTCGTTGGTATTTTGCGTTAACAAATACAATGATTAGTTTCATAACATCGTATATTGATGCAAATAAACTTAGTACTAGTACCTAATTCAAGGTTTAGTTGCGTGACACGGATACACAATCGGAACGGAAAGTTATCAATAATAATATAACAAATACTATAGGTACCTACGCCTATACTTACGACTAAGAACTAATTTACCTTCTTAATAACTGTGAAATATAACTGCGTGCTATTTTTGGGTTCACATACGGACAGAGATAGTACTCGCTTTTTTTTATAGGATTAAAAAAAAAAAGAACATGTTTAGACATCTAAACCTTATAGTTAACTTTCGCGCGCGGCCGCATCGCCCTCGCCTGGCCGGCGCCCGCGGCCGCGGTTGGCTCGGGAGCGGGCTCCGGCGTGCCTGGCGGGAACGGTGAGGCCCTATTCGATTCGGTATTTTCTAACGACGCCTCTGTATCTTTAAATTCTAGGGATTCCGGTCTGAATGTAGTTCCGCTTGTCTCGGACGATAAAGATAATGACACATCGGGTTCAGGAATTAAATTATTACCGCCGGGTAGTGAGTATCGTACCATTTTTTTATTAAGGAGCTGATCGATGTGCCTGTTCCCGTTCTGTCCATTAACCTTTACATTATAAGTGACGGCACCGGTGCGTGCTGTCACTACTCCCTCCTGCCACTTTGGACCGCCTTTGGAATAATTTCGAACCAATACCTGGTCATCCCGGTGCAGCTCGCGCGTCGAACCGCCGGCATTGCGCACCTGCGCGGTCTGCGCCGCCTGCACACGGGCGGCGGGCGTGGCACTGCCGGCGCGGAGCAAGTCCAAGCGCGTGCGCAGCCGCCGCCCCAGCATCGCCACGGCCGGCTCACGTGCCGTACTACAATGGGGACTGTTGCGATACTGCAGTAAGAATTTTAAAACGGCAGTCTCGACGTCCTCACCTTCACTTATGGCCTTTTTGAGTACCTTTTTGACTGTCTTAACTGCGTTTTCTGCGGCTCCATTGCTTGACGGGTGGTATGGAGCCGTGACGACATGGAAGACACCATTTTTCTGCAAAAACGCCTCAAAGTCGTGTGACGTAAATGGTGGACCGCCATCGGTGACCAGTTGCGTAGGTAACCCGAACCTCGCGAAGCACTCCCGTAACTTAATCGACACCGTTGCGGCTGTCGTGCCCCTGGGCATCGGAAATACTTCGATCCACTTCGAATGTGCATCTATAACGAGGAAATAAGTTTTACCGTTATGATGTAAAAAATCGGCATGTAGCCTCTGCCAAGGTTCAGCGGGCCAGGCGTACGGGACCGGCGCGGCGTGCGGCGGGGCGTCCAGCTGCGCGCGGCAGGCGTCGCACGCGCGCGCGCGCCGCTCCAGCTCGGCGTCCACCCCCGGCCACCACACGTAGCACCGGGCGATCTGTTTCATTCGTACCATACCTACATGGCCGGCGTGAACCTCCTCGACTACCTTTGCCCGCAGACCGCTGGGGATTACCACTCTGTAACCCCACACTATACAACCATGATCAATGTGCAGCGTGTCCTTACGGTAGAAATAAGGTTTTTCATTTTCGAATTCCGTGTCCGCAGGCCACCCACTCATTATGTACCCATATACTTTGCATAGTGTAACATCGTTCCTTGTTTCCTTTGCCACATCCTTGTGGGAAAGGGGGAAGGTTTCTTCCACAAAATGCAAATATGCCGCGTCGTCCTCTTCATTTCTCCTCGATTTGGCAGGGAGCGGCAAACGGGAAAGACCATCCGCATTGCCATTTTTGTCCGTCGATACAAATTCTATATTAAAATCGTAAGCTGCTAGTCGCACTGCGTACCTCTGAAGGCGGCTCGCGGCCGTCTGAGGTATGCCGTGTTTTGAACCAAAGATATAAGTGCGCGCTTTGTGATCCCACAGAAGCCTAAAACTACGGCCACAAAGCTATTGATGGTGTTTGTTCACTCCGTACACGATAGCAAGCGCCTCCTTGTCTATCTGGCTATAGCGCCGCTCGGTCTCGCTAAGCGTGCGCGACGCGCAGCAGACGAGGCGCTCGGAGCCGTCCGGGTAACGTTGAGCCAGCACCGCGCCCAGGCCGTAGGCGCTGCTGTCCACGCAAAGGACCAGCGGCAGCGAAGGCTCGTAATGTGCCAGTGCAGGGCTATTCAGCAACTCCTTTTTGACCTGCTTAAAAGACTCATCGCATGAATGTGTCCACTGCCATCGATTACCCTTAGCAAGGAGGGCATACAGTGGATGTAAAATAGAACTGATATTGGGTATAAATCGAGAATAATAGTTGACAAGACCCAAAGCGGCTCTAAGCTGAGACACATTTTGTGGCACAGGTAAATTTTCTATTGCGGCTATTTTATCTTTGTCCGTATGCAGACCGTTTTATTAATCCTATACCCGAGGTAACAAACCTCGTCTTTGAAGAACTCACATTTTTCGAATTTAATACGTAACCCTGCCTCCCTCAATCGAGTCAGAACAGCATTCAAATTTTTCATATGATGGTCTTTATTTCTACCAGTAACACAAATGTCGTCGATAAATGCCACTACACCCTCCAACCCGCTTAGCGTCTCTTCGATGAGTTTTTGAAAAATCTCAGGCAGACACTTTATTCCGAATGGAGCCCGTCGATATAAAAAAGTACCGACGTGTGTAGTTATAGCGGTTAGAGGCTGTGAGTCATCATCGAGGACCAGTTGCAAATATGCATTTTTTAAATCTAGTTTAGTGAACTGCTCGCCGCCACTTAGGGCAGCAAATAACTGTTCAATGCGTGGCAAGGGATAGTGAAAATCTTTTAAACACTTGTTTACAGTGACCTTGTAATCGCCGCATATGCGAATCGAACCGTCGCGCTTGATTACGGGGACTATGGGAGTACCGTACTCTGAAGTCTCAACCTTATAAATAACATTTTCTGATTGCAACCTTTCAAGCTCGCGTTCGACCGGCAAACGCAGCGCCAAAGGCAACGGCCGGGCTTTGCAGAATATCGGAGAGCTATCTTTTAGATGTAAATTTATTTTTGTTTTAAAGGTTCCTAATCTGTCATCAAAAACCTCTGGGAATTCATATTTTAGTTGTAACACCAGGGGATCAGCCGTGTCGTCAGATATTTTGTTTAAATTGATGGATTTTAGCTTTAATTTACGCAACCAAAATCGACCAAGTAAAGGCGGGCCGCCGTTGTTGACCCTTAGGTCGCATGGTCCGATTGGCTAGTCCGATCAATCGGAATACGAATATTTTTTTTTCCTGTTGGCTCGATTAGTCGGACTATAAGGACATTGGAAATCCTGTCAGTCCTACTATCGGAGTAATGGGATTTTAGAAGTTCGTCTAGTTCGATCGATCGAACTACGAGAGCTTGAAAAATCCTCTAAATCCGATCACACAATTTTTATTTTTCCTGTTTGTCCGACCGGTACTTTTATGGTTAATTTTCAACATCTCAAAAGTGTTTTCTAACTTTCGACGCGGAATTTTACTACCACGAAATAGTGATTTCGAGGAAAAGACCGAACAAATAATCTTAAGAACCTTTATTCTCTTAAAACAGCTCATGGATTTAGACTGTTTTTAACCGACTTCAAAAAAAGGAGGAGTGAACCGTCTATGTCTGGTTCTTGTCGTCGACTGTCGATTTTGTCTTGTCAATGTTTTGCCTGTCAATCTTTAAATTTAGAGTCGGTCATTCCAAAACATGTCAGTCAGCCTGTACAGTCAGTCTGGTCAGTACAGAGGTTGGAAGCCCCGACATTCCCACCTCCAGTATTGGAAGCTCAATACTCAAAGGCGAGAGGCGCTTCCCACCTCTGTGTCCAAGTCAGGTTAGGTCAAGTCAGGTTAGGTCAAATCAGGTTAGGTCAAGTCAGGTAGGTCAAGTCAGGTAGGGTTTGGTCTTATGTCGAGTTTACACAGCTTCGTTACCGGTCGCTGGTAGAGTCCGTGGCTGGTTTGAATGTCCGCAACTCGGACCTGTCCGTCACGTCCCGGATATGTCCTAACTATTTTGCCTCGCGGCCAGAGGTAACGTGGCGATTGACTGTCCGCTATGATAACTACGTCACCTACAGTGAGGGGGACGGAGGTCTGGTACCACTTCTCGCGCCTTGTCAGAGTGGGGAGATACTCCTTCACCCAACGCTTCCACAGAAGGTCCGCCAGTCTCTGCGTCTCACGCCACGATCGTCGTAGCAGGTCGCCGTCGTCGAAGGTGCCGAATGTCGCAGTTATTCCAGTCCGGTCTGTCATAGGCATCAAAAAGTCGTTTGGCGTCAGTGGTAAGTCGTCGTCATGGTCGAGTGGGACGTAAGTGAGTGGCCGTCCATTAACTATACTCTCCGCTTCTGCCATCAAGGTAGTCAGCGTGTCATCCCTGGGGACTCGGGTCTTGAGGGTGGTCTTTAGAGCGGTCTTTACGGCTCGAACCATGCGTTCCCAGCAGCCTCCCATATGCGGCGCTGCAGGCGGAATAAAGCTCCAATCGATCCGTCGTGGGCTACTGAAACGGAGTAGTTCACCTCTATCGATGGCTCGTACAGCTTGCGTAAGTTCACGGTCGGCTCCTCTAAATGTTGTCGCGTTGTCGCTCCAGATTGTCTTTGGGCACCCGCGTCTGGCTATGAAGCGTCGCAGAGCCATTAATGCACTTGTCGTGGTTAGGTCATTCACAATCTCTATGTGGATAGCTCGTACGGGGAGGCACGTAAAAAGGGCTCCGTATCGTTTCTCCTGCCGACATCCGATCTTAACGGTCATTGGTCCGAAGTAGTCAAGACCAGTGTGAGTGAAGGCTCGGCCTGTCGGTGTGACTCTAAAATCTGGTAGCTGGCCCATTAGCGGGTGGCATGGCTTAGCGCGGTCGTTTTTACAGACTTGACAGTCATTCCAAGCAGACTTTACAGCGTTTCTTCCGTTGATTATCCACCATCTCCGTCTTAAATTTAGATGAGCCTCCTCTCTATGTACATGTGCTTGATCTGAATGTTGCTGCTGGATCAGAAGTCGCGTGAACCGGTCTTGCAGGATGATCGAATGTTTGGTTTCGTCACATAGGCTAACTGCAGCGTCGGTCCTTCCCCGAGCACGTAAAAGTCCGTCCGAGTCTAGGTACGGGGTCAGCTGACGGAGTCGGCTTTTGTTGTTTACTGTATTGGTCCGATGCAAGGTGTCGACGTCTTCTGCGAAAGTTCTCTTTTGAGAGTCGATGGCGCAAAGGTGTTCAGCAACCTCGAGCTCCTGCGCCGTTAGTTCTCCAGTCCGCAGAGAACCCTGTCGCCTTTGTCTGACATTATGTACGTACCTGAGGAGCCAAGCCACAGATCTCACATACCTCCAATACTTTGAGAATCGGCTAATGTCGGGAAGTGCTAGTCTACAATGGTTAGTTATTAGGCAGACTACCTTAACTTCAATGTCGTCAGGATCCAGAGACGCTTCGGCTTCAGGTCTGGGCCAGGTTGCCTCGGGCTGTCTTAAGAAATCCGGTCCGTTTAGCCATCTTGAGCGATCAACAGCGTCCGCATCACGTGTTGCGTCGTCGGCAGGGTTGAAATCTGTCGGAACCCACCTCCAGTCACGGAAGTCTGTCAGCTCTATGACCTCTGCGACGCGATGTGCGACAAAGGGTTTGAACCGCCCAGTGTCGGACTTTAGCCAAGCTATAACGGTTTTAGAGTCAGTCCAGAAGGTAGTCGGCCCGTCAAATTTGACGTAATCCCTCAAAACCCGGGAGAGACGAGCACCCATTACGGCAGCTTGCAATTCGAGGCGGGGAATGCTTAGAGTTTTGAGCGGGGCAACACGCGTGCGGGCCATGACGAAGGCTAAGTGCCACTTACCTTCAGGCAGCGGTACTCGAAGGTAGGCGACGGTCGCAAATGCTCTGGAGCTAGCATCACAGAAGACATGAAGTTGTACCTGATCTCCCTTTCGGTAGTTTTCTGACATCAGCCACCTCGGAATCCGCGTGTTTTTAGCTTGCTCCAGTTTTTTTAGCCATATTCTCCATCGGTCGTAGTGAAGGGACCCAATCTCATCATCCCATCCAATGGCATCTCTCCAAATGTCTTGGAGGATAAGTCTTCCTTTGGTGGTGGTCGGTAGGAGAAAACCTAAGGGATCAAACACGCTCATGATTAACCGCAAGACCTCACGCTTAGTTGGGCGTTTAGTTCCGGCTTGAATGTCTTGGTCGACTCTGTGGAAGTTCATTTTAAAAATGAAGGTGTCTGCTTCAGGATCCCAGTTCACTCCTAAAACTTGTTCGACTTGATCCTCTTCGTAGTTTGCTAGGAACTTCACTCCTCCTGGCGCAAGCTTATCCTCGGGTAAACTTCGAAGAAGCTCCTTAGAGTTCGACATGAAGTTCCGCATATTGAAACCTCCAGAAGCATGGATCCGTATAACGTCGGCAACAGTTGTAATAGCTTCTTCCAAGTTATCAATCGAGTGGATATAATCGTCGACATAATGATGGTCGATTATAGCTTCAACGGCTCTGGGGTGTGTATTTTCGTATCGACGGGCGTTTACGTTCTTTATGTACTGGGCAGAGGCCGGTGAACATATGGCGCCAAATGTCATCACGTTCATGACGTATTCGCCGTCAACCCACAGAAGGCGCTGTGCTTGTCTATCCTCTTCTCTGATTAATACTCTGTGGAACATCTCTTGAATGTCCCCCACTACTGCCACCTTGTGGCAGCGGAAGGCGAGAAGTACTCCAGGTAGCGATGTCAGGAAGTCGGGTCCACTCAAAAGATGGTCATTGAGAGATCTGCCACACACTTTGGCAGCACAGTCCAGAACTAGGCGAAGTTTGTCAGGTTTGTTTGGATTAAAAACCGCGAAATGCGGCAAAAACCATGTCTTGTCCGTCCTGACAGCCACGTCATTTAATTTAGATATATATCCTTTTTTGACATTTTCTTTAAACTTATCCGAATAACGTCTGGCGAATTCAGGTAGTTTAATCATTTTCTTTTTAATTCCGTCAAGACGTTTACGCGCCATAACGTAGCTGTCAGGTAGGTCGGGTGTGTCATCCTTCCATAGAAGGCCGGTCTCCCATCTGTCACCTACTAATTTTGACGTCGTTCCCAAAATTTTAAGGGCTCTTAAGTCATTTTTCGACCGAGGGAAGTCTAGGCACGGTCTGACACCAAACCCTTCGGTTGAAAAAGTACGTTTAAAAGAGTCATTTAGCTCTTCGCAGGCGCATAAATGGAGAACTGTAACGTCATTAGGCATGACGTAAGGCCCCTTACACACTGCGACTTTTAGCAGCGATGCAGTCGCGATGCTGTCGCGATGCAGCATCGATGCAGTCGCAAATGGTCCACCTTTACACACTTGCGCTACTTTAAGCATCGATACAGTCGCGATACTGTCGCGATACAGTAGCGATGCTGTCGCGATGCAGAAGCTGGCCATTGAACTGTAGCGATGCAGTATCGATGCAATCGCGATGCAGCATCGATGCAATCGCGATGCAGCATCGCTACTGTATCGCGTTAGCATCGCGACTGTATCGATGCTAACGTGAGCCTCGACGCGAAACGTATTTTGATCAGTCATTTGTTGACTGCCACAGCGCGATGAGTTCGATTGAAACTGTTTTAATCACGCTCTCTGTATTATTACTTTAAAAAAGAAACGTAAAAGCAAACAGAGGAAGTATTTGGTCCACCCATTTTGGACCCGGGCATGTCCTTAAACTACGTCCAACAATGAGAGGTAGGGCACAGCGATGACCATCACGTTTGAATCTGGGGCAGCCCAACTGGGGAAGTACCTCCTCCTTACAGAAGACCACAGCCCACAGAGAACTACCTATAGAGTCGCAATGTTGTTAATTTTGTTCGCGATACACAAGCTGCCAACACAAGAGGTGAAACGTGAGGGGCGGGAGGGCGTTAACGTCGCTGCGATTGGTTGTCTCAAGGACGACGCGCGGCCGCTTGAGCGTGTAGTGATGGGACATGTTTTTTACCGGAAGCCTAACCGGTAGTCATTTATGTTTGGTAAACAAAAGTAACTAAATATAAATCAGTAGGTATAGTAATATTATTTTAACTTACTTCAAAAGTATAGGTTAAAATACTAAGGGTGTAATAATCTAAAAATTAAATGTGTATGACAGTAATAAGAGCTCCACAAAAGAGTACAAATTACGATGCGAAATGGTACAACTTTTTTGACCAAAATATCGATTATAATATTATGTACGAGAGTGGTTTGTTTGTTCATAAACCACTCTCGTACATATCATAATGTGGGTTGGAATAACTTCTATAATGAACAGCCTATTTAAAAAAATGTCTTTTTGAATTAATTAATTAGTTATTAATTAAATTGTTATTGTATGTAAATAGTGCATTACTGCAAATACTAGTTATCCTGGATGAGTATCAGTTAGGCGACCGGACTGAAGGTGAGGAACGAGGCCAGAATATCACTTGCTGTCTAAACAGTCCCTAATTCAAAAATAGGACAAATTTATGAATGGAATCTTGCAAATATATTAAAGTTAATACGTTATTTGTATTTTTATAAAAATACAAGGGTTTCAAATAAAATACATATTTAATCACTAGAGATACATTATTCGTATGTTGTTTGTGTAGACTGTAGACCATAGCTGTGCCCCCTAAAGATTCTCTGTAGACCACCTCGGCCACCATGGACTCCCGTGTTCTTCGGGCGCTGGCCGCTTGTCCCGCCATGCTACGTTAAGTTAAACTATATTCTCAGAAGGGCGCTTGTCAGCGCGAACATCCCCGCCACTCTGGTACACCAGATTGTGCGGGGTCAGATGTTGTTAATACCCGTTGTTGAAGAATGGGTCGCGCACTGGTGTGCTATTCTATGACACTAGACCCAAGGACTCACCAAGTGGATTCTAAAAAGCCCCCATAACATACCTCTATCTCAAACCAGCTATGAGTGCCCTGGGACTTCCTCGAAGTTCATCATCAGGCCCATTCTATGATACTGGACACAAGTACTTACGAAGTGGATTCCAAAAAGCCATCATAACATACCTCTATCTCAAACCAACTATGAGTGCCCTGGGACTTCTTCGGAGTTCATCATCAGGCCCATTCTATGACACTGGACCCAAGTACTCACCAAGTGGATTCTAAAAAGCCCCCATAACATACCTCTATCTCAAACCAGCTATGAGTGCCCTGGGACTTCTTCGAAGTTCATCATCAGGCTCCTTCTATGACACTGGACCCAAGGACTCACCAAGTGGATTCTAAAAAGCCCCCATAACATACCTCTATCTCAAACCAGCTATGAGTGCCCTGGGACTTCTTCGAAGTTCATCATCAGGCCAATTCTATGACACTGGACCCAAGTACTCACCAAGTGGATTCTAAAAAGCCCCCATAACATACCTTTATCTCAAACCAGCTATGAGTGCCCTGGGACTTCTTCGAAGTTCATCATCAGGCCAATTCTATGACACTGGACCCAAGTACTCACCAAGTGGATTCTAAAAAGCCCCCATAACATACCTCTATCTCAATCCAGCTATTAATGCCCTGGGACTTCTTCGAAGTTCATCATCAGACCCATTCAATGACTCTGGACCCCAAGGACTCACCAACCCCCTCTACATAACTCTACATAAAACTAAGTATGCGTACATACATATTCTACTACTACTAGTTAGTATTAAATATAATATACTATATAAACTACTGAAATATAAATATATACTCGTATATATATATATATTTAGTGCGTATCCCTGATTTCTATTATATTTTGTAAATTCGGTACACCTTCGGTAATCCTAAGCACACGATTACGGTTAATACGGTAACGACATCAGCACATCACTAGAGCTACACGTGGCTTCGTAAGACAGGAATAGCACACTGTATTTACAATATGATGAAAAGAGACGAACAACTATCTACTTCTGTAAGCGACCAGTATAAATGAACTCCGCTAGGAACAAATAATTTTTCAATAATATAATCATTTTGACTTATCTGTGGAATGTTATACCATCTTTCTTGTAATTTGATGTCTTAGAATTTTTACCACACCATCTTACAGTATAATGACACATGATGTCAACGTTTTTATTATAATTATCTATTTTTTAGTGTAGTAACAATGTGCACTGCGCGCAGGTCAGATACTTGGACGCAACTGAACGGCACTGCGCGCGACCGGGAATTATATAAGCCTTGTATGCCATACGGACTGATGATCGTCAGTGCCCTGCAATACTTGTCTATAGGTTTACTGGTCTGTGCCACAGCCATAATAGCACTGCTACCTTTCAGGTATGTAGTGTTGTCTTCCTGATGGTGACTAAGGTTCCCAGAGCTCCAAACCCCCTTAAAGGTCGGCAACGCGCTTGTGACTCCCCTGGTGTTACGGGTGCCTATGGGCGACGGTAATTGCTTACCATCAGGCAATCCGTCTGCTCGTTTGCCACATTTGTCATAAAAAAAAGTGAAAGATTAAGAAGTGGCCATTATGTATCATATGTCAGTAGCTAGCTCTAAAATCAGATAGCTGCTGCAACTCTGCATTTCTGCATCGATGCTAACGCGCGTCTGTATCGATGCTGTCGCGCGTGTGTATCGATGCTAACGCGCTACTGTATCGATACTAACGCGCGACAGCATCGATGCAAAAAATTTTTCATTGATGATGTCGCGATACTGTCGCGCGTGTGTATCGATGCTAACGCGCAACTGTATCGATACTAACGCGCGACAGCATCGATGCAAAATTGCTGGTGTCGCGATGCAGTCGCGATGCTGTCGCGATGCAGCATCGATGCAGTCGCAAATGGTCCACCTTTACACACTTGCGCTACTTTAAGCATCGATACAGTCGCGATGCTGTCGCGATACAGTAGCGATGCTGTCGCGATGCAGAAGCTGGTCATTGAACTGTAGCGATGCAGTATCGATGCAATCGCGATGCAGCATCGATGTAATCGCGATGCAGCATCGCTACTGTATCGCGTTAGCATCGCGACTGTATCGATGCTAACGTGAGCCTGGACGCGAAACGTATTTTGATCAGTCATTCATTGGCGTGATCCTCCTGGCCAGCCCCCAAGCCCGATTTGGCTGGTATTGCAGTACTTTTATGTACCAGTTATGTACTTTATGTACCAGGTCGGAAAATTGTATGTACCTCTTTAGTTTAGAAGATATTGGCCATTAAAGGTGGGCCGGCTGTAGAATGTATTCCCTGGCCGGCCCCCGCCCGAAACAGACGAAATCCACCACTTCAAAATATGAATGTCAGCAACAAAATAATGTACCTGTCATGTACCTTCTGAATATACCATTTTTTTGTAAAGAAAATGCCTTTTACGTTTTTTTTTTATGGATTAAACTATTTGCGTGCGAGCGCCTGTGAAAAGTTAATAGCAACATTACAAAATGTAAAGGTTAATCGAAATAGCCCAGCTTGAAGTAGAACTGAAAGATCATACTGCGTAAAAATTCTCTTTTTTAATATTATACACTTTATTTAAGATATTACTTAGGTTAGATTATTTTATTCCAGTTTGAGATTACGACTCAAAAATAAAATTATTATTAATTAATTACTATTACACTAAAATATTCCTGAATTGCAAAAAGGCGCGTAAATGTTTTTTTAAAGTACATAATGGACATAACACGCAGCATAATCATGATTTTTAGTTCATATTCAAGCTGGGCCATTTCGATTAACCTTTACATTTTGTAAAGTTGCTATTAACTTTTCACAGGCGCTCGTACGCAAATAGTTTAATCCATAAAAAAAAACGTAAAAGGCATTTTCTTTACAAAAAAATGGTATATTCAGAAGGTACATGACAGGTACATTATTTTGTTGCTGACATTCATATTTTGAAGTGGTGGATTTCGTCTGTTTCGGGGGCCGGCCAGGGAATACATTCTACAGCCGGCCCACCTTTAATTACCAATATCTTCTAAACTAAAGAGGTACATACAATTTTCCGACCTGGTACATAAAGTACATAACTGGTACATAAAAGTACTGCAATACCAGCCAAATCGGGCTTGGGGCTGGCCAGGAGGATCACGCCATTCATTGACTGCCACAGCGCGATGAGTTCGATTGAAACTGTTTTAATTACGCTCTCTGTATTATTACTTTTAAAAAAGAAACGTAAACGCAAACAGAGGAAGTATTGGATTCACCCATTTATAAGTGAAAGATCAACAAGTGGTCATTATGTATCAACATTTAAAAAACTAATAAACCATGAAAAGAAGTTTTTAAATTGTTATCGAATGTCATATTCAACATTTCAAGAACTACTGACGATTGTGAAACCAGAACTAATTCGCCAACATACACAACTGAGACCTTGCATATCAGCTGAAGAACGTTTACTTTTAACTTTGAGGTAAGTAAAACAAACTACAAATATGTACTTTTGATTAATTTACTTATATTATGTTTATTTACTTATAATATATAGGTATTGACTAATTATTATACATTCTTATTCGTGTAACAAAATTATCTAATATTAATTTAACATTTATTATCGGTAATATAATATATATCATATTGATTTATTAATATATATTATTTCTGATAATTAAAAAATATGGCTAATCAACATTTATTAAGAGCCCATTCAATAAACAGTGGTGCACAGTAGCGCCTGGTTTCATGAATAGGATCTTAAACGGTATTCGTTATTATATTACTTAGTCAACTGTCGGATTGATTTGATCGTATATATCCATTATAATTTCGGAGTTATTAGAGGGAGAATCATAATGCAAGTTTTGTGATTGCGACGAAGTGCTAGCAGCATTTATATTTGATGTCGTTGCAGTTGTAGTAGTTGATTAGTAAGTTTGATAACCATAATTAAAGGGAGTTGAGTTGGACATAATATTGTAGTCCGATTCCCACCTAGAATTGTGCCCCATGTTTTTGTACTTTCGAATTAAGTTAATCATTTCTGCTTGGGCGTCTAATTTATACTCATCTTTAATTGCAGTAAAGTGAGGAAACAATGATAGCAAAAACAGTTTGTCTGGATTTTCATCCTTGCTTTCTTTTGCTGCATTAATTTTTTCCAGATTGTCAGTTAAAACTTCAAACAACTTTTCTTGCATGTCTACACATCGTTTAACCTTTTTAGGTGGGTTATTTGATGTTAAAACATCAGTAGAGTCGTCACGATTAGGGGTAGGAATTGTTGGCCTTAATTCATTTACTGGGTCTAAAAATGTCAAAATATTATAATACACATAGGGTTTTCTTGCTTTAGCTCCAGATCCACTTGAAATGTTTTTGACTTTTGCCTTTTCCCTGTTGTAGCAATCTTTTATGCTTTTCCACTTCTTTTGTAGCTCCACAGCTAAAAAAAATCAATTTCTTTTATAAATATTTAAGTACGTATTGGCGTTTATGTATAAATTATATTATATTATAATATTTTTAAACAATTATTATTAAAAAATATATATAAGTAAGTAGTATATCAGTTATTAGTACAAGCTTTGTTTAGATTGGGGACAATTGGCGCTGTGTTATTTGTCCAGGAATATTTATTAAAATATTTTTAAAGACCCTGTTTTAATTATATTTTATTATTTTCAGGTACTTAGCAACTGGCTGTTATTTTTCAGACCTTCATTACGATTTCAAATGCGGGGTTACGACTGCACGCAATATAGTGCGTGAAACTGTCAAAGTGATTTGGGATCAATTAAAAAACATTTCTATGCCAGAACCAACTATAGAATCACATTTGCATACCGCGGAAGGATTTAGGACATACGCAAATTTCCCAAATTTAATTGGTGCAATTGATGGGAAACACATAAGGATAATAAAACCACATCATAGTGGTTCAGAATATTTTAATTATAAACACTACCACTCTATTGTGTTGCTAGCAATATGTGATGCAAATTACCGTTTTATTGATATAGATGTTGGATGTTATGGGAAAAGTTCAGACTCGACAATACATAAGTGCAGTACATGGATGAATAAAATTCGCCAGGGAAACTATAACATGCCACCACCAACACCAATAAGTAATAACGGAATTCCTATACCATATTCGTTTGTTGGAGATGAAGGCTTTGGACTATCTGAACATATTCAGAGGCCGTACGCTGGTAAAAATTTGTCACAAGAAAAGAGAATATACAACTATCGTTTAACGCGCGCAAGACGTTTTATTGAATGTTCATTCGGAATATTAAGTAATAAGTTTAAAATTTTTAATCGACCGTTGAACGTGTCGGTTGACTTTAGTGTCGATATAGTAAAAGCTTGTTGTATTTTACACAATTTTATACGTGAGCGTGATGGTTACAAATTTCACCACACTTTGACTATTAACGGATTGGAAGACGCGCCCGACAATGAAAATTTAATCATAGTGAGAGGACGAAATCCGCAATTAAATGGAACAAGGATTCGTAATATCTACACTGATTATTTTAATAGCAACGAAGGCGCAGTCTCATGGCAAAATTCGAAAATATGAAAATAGAAGCTATTATTTGTTACAGGACGTACAGTCACCGGCAAAAATATTTTTCACCTCACTCGCTAGGAAAACCTTAGTTTATATCTGTTTAATCTGCGTGGAAAAGCCTATTTTATCCGCTAGCGTGCAAAAGTCATTCAAATTTCGAAGCCGATGATTGTAATTCTCTGTGGTGCATGTAACTTTTTTTTAAGTATAAAACTCCTTCAACGCGTGACTGGCGCGCTACCGCAAAAAACGATATTCGTAAATTTCGGACGATTGTCTCTGTCACTTTCTTTGGAGTAAAACAGAAAGATGCTCGCAATATACGAACTTCGATATTCGCAGTACCGCGGTGAGTTCATAATAACCATAGATAATAACCAATCAGAAACATGTTTTTGATAACAGATTTTTAACTTTTTATTTTTATCTATACTTTATTTTATGTCAAATAGGTTTTATTATAAGTATATACTAATAGTATTTGTGTTTAATTTTCATATTTTGACTAATTAATCCGTTAAATAAAACACGATTTCAATGTTTAGTTGATAAAGAAATTGCACGCAACCGAATTTTTTTTTTATTAAAGTTTTAAGTTATATCAATTCACGTAAATATGTCGGATTTGTCCTGTGCTAACCTCTTTGAACTCAACATTTCAACTATAAAAATGAATGATTCTAGTAGCGATGCCGATATGATTTCCCTGAAAAATCGCGCGATAAGTTTTGTTTTCTTGTTTTTCTTACCGCTCGAATTTTCCTCGCTGTAGTGAGGTGAAAAATTGTGTGTTCCGCATGACTGCAAATTTATTTGGCGTCTCGTGTCTTGAAAGCCTCGCTACGCTCAGGAATCTATCTTTGAACCATTCGCTTCGCTCATAGTTCAATCTTAGCTTCCTTCGCTTGCTCAGCTTTCAATTTCAACACTAGCGCCAAATAACCACTTTGCAGCCTTGCATAACAAATAACTATTTCGACCTTAAGGCTGCGAAGATAAATGACACGCCCTTATGGCCCTACAAATAAGAGCGTTATAATTTTGATTGAAAACGGGATATTTACCGCAATAAGAGCATATTGATGACAAATGACTGTACCTACTGCGTTAAATGTTATTAGTTTATAACAATAAAGAATTACTAAACCTTCAAGTGCCTTTTCTTTTCTTGTTTTATCACCAAAACCAACACAAAATATTTGGCATATTTCTTCCCAAGCCTTACTTTTTTCAATTTTATTGGAATAGTTGGGTAGATGTGAATTCCAAATTACTGGTCTATTTTCAATTGCAGAGATAAAAAGTTCTGAGTCAAATGGCTCCATTATGAAAAATTAAAAGTGCGCGAGCGGACGGTAAATGGAAAACTCGTTGGAAGTTGACTGACATGACGTTTATTCATTTGTTTTCATATACTTCACATTATAACGTGCCAGTATAAACTCAAACTCAACTCAAACGTTTATTCAGTATGGCCACAAGAGCACTTTTACAAGTCAGTATACAAAAATAAAACTACACCTCTGACCCGAGAAGTATTTTGACTTTTAATGATCGGCAAGAAACTCGGCGGGACTTATTTTTCAAAACAGTATACAAAAATCTTAAAACTACATGCGTAATTCTGTAAGAAAAACATATCAAACAATTACAGTAATTAAATACCATAACAAAAAATATATACATAGATAAAATTACCTACAAGTCCAAGTATGACTGCTTAGAATTAAATTAACATGACATTTGATATGCTTACTTATCTGAACTGTGTCCTTTTCCAAATTATAAATTTATACCTAATAATTTATTTATCATCAACACTTTGAAATACATAATGATATTTTTGAATAGTTATTTTTATTTCCAAATATCAAAATATACTTTTTTAAAATTTACCTTAGATAGATTAGATAATACTATCTAATCTATCTAAAATAAGTACTAACAATAACATTAATAACATTAAAAAAAAACCGCTGACAATGACAGACGTCTTTGAAAATTATTTTTGCTAAAATTATATTTTTATACGTGTTTTTTTACCGTCAATCATTTTAACATCATATTATGAACTCACAACAAGGGCTAAATGTGGGTTCATGAAAAAATTACGTACCTATAAGCGCAACATACGTAACGGTGAAATACGTATACCTATATATAAAAGTAACAATGATTACAAGAAGTCGAACGAGAGCGGAAGCTACCAACGCACGACCACCACCCCCGCCCGCCTCATCAAGTTCCCCGTCTGCATCATCGTCAGGTGACGAGTTTGCCACAGCGCCTGACACAGACGGGTCCAGCGACGAGTGCGGGCCGCCGCCGCCGCCACGACCACCTGCGCGGCGAGGACGGCCGCCGCTGCCGGCACGCTTGGGGCCCGCGGGGCACACTGCCCCGCCCACGGCTCCCGCTGCCGGTGGTATAGTGCGTCGCATGAGATGGACTCCATCAATAAATGAGAACGTCATGCGAGCGTACTTTGGTGCTACAGAGGGGGGAACTAACCTGTGCGCGTATCGTGTTCGGATGCTTCCTCTGTTTCAGGCCCTCGAACCGACCATCAACACGACTGCGCAGCGGCTATCGGATCAGGTGCGCGTCATCCAAAGGCTCAAGCGGTTGGATGATTCGACACTTGATCGGCTTCGCCTGGAGGCTCTCTCTGCTCACGCGGCCTCCGCTTCGGCGCAGGACCCACCCGCCACGTTGCCGGATCCGGTGCCCGTACCCGACTTGGCACCGAGGGCGCCGCGAGTGGATCTTTGTGTCGACGAGGAGGAGTTCGCGAGTCAGAGTGTGAGTACTACAGCCAATGAGCAAATGAGGAGGACTTTGGAAGAGGCAATTACGCAGTATCGCTCAACAAACAACCCTAGGCCTCGACTACCACGCTTGCCAATGAATAGACGCAATCTAGCGATAATGGGAGCCTTGAATGCTTTACTAGAACCATATATGCGGACTAGTAAAGACTTAGATGATACACACTCGATCATGTACTGCGGGGCCATCGCGACGTGCCGTGTTGTTCGAGTCAAGTTTCCGGACGCTGAACGTGCACCTAGGACCGCCGGGGGTGCCCCTGCATGGCAAGTACGGATCGAGCGTCGTATCAACTCATTTAGGACTCTCATTGCAAAGCTGATCTGCTTCAGGGGGGGTAATAATCGCCCCCGAGTAATGCGTTTTGTGAACCAGGCGTTCGTGGGGACGGATATCGAGCCCCACGACTATATGGCCAATATCGCAGAACGCATCGACTTTCTGAAGCAGAAAGTCTATGCATGGGCAAGCCGTATTCGTCGCTACAGACAGCGTGTGGACCGATTCCAGCAGAATCGTCTCTTCCAGAGTGACCAAAGGAAGGTGTACCGAAGGTGGGAGGAAACTGATCCCCGTGTGTCTAACATGCAGCTACCGGATGCTACTGCCATGACTGACTTCTGGCGTAACATCTGGTCAGTGCCTGTTGAACACACGGAGGGCGAATGGATGAACGTTGTTGAACGTGAGTGCGAGTCCATCGAACCTATGGGGGCTATCACCATCAGCCCCGACGACGTAAGTTGTGCAATCCGCACGGCCCAGAACTGGAAAAGTCCTGGGCCGGATGGATTGCACAATTTCTGGTTGAAATGGTTTCGATGCTCGCACTCGCGGTTAGCAACACAATTCAACAAGCCCTTGAGCTCGGTTCCCTGCCACCTCCCTTAACAACTGGTACGACCTTCCTGCTCTATAAGTCCGGTAGTACCATGGAAGCTAAAAACTATAGACCCATCACGTGCTTGCCTACACTGTACAAGCTCCTTACATCCATTTTGAGAGCAAAAATTAACGCGCACATTGTCGCGAACAACATTTTGGCCACCGCTCAAAATGGATGTAGGGTTGGGTCCCGTGGTACTAAAGAGCTCCTCCTCATAGACATGACCATTTGCCAACAGGCCCGGCGGAACAAGGGGGCCCTCTCGGCCGCCTGGATTGACTACAAGAAGGCCTATGATTCGGTGCCTCACTCATGGCTGAAGAGGATCTTAGAGTTGTATAAAGTCAATACAACTTTAAGATCCTTCCTAGGTGCGTGTATGAGTCAGTGGACCACAGTCCTTCGTCAACCAGGAGGTGGCGATGACCCCCCTGGCCCGCAGGACTTCATAAGGATCGAGCGAGGAATATTCCAAGGTGACAGTTTGAGTCCCCTATGGTTCTGCCTAGCTCTGAATCCGCTCAGTACTCTACTGAAGGATTTGGGACTAGGTTGCCGGCTTCGGAGAGAGGGTGAAGTCATTTCTCACCTCCTGTATATGGACGACCTCAAATTATTTGCGCCAAACAACCAAGTCTTGTTGGAGCTACTGAAAACCACTGAAGTATTCAGTAGTGCGATAAAGATGGAGTTTGGTGTAGATAAATGTGCGGTTATGCATGTACAGCGGGGGAAAGTAGTAAATTCAACAAATTTACAGCTTTCTGAGACGATGTCGTTCAGATCTATCTCCGAATCAGATACCTATAAATATCTTGGTATGTCAGAGTCTTTGGGTATTGAGGATGTGGCTATTAGACAGTCGGTGAAGGAGCGCTTCTTTGGTCGGCTGACAAAAGTACTTAATAGTCTTTTGTCAGGTGGCAACAAGGTTCGCGCCTTCAACGCTTGGGTAATGCCCTTACTTATATACTCCTTTGGCATACTAAGGTGGACTCAGACCGAGCTGGATGCCCTGGATCGCAGGGTCCGACTACTACTCACCACACATCGTATGCTACACCCACGCTCGTCGGTTATGAGATTGTACATCCCACGGAAGTATGGAGGCCGCGGCTTTTAAATGCCAAAAGCCTCCATAACAGTGAGGTGTGCAATCTCAGGAATTACTTCCTTAACCACGAGTGTGGGATGCATCGTGATGTGGTGGCAGTAGACAGGAACCTCACACCGCTCTCCTTGGCAAACGAGAACTGGCGCAAACCAGTGGTACTAAGCACCGAGGACCGCAAGGCCGTATGGAAGAGTAAGGAGCTACACGGGCGGTTCTACAGGGCCCTAACGGGACCAGACGTAGACCTGCCCGCGTCGGTGAACTGGCAACGATTCAGGGACCTCTTCGGAGAAACCGAGGGTTTTGCCTGTGCAATTGCGGACGAAGTTATCATGACGAATAACTACCGGAAGTATATCCTGAAGGACGGTACGGTCGACATTTGTCGGGCATGCCGCCGTCCCGGAGAGTCACTCAGGCATATCATTTCCGGTTGTTCTCATCTTGCTAACGGCGAGTACTTGCACAGACATAACCTTGTAGCCAGGATTATACACCAGCGGCTTGCTCTTATGTATGGTCTTGCGGACCACGAAGTGCCGTACTACAAGTACATACCTGCGCCAGTTCTCGAAAATGGTCGTGCCACGCTCTATTGGGATCGATCTGTTATCACGGACAGGACTATTGTAGCCAATAAGCCTGATATCGTGGTAATAGATCGTTCGCAGCGTCGCGCAATGCTCGTTGACATCACCGTCCCATGTGACGAGAACCTCGTGAAGGCCGAGAAGGACAAGTCCAGCAAGTACTTAGACTTGGCTCACGAGGTAACCGCCATGTGGGAAGTTGATTCGGCGATCATTGTACCGATAGTTGTTTCCGCGAACGGTCTCATAGCGAAGAGTCTCGACCAACATCTTGAGAGACTCTCGCTACGTGGTTGTGGTTGGATCAAGGGTCAGATTCAGAAGGCGGTAATCCTGGACACGGCGCGCATAGTCCGGCGGTTCCTCTCTCTGCAGCCCTAACCACCGGCAGCCTGGGCCCTGCCCGTTGCAAGCGGCACCCTAGGTTAGGTTTTTATAATGTTTTTATTGTTTTGATACGTTTTAGATGTATTTTTATATTTTACTTTTATAAAATGTTATAAAACCTAATCTAAGATGTAAAATGAATAAAGATGAACATTAATAATAATAAATAAGTATTCAGGACAATCTTACACAAATCGACCTAGTCCTACGGTAAGGTCAGTAAGGCTTGTGTTGCAGGTACTAGACGACGATAAAAATAATAGATAGATACATATAAATACTTAAATACATAGAAAACACCCATGACCAAGGAACAAATATCTGTGCTCATCACACAAATAAATGCCCTGACTGGGAATCGACCCAGGACCATCGGCTTCATAGGCAGGGTCACTATCCACTAGGCCAGACCGGTCGTCTATTATTATAAACTGTAAAGCAACCTTTTTACAGTTTAAGTGGATGCCCCCACTACCACGCGTCTGCAATTCTGATGCTAACGCGCGTCTGTATCGATGCTGTCGCGCGTGTGTATCGATGCTAACGCGCTACTGTATCGATACTAACGCGCGACAGCATCGATGCAAAAAAAAATTAATTGATGATGTCGCGATACTGTCGCGCGTGTGTATCGATGCTAACGCGCAACTGTAGCGATACTAACGCGCGACAGCATCGATGCAAAATTGCTGGTGTCGCGATGCAATCGCGCGTTTCAGAAACGCGCGACTGCATCGCTGCTAAAAGTCGCAGTGTGTAAGGGGCCTAAGGGGTTTTACCGTGTAGCACGTGACCCAGCCGAGTGAGGGAAACGTAGAGGGAGTCACTGCATTCGTGGCCTGAGAAGAGCTGTCTAGTTACTATAAGGTCTATATTGTCTTGTCCTAACAGAAGTAAAGGTTGTTCGTCAATATCGTCGGTCGTCCCTAAGTCGTCAAAAAACTCTTTTATTAGGTCGTTATTGCGCCCTAGCCTACTTAACTTGTGCCTGTACACAGGCAAAGCTAGATCATCAATAGAATCAACAAAAATATTATAAGTGTCTTCTGTCTTCACGCCGCGGATGCCGATGCTGACGCGCTGAGACTTCGCTACTGCCTGCATCTTGCGTGCTCCCTGAAGGTGTAGTTTCGTCGTGGGACCGGAGACTCCGAGGCGATGTGCGAGGTCCTGGTCTAGCAGACTGGTCGCCGCTCCTTCGTCGAGTAGAGCTAATACTGATTCTGACGCTTTCGGCCCGCTGACTATCACTCGAGCCACTTTGAGTATCACGTGACTTGTCGGCTTCTTGGTATGAGCGACTACAGCGGCGGCGGTGTTTACAGTCTTCAGGTCAGGCTCAGGTGTCGTAGGCTTAGGCTCGGCGTGTAGCAGCGAGTGGTGTGATCTAATGCAGTAGTCGCATTGTTTCTTGCTTCGGCATTGTATTTTTTGATGTCGTGGTAACATGCACGAAAAGCAAAGTTTTTTGCTCGTCACGTACTCCCAGCGGGCGTCTATAGTAAGGGCTCGAAATTCAGCACAATCTTCTAAATCATGATTGTCTTCGCACATGACGCATTTCTTAGGGCTTGACTTACTGTTTTTATTGTTTACTGTGAGCACGGCGGGTCGGCTTAAAGTCTTCGATGTGTGTGCTGGCTTGTAGCGCGGAATTCCCGAGGAACGGGCCGCTACCTCTGTTGCACGGCTAGGCTTCTCCGCGGCCTTATTTGACGGAACCGGGGCTATATGCGTGGCCGCGTTCGCCGTTTTCATCAGCCAGTCGGCTAACGTTTGCATTGTTATGCAGTGGATATTTCGGTCGTACACGTAGAAACTCCATTGATATTGAAGAATAGACGGCAATTTAGAAATTATTTCTTTAATTAGAGTTGAATTTGTCAAATGGCCCGTTTCGTCTGTCAACGTCATAGCCGCGACGATGTTTTGTATGGAGGTCGCGAACTCGATGAGGCCGTTAATATCATCGTGCCGTATGTTATTGATTGAATGAATTTTGGCAAGCATAATTTCAATGAGATGGTCAGGTCTGCCGAATCTTAATTTTAAGGTGGCTATGATTTGTTTTAAGCCGGAGGCGCTTACCAGCAAAGCCGATACAGAGTCGCGGGCTTTTCCTTTGAGGCATTTCATCAAACGAGCGATGTTTTCTTCCTCGGAGTAATTACATAACATGGTCGTGGTTTTAAATTGGCTATAGAAAATGGGCCATTCCAGAACGTCTCCTGAGAAAGGCGGCAGATCTTTGGTCGTTTGACGGGCGAGTAGCTTAGCGAGGGCAGTTTCAATTGAGGATGGGGTCGAAGCGGAGTCTTGTCTAATACGCTCTTTTATTTGCCTGGCCTTGAGTTCCAAGCGTTCAGCCTCAAGTTGTAGTTCTGCGACGCGTCTGGCGGCATCGTCTTCCGCGGTCGGTCGTCGTCGTTGGTGACGTGCGTCGCCCGAGCCTCCAGAGGCGTTTGAAAGAGCGGGTGATGGTGTGCGTAATCTGCGCACCGATGGTGTTCTACTCACCGCCGAGAACATTCTCGAGGGGGCGCGGCTGCAGTGTCTGGAACGTAGCGAGGGTTCTGGGCTGCCACGGAACGAGAGTGGAGACGTCGCGCGCAAGCTTCGCACGGAGAGAGGCGGAGACGTTGCGCGCAAGCTTCGCACGGAGAGAGGCGAGGGCGCTCGGCTTCCGCGTGCGTCGCTTGGCCCGGCGCGGGGCGAGTGATCTTCGTCGTGCGTGACCGTATCAGCCATGAGTTTTTTTCTACTCCTGGTTTCCATTATTCGATTCAGAAGGACCACTTGAACCGTCTATGTCTGGTTCTTGTCGTCGACTGTCGATTTTGTCTTGTCAATGTTTTGCCTGTCAATCTTTAAATTTAGAGTCGGTCATTCCAAAACATGTCAGTCAGCCTGTACAGTCAGTCTGGTCAGTACAGAGGTTGGAAGCCCCGACAGAGGAGGTTATCAATTCGGTTGGCATGTTGTTTTTTTTTTTTTTTTTATGTGTGTTACTTCAGAACTCCGTCATTTATGGACCGATTTCAAAAATTTTTTCGTTGTTTGAAAGCATCTACTTCAAGGTTGGTCCCATTGTTACCAGATTTCAGATCTGATGATGGGATCCATGAGGAATTAAGAGAACTCTTCAAAATTTATAGGTGCATGTATAACGATTTTAGTATATTCGGTGACAAGTCAAGCATTTGTATTCAGAAAATAGTATTTTGTGAAGAAGAACTGATGAAGAAGACCATAGGTGGTCATTCAAAACTCCTTGTGTTTCCTGGGTGGCGGTGAGATATTTAGATTGTGATACTAAAGTGACTATGACGAAGTCAACTTGAATATTTCTGACGAAATGTTACCATTAACCTGATCTGGTGGTTGAACCCGGGAGGCAGGCAACGGAACACAGAGATAAAAAAGTGTAGAGTGGCCGTGTTTGGACTTAATGGACTTGTCATGAGATGCAGTCTTATAACCCTAAGAAATGTTTTAACCGACTTTAAAAAAGATTGTCAATTCGATTGTATGTTCATTTTTGCGTAACAACCTTAGAACTCCGTCATTTATGAACGAATCTGGTGAATTCTTTCGTAGTATGACTGCATATACTACAAGGTTGATTACAAGTCAAACAATAGAATTTAGAAAATAGGATTTAGTGGTGAAGAACTAATGAAGGTGGTCCTACAAAATTCCTAGTGTTTCCTCGGTGGCGGTGAGATATTTAGATTGAGATACTAAAGTGACTATGACGAAGTAAATTTAGGGATTACTGATGAAATATCCTATATTATTAATAACCTCATCTGATGATTGTAGCCGAAAAGTAGGCAACGGGACTCCATGATTAAATAGTGTAGCGGGGTCCTGTTTGGGCTTAAAGGAAACGTCATGAGATGCACTTTGGTAACCATGCACATATTATTAACCAACTTTACAAAGGAGGAGGTTCTTAATTCGGTTGTATGTTCTTTTTTAGTGCATTATCTTCGAACTACGTCATTCGGGACTCTTAAAAAATGCAATAAAAACGTATAACGAATTAAAGTTTTCGGCAACAGATCAAGCCTTTATGTTCGGAAAGTATCACCTTCTGGCAACTGAACCACATGATATAAAAGTGTAATGTAGCCGTTTTTGGGCTTAATGGAGTTGCCACGTGATGCACTCTGGTAACAACTAACTCTTATCATCATCATCATAACCAAAGGACGGCCACGGCTGAACATAGATTCCCCCTAAAGTGACCCATAATGACCGATTTTGCGCTATTCTTCGCACACCTGACCTCGTTGGTACACTGGCCGCTACAGTAACTTAGGGTATCGCATCAATTAAAAGATAGAAAAGTTTATCAAATGCCAGTGTCTAACTGTCTAGTAACGATTTAAGATTAGATAACCTTTATATGTCATCCGGACTTAGGAAAATATCAAGTCTACCGGTTATGTCCGATCAATCGATCCACCAGGAAGAAAAAACGACCTGTTGGTTCGATCGATCGAACTAGACGAACTTCTAAAATCCCATTACTCCGATAGTAGGACTGACAGGATTTCCAATGTCCTTATAGTCCGACTAATCGAGCCAACAGGAAAAAAAAATATTCGTATTCCGATTGATCGGACTAGCCAATCGGACCATGCGACCTAAGGGGTTGTTGATAACGAACAACGGTAAATCAGCTGACTGGCTCCCGCTCACAACACGCACACTAATGCACCCTAGTGTATAAATAGGTTGTCCCGTATATGAATGGAATCTATTATCATTTTGCTGTATTTTTAGCTAAGAAAAATGTTTATCATAGAATTGTTTTGATATCGCCGATATTCGACTGCCCGTGTCAACTTCAAATAAAACATTACAATTTTCAACCTTAAGTTCACAATAATAGGGTTCATCTTTTACTTCATTTTTCACTGATAGAATATTGTACATACCATCACTCATGTCGCTGTCCGAGTCTTCATTATTTATGTAATTATGATACTTAGACCTGCCGGCACTCTCACTTTTCTTACACACGGTAGACAAGTGTCCTTTATCCTTGCACTGGTTGCAAGTGTACGTCTTGTAGCGGCACTTGTTCGGCCCGTGTCCTTCGCGGCCACAGCGCCAGCAAGCGGGCCGCCGCTTGTCCGCCGCGGGCGCCTGGCCCACGCGGTGCAGGCCGGCCGCGCCCTGCCCGAGTCCTGCCGCCGGCGCCCCGCCGCCGCTGCCGCTTGCCGCTGTTTCAGCGTGCCGCTCGGCCGCTTCCAATGCGAGCGCCAGCTCGACCGCCTTCTTGTAGTCCAATGTGGGTTCCGCGAACAAGCGCGACCTCATCTCTTCACTTTTGAGGCCCGAAACAAATTGGTCACGTAGATTCTCCTCCAAGCTTGCACCGAAATTACAATACGTCGCGAGATGTTTTAAACTTTGTAGGAAGATTCCAATTGATTCACCGTCCGCTTGTCGCCGCTGTCGAAAAACATGCCTCTCGGCTATTTCTGATCGTTTAGGATCTAAATGGTTCTTGACAAGTCCCACGAGGGCCTTGAAGTCCTTTTTTTCTGGATGATTGGGTGCGCATAAATCACACATCAACTCGTAGGTCGCGGCGCCGACATGTGTGACCAACGTGGCCACGCGCATTTCGTCCTTTATATCATTGAGTAAAATGAACTGATCCACGAGCCGTACGTACGCGTCCCAATTCCCTTGACCGTGTAGATCAAATTCGTGTAACTTCCCGATAGGCATGATCACTGATTTCGACTGAAATTCACCGATTCGTCGCCAGTTAGAATGTATTCAATTAAACACAATGACGTTCATGCAAGACTGTTTATTTCCATATGTGCCGGTGGGTACATAAACTTATTTTTATACCTACCTACATACATTACAGGACCTAGGTAATGTGGTAAAAAATTTGGCGTTTGACGCAAGTCATTTTTTTTTTTGACGTGGCGGCAAAAGGTAGGTACCAAGCAAGGTCTTTAGTAAATAAAATGTATTTCACGGACTGTCGGAGAGTTAGTTGAAGGGAAAATCACTGGTGTTGACATACAAAATGTATTGATTTCTTAATACGTCTAAGCAAATTACTTCCGTCGCACGTCCGTGCTCCGCGTAAAAAATAATTATATATATACATAGCGAAATCAGAATTATCTTTATATTGTGAGCACGATTGAATGCAGTTGGAAGTGTATTTGATTTCAGTACGCATCTGGTTGGTTATAGTGACCTACGTATGGGGCACGGACTTGTAAGGATAGTTTGCGGTGACCCATGCATGGGGCCCTGGACTGAACATGTTAAAGCCAAAGGACACAGATTGCTATATGACATTGAAGGTACGTCTATACGTTACATATATTATAAATTTCAATATTTCTAAAGGGACTTTACACGAACAAAGAACAACGTTTCTACATAAAAATTTATTTTTTCAATAACTCCATAATATATCATTTTGCACTTTTTCTTATCCTCAGGCAATAGACGGAAAAAGTTAGCATAGCTTCATGACCAACATCGGCAGCCCTGCCGGAAGACCGCCCGCAGGCGCCGGTGCGCTGCCGCCTCCCGCCCCGGAACAACCTGTGCAACATTCAGGCGTCAGCAATTTCATTTTATTGTACTCCTGACCACTAGGCGCTTTACCAGAAGTCCCCCAGGGAGCTACAGAGAATTCTTCTTCCTTCGAAATCCAACCGCCACCGCCACTCTTCAGTGGATTACGACCTGGTTGAATACCCGCCGGTGTCTCAAAACAATCTGCCTTACAAGGTAAATCCCAAACGCAGGGCGGAGGCGGCTGCCAGTGAACACAACCCGGTCTCGTACAAGGTTTTTCCACTATGGGCGGTTTAGGCTTACGAACGCTACCTCCAGGCCCTACCAGTGGTGTATCGCTAGATGCTGCTAGTTCCTTGCCTTCGAAACGTTTTAAAATTGTATCTAAAGTTTTTTCGTCAAACACAAATGCAGGAAACTGCCCTCCGGTATGAGAATCAGTGGCAGGGGCTTTACCGGATTTACAGGGGCATCGTGAAGTAGACGCATTTGTAAGAGCTTTAGGTTGGTGTGGGACATTAGCTAAGAAACAAGCTCCACTGGTCGCAATCGGTTGGGTAGGTTTATTATTATGACCTTGAGATATAGGACACGGGCACTTACAGCATTTTTCACCTTTACTTCCGCCGGCATCTGGAACAACTCCTTTGAGTTCGCAAACTATAAATCGCTTGCCACCGGATTGAGAGCCGCCTGCTGCCTGCCCGCCGGCGCTGCCACCGCCGGCGGCCGCAGCGTAGTGGGCCGCAAACGGCGCCGGGTCCGCGAGTCCTCGGGCGCGAGCCAGCTGACTAGGGGCACACACAGGATCAGGTAAGACTAAACATGCTGGTTCGCCACCACAACCCGTTCGGCGACAGTCGTGTTGAAGCCCATTGCGTTTTATACAATGACAACTGTAATACATAATGCCTCCACGCAATTCACGGCTTTTAGTTCTTTTTAGTTGGTTTTCATTTTCGTCCTTTTTTTGTGCGCCTCCTTCCTCCGCACGCGAAGCATTGCCTTCTTGGCCTTTGCCTTTCTGTGAACAAAAACGACCGTAAGAATCAGATTATGAACTGCCACGAACTGTCCGCCATGAGCAAATTTGTATTACCGAGTGCTAGGAAGGACGGCGGCAATCTTGCTACCACTGGGAAACCAGATCAAAATCACTGAAGCGCGTCACGTATGTCTTCCCAGGAGGCGGTCTGCGGACGCACGGCGGACAGCACGGCGGGCATGGCCTAGAGCAACACGGGCCCGCCCGGCACAAGTACCGGATGGAACCTTGTTGAAAAAACTGGCAATCTTGCAGGCCATTCCGTTTGAACGCGGATCTCGGGAGACATTGCAACTGTACAAAACACATTGAGTCAATTCAGATAATTATGCATTTAAATTAGCGAATGATAAGTTATAGATGCGCAGTCAACGGTAGCGGCGTGAAGCGACAAAGGATTATAAAATGTTATATGCGGTGCAACAATATGCAATTTTAGTAACATCGAACGAGAGCTGCATGTATGTATTTCATACATCGCCACGCTGCTGTCATTGTACGCGTTTCTATTATATACTCTTGTAATACTTACAGCGGGACCGCAGTCTTCGTATTTGTAACATACCATGGGACCACACGGGGAGCACCTGAAAGTAATTATAATACTTTTATTCAGGGTCCACGTACGGGAATTAATAAGCAGATAATATATGTACTCGTAGGTAATTCTAATATTTACTAATACTTACATTTTTTCGTTATCTAGTAGATCTTTTAATCTAAAAAGTGTGCGGAGGAGGAGCTTTTAAAAAGTAGTTTTAAACAAATTTTGAAATTTAGTAAAAACCCAATAAAAATTGTATTTTTTCACAAATAATTTAGAATTTTAATATTTTTTTACAATTTTCTAAAAATACACCCGGAGGGTTTCACAGTAATTTGTTATCTGTCAGAAGGACATTTTTTATTGTCTTCAAATTATTTGTATTCTGAATTTGAACCATGTCTTGCCAGTGCTCTTGCTAAAATAAGCTATTCACTTTCATTCATCAGTTGAGCGAACTGTTAAAAGTCTGGTCGCGTTTCTGATTTTTCCTGCATTTGCCCTGTTTTTTTAGTCCTGTACTGTGCATATTTTATTGTCAACAGGTACGCATCCTGCATATAGCTGTTAAGGCTTCTGCATGAGGGTTCTGGCAGTGCTTGTTGCATGCCACGTGGGCCGGCACGCACAACGGCGCCGGCAGCACCACGCAACAGCTGGAGTTCTGGCAGCAAGTTCGACGGCAGTCGTACTGCAAACCATTACGACGAAGGCAGTGGCAGTCTGTATACAGTATTCCGCCTCTGAGCTCGCGGCTTTTCACTACGTAAACACCCGAACGCGGTTTGGATCTTGTTTTATGCGACTCGATTTTACATGACGCGGGTTTGCAAGGCATTGTGAATTTTAACTAACAACTTTAAAAAAATACGATTAAACGGAGAATTTAGTTTTGCCAAATAAAATATGAAACGTAAATGAAATGAACTTTTGTTTTATATGAAAGTAGTTGTACTAGTAGGCCCTGATCGTTTCATTTTAGATGGCTATGATTACAGTCAGCTCAAAAAATGTCTGCAATATTTTAAGGTATCGCAATTCTTAGACTGTTGTGTTGGTATCATTCCAATACATTAAATATTATGACGACTATATTCGACCTACGAGAGTCTACTAAATTGTTGAAAATTGTTAATATAATTAACACTGGCGACTATATTTGTTATAACAGATAAATTCTCATAAATATATTTTCATTTTACATTTTTATGTCTATTATAAAATTATAATTTCGTTAGCAGACATCTCTGTTTATTAGCAATAAGAAAAAGAGAGATATCTGAGAAAAGGCAAAAACTGTCAGAAGCTGACAGTAAAGTATTCGTCTACTTTTATTTCTATCTACCGCTTGATAATCAATGACTTTCTTTACTTTTGCACTGCTGGCTGTTTACAATGAGAATTAAAAGTAAATGTAATACTCTCTTCTACGTTCAAATCCTAGCTAAGAGTATATAAAGACGCCGTATTGATGGAATAATCAGTACATTCAAATCATTCGTATCTATACGATTAAAAAACTCCAAAAAAAATTAATTACACCCATTATTCTAAAAGCTTCCTACTTTCAATTTTACTAATTTTTGTCCTTTTGGACTACGTCTATTTTGCTACTTAGTAGTACTCTCTCAATTCAATAAACATGTAAGTAATTGGACAAATTTCGCTGGATATAACTGTGCAGGTCGCCGAGCGCTGGTTCTATTGTTCGCAGTTTCCTATAATCAATTCTATTTTCCTCAGGTGCTGCGGAGGCTGTGGATGCTGCGGAGGCTGCTACGGCGGTGGCGGTGGCTGCTGCTGCCCTTGCATCACCATCTACACATGCTGCACTAAGATCTGCTGAGGTGGCGAGACGCGCTGGGGTCATGGCGCCGCCAGCGCTTCTGACGCGTCTACGACTCGTGGTGTTGATGTCATATTCTCACAAGTGCTGTTACGTGAAATAAATTATGTATTAAGCTTATTCCTGTCTTTTCGTGCCTACGTTAGTATAGCTCGGCTCTGAAGGGCGGTTGGTTGAATTGGACAGTTTTTTTTCCTGCGGGTAATTTAGCTGACCCCGCGGGACCGTTCCAGTGGTAATTTAGGCTGAGGTCTCCTGTAAACGCCATCGGCCGCTTACAGCGTCTGCGTCACAAATGTACTGCTGTGGTCTCGCTCACATGTCGGCGTTAGCGTCTTTTGTTTGAAAACTTTGACGCTACGTGTCAGACCTCGCGTGTGGCATAATAGATAGGAGACTTAAGCCTTATTCCACGGATTCAATTGAGCTATTTCAATTTTTTTCCGTATGCTCACCTGTACATATATGCAGCGTGTTTAGTATTACCTCAAACTTTGGCCAGGTGTAGTACAGGCATCAGTACTTCTTTTTCGTATTTAAACACTCTCTAACAATTGCAAATTCAACCTAGTTACATTTAACCCTTTATATAGTTTGTTATACACTTACCACCCGTGGTACACACAATGTTTTTCATCACATTTACGAGGAAATAAATTAATTCGTTGTTAAAATATTAGTTAGTACTTATGTAGGCTTAAAACCCTCCGGCCGTTTTGGCAACCAAGTTTCGCAACCAGTTGTCGAAAAAGAATTAACATTCTTGTTACCATTTGAGAACATTCCCCATAGTAACTTTGGTAACTTACCGGTAGCGTCCCATCTCTAGGTCTGATTGTAGTTTTCAAAGGGTAAATCAAAATACCCTTTGAAAACTACAATCAGACCTAGAGATGGGACGCTACCGGTAAGTTACCAAAGTTACTATGGGGAATGTTCTCAAATGGTAACATACCTCAGAATTATACCCACGTCTACTGATTCCCAATACTACTGATTCCCAGTTCTACAGACTCCCAATACCAGAGCTTCCCAATACTCCGGATTCCCAATACTACAGATTCACAATTGTAAAGACTTCCATGTCTACAGATTCCCAATTCTCTAGATTTCCATGTCTACAGATTCCCAATTCTCCAGATTTCCATGTCTACAGAACCCCAATGCTACAGATTCTTAACTCTTCGGATTTTCAATTCAACAAATTCCCAATACCACAGTTTGCTAATAGTACTGATTCTTAACTCTGCGGATTCCCAATTCTACTAAACTCAAACCCACCTCAGCAGTGTTTTTAACTAACAAAAACGTTAAGCTAAATTAAAAAGGAATTAATAAACATAGCCAGTTGTTATCTTAATGAGGTATTTAATTAATTTCAGAACATTTAACTTAAAACTATTTCTCCTTCTACAAACTTAATTTAAATTTTATTTTCAGTAAAGGAAATTGATTTGTGTACTATTACGTATTTTGTCGCGTTGACAACCAACATCTAGCCGCTAGAGATTTCATATTATTTTCACCGTGACAACGTTCAAAATGGAACACAAATCAATTTCTTTGACCGTAAGTACCTACTTTTATTGTACATTTCAAATATTTTACTTAAACATAGGTGTATCTTATTCAAAAAAAAATAAAAAAAATTTTCATGGCTAATATAAACAGTTAGTAGACAGCTGCTAATCGTTTTATACAGTTTTTGACAGTTATTTGTTCTGAAACGCAATCTTGCACAATTTTTTTTATTTGATTATTTTTGTTAATGTCATTTGACTTGCGTTTTTTGGCAGGTAAGTGCAATTGGCTTTGTTGTATTCTCCTGTCTTGATATTTAGCTTCTTTTTTTAACAAGCTAATAAATAACAAGATGCTGGGATGTTTTGGAATTCTGGTATTTATTCTGTGATGCCAGCCCTCCAGTAAATTGTTTGTACGTACGTCTTCATTTGCACAACTAAGTACATTACTGGTAATTTTTTTTATCCAAAACTTCAGAAAGTATTCATCGAATTTTATAATATTATCGTCGCGAGAATAACTTTCTGGTAAGTCACTAATAATGCTTATGTGCCCTTCAGCGACTATTTCAGCTGGTAGGAACGCCAACATGCAATATGACTTGACTATTGCTCTTCCTTCCGCTGTAATGTCAATTCCTAATTCTTCGGCCTTTGCCCTCACTGCTTTCTGGTAGTGGTAATAGCAGCCACTTATCGTGACTTCCGGAAATACCGCTCTGACGCTATTAATAGCGGCAACTTCAAAGTCACATTTCAATTTTTTTATCGTTACTCCGAAATTGTCTTTTAAAATTGTGAAGAGTTTATGGTACGTAGCCTGAGATTTATTTGGAAGCAAAGCGTAAACAAGTGGAACAAATCTAAGTTCAGTATCACTTTCGGAAAAATCCCCATGAAAACTGTATGTCTGAGCAAATGGCTTTGGTGTTATTTTAAATGTTCCATCGCAGAAAATGGAATCTTTGGTCGCAAGACTTTCTAAAGCCAGCGGAGTACTAAAAATTAGAATTTTGTCCAACTTTGCACCATCATAAACCAAAAAATCTTTTTTAAAATCTTGCGGTATTTGTACGTCCTTAATGTTTTCAACTGTCGCTTTAGTAATGTTTAGGGATCGGTACCTTGCTCGATACATTGAACTTTTGCAAGAAGAAAACTCTGGGAGTAAAATGTTGTTATCATTGTATTGGGGTGACTCAATTTCACTTTCGAATATTTGTTGTACCGGAACCATAGATTCACACACCCTTTCTTTGCAAGCACTCATAAATTTTTCTTTTAGTCGTTTCTTAGCTTCAGATGTATCTGAAAAACATGCATGAACTCCTCTACGCAGAATTTCATTATTCGCACTCATAGTGACGGATGCACTACATTCTGCTGTTTTATAACATCTCCAGTTTGTGCTTCCAGATTTATTCTTGACGCCAAAGTAATATTTGTTAGAGCCAATAATTAAAACTTTTTTTCCTCTTTCACCAACCACAAAAGATATTTCCTCGTTTTCATCCATTTTCCAATTAGATACGGAATACTGCTGCAGCCTTTAATGTACTCAAATAACAAGAAACTTCGTATGATATCTGAATGACATTGCATTCATGTGACACTCAAGATAAATAGTAAAACATAAATCATAGATTCCGGCTAGTACATTTGATGCAATACAGAGCAAAGAGATTGTAATGTTACTTAGGTATAGGCAAAGAGAATGTAATGATTTAATACAATTGCTTAATAATTATGGTGTTTGTGTATGAGTACAAAACAACGTTAAAATATATGTAAATAAGTATTGTTTATCATTTTTATTTACGACGACACGGGCCATCCGTAGGTAAGCGGTTATGAAAATCTGTAGTGATAGAAATCTGTAGACACTAAAATTTGTATTATTGGGTAACTTTAATATTAGGAATCTGAAGCATTGAAATGGTGTAGACATGGAAATCTGGAAAATTGGGAATCTGTAGGCATGGAAATCTGTACAATTGTGAATCTGTAGTATTGGGAAGCTCTGGTATTGGGAGTCTGTACAATTGTCAATCTGTAGTATTGGGAAGCTCTGGTATTGGGAGTCTGTAGAACTGGGAATCTGAAATATTGGGAATCTGAATAAATGGAATTATGTAAAAGAAATCTGTAGAATTGGGAACAATTCCTAAAATTGGTAACTTACCGGTACCGTCCCATCTCTAATCAGACCTCATCCACTAAAAAAGATTGTCAACAATGTCAACTTTTTTCAATGTCTTCCACAGATAATGTTAACAACTACGTTTTGTTTTCGAATTTGACAGATCATCCTGCCAAATAGTATCAATTATCAAAATCAAATATAAAACAATTATTTTTAATAAATACTAAACATTGAATTGCAGTCAATTTGAATATAAAGACATGTTTTATACATATTAAAAGTTGGTTGTAGCAAACTTTTGAAGATATGAAATACACCTTGGCTGTTTGGAAACATCCTCAGTCCGAAGTGAAGTATGAGTTCTATATATTTTTAAAACTAAACTTAACAGCCCATGTGAGCTAAATCGGCTATAACTGCTCTGTACTCTCGCAAGTAACAACGCCATTGACGAGCAAGTGTGATGAAAAAAAATTTTGTTACTCGAGCCCGTCAGAAATTCAAAGCATTCCGGGACTGGGCAGTCAGCATGAGAAAATGTTCAATGGCTGGAAAGTGCAGGGGTGAAAATGTCCATACGAACTGGCTGTCTATGTGGTAAAAAGTATGAACGTTGTAATGCATTCCGGGACTGGGCAGTCAGCATGAGAAAATGTTCAATGGCTGGAAAGTGCAGGGGTCAAAATGTCCATACGAACTGGCTGTCTATGTGGTAAAAAGTATGAACGTTGTAATGCCTTAGTGTCAAAATGTACATATAATCGTTGTCACAATGGTCTAGTGACAAATGGTACACATCTTAAAATGCAGTTATACTCGTCGCGGCGAATCATGATCCCTATGACAATGACAGTTATTCCTACGACACAAACTTGTAGTGGCGTCACCGTTACATTATACTCAAATTGGAGGCGTCTAAAAATGGCGTTTATTAATTTTAGGGTAGATACATGCCATTACAGTGATTATCCATTGGAATTGTAACAATTCTTAACATTTACAAGAAGTTATCTCAATCAGATATTACGTTTACGCCCTGCAAAACTTACTTCGTTTGGAAGATATCGACTAGTGCAAAAAAGTATTAAAAACAAATGTCGATAATGCAAACGAGTGTACAAAATAAATTTATTTTGATATTATGCTATTTTTTTCGATAGCACTATATTTAAGATGGATTTTTATTTTTACATTCGTCAAGCGTGACGTAAAATACTAGATGCTAAATGTTAAAAAGTTACATTTCTTAAATCATTACTAGAACCACAACATAACAAACATATGAAATGCAGATTATATTTTTAAAATGACGTTTACTAACGTGGCTGAATGCAAGTCACGCCTTTGCCTATAAATAAGTTAAGTTACATCGACACCACCCATCACTAATATGAACTGTCATAGGGATCATGATTCGCCGCGAGGAGTATAGTATTTTTAATAACTGACGTTCACATTCTAGTGGCTTGTATTATTTTTACCTTATATTTAGCATGAAGTTTTTAAATCTAGCTGAGTGTCTATATAGATATAGCTATTATTAGTTTGATGTTGATGAGTACACACACAGGCATGTTTATTTTTAGAAACATGGTTTACTGTCATCCGCGTCTAAGGCAATTTCGTCGAATCTTAGACTATAGTACATTGTGCAACGAGGATGGTATGTAAGGTATAGTAAACGCGAGTCTATTAGAAGTTTGGTATACACTTACCATCCGTGGTACATACAATGTTTTTCATCACATTTGCGAGGAAATAAAATAAATTCGTTGAAAACACTGAAAACTACAATCAGACCGCATCCACTATATAAGATTGTCAACAATGTCAACTTTTTTCAATGTCTTCCACAGATAATGTTAACAACTGCGTTTTGTTTTCGAAGTTGACAGATCATCCTGCCAAATAGTATCAATTATCAAAATCAAATAGAAAACAATTATTTTTAATAAATACTAAACATTAAATTGCAGTCAAATTTAATATAAAGATATGTTTTATACATATTCAAAGTTGGTAGTAGCAAACTTTTGAAGATATGAAATATACCTTGGCTGTTTGGAAACATCCTCAGTCCAAGTGAAGTATAGGTTCTGTATATTTTTAAAACTAAACTTAACAGCCCGTGTGAGCTAAATCGGCTATAACTGCTCTGTACTCTCGCAAGTAATAACGCCATTGACGAGCAAGTGTGATGAAAAATATATACAGATACAAAGTCAGGCGAAAAAATGGCTACATTCAAACTCTAGTAATTTCGAAAAGGATGGAGTTGGTGACTTAGTCTTTCACCGACCGGCGTCAAATAACAATGCCGTCTTGCTCGGTTAAGACATCTAAAACTAGCACAAAAACACAAGAAGGACAGTGGGATAAGCTTTTTTACGTAAGTAATTCAAATGTATTGACAAATTATGTATTAACTCGATGCAATTTCGTGTTTTAGAACGAATTTAATTAATTAATTAATTGCAAAAATAAAGGATTTTCTTGGAACAAAAAGGTACGGAGTCGCTAATATTTTATTTACATCTACTTACATGCGTTTTCTTATACATGTACCTATTGATGAAAAAGGAGATAGGGAGTGTACAGTAGCCATCAGATATATCGCAACAAACGAGATGTTCAAAAATATCTGAACATACACTCTAACGCCTTGACAATTGAGAACGTTTTCTGATATCTTTGAGTAACTCGTACGTTGCGATATATCTGACTGTACATTTTTAAATTACATCTAGCAAATTTGAAATGGCAGATTTAATCACTTCGTCTCGTATGTAATTTAATAACGTTATATTTTAATTCAAGATTCCCACGGGATCCCAAGCGACGATCGGAATGGGCCGCTATCATAGCACGAGATAGGGGTGATGAATTTTTCAGACCTAACGACTGGCGTCCCGTGTACTGTACTGGCCCATTTCCCAGCGTCAGACATATATTTGACCAAAAAAGGCTTTTGGGTACGAAACCCTAAAAAAGACTATATTTACAACGAAAACCTACGTATACTGCCAATTTGGCAAACAAGTGAATTTGTTTATTATAGATGTCTTAAGTAAATATTGTAATATAAAATGTAAAAAGTGTAAATAAACTTATTTTGTTATTAGAGATTTTTTATTACTCAACGTGCCTAATATTATTTATGCGACTCCATGCATCCGATATTCTGATGACTTGGAGTTTGACATTTATTATTTTTCTAATGACGTTTCAGTAGTTGCCAGTATCGCGGTGATCGGACGAAAACGGTTTATATGTTACTTATTTGAAAACTAGAATGTCATTTGAGGCCATTTTTTCCGACTCCTTTGTTCGGGACTGTGCGTCTATAGGTATATATTTAGTCTAAGCGTCGAATGAAATTCTGGTTATTCGCGTATAAGGCAATTTGCGTCTCTGGTACTATGCGTAATTTTAACGTACCGGCTATTTGCGTAATAAAATTCGGGTAATCTACTTAACTGGTAATTTGCGTGCGAAATTCTGGTCATCCCATCCGCGTATAAGGTAATTTGCGTTTCTGGCACTATGCGTCTGAACGCTTTTTTTAACCGCCGCAAAACGAAACTAAACAAAAATCTGAGAATTTTTCACTTATAAAAATTATTTCCCTCAAACGTAATGCATTGATCTAGAACTGTACAACTTTTGTAAAATTTGGAGTAAAACCAAACGTTTTAGTTAGAATAAAGCTTTATACCATGTACAAAAAGGAAACATTATTACCGTGATGCATTTACGCATGTGTTCTCGTTGGCTATTATACATTATGGCACTTGTTTAATTGGACCTGAACACATTTTAACTGCCGTCCATTTGAACCATTGCAAATTTTGAAACTTTTACTTTTTGCCATATACGTTTGGGGTTTTTGTGTTTTTATGTGTGTGCCGCCGAGTGTGGTCAACCATTGAGCGCTAAGTTAGGTATTACTTAGTTTCGTTCAGTGCGGCAGATTTGTTACTTATTCACTGTTTGTCGCGCGTAGTTCCTACGTGAATCGACTCGATACTATTACGGTATGTGTAAATATGCGAGGAATAAACATCAGTACCGAAATAATATCGGTTGGATACCGTAATAATAAAAATATAACTATTGCTTTCAATATTACCGGTAAATCGCGGTATTAAAGCGGTTCAGTAACAAAATATTTCAACCAGTATACTTTATCTTTATATCATTACGGTACTGATATTCTATCGTGGTACCGTACCGCTTATAACGTAACGAAAACGGTCCCTGTTCAACGAGGAAAATATAAAATTTGATAAGCGAATTAGGAAGTGGACAAGTTAGGCAGTGGCCAAAGTAGGAAAGATTATACAGTGGACAAGTGAGGAAATAGTCAATTTTGGAAGTTGACATGTTAAGAAAGAGACAGGTTAGGAAGTGGACAAGTTTGGAAAGAGACAAATTAGGAAGTGGCCAAAGTCGACCGGAGGGATCTAGAACTGTACAACTTTTGTAAAATTTGGAGTAAAACCAAACGTTTTAGTTAGAATAAAGCTTTATACCATGTACAAAAAGGAAACATTATTACCGTGATGCATTTACGCATGTGTTCGCGTTGGCTATTATACATTATGGCACTTGTTTAATTGGACCTGAACACATTTTAACTGCCGTCCATTTGAACCATTGCATATTTTGAAATTTTTACTTTTTGCCATATACACAGCCGGTCCGTATGGACATTTTGACACTAAGGCACTACAACGTTCATACTTTTTACCACATAGACAGCCAGCTCGTATGGACATTTTGACCCCTGCACTTTCCATCCATTGAACATTTTCTCATGCTGACTGCCCAGTCCCGGAACCATGCTGACTCATAATCTGACAATTCTGTGAAGGGATTCTTTAAATCTGACAATTAAAAAAAAGGGAATAATGAGGGCTATTGTTCTTTCATGTATATGCACACAATAACAACTTTAAAGAGTAATCTGGATGAAAAAATGTTCGATAGGTACATATTTGGAAAATGCGGATTTTACCTCCCTTGGGTTTTTTTTTAAATTATGACAGAACTACGAAACTTACAGTGGTCGCTCGCACCAGACGCATATTGTCCTAAAGTCGTAAAATGTCCTAAACGCAAAATACCCCAAACGCAAAATATCATCATTGTTTTATGACCTAAACGCATAATGACTTAAACGCAAAATGACTTAAACGCAGGTGGTCCTAAAACGCATAATACCCCAAACGCAAAATATCATCATTGTTTTATGACCTAAACGCATAATGACTTAAAAGTCTCTCATAGTTTCCGACTTCACCATACTGACCCATTTGGATTGTAGGTGGGTTAGTAGCATGGGGTCTAAAACTTGGGTCGCCTAAGGAGCAGCTCGTCTAAGTCGCAGAAGGTCTACTTCGCATCTCGTCTAAATAGCAGTTTGTCTAAAACGCAACTCGTCTAAAGGGTTAGTCTTGCACGGACTAGAACATAAAATGAGTATATCAGCTCATAGTCCAAACACAAAATGACTATGACACAATAAGTCGACTCTGCTTGCGCGGAGCTCCTATTTCTGGGGACTTTGGTTCTACGGGCCGATACAAAACAAACATAACCTAAACCTACCTATAGGACAGTAGGTTTACTTTTCCGCATCTGGTGTTTTTTCGTATGTGACTAATTGTGTTGTAGCCATTTTGTGTTTCGATCATTTTGAGTTATGGACTATGAGCCGATGTAGTCATTTTGTGTTCTGGTCCGTGTGAGACCTAAGCGTGGGAATTGACAATATTTCATAGATGAGTAGAATTGGCTACCTTGAGTTTTTTGAAGGTGTCAATATTATATTTTTTACCGATAGTAATACTTATTATATGTAATTGTATTATTTTTATAACATGCCGTTTTTTCAAAATATTTTTTTTAATATTTATTGTGACAATTTAGTCGTTTGGTGTGGTGTATCGTGTAGCTTTTGAACAATCTGGAGAGCTATAATTATTAAAATGAGTACACAGGATCTGTTTTTCTAAATTACACATTTATTATAAAAAATGAATTTATCAATTAATGTAGAGCAGACGATGCAGTGACTTCAAGTAATTCCAGTACGCTTTTGTATATTTTGACGATATCGGCTGCATGCACTTCATTGAAGTCTGTGAGTGTTGAGCTGTCCACAACAGCCCTCCAGTCATCAGTGTCCAGGTGCTCAATGCACACTCTCGAGTCCCGCGGAAGATAAAAGTTATATTTGCTTAAAACCATTGCTTTGTGCAGCAATGGTATCGGCATTAGTTGCACCATGAAGCACCCGAAAACACATTTGTTTACGTCGCCTAAAGCTCTCTTTAGTGGTCTGTCCTCTAAACTGGAACTAACATTATCTTCCATTATTTTTAATTGAATTATTTTAGCCACGTACATTTATTACACTAAATTATAATAATAACAATCGTTGACAAACGCTGACTGATGTGTCAACGACGATAAGAAGGATGAGTAATATACCTACTCATATATCAGATCTATACATATTCTTTCAAACTATCCTCTACCTCTACCAGCGTATTTGGTATTGTGAGAATTTGGTGCTTTGCGTGTGTAAATCAGGGATTGTAAAACCGGTTTTATTAAATACCTGTATACATTTGACAGACTATTACCGCTAATAAAAGAATACCTGTATTCTAATTAGAGGTATTGTTGTCATTTCGCTTTTATGCATACCTCTATGGCTAGACTATTTACGATATTAAATACCTGTGTTAAATACCGGTATTCATTGCAATTGAAAGATAAGATGTCAATTAAACATTACTACTAAATGGTTACTATAGAGATTATTTTCTTTCGGGAAGACTCGGATCTTTATCGGAATACGATGACCTCTGAACTGCCAAGAACGATCGTATTAAATAAGTGACATTTGCATATCCATTAATATGGAACTTTATTGTTTAGTATTATCATAGTATTATACGTCAAACTGAAAAATTATATTTGGCATTAAACAATAAAGTTCCATATTAATGGATATGAAAATGTCCTCCATATAATACAATCATTAATTGATAGTACGGATGACTTCTTATTTTGATCGAGGTACGAGTTTTTCTGAAGGAAAATAATTTCTCACTATATCTGTAATCTATCTATCTATTATATATATAAATGAACCCCTATTTCTCTTGGGCACGTTATAACTTGAGAACGGCTTTACCGATTTGGCTAATTTTGGTCTTGAAATATTTGTAGTAGCTCAGGGAAGGTTTAAACGTTAAAAAAGTATGAAAAATAATGAAGTTATATATTAAGAATCGAAGATATCTCTCCAATACAAACTTTATCAACTCGAAAAAGCCGTAAGCGCCGCAGGATTGCATACATCTTACGCGTTTTTGGTAAAATGGTCTTTGCTTTCGCTCGAGAAAGACGGAAGCGCCGCAGGATTTGATATATCTTACGCTTTTTTTGCGAGCAAAATACCTAGGTACTTTATATTATTCCAGCACTGAAGTCGTTAAGGCGATAGTTTCTTACAAATTGTTAATCAATTATCCTTTATTCCCTAAGATATGGCTGTCAAAATCTCTATTGAATGACAAGACATACTTCATCACTTTAGGCCCGATACCACGAACATCGAAGTTCGTATAATTAGAGCATCTCTCTTTTACTCCAATTAAGGCTTAAGACAGAGACAATCGTCCGAAAACGAATATCATTGTTCGCGGTAGCGCCGCCATTTCATGTACAATTTTATGACAGAACTATGAGTGTCGGAACAGGGTTGTCAACTTGTCACTACACTTGAGAAGTATTTGTACCTATACTTACTTGATTTATTACTTTTATGTTAAATAAATAGGAATTATATTAAACGTTGGTTTTTTAAACATCTCTTATTCCCACGAAAGTATATATGCCTAAAAATGCTACAGCCGTATTTCTTTGAAAATGTTTTGGGTAGTTCCTTATTTCTTTTCTGGGCAACCAATAAATAAGGTTTTTTTTTTTTTTTAAACATTACCAGGTAAGGACTTCGGGAAATAAAGATGTTAATTCTGCTTCCTTGCTATTAAGTCCGAGAGATTTTGTGTTTATGTTATATAGTTGCATTGCATTTTATTTTTCAGTAAAACGTGAGAAATCGAATGGTACCAAGGTTATACATATACAATCTGAATTTTATACTTTTTAAATTGTGACCTCTGAATCACGTCAACACAGTGAACGGAAATTTTTATTTCCGTTCACTGCGTCAACATATATTTTTAATTATTGTTACGCGTTTGGCTTGATTATGTTTGTAATTATTTGTCCATTTTACTTAATTTTGTTATAAATTAAATATGTGTCAACCCTATTCAGCCAAGAAATATACATACATAGTATTTTTTTTACTTTCTTACTATTACTACTACAAATATTTTTTTTCAATTATGTTTTGAATAGGATAAATCTATATTTGTTTTAATTGGGCTTAGGTTCGCCACCCCTATGGGTCCCGCTGACAATGTGCACGGCTGGCTGAAGTGTCAACTATATACTGTATTTAAGTAAATTAGTTTGTCATACGACTCGAGTGTATTGACACTGACGGCTATTACCGCTAATATATTTGAATATCGCTTTGAGATTGACGGTTGAACCTCAAAATGGCGAAGTCGGCTTGAAAATATATTTTTTGTTTTTTGTTCAAACGTAGTTTAGTGTGTAATATTGATAGCGTATTATGCAGTGATCTAACGCAGAATTGTGCAGTTAATGAAGAATTGATTTCAAAACGTGTTTCACCACTATTTTGGTCATCACCCGGCAATCCGGGGGTCACGGCCGCCTCTTAGCTTTCTGTAAAGTCCAGCTACCACTTTACAAAACGCAAGGCCTACTACCGAACAACGTCATGCTCTAAGGGCAAACTTATATGTTATTATACTTATATGTTATTTTACTTGACATTGGCGAAATCATCGATTGATTTATTGATGGAAGCCATATTTTTTTAAAAGAAGAAGAAGAAGAATATCGCTTTTGATTATACCGCTAATCTGAGCTTTGCCGATTTAAATAGCGAAATGCAACTATAACCGGTTATACCTAATTTTTAAGCAGTATTAAGAATACCGGTAACGATCCCTGGTGTAAATATAACATTCCGCGAAACGCCAAATGGCACATTTCGAACTTGGTACTACGCGTATTGGCACTAAGCGTATTTGGTATTGTGAGAATTTGGTGCTTTGCGTGTGTAAATATAACATTCCGCGAAACGCCAAATGGCACATTGCGAATTTGGTACTATGCGTCGAAAGGGTTGTGGCACTAGTGTATTATTGCCATAGTTTGTTTTGAGCTTCAACCTTTATGACATTAGGTGATCACAGGAGTAGTACATGATCAAAATAAGATCGTATTGGTTTTAGGGTATTGTGGGACTCTGATATTTAGACAACAGGTTGTTTTGACTTAATGTTTATATGACTATATGTGTTTTTGACATTAATTAACACATTTGAGTGTATGTTATAACGAACCGGAAACTTTTATTCGACTAATCAAATACTGTATTCTCCTTACCTAAATATCATTTAAATAGATCAAAGTAAAATTACAAATTGACGGCTATATTTAGATTTTTCGTAATACCGGTAACGATACCTGGTTTCTATCGCACCTGCCAGTAAACCTCATGAATAATTGAAATCAAATAGTAAATATATAAATGGTTTATTGAAAGGACGTTACAAGTCTAAAGAACAGGACTGCACGGAACTCACAGTTTGCTTAACAAAATATATCTTAGAATCATGCAGCTCAAGCATGGTGATGTCCGATAGCTATTACGGCCTTGTCGAAGGCTGCGATAGGCTGCGGAGGCTGACCTACTGCGAGCACAGCATCTGTTAGCAAAATTTGCTAAATTAGGTTAACTTGAAAGGTTCAACGGTGCCATAGAGTGAGAAAAAACGTTGTCCCAAGCCTCATTCATCCAAATTACCTCATTCATCCATACAATAACTTTAATTTCGCTTTTCGCGTTAAGAAATGTCTGACGTGCGTTACAAACCAAAGGCAAGCAAGCAATAATAAACCTCTACGTAGGTCCAAGGTTTCGACTTGATATAAAGTTGTGGCGTGTAGGGCACGAAATGTTCTGACTTCATATCAAGCTTCATATATAGAAATCCCTTAATCTTGCCTTATTGTTTAATCTTAGAACCTATTCTAACTTATATTCTTTCTAGTAATATTAATACCTGGGCATAATACAATTAAAACTGTTACTAAGTAGTAATACCTGGGCATTTTCAAAAAAGGTCCCAAACTTCATGCTTCCAGATTTGGACGTGCCAGGGCAATTTTTTTCAGAATCACGAACTTTAACGATCCTAATTATTTAAAAAAATGTCCCGAAATTCCCATTCCGTTATGCCACTCTGTTAGTATGAACTTTATACTGATGATCGCGTACTTAATGGAAAATATATATTTTTTAATTTTTTTTGGGGAAAATTTTGGGACACTTTTTTATTAATCAGGATCGAATAAGCTCGTGATTCTGAGAAAAATGAGTCCTGGCACGTCATCGGTTATAAGATTAAACAAAGGCAAAATTAAGGAATTTCTATATGAAGCTTGATATGAAGTCAGAACATATCGTGCCCCACACGCCACGACTTTATATCAAGTCGAGACCTTGGACCTACGTGGAGGTTTATTATTGCTTACTTGCCTTTGGCGTGTGACGCACGTCAGACAATTTTTAATCTGACGAAAAGCGAAATTAAAGTTATTATAAACAAAATGAAGAAAATCCTAGATTATCTCAAGCAAGGATAACCGGTTGAAATGCAGCTACATTAAATTGATTAAATACGGATTGTTTAAAAAATAAATATTTTAAATAGTGTGATGGTAAAAATGTTGGACACTAAGCTGAGAGACACTAATCATGAACACTTAGTTTTTTTAAACCTGTTTACCAATAAATGCACAAAACTTGATTCCTTTGAAATAAGAATTAATATGTATTATTGGATCCTTGTCCATTACTTGCCCCGTCACCTACTAAAAACTTTCTTTGTAAAATACAAGTCGCTGTTAAATTTAAAATCTGCCTTTAGCCGAAGCGCCAGGAGTCACTGGATATTTGCTACTTGACTGTATACTGTGACGAGGGAGCCGCCGCCGCAGCAAGGCTTGCACGGCGCGGCCGGGCCGCAAGCTCCACAGCATCCGCCGCAACCACCTCTGCAAGATTAACCACATTCTAATATGTGTATAGTCAACCAATTTGATTTCTAGGCTACTTCGAACCTTGTCACAGTGACGTTAATAAGAGATCTTTTGCGTCTTTCATATAGATTTTCACTGTGACAAGGTACGAAGTGGCCCATAAATCAAATTCGTTGTCTGTAAATACATAACATTAGACAGACATTACTGTAACCCAAGATTGCGAGTCAAATTCCAAAATGTAACAACCCTTACAACAAACCTAAATATGATTAGCAGTAATCAGATTTTGGATGGCACGCCGCGGAATGTTATACGTAAGTACAAATTGTTATACGGATATGCCGCTTGACCCTCGGTCCTCATTAAAACATTGTTATACTCGTCGCGGCGAATCATGATCCCTATGACACTGACAGTTATTCCGACGACACAAACTTGTAGTGGCGTCACCGTTACATTATAATCAAATTGGAGGCGTCGAAAAATGGCGTTTATTAATTTTAGGGTAGTTACATGCCATTACAATGATTTTCCGTTGGAATTGTAACAATTCTTAACATTTACAAGAAGTTATCTTCATCAGATATTACGTTTACGCCCTGCAAAACTTACTTCGTTTGGAAGATATCGACTAGTGCAAAAAGTATCAAAAACAAATGTCGATAATGGAAACGAGTGTACAAAATAAATAGTACACTTTGAGTGTCCGATGTACCTATGTTTTCAGTTATACATATAGTAAGGTATTTTTTTCGATAACACTATGTTTAAGATGGATTTTTATTTTTACATTCGTCAAGCGTGACGTAAAATACTAGATGCTAAATGTTAAAAATTTACATTTCTCGGTCAAAAAACTTAAATCATTACTAGAACAACAACATAACACACATATGAAATGCAGATTATATTTTTAAAATCACGTTTACTAACGTGGCTGAATGCAAGTCACGCCTTTGCCTATAAAAAAGTTAAGTTACATCGACGCGACCCATCACATAAACTGTCATAGGGATCATGATTCGCCGCGAGGAGTATACTAGGTACTTTGAAAGTCTGGTATCTGACACAGATACTCTTAGTTGAAACGCAGTAACTCTGTACTGATCCCATACATAATTACGTCATTTTTCTTTTGATTTCCAGAATGAAGTTTTTTAAAGTGGTGACGATATATGTAATATGACAAAAAACTCGTATTCCTAGCCTCACAAAACCCCGATCACTGATGATAACAAAACAGCTTTCAAATTTAGATTTACGTAGGCTTTTAAGCTTTCGAAACTTAATTGATGATGTGCGCAAACCAAATAACTTTGCGATTGATTTCCAAGGATAATCAAAATCTGGTACAGTCAGCAGCAGAAGTAGCTAAGCATTTGAGGTGTTCAAAATGAGGTCAACACGTCTCTATTGTCAAGAGAATAAGAGCGCGTGTTGGTCATTTTGAACACTTCAAACGTTTAGCAACTTTTGCTGTTAACTGTACTAATTCAATGATCTTCATTTGTCGGGTCGTCTCGCGGCCAGTGTGGCATAGGGTTTCTTTTGAATTACCATAACCATCATACCCAATATATAAGACGAAATCATTTATTTTTGACGGAAGCGACTTGTTACAACATATAAAAAATATATAAAATGATGGTACAAAGCAACATTAACACACCTTATATTAGATATGATTGACTGCAGTTGGTTGATAACATTCATACGGTCGCACATTTTCACTTTTCTTTAATTATTATTCAAATATCAAATATATTTAATTTTTCTTTTTATAATAAAAAATAACTGAAAATTTTAAATAGCGTTCCTAATCTGTTGAAAATTTTTGACTGACAACTGAAATAGACGTTTGCTGACTTTCTTTTGTAAAAATGACAAGTCAAAGTTCGTAAATGGAAATTGTCAAATTAAAAAGAGGTTTTTATATTAAGCAGAAACGTCTGCTCACGAAACCATATTTCTTAAGGCTGGTTTACACTTACAAGTTTTCTTGCAGCAAGTATATTGCTTTTTCATTTTTGTATATAGCTGCGTCCCTACTTGCTGCAAGAAAACTTGCAAGTGTAAACTTCGCTTTAAGCTTGGCGCGACTCAAACTTGCGACTACGGGATACATGCCCATCGCTCTACCAACTGAGCTATAGAGACTCAACCGATGGCTGCAAATTTGTCCAGTCGCCATCAGATATATCGGAGCGGCCGAGGTACTCAAATATTTCTGAGCAGCAATAAATTCCAATAAATTCTTTACGATAAATGAGGTCAATAACATCAGAACATCAAATTCGCCATAAATATATGAGCAGTGGTTTTTCAATTAAATCTGAACACACAACTCGTCAAAGTTATCTGCACAGACAGGGTGATCATAAATATCTGAACATTTAGGGAAAATATACCTTAAATCACTTAGCATACAGTTTAAATGTAATCGTACAGATGTAGTGAATATTCCTTTTACAAAATAAGTAGGTATACAAAATATAAATCTGCGAAAAGCAACTTCACGGTCTTGTTACAAGAGACACATTTGAATAAAATATTTTGGCAATTCACGAAAACGGTAACATACTGTCATTGCATATGTGTGTCTCACGTTTTGATCTGTCACTACGTCATTCATTCCGTGCAAGTATCAAATGTATTTGCATAGATATACTATTATAACTAGATCGAGTACTAGCCCGAAAAAAGCGAGCCTAGTGAGATAGCTACCACGCAGACCTTTGTCTCTTTCTATAGGGTGACCACGTTAATTTTAGAAGTTAGGAAAATTCCATTAAATACAATAGTGTTCTGATGTACTAGATCGGTGTAGAGACCACGCCGGCAGCTCTGTATCTATTTGACATACTACATGCGTTTTTTTGCTTCCCAAAAATTTTAACTTCGAATACTTATAAAATTTATTAAAAATCGTCTGTGGTATCTAATTACAAGAAATTAAATGGTAAAAGAGATTATGACGATGATTTCTAAAATTAAATATAAATAACCAGATGGTGAAAGAATAAAAATAAGCTCTTGCTGTGTTCAAATTTAAGAGTGTCGGTGGAGTAAACACCAATCTTCTTTTCTCTCCGACAGCCTTCTTCATATTTTTTAGATACGTAAATCGGTAATGTCGGACATCAACAAACCAGTCGGACCGATGACCGGGTCGCTGGTAGTCGGTGGCCGCAGTATGTTAAAGTGTTCTCCATGTGTGTGCTCCATGTGGCAGTCTATGGCAGAGGCCTATATTTTGTAGTGTTGATTAAAATACAGCCTATACTTTTACATCATATAATATAATCGGAAATATTTATGTATTAAATATGGTTTTCTTATTACAACGTATATTAATGTGTAAAACAATAAAATGTTACGTTAAATTATTTTTATATTAAGCAGAAACGTCTGCTAGCATATTAAAGATAATAAATATATTTAAATCAAAAGAAAAATAGAAAAATTGGTAGTGCACTGGGCTAGTAATCCAGTGGTTGTGGGTTCGAGTCCCGCTGCGAGTCAAATTTTTCTATTTTTCTTTCGATTTAAATATCTTTCAGTTTTAAATGTTCAGATTTTCATTTTACTTGAAAAATATTTTTGTTCTTCAACCACCATTTTGTTATTTACGATTCTTATTTTATAAAATTAACCTCATAACCATTTTTGTGTGTAATTTCCTGTAATTGACACACACGATTTGAGTTTTACATGTTGATTTTTTTTATAATCTTTACCGGGTGAAAATTTGCATTTTGCACACTTATGTATTCTATATGTTTATTAGGTATATCAAAAAAATACACGCAGGAAATTAAACCACTATAACCCCGCTTCTGTGGGAATTACTTTGCCCCAATTGCTATATTCCCTCTACTATAATATACAATGACAATGAAACCACATTTTACAAATTTTAATAAATATGTTTAATGTACTTTATCTCAACACCAACATTAATGTTGTGCTGTTGTGCTCGTCCATGTACAAGCATGGTTACCCTAGCATCTAGTTGACTTTGGGTTGCCATAGATCTAATATTATTCTAGGAATAGCATCATTCAGAAAGGGACAGAGGTCGGCTCGTTTTTATTCTTCATATTTGGCGAGCGAAAGTAAACCTTAATAAGATGCATATAAAGCACGTTTCACTTATTGGTATTTTTCACAGGGCTTGTTCCAGTTATTCTAAAAATTCCTTGTGTATTTGTATATTATATATGTAATATTGACGCTGCCAAATTAAAATAGGTAAATGCTTTTCAATATTTCATCTACTATTGCGTCGGTCACCATGGCCTAGCGGTTTAGTTATAAGAAATCATGATTAAGTATATACCGTTGCGTCAAGATTCAAATCCTCAATTGTGCTTATTTTTTGTATTTTGTTAAGAATTCATGTTCTTATTTTTTTATATATTTCAGTATTTTTATTTATTAAAAGCTAAACATTCTTAACATCAAAATTTATACAAAACTCGTTACTTTTCAAAACTACTAAAAAAACATATTGAGTTCAAGCCTCCGTACCGCTCAATTTTCATGATGAGAATAAAAAAAAATACAAAAAGGGTCTTTCATGTTGTATAAATGTATTTGCCGTACATTTAGCCCTTAACCATATTTTGTTAGTTTACGAACTGAAAATGAGAAGGCACTTGTCCCACCGCACACGGTTAGCGAGAAGCGAGCAGCGAGCAGCGTAAAGCTAATGTGTTCTGATAGCATTTTAGATTTGCCTATAAGAGGGTGTTCGATTCACGACCAAGGTTGCGGCCCTGCACAAATCCGCACGCAAGACGCATGTGTTCAGCGGTATTAAAAGGAATTAAAATTATCATTGTTATGTAAACTAGATCCCAACAAAAACATAAATGTGTACAAAAAGGCCATATCTGAAAGAGTCACTGAGTCCGGGCGACTCATGCATGCCGCACGTTTCGCAGAATAAGAGTAAGATAAGGACGCCATTAGTATCACGATGACGTCCCGCTCTACCTCAGGCAGTGTATGTATACACCCTACATCCAGCAATCTCTTTTTAGTTTTGACATTGACAAAACCGAATGGTGGTTGTGTTGAAAATGTATTGGAGCGTAGTAGTACCTACGTTAAAGAATTTTAAATCGTATGCCAAGTGACTTAAGCTATATTTTCCCTAAATGTTCAGATATTTATGATCACCCTGTCTGTGCAGATAACTTTGACGAGTTGTGTGTTCAGATATTATTGTCTCGTTGTGTGGTCAGATTTAATCGAAAAACCACTGCTCATATATTTATGGCGAATTGGATGTTCAGATGTTATTGACCTCATTTACTGTAAAGAATTTATTGAAATTTATTGCTGCTCAGAAATATTTGAGTACCTCGGCCGCTCCGATATATCTGATGGCGACTGTCCAGGTCGATAGTTTTAAATTTTTTTGTTATTTGTAAAATTATGGTTTCGTTAGCAGATATTCCTGTCTACAAAAACATCTGGTGATTATGATCGCATATTATTGGTGATCTTGGATAATTCTCTAAAAATATATTAGGTATATTTAACTAAAACAAAAATTTAAAAAAATCTCAATATGGTGCTTACAAAAATAAATTTATTATATTTTTATACTTAAAACAATTTGGAGTGCATGTTTTGTGTGTGCCTCAGAGACCGGAAAACCCCTTCATTTGATTAATCATATCGATAGGGTAGCCCTATAGAAGTCTTATCGTAACGATGTGGTTAGCCTATAATAGGGTTACCCTATCGATATGGAAACCATTATGGATAGGCTTACCCGGGTTTTACATGGTTACCGAGTCGGATGGGGTAAAAATAGCTTTAATGTTTAGCGCTTACCATTTCATAGGGTTACCCTATGGGCGTCTCTTTTCGACGTAGGCAGATAGTTCTAGAGTTTAAAATGGCTTAAACCCATTTGAAAACACTTGATAGGGTAACCCTATTGAGGGTTTTTGTATTTGGTAAGCGCTTACTCAAACTAAGTCTATTAAATTGGTTAGCCTATCATCCGGGTAAATCAATGATACGCTTACCAAACTGATAGGGTATTTAAAAACAACCCTATCAAAAACCCAGGGTAATACCCCTTATTTAGTAACCGGTTCGCAATGAAGATGTGATACCACTAAGTATTTGAAATAAGCAGACGATTATACTGGGTGTTACAAAAAACGTAATACAAGATTATCAAACCGGCATCGGCATCTGTTAACGATTATGAACATATCTTACTATAGGTAAATTTTGTAAAATTAAATAAAAATTGAGCCGTTCCATAGAAAAGGTCAAGTATAAGTTGATGAAAATGTATGAGATGTTAAAATTGTTCCAAACCTTGACCAGATGCCGGCTTGATAATCTTGTAGCACGTTTTATATAACACCCGGTATATATATTTGTAATTCCGTATTACTCTGAATTTAATTGTGCTTCACATATGCGGAAGCACATTGTATTAGAGCACATTGTTATAAAGTATCTACTTTAATCAAAAAACACTAAATAGGTTAGGTTAGTTAGGTTATTTTAGATGCCCCTACGGGAATTGCCCTCAGGCAAATAGCCCACAAATGGGATCCGTAGAAATCGACAAGAGACAACTAAAATTGTTGCATATGATTTTATGGTTACAATGTAATGGTTAGAGCAAAACGAACCTGCTGTGTAGTCTTATCGGCGTTGGCAATACGATGGCGCACATGTGGGGTAGTGGGGCTGCACCTGAAACATTATGCATATTAGAAAAAAATATGTTAACAGTACTGAAAGCCGTATTAAATTCCTACTTTGAGCATGTGTTCTGGACACGCTAATACAGGAATTAATATATCAGTCTGATCCAACGAAAAATCACGTGATCTTTTCACTGTATTATTTTCGTTTCGATTGCTTTTTATATAAATGATTGTCATCTTTGCTACGGTCGCTGCTATCCCGATATTTATGTCCGGTTCACATTATACCAGTACAATTTCAGTTCAGTGACCCAAACCAATGCATTCATTCCGATGAGCAATGCTTAGAAATCATTGTCATTATAGTGCTACCACTCCAACAACTATAAAATGACTGGAATTATTATATTTTAGTGCTCTATGATCCAGTCCAAGACTGGAATAAAGTAGAAAACAGGGCTTTTGGCACGGGCTAATAGTTGATTTATTCTGTTATTTTTGCAGTAACAACGAACCCTCGAGACAATCATACCCAGTCTCCCCTACTTACCGGTCGTTCATAATTAATTAATTGGTATCGAATATGCTTGTCTTGATTATTGACAATCATGCCAGGCCAGGACGTGGGCCGGTACTCGAAGCAACTGTCTCCTACGATGAGAGGTCGCCGAAGTGTAACGTTATCAAAGCCGCAAGGCAGGCAAGTTGGGCCCTGCATCATAGGAAAAAACCGATTACTGATAAAAAATAGAGCTAGAACTTCGTTTGGATTAGATGTTTAAGAAGCAATGCTACGCTGATAAAATGGCAGTTCAAAGCCGGTACATAATTACCGGCCGATGTCGAGGCCACTGAACCAGTCGACAGACACAATATAGATATAATATATACATTGAAAATGACAAAAACAGGTTACATACTCTTATCATTATCAGATTATGTATTTTTTGACGCGACTGTACACACAGCAACACTCTTAACTGTACATCGGTGGACTTTATGCCTTATATAATAAGGTCTACCAATGTATAGCTAGGAGTGTTGTTAACTGTACATTTATAGTCAACGAATTACATGCCTGAGCGACTTCGTACATTGTCACAGTGACAGTAAATATGTGATATCTGTAGCCGAGCGGCTTTCTTATAGATTATCTCTGTGTCAAGGTATGTCGAGGCCCAGAAATCAAATTAACGGGCTATACATGCCAAGATGAATAGGAAACCTCATGCTCAAGTTTATACCACACTATTATAGCAATCAAGCATGCGATATGAATACTAACCATCTCACTAGATATGAAGAGCGTAGCCGAAGCTTAAGTATGAAATGATTCCATGTGTTGATAGTTAAGAGACAGCGCGTAATCAGGAGCTATTGAAACCGTTCCTTGTCTACAGTTTTATTAATTTCTATATCATCATCATCATCATCATCATGTTAGCCGAAAAACTACCCAAAAAGACCGGTCCTGCACCTTCCCCATCCAGCGACATCCCGCGACCCTCACCAGGTCGTCGATCGGTCCGTGATGACTTATGGTGCTGAAACATAGTCGCTTTACTATAGGCCGCATAAGAAGGTTTAAAGTCACCCAAAGGGCTATGTTGGGAGTGTCTCTGCGTGATCGCATCAGGAATGATGTCATCCGCAGTAGAACTAAAGTTACCGATATAGCCCTCCGGATCGCCGAATTAAGTGGCACTGGGCGGGACACATTGCGCGCGGAACCGATGGCCGATGGGGCGCAAAGGTTCTGGAGTGGCGACCACGAACTGGAAGAGGTAGCGTACGGTAGGTAGGCCTCCCACAATTTCTATATAAAACATAATATAGGTACTTACTGAGACACGATAACACGGTACGCATGGCGGCGGTTCTTTATAACTTGGCAAACATTGCAGAGGGCTACACATTGTAAGTTAGTTATGTATTTGTATAAAATTTATTACAAAAGATTTTTTTGCTGTTTTTCAATAATAAAAATGTCAGATACTGACAGATAAATTCTTCTTCGTATCAAAGACAATATTCTGACTCTCTTGGCTGTCAGTTAAGGTAGTTGCATACGTAACGTGATTTACTTAGGCACAATGGGACGGATAATTTTTTAAATATTGTTTCATAGAAATTGCATCCGAAAGTGCATACGTCACGATTACCAACGGAAACGGAAATAATTACTTAAGAAACACACTGCGATGTGCTGTGTATGTATGTACGGTGGGTAGGTCGGGTTTTCTACTGCCTACCGGCAGACTCAAATAAATGTCAGCCTCGAATTAAGCGTGTTTCATTCGTCGTCCTTTCCTAAGTATTTCTAGTATACAATACGATGTAAGACCTATATTACGCTCCGAAAACGAAAATTGACCGTATGCTTTATCGTTTACCGCGATCAGTCGAGGAAAACGATAAAGACTGATTTTACACCATAGATCATTTTTATGTTGATATTTATATATTTGGCCATTTGGTTTGTATAATTATGAACGAACTGCATACGCAAAAGAACCATGGACGGGATGGACGGTGCACGTTCTGGGTGGGACGGGACGTCGTCGTCATCGTCAACGACAATGTTTTTCCCGTCCCGTTGGCGTCACGTTCCCGACTCGTCCGTGATTTTCGGATACATTCTCTAAGCGAAAATATTCCAAAAATTTCCCGTTACGTTTGAGGTAAGACCGGTCAGATTTCTCGGACGGAACGAGGATGGGATGGAGACGGGTCATGGTTAAATACACCCTGGCGTGAATTTTAATGAATTCGCAGTGACAGTAACGGTCAACTATCGTGCTAGTATTGTAAACAAGATGCATTTGACAATAATAAAGATAGCAATACTCTTTATTACGTCTTCGGAGCGAAGGAAACATCGTCGCTGTTTTTCCCAACACGTCGATGTCACGTTCCCGTCCCGTCCATGATTCCGTTGCTTATGTATGTTCAGTTACATTTTCAATGAAACAATATTTGAAAAATTCCTCGTCCCATTCCGGACCTTCCTAGTAAAATTACGTTACGTGTGCAGCGACCTTTAAATCCGGTTACGTATGTATCGACCTTCAAGCAGCGGTGTGGTCCATAACCTAATCCGTATGTGCTGGCTGGTAATTTGAGGCGGATCTCTAGACAAAATCATAGATATAGAAATAAAAATAAATATATTAACGCATTCACTGCCACCAACGCACATGTGCGTTCATTTCCATACATTTTTGGAGGGGGTGGAAGCGAATGTGTTAAAAATTCCTTGGACAAAATTGAGTCTTGTCTATGGCCTTCTTCAAAATTTTTAAAAGCAGAACAAGTTCTTCTATATTCAAATGCGACTGAGTCGACATGGAATATCAAATCCAAGAATAACATCAGTTTTTATTTATCTTTCGTATTGAAAACACAAAATAAGAAAAAAAAAACGTATATTAATTTGATAATAATATTTAAAAATATACCTAAATTATAAGCAAAATAGCACGCGCGTGCTGAAAATAATTTCCTGTGCTAGTGAAAGCTGTTCAATTTCTCTTCTAAAATGTGAGTTGTAATCTTCTTTCTTTCTTATTTTCTTGTGGTATGATTTTTCTGTTTGTCGCGTTATAGCTTATAGCGTTATACAATACCTACTTTCCTTCTCTTGCAGTCTGCGCTAACCACCAGTAGTCCCATTCATGTTAGGCCTACAGTACTCAAAAGGTTTCCCTTTTTTTTCACAACTTTTGCGAATAAGGATTTTTATTGTTTTGTACAGAACCATCATAATTCGCACCATTCGGCAGTTACGACGGAGCCCTGCTTTGCCAGATTTCTGTCTTCTCGGTTTGCCCTTCGGGCATTTAAAGCTACATAATAAGCCTAATATACCTATTGTTTTATACATACATGGATTTTCTCCCAACAAAAGTTCTTCATTCGCAACTGATTGTGAAAATGTAAAAACTGCGGACGCAAATGATTAAATCACACCATTAATTTTGCACGAAGTATAATAATATTCTTAATCTAAAATATTTGATTAGCACCTACCGGAACTACCGGAAGGCCTTCACATAAATTAAAATCAAAATCGCCACACATTAAATTAGAAACTTCATTAAATCGAGGAAGGCCTGTTGCTTTCAGATTTGATATTCCCCGAAAAAAGTACCCATAGTGTTAACGTTAACAAATCCTAATATCCATGGTCCGTTTCATAACGCTTATGTCATCTGGTCATCACCGTCGTCACTCACGGTTTAAGTATATAGCAGTGGCATTACGAATGCAGTACGTAGTTAAACTGCAGGTTTTAAAGGCGGCTTTAAAGCATCTATTTTAGACAAGATTTTGAACGTTTGCATTTGCAGGTGTGGCGGAGGTTGCTGCGGAGGTTGCTGCGGGGGTTGCTGCGGGGGTTGCGGCGGGGGTTGCTGCGGGGGTTGCTGCGGAGGTGGCGGTGGAGGCTGCTGCTGTCCTAAAATCACCATCTATACGTGCTGCACTAAGATCTGTTAAGGAACGGACGATGGAGCAGGTCCGCCCAGCTTAGCAGGCTTTGTGAAGCTATTTTGAATGTGCTGTTTCTCTAGTGCTGTAATAAAGTGAATTAGACATGTGAATCCTTGTATATTTATTTCGTATCTGTACCTGAGCCCAGTTTTTACTACTGTGCTGATCTAAGCGACCTATGAACTCTTCGAGCGATCATGTTACTCGGTGGACTCGGCGAACCATCGCTCGCTCATTCATTCAGTGTTAACTGCGTCACGGGCGAGCGAGACGTTTAGTTGGTATAGGTACTCTTTCTGCTTTCGTCACCCATTCTTCATTCGTCACTTTCGACATTTGCCTATTTCTTATTCCGGCTTATTTCGGTAATCATTAACATCTTCTTTAGGCATGTTCAATGTTACTGTTTTCTAACTCGCTTGTTAGGCACTGGGCCCACCGCGAGCTAGTTGTAAGCTATGAGCTATCAGCTATTTCAAGGGACAAAAGATCGATGCCTTTCGTCACCCATTATTTACACGGGTGTAAATAACCTTTAGTACCGTTTGGTAGCCAAATTTCGTAGCTGGCTTCCAAATGGGAAATATGGTTTCCCGCCTGGTAGCCAGCTATGAAATAGGATTAGCTTTCGTATTTCGTAGCCAGATTTGGTAGCTGGCTTCCAAATGGGAAATATGGTTTCCCGCCTGGTAGCCAGCTATGAAATGGAATTAGCTTTCGTATTTCGTAGCCAGATTTGGTAGCTGGCTTCCAAATGGGAAATATGGTTTCCCGCCTGGTAGCCAGCTATGAAATGGGATTAGCTTTCCCGTCTCGTAGCCAGATTTGATAACTGGCTTCCAAATGGGAAATATGGTTTCCCACCTGGTAGCCAGCTATGAAATGGGAATAACTTTTCCGTTTCATAGCAAGCTTCGAATCAGGATTTTCTCTCCAATTTCGTAGGTAGCAAGCCACGAAATCTGGTTGGCTACGAACCACGTAATCACGAGATGAGACTAAGGGCCAAAACATATAACCGCGTTGCGGCGTCGCGCGTCGTGCCGCTAAAATTGGCAGTAACGTCAACGCTGATTTTAGTGGCGCGGTGTCGCACGGCGGCGCAGCATTGCGGCACCGCAACGCTAAAATCGGCAGTTTGCGTTGTGGCGTCGCGAAAAAGAGCGTTTTCACCTCACTCGCTCGGAAAACCTTAGTTTATAGATAGTATAAGGGCCGGCGCTCACTGCTGGCATGGCACAGGATGGCACGGTAAGTTGTGCTGCAGAATTCCGAAGGATAACGCCGCATTCTGCGGCATCCCGAAGGCCGCTACGGCATTCCGCGGCATGTCGTGGCATCCTGCTGTTGACCCAGCCACTCAAGCATCAATCAGTTTTACTGTGCGTATGTCAAACAACCGCTACATGATGGAACTTGACTGATCAATCCAGCATGACACAAAGTAAAAGTTTTAATTTTTAGTTTCTCAACCCGTGGAATGCTTCGGCACGTCGTGACATGCCTCGGCGCGCCGCGGCAACCCGTGGCATGCATCGGCACATTCTGCCATACCGCGGCCTCTCAGCATTGTTGTATCAAAATAAAGTAAAATAAATTCTAAACTCATAGTAATAAGATTATAAATAGTTATATCAGTAACAAAATCCTTTGCCATGACCCACCGTGCCATGCCGGCAGTCAGCGCCGGCCCTAAAGGTGGACCATTTGCGACTGCATCGATGCTGCATCGCGACTGCATCGCTGCTAAAAGTCGCAATGTGTAAAGGGCTTAATTCGTCCACTCCAACACCGTCCGAGGCATTAACCGTTTAACTTCAAGGTCGTTTTTTCAGTGGAGAAATTTGACAACCGCATACGAGGGTTTAAGGGTCTTTAACCTTTTGAACGCCAAGCACCACTAGTGGTCGCATTTCGTGCCTGCCACGCCACCGACCCCTGGTGAACATATTTTTGGAGCCGACCGTACAGTTTTAAGATACTTATGAGGTTGACTGTACCATTCACATTTTGGCGCGAGAGGAAAAGCGTTCAAAGGACCCGTCGATTTCGGTTCACTACAACCAAACATCCCAAAGGACTAGAGTATGGAGTTCTTCAAAAAGGGTGTAACTGTAAAGAGGTTTTTACGGGGTCGGCAACGCGTGAATGATGCCTTGGTATTGTAAACGTCCATAGGCTGCGGTGACCGCCACTACCATCAAGCGTATAAAAAAAAAAGATAATTCTAATGTAAGCTAAGCTCTAAAGGGCCTCTAGACGGGCTATACTTTTAATGAAATATGTGGCTACAACGACATTGCCACAATATTGCCATTGTAGCCACAATAGGGTGTTTCACGTTTGTATGGAGAAAAAAAAGAGGTGATATTTTTCCTGACTTCGCAAACTTTTAGAGTCTCCCTAATCTAAAAATGATATGTTTTAAATTTCAAGGAGAACAGATGACGTTAAGGGGTCGCACTCTTCAATTAAGTGGAGTAACTATCCCATACTAAGATCAAAAATTAAGTATGTTTTAAAATATCGAAATATAATGAATCGACCCTAAAATAAAGTGAAAAAGTATAATTTTTCATCTAAAACACAAAAAAATAACATTTTCTTTGGAAAAAGGTACGAAATCCTGAATAATATAAATAGAACAATTTAAAGGTAATCAAATTCCTATTCCTCCACTAAATTAAAAAAATTTATATATCTAGAAAATTCAGGAATTCGTTATTCTTCACTATAGCCATTGCCAATTACAGAACTTTCTGCCCTCCTCTGTAGAGTCAATAATTATATGGCATAATATAAATAATAATATTTCGAATATATACATTTTTCATGACTAAGAACAAGAAACCAAGCGAAGTCTAATGGAAATCAAAAATTTGGAAAAATGAAACACCCTAAGCCACATATTTCATCAAAAGTGTAGAAAAGAAAAAAAAAACTTGTGGTATCTCAACATCAATGGCTTTTTTGAATGTGATTTTTTTTATCCCCAGTGCTCTATAACGTTTCCGATACAACTTTTTTTTTACATTTTCAAACTTAGATAATTTCGAAACTTTATCCAATCCCGCATCTTGAATTTTGTTACTGATATCCTCATATATATGTATGAGAAATAGGAGTGGCTAAGTCCTGGACGACTTTTTGGTCCATGCTGTCCATATACTTTTTTACTTCATTTCCTGCAAAATCTGGATTATGATTATGATCACTCTCATTATATATGACCCTGTTGTATTTGTTGATGATTTTTCCGTGGGCCCAGTTGCCCACAGAATGAGCCTGACTGGTGGCCACTTCTGAACAACTAGTCGAGTAGTTTTGTAGCGGCTTCGACGAAGCCCCGCTGTGAGGGACTCCTATATTTACTTATAAATAAATAAATATATATAGCGGTATACGTACTTATATAATTATCTTATTTTATTTAATCTTTATTGCGCTATGAGGCATTCGCTACCAGTTATTACGAAATTTCAAAACTGAAGTTAAACTTTACGGATGTGCATGTAGTCTATTTTGTTCTGGGGTATGTCAGTCTTCGGCGTTGGACCTGCGGTACCAATTTGGCGTTGAAAAGGGTAACTGATGATTTTGAATAATAATAATAAATTAAATAATAGACACCAAAAGCTTGGATTAAGTTAGTATTTTCTTCGCAATTGTGACCTCACTAGGTTAAAAAAAATGTGTTTCACTCGGCACAAAAGTTTGTTCTACGCCATGGTAAAAAAGGTACTCTCTGCCCATATAGATTATCATAGTTTTATAAACCACCTGGATATTAAATTAACAACACTCGATTTTAACACACAATCAAGTGTGCCACGAAAGCCTATATAAAGTGCAAGTATACATATGACCTTCTTCATTTATTCCACAAACTCATCCAGGCTCCATTTTGTCCAAGTGGGCATAAAATTATCCGATTTTTTTTATCAGTCAAGATGAAGTGCTGCCCAGCTCCAGTGGCTTGTTGCCCACCTCCCATGGCGTGTTATCAGCCCGTGTCCTGTCCGTCACCGTGCCCGCCAATGTGTCCGCCGGAGTCTTGTCTTCAATCGGTCGGACCGATGCAATGCGGGCCAGGCCACATCTCCCTCAGCTGCCACCCTCCTGCCAGACTACCTCCCTGTACCAGATTCGAGAATCGCTGCGTCAACATCTACAGCTGCCATACGCATATAGTGTGAAGACTGTGTTAAGAATCAGTGAATGTGTGCAAAAATATAATTTAGTGTAAAAAAAATCGTCCTTGTAACAAATGGCTGTAAAATAGTGTTTGTCCAAATAATAGTGAATCAAAACCATTAAGTGCATTTTTAATTTTTACTACAAGTTTTATAATATATCCTTTCAGTCAAATACCTGGGATCTGTTGCATAACAATATACAACAAATAATGTTTGCGAAACTCTTTCTAATAAATGTAATTGGTAATTGGAAAGGGCTTCCGCTTATATGGTTGTTATGAAACAGGCCCCTTTTGTTAGATATATACAACATTTATCCAACATTTTTTTTAAGTTTTATGAAAAAGGGCGGGAGGGCAGAAGTCCGAACACTGCTATCCTATTCCTTTGATCTACGACGTATGGCGTCACTTAGTGTCCTCCTAAAGTGTGAAATAATACTAAGTTACTTTGCGTAGGTATTTGACTCCAACTAGTAGGAATGAAGTACGAGTAACGTTCCATTTGCAAGTACAGTCACTTTAAAATCTGCAGATGTATCTGTTTGTTGTTAAAATATCTATTTTTGTCGTGTTAAATTTTATTTAAGGTGTAACATTAATAGAAATCATTAATTTTAGGTTACTGTTTCTAGTATTTCTTGCAGGTATAGGTGAATTCATAAGAAATGTTTATAAAGATGTTTTCGCTTATTTTTATTAAAGACCGAACCGGACCGGCCAGTTATTTTCTACCCAGTAAGTATATGTTTAATCTTGTAAATGAGAGTTAAGTTTTAAACTTTGTGGGTACAGTCAGCGTTAAACAGTCTTAAAAGTACCAAGCGACACCTAAAATTGTTATGGCGCACAATGTCAAAGCAATTTTCCTGCCGACAGATTAGGTATGTATTCGTTCTTCGTTAATCAAGGTCTTAGCGTGGATAGCGTGTACATCACAATTTGACAGGAAAAGCGTTCAAAAGGTTCATTTGAACCTAATCAAATTCTCCTAAGCGACGACTATGTGAAAATGAGGGCTGTAGTAGTAAGATCACTTATAGATTGATCCAAGTACAATTGGTATTTTTTTTTTTTTTTATAAGTCAACATTTTTAATAGTTTTATAAGTCAGTAAGGGGCAGCATCTACTAATGGCGTAAAGTAACACAAGTTTTTCATTTAGACCACTTCCAACTACATAACACATGATCCATTAGTCCTAGATTCTTATATCATTTGTCTATTTTGATATTTCAGTAATTTTCCTGCTATTAATCATAATTATTTAATATATTGGGTAGTATATATTTTACTACCGTAATTTCAATTGATAAAATTTAAAGATATTATGTATGATAAAAAATATTTTATAATAAACTTTAAAGAACGTTACATTACTTGCATCAAACACTACCTAAAACATTACCAACACATGTACAACCAACTTATCTAGATCAGGGGCACGCACATGTGGTTGACACAACAGGGAACAAGCTGCGAACAAGAAATAAATATATTAAAACAGGTACAGGGACTACTAGCTACTACTGGTGATGAGATAGTGTAGATAGTAGCCCAATGAAGTGGTCATGAAACAATAAGAGGAATATTATTTATAAATTGATATCATATAAAGCTCGTGTCGGATTTTTGAATATTCCGCTGGTTGCAAACAAAAATGTAGCATAAGATTTCATTTAGTTTTTGAACGCGTCCGCGACCAGTAACAATACACACATGTACTCGTATGCCGCATATCTCAGCGAGGTGAAAAACGGGCCAGGTAACTCACAGAAGTAGCAATATACATATATGATTTAGGTAAGTAAATAAACATATTCTTAAAATTTATATTTCCTTTCATTAGAACACACACAAAACACCTCGATTTCCTGATTTTGTATATACCAGTTTCTTAATTAGAATGATAAATACCTGTTCTTAACTGAAATACCGGTTTTTTATACCGAATTAATACCTGTTGTTAAGTAAAAAATCGAGGGGTATGATTGGGTTTAAACAGTTGATTGAATTTCAGGTGTCTTAACATCAATCCAGAATGTGGTAATTTGGAACACGACATAATTACAATGAAGTGCTGTAAGCAAATATGATTTGATATGCCACAGTAAAGCTAACAGTAATAAATAATAACAGACCTGTCTACTATTATCAATCTTTCTGGTCACTACACTATTGTGGACTATTGCAGGTCGTCGCCGCGTCACGGGGTCGAGTCCACAGATCTCTGGGCAGCAGCTGCGACCAACGGGTAGACAAGGGTATGGACACGGTGGGGCTCTCGGGCATATCGGCCGTTGCTTGGGTATAATGGGAGGTGGGCATTGTGGATTGCAGCAGGGAAGCACTGGCTGGTAGCACGGTATTGGCTCCGGGCAAGGGCAGCACTGAAAGTAAACAAGGAATAAATAAAACATACATTAAAAATAGAATTCTTGAACTAGGACCTAACCAGGAGCAATGTTGAAACTTTAATCTTTTCAACGCCATGTCTAGCGGAAAAGCTATCGCTCTTACGCCACGTCACCGTTTGGTTATGACATACTGTATATTAGGGTGTTTCATTTTTCCAAATTTTTGATTTCCATTAGACTTCGCTTGGTTTCTTGTTCTTAGTCATGAAAAATGTATATATTCGAAATAATATTAAAATTATTCAATATTTAGAGGTCGCACCCTATCGGTTTATATTATGCCATATAATTATTGACTCTACAGAGGAGGGCAGAAAGTTCTGTAATTGGCAATGGCTATAGTGAAGAATAACGAATTCCTGAACTTTCTAGATATATTAAAAATTTTAATTTAGTGGAGGAATAGGAATTTGACTACCTTTAAATTGTTCTATTTATATTATTCAGGATTTCGTACCTTTTTCCAAAGAAAAGTTTTTTTTTGTGTTTTAGATGAATAATTATACTTTTTCACTTTATTTTAGGGTCGATTCATTATATATCAATATTTTAAAACATAGTTAATTTTTGATCTTAGTATGGGATAGTTACTCCACTTAATTGAAGAGTGCGACCCCTTAACGTCATCTGTTCTCCTTGAAATTTAAAACATATAATTTTTAGATTAGGGAGACTCTAAAAGTTTGCGAAGTCAGGAAAAATATCACCTCTTTATTTTCTCCATACAAACGTGAAACACCCTACTGTATATGTATAGATATAAAGGTATATTTTGCTCTGTACTCATTGACCGACATATCAGTCGTTGGCGATGGACCTGCAGTGACGATATATGAGTCGTTTCCGTCGATGAGATTAAAATAATGTGATTTTGACATTATAGCGATGGGTGCAAGTTAGAGGCCCTATACGTCGTATTGTTTGGCGTCTCGCTTGTAGTTATTCTCGCTTATAGAAAGATGCGGTGCGAGTCGAATCATATATTCAAGTAAGAAGTGGCCTCTAGATTACTGTCGTGGTGCTGGCGATAAAAACTGTAACTATTAATCCATATCAGTTTTACCGGTGGGGGATCACAAGGCTCTGGAGGTGGACAGCAAGGTAACACAGGAGGACAGCACACAGGTCTCGGCGGGCAATACGGCGGCGGTTCCGGGGCTGGACACCGGCGAGGCCTGCACGGCGGTAGTATTGGCACAATCGGCGGGACTATGTCAGGGATGACAGGCGCCGGACACGGACGGAAACTAGCGCAGCAGTTGCAAGGAGGACACGGAGTGCAGGGCACGGGGGGTGGGACGCACGGCTGGCAGCACTGCGGCGGGGGACAGCAATAGCACCGGCACGGTCCGGTACCGCACGGCAGAATCGGCGGGCAGGTCGGGCAAAATGTACACGCACACATTTTAGATTTGTATTATTTAAACTAATAATTTATATTTTTTCCTGTTTTTCTATTTAAATATATTAAATTTTTTGTTTAATAATTTTTTTACTGGAATTTTATGTTAGTGTCATTTTTTGGAAAATTTTCTGTCAGGAATGAAAAACTGTCAGAATATAATTTGTATTGTAGATACCTAAAACGCTACATGCCAATTACATCTATTATTTAAATAAGAAAACAAAACTATTGAATAAGTATATTATCGTAATTAAAATATATGTTAAAGTATTTTAATAGGCATAATTAGTATTCAACTCGACACAAGTTCCAAATAATTGCAACCTCATTTGTAATATTTACCTACGTAGTCACCAAAAGTCGTATAAAGATCCTCATAAACTATTGAATAAGTATATTATCGTAATTAAAATATATGTTAAAGTATTTTACTAGGCATAATTAGTATTCAACTCGACACAAGTTCCAAATAATTGCAACCTCATTTGTAATATTTACAAAGATTCGTATAAAGATCCGAAAAATATTCTCTAAAAACAAAAATTACAAAACATCACGTAACTGTCACTTTTAGTAACACCAAATTTTAGAAAAAAACCCTAAAAAATTGCAAAATGAGTGCTCCTTTCTATAGTTTCGATCCGTGCGTATGCTCGGGCGCCCCATGCGGCGCGTGCTACCCGTACACAACGAAGCCGTGCGTACATTCGTGCAACGACCTGCGGCCGTGCTCAGTGTGTCCGGGTGGCGGGTGCTCGCCGTGCCCGGCGCCCGTGCGGCCGTGTCCGGCGCCGTGCCCGCCGTGCCCGGTGCTACCATGTTTGCCAGAGTGTCCACCGTGCGACAAGGTATAGTATATGGAAACTGCCTGTGCCATTTGGACATTGCTTCTTTAGTTAAGGACAACCAATCCCGTGACGTGCCAACTATGCGGACGGGAGCTCGGTGTTGGACGAAAGCAAACGAGGTTCCTACACTTAGAAAGAAATTCATTTTCAGCCCGGCACTCTAAGTGCTTCAAAATGGAGACCTATGAGCTCCGAAACATGTCGGGCACGTGAAGGCGTGTTATTCATAAATCATGTAGTTTAAATACAAGGACATAAAATTATTTTAATTACTGTATGTAATGAAAAATTAACAATAGTTTTGAAATAGAAATCAGAGTATTTTTAAGGAATAGGAAGTTTTTTTTGAGGAAGTGAGACAGTGTATGAAAGTGACTAAATATTATTATTTACTATAAGGTACAGTCGCCATCACATATATCGGAGCCGTGGAGGTGGCCACATATATCTGAGCAACGCCTCTATTGTCAGATCAATAAGTGCATCTTCAGATATTTGTGACCACCTCCATAAGTCCGATATATCTGATGATGACTGGACGTATTTATTATGCGATTCCAGGTGTACCCACCTGTTCCCGTCCCACCGAACATCTGCCCGTCTGTCGCGATCCCCTGCTGCAGGCCTAATCGCTGCAAGCCGTGTCCCTGCTACTGCTGCCAGGGGCCCGGGTGCTGCATACCGAAGCGCTGCAGCTACCCCGGCGCGCCTGTCTGCTGCGGCTGCAAAGGACCGTGCATGCCAATCTGGTAGGAAACTAAATTCAGTCAATGAACGGCTTAACTGTGAAGAGTTTGTGCAGCAATCACGGTTATCATTGTTGTTTTGATTGGAGTCTTCAGAAACTAACATTTTTGTCCATTTATTTTATGTCGTATATTGTAAAAATGTGACGTTCTTGAATAAGAGTAAAATGTTTACAATGTGCGTATGTTTTTTATTGCTTATAGCCAAATATAGTCCCCACAGAACGCACGGCCTCACGAGCCAATTTCCTCGCGCGGCATTCGGTAAGTGTGGACGTGCGAATTTGCTGCGGCCGAGGCAAACGCGCGCTCAGAGCCTTGAGTGTAAGTTTTTAGCGTAACTTTACGTCGCGAACGTGTTTGCGTTTCCCATGTAAATGACATTATCACTTACGCGTTCGTAAACGTTTTTTTACGTCAAAAGAAACTTACACTAGAGCCTCTGCTTGCTGCACGTCCACGCTTACCGAATGGCGCGCGGGGAAATCGGCTCGCGAGGCCGTGCGTTCACCTTCTACTTACGATGATATGTACTGGTGTTGAATGGCCATCAAGCAGGTAGTTACTACGTGATCCCACGAAGGTGTCAGTACTTTAAGCATTTTCTACATTATTACTACCCTTAACATCATATACAGTTTTAAAGAATATAAGTTTTCTTAAATGAAGATAAGATGCGGATAATTTTGAAATTGAAATTTCTACAATGTAATACAATTAAGCTAATTTTAGACATTCAAAATTGCCCCAATACACCTTACGCGCGATAAAATAATTTCAAGCGGTCTCGCATCAATGCACCACGTTGACTGTATTCGGTGGATGCAGTCACCATCACCCGCACTTCCCCACTGCAGCGACACAACAAGCTGATTTACGCATTTATTTATACCTCGCTACCCATGCAAAGCCGGGGTGGGTCACTAGATTATAATTATAAAATCATTAATTCTACTATTATACAGCTACACATGCTGTATAATGTGCAGGTATTTACATATGTATAGTATTATACATAGTATTATTCCAATAGGTAGTTTGATAACTAGTAGCCATATTATTCGATCAATATTATGCTATTCATAAATGCATAAATAAATGCAAGTTTACCTGCAACGTTGCATTATCACAGTATATAAATTCCAGCTGCAAAGAACTAATTTCATCATTTTGTAAAAACATTTGCGCAGCTTGACTTTATTCAAATACTTGCAGTATAATAAAGAACAGAGTCACGACGTTTATTAAACGTGTATAAATATTCATGTTCAGTATGTTTCTTTAACACTCTTGAGTGTTGCTTATCTGAGAATGGGTCCGAAGGGCGCAATAATCGATTTCGGGTTGCTTATTTTGGTGATTTCAACATCAGTTACAGCTGAATCGCCTCCTGTTATCGGTGAGTTATTTGTCTCCAAATAAATCAGATTCGTGTTCATTTTATGTGGATAATATAAAATTATTATGTTTAACTATGTTGTTAGTATGCTTGTTTATAATAATCACATTTGTATTAATTTTTAGATCGTAGCAAACCTAAACCTCTTCCATGTCCAATAAACGAAGTTCGTCGGTGTAAGAACACCTGCCCACCAGACTATTGTGTCACTTTGTATGCAGCGTTCGACTGCATTGCCAACCAAACTTGTGTTAACGGGTGTTACTGCAAAGAGGGTTACCTGAGGATTGGTAAAGATGGCCCGTGTGTTCCTGAAGACGAGTGCCCCCCACGTACGTATCGTTAAGGATGTATAATATTTATTACGGGTGCCTTAAGAGGAGACTGCACGAGGTATTTTTCCATTCGTATTGCTCTCCTGTTTCTGAACTGGTATTTTTAACATAGATTGATGTCATCGATGTCTCTGGCGGACTGTTGATTTTTTTAATATATTTGTTTTTTAAGTGTAACATATCTTTAAACATTATTTAAAACGGTTCACTCCACTATATTATTAATTTTACATTTGTAACTCATTATATATTTATTGATTTCGATAAATTTTGGCGAATTGTGAGTCGAAGCTGTTGTTTTCCTTATCGCACTGTTTTAGGCGCCTCGTTTGTCAGTGTGACCGACATATTTATCTAAAAAGCTCAAATCTGAAAAGGACTATGTTACCGTTTCTTCTATCAAGGGTAATTACGTGTAATCTTCATTTTCTTATTTAATTATCAGTTGAATGTGTCGACGATTCAAATGCCCGACGAGGCTGTGGAGACAAATGTGGCAATACATGCGCAGACTATAACAGCAATCCTATTTGCCCAAAACGACCCTGCAAAAATGACGGGTGTGCCTGCAAGGAAGGATACGTACACGACACGAACCAGAACAAGTGTGTTCTTCCTAAGGACTGCAGTAAGTACATTATTATTATTTTTTTAATCAGGAACTTTTGTCCCACTTTTGAATGTTCATAGTAAATTAGGTACCTATTATGAGAACAGTATTTAACGGGATAAAGTTTTCCAGTACTTAAACTTAAAATGATGGAAAATGATTCAAATTTCCATGATATCAATTGTTAGAAATGTTAAGCATGTAACAAACTAATACATACGGATGGTAAAAAAACCTACTCTGGGCTGGGCTACCTATCATAAGGCATTAGTTTTAGTAGTTTTAGCAATATGGCGATTTTTTTATATTTCTGGTTATAGGTACATGTAGATACATCAAGCATTGTTGATTAGGTTACTCTTACCCACTTCTTCATTATGTGCCACGTATTCCAGCAAAACCATGCGCACCTCACGAAAGATGGTCACCTTGTCTGGTGGGCGAGTGTGTGGCTAAGAAATGCGAGGATCTTGGCAAACCCATACCCTGTCCAGCAAATGCAATGTATCCTTGCCCAGGAGGTTGTATTTGCGATTATGGCTACGTAAAAGCTAAAAATGGTTCTTGCATTGAAGCCAAAAACTGCCGTAAGTAAAGGATTTCATATTTTGGACATGGGAATTTAAATGGTTTATTAGAAGTTCAAGACTAAATTAGCCATTTCTGTTATTCATTTAAATAACACATATTTGCACTTCTCATTTACGAGTAGGTGGCGTAGCATAATTGAATGCATTACATATTTTAGCAAGCTGCGGTGGCGACCCTAATGCACAAACTGGCTGTGGAAACCCATGCGGCAAGACTTGTGCCAGTCTACATATCAACAAGTCTAAAATGGCTTGTCCACAATACTGTGAGGTAAATGGCTGCGACTGCAAAGAGGGATACCTTTTGAACACTGATGTTAAACCACCACGATGTGTTCTTGTTAAAGATTGCCCTAAGCGTAAGTGACTAAATATAAAGAAGACACTTTCTTCTCAAATACTATACTTTATCTTTTTCTGCCCGTATTGTATTTAGTGAGAATAGCACGTTTAAATCCAAATGGTACTATTATAGGTACGTTATAACCACCACATTAAGACATGTGCCTCCAAATAAACGTGGTCGCATTCTTTATCATTTTATTTTGTTTTCACCGCAGCGCCCAACAAATGCGGAAGCAATGAAGAATACTACTGCGGACCCTCCTGTCCAGACAGTGAAGCTAGTTGTTCTAATCCCAACCCTCCTATTTGTATCAACAAGAGATGTGAACTGAAATGCTATTGTAAAAAAGGCTACGTGAGGGATGATAAGAACGGCAACGTTTGTATTCCTGCCGATCAGTGTCGTAAGTATAGAGCTAGCATAATTCTTAAAGAGCCAAAAACTAGCTTTATGTCTTCTTGGCCCAGTATTTACGTCAATGTCATGTTTTCAGCTAAGCAATGTCCTAAACCCCACGAAAGATGGACGGCCTGCTATCTAGGTGAATGTGTGGCTAAAACATGCGATGACCTCGGCAAACCGCTCCCATGTCCCGGTATTGTACCACCTTGTGCTGGTGGCTGTATTTGCAAAGACGGTTACGTAAGGGACAAGAACGGGAAATGTATAGATGCGAAGAAATGCCGTAAGTATTTTTCTATAATGGTGTAGGTATGTAGCTACATGTCGCCTTAGTATTCAACTTAATCTATTATTATTACTTATTCAAATTAATTGTTGGTTCAGCCAGCTGTGGTGGAGATCCTAACGCGGAATCTGGCTGTGGCAACCCTTGTGGACAAACTTGCGCATTTCTAAGAGGCAACCACAGAAGTAAAAGGAATACAGCTAGTGCATTTGCACCAGCTTGCGCAACATTCTGTCGAATGAATGCCTGTGATTGCAAAAAGGGTTACATTTTGAACACAGATGTTGATCCACCGCGATGCGTTCTTCCTGAAGATTGTGACAAACGTAAGTGACTATCACGTCCAAAAGACCTTGAAATTTCGAACAGCAACAGCTTGCTGATATACTTACTATACCCGCCGTAATCACGGATATAGCAAACGGTCACACGGCTGTCCATTCGTGTCTATCTATTTGTCTGTTCACGACTATACTCAGTGACCGTTCAGAGTCCTAAAAAAAATAACTAGTGTGAAAACGTAAATCAATCGAACGGGTAAATTGGTAAAATTAAAAATGGTAACTTTTAGGCTACCTCCCATATATGTCAAGTAGATGTTTTTTTTTTGTTCAACCCGAAATTCGGTAGATATGTGTTAATGTAAACAAACAAAATCACGTGACATATTTGATACCGTCTATATCTATGAAAGTATGGCATATTTTTAATGTCCATATTTATCAATATGCTAGCGCCATTTCTATCGTCTTGACATATTGTCATAACATAAAGGATAAAAATTGTAGAATGTAATTTTAGATTATTGGTCAATTTAATCCTCCAAAGGAAAACATCATCATAATAAAATAGAAAAACCGGCCAAGAGCGTGTCGGGCCACACTCAGTGTAGGGTTCCGTAGTTTTCGTCCGTCACAGTAAGTGTTCCCACTTAAGAGTTAAAATGGGCTATTTGATACATTGTTGTTGACATATTAATATTAAGTACAGAACCGAACCCTAAAAACGGGCCCACAAAGGACGCTGACAACAAAAGAAAGGGTTATAGATCCCAACTATACATGGAAAATTCGAATAAATGTTATCAATTTCAGTCCCACCACTAGTAGTAAGAAGGGGTTGTAACATGGAGTGATAACCAGCCAGCGTCATTTGAAGTCAGTCAGTCAGTTTCAACCTAATGTATGGGCATATATGCTCCGACACCATTATTCAGAAAGAATCTTAAAACCGCCATGTAGGGTATGAGCGTTCCACGTACAGCGACATCTATCGGGAAATTAAGTAAACTATGCGCGAGCTTAAAGTACAGAGGCTCTAGTGTAAGTTTCTTTTGACGTAAAAAATGTCTCGAATGAGTAAGTGATACATCAGTATCACTTACGCATTCCAAACATTTTTTAATAATATGGGTAACTAACGCGATGGTGACGTTTTGTTACGTTAGAAACATACACACGGGGCTCAGATGTAGTGAATAATTCTTTCCTATCGTATTTTCTCAGAAATGTTCGTATTTGTCTTACTACTTCACTCACAGTCAGTACCCATCTGAAGTAGTAAGACAACGGAGGGGACGGTCGCATTGGGCGATGAATATTAGTGCAGATTCTTATTTACGGTTAAAACTTAACACGAAATGATGCATAAAACGGCGGCGCTACCGCGAACAACGATATTCGTAAATTTCGGACGATTGTCTCTGTCACTCTTAACGCTTTAATTGGAGTAAAGAGAAATGCTCGACATATACGAACTTCAAGCTTCGCGGTACCGGGCCTGAAGTGAGGAAGTGTGTCTTGTCATTCAATAGAGATTTTGGCAGCCATATCTTAGGGAATAAGGGCTAATTTATTAACAATTTGTAAGAAACTATCGCCTTAACGACTTTAGTGCTGGAATAATATAAACTACCTATTTTGCTCGCAAAAAGCCTAAGATATATGTAATCCTGCGGCGCTTCCGTTTTCTCGAGTCTTCCGTCTTTCCGGCGCTTACAGTTTTCGAGTTGATAAGTTTGTATGGGGAACAATATTTTCGTTTTTAGTATATTACTCGATCTTTTTCATATTTTCTCACGTTTTAAACCTTCCCTGAGCTACTACAAATATTTGAAGACCAAAATTAGCCAAATAGGTAAAGCCATTCGCAAGTTATTGCGTGACCAAGAGAAATAGGGGTTCATTTTATATATATAATTTTTTCAAAAACTATTGAACTTATCAAGTTCAAAATAATTTTCCTAGAAAGTTTATGTAAAGTTCTACTTTTGAGATTTTTTCATATTTTGAAACTTGTGGTTCAAAAGTTAGAGGGGACGCACTTTTTACTTCTGGAGCGATTATTTCCGAAAATATTGACATTATCAAAAATGATGTTAGTAAACCCCAATTCATTTTAAATACCTATCCAACAATATATCACACGTTAGGATTAGAATGAAGAAAAAATCACTCCCACTTTACGTATAGTGGGGGTCCCCCTAGAAAACATTTTTTTCCATTTTTTATTTTTGCACTTTGTCGGCGTGATTCATATACATATTACTACCAAATTTCAGCTTTGTAGTGCTAACGGTCACTGAGATTATCCGCGGACGGACGGACGGACGGACAGACATGGCGAAACTATAAGGGTTCCTAGTTGACTACGGAACCCTAAAACAGCCAATTGCGAGTCTTATTTGTGCACGAAATTTTCCGAATTATCCATCACGTTTTTTGTATGCGATCCACTTACTTTAATACTCTTTTTTTTTGAAGTGAATATTCTGTACTTATTTCAATCTGCCTATTGCAGTTATTAATATAGTAAGTGTCCCGTTTTTACCCTTTGGGTACTCTAAAAATAACAGGCTAAACTTTGTCGCACATTTCAGCCATAAACTGCACCAAGGAACACGAATGGTACACTGATTGCTACGTTGGGCAATGCGGCCCAAAACGTTGTGCTGATCTGGGGACATCTATTTCGTGCCCTAGACCCAGGTTTCCATGTCCCGGAGGTTGCATTTGCGAACAAGGCTACTTAAGAGACGATCAGGGCAATTGTATTAAATTAGAGAACTGCCGTAAGTAATATAAGCTATATTTTCAAATCGTTATGCACAATAGTCATTAGAACAACATATTTCGTTATAACCATGATTAAAATGTTCCAAGGAACATTTCCAAATCCTTAGGGCTTTTATAAAACACTTTTTCTTTTAAAATTTGGCTTCCATCAATATATTAATTGATAAAAGACAATTATACTAATATTTACTGTACTATATCTACTATATCCGAATCTAGATATTTGACTTAATATGAACTGATGTCAATGAAACGAAATAGCTTAAATGAAATAGCTAATTTGTCAAATGACATGTCGTTCAGTTAAAAGGATTTATCATGTGCATTTAATATAATAATATGAATGTAAAGCAGTCAGCATGTTTAGTTCGTAGCAGCCAAAGTGACCAAATATATCGTAACACATCCTTACTTCTGCACAAAATATAAATCTATACCGATATATTTGGCTACTTTCTGCTTCTAGCTTAAAGATACTGACTTTACAATTACATTTCCAGCTCCAAAACCTTGCGGAGGGAATCAAACGTGGATGTCCCCTTGCAATTCACCATGTCCTTATCCACGTTGCCCAAGAAACGATAAGCCGGCGCCACCTTGTGAACCGATACTACCATGTTACCCTGGCTGTCAGTGCAAACTGAATTATTTAAGAAATACCAACGGACAATGTATCCTGGCATCGGAGTGTCGTAAGTAAATAAAGCAGCTAGTAGTCTATGTATGAGCGCAATGGGTCAAATGTTGTGGATGAAAAACAGAAAAAGTTGTGGATGAAAAGTATTCGGCCTCGGCTTGTTGTTGTGTCATCGATTTAAATTGACTATCTACTACTCAAAGAAACAATACAAATGTAGATATAAAATAAAATAAATTGTTTTTTTCCTAGTTGAGGACGTCATTTGGGCAATTTCACTTTCAGGGACACCCAATTACCTTAATTGTCAAATAAAAGTTAAATCAGTGGTCAGTTTAGTGACGACAATTAAGCTTGAAATATTTATGTAAATCATCTTTATTCGCATTTTTCTATTACAATAACACGTATTATTTATGGATTAAACATAAAACAGTAGATTATATTGAAATTTAAAGCTTAATTGTCGTCACTAAACTGACCACTGATTTAACTTTTATTTGACAATTAAGTTAATTGGGTGTCCCTGAAAGTGAAATTGCCCATTTATATGTTGTAAAGTCGAAACTAGAAAAAAAATGGTTTAATGTGCTTCTTGTACAGTCAATTTCCAAGATATGCATACCACTTTTTCACCTTGTGTTGTGCAAAATATAATTATCTATTAGCCACATAAACTCAAAAGATTAAATATTATAGTAAAATAGTATTTACTCTATTGGGTCCTTTAAATAGCCAATGTCGCCAATTGGAATTAAGCCATTTTTATTTCATCTTAAGAGTTGAAAAAAATGAAACTTTAAAAATAAAGTTTTATTTTTAATAATAAATTACAAATTTTCCATCGAGTTAAGAACGATTTGTTATAAAAACCAACACGTGTGAACATCCCTATTATACAGTCAGTCACCGTCATATAGTTGGTAGCATCCCAAGTACTCATAAAGTTTGGTACACCATAGAATTAGTATGGTGTACCGAACCATTTGACTACTGTGATTGCTGCCATATATATGACGCTGACTGAATTTCCAAATATTGCTTAGCTTTCTATAAGATAGTACCACCAATTTCTGTGAGCCGTATTACAATAGGTCTTTGCATTTAACCCTTTATAAGGCCCCATTGACTGAGACATGGTATCACAGAATCCTTTGCAGCTATCTATCTAGGAAGCCTACATTTCTAAGCCTGTTTTAAGAGCAAGTTAAATTTCCAACAAGTACAAAGTGACATTGTGTCATAATATTAAGATAGTATGGTTGAATTTCCAAGTAAGCAAATGTGGTCGATACATCGCCTCTGCCTTATAAAGAGTTATTTATATTTCGACTTTATAATTTCATTTGTTTTAGCACCGGTGAACTGTACAAGGCCAAATGAAGAGTGGGATGGGTGTCCGTCCGCCTGCCTGGCTGAAAGCTGTAATGACGTGAACAATCAACCCACGACCTGTAACACTCTTATTTGGCTCTGCTCGCCCAGATGTGTTTGTAAGAAGGGATATTTTAGGAATAAAGATGGTGTGTGTATTCCTGCCTCACAATGCCGTACGTATTTCTCATCGTTATCAGAAACATTGTTATGGGGCATCAATATAATTTTGCCAATACCATTTTGTTGCCTAGTTTTTTTATTAGCTTCGGTAAAAATGTTTATTTTATCGTTGTTTATTTTTATCCAACGTTGCAAATTACTTAAGTACCTATCTGTAATGTAATATATATGTTGGCGATGTCAATGTATTTAAATACGAGATTATGACACCAGTTTTGGCCTAGTGGGTTGTGACCCTGCCTATGAAGCAGCAATTTGTGTGATGAGCACAGGTATTTTTTACTGAGTCACGCGTGCTTTATAGTTTATATGTATTTAAGTATTTGTTTATTACATATTGTTGGCTGAGTACCCACAACATAAGCCTTCTTGACCTTAAAGTGGAACTCAATCAATTTGTATAAGAATATCCTGTTATATTTATTTATTCAAAATATACACTCATATTATATTAAAAATAAAATTACGAAGCCAAATATATCCATATATTGAACCTTTATTTTTACAGCATTATATTGTAAGGATCCCAACGCGTCGTGGAAACAGTGCCGGGATATTTGTCCTCGCACTTGTGAGAACCCTAATCCGATATGTATAAGTAAAATAGCCTGTAGACCTGGCTGTCAGTGCAAGAAGGGCTACGTCCTAGATAAGCCTGGCGATGGTGGAAAATGTATCAAGGTTGAACAATGTCCAGGTACTTAACAAATTAGATAATATAATATAAGGTAAATCGCCAATAACTGGCCATTCAAAAATGAATTATGGTATTATAAACAGGTAATTTTTAGTATAATGTGGCCAGTTATTATTCTATTATATTTTTATAGTAACTACAACTGCATCTCCTGTCACTACTCCCGCGCCGCCCAAATGCAAATCCAATGAACATTGGACGAATTGTTATGCAAGCCAATGTAAGCAGAAGACTTGCGATGAGCTGATCACACCAGCTCCGTGCCCGAGGGTAATTCCTCCTTGTCCCGGCGGTTGTATCTGCAACGATGGATATGTCCGGAACTCGAAAGGAATATGTATTAAAAAGGAAGACTGTCGTAAGTTCGCGGATATTAATATTTTTCTTGGATTGAACGATTAGCGATAAAGTTAGCAGTAGCAAATAAACATTGCTCCGTAAAAAGATTCAGGCAAATCAGAGTCGTAACGGAGAAATTTTGAGCTGAGTGATTTTAAACTCTTTTCAGACCTCTGTAATAAGCCCGGAAATGACTCAGAAAAAGTAGACCAATCGTTAAGCTCAGGCAACCGTTGTTAATAGTTCGAGTATCCGGTGTAATCCTAGTGAAAGTCTCAATTAGAAGTGAATTAAAAGCTTATTTAACCCTTTAACGCCCAAAAGTCACAAGCCTCCTCGCGGCTCGATTGTCCTAATGATTCTTGTTAAGAAAATACAAAAAGACTATGTTGTTGGGTGGTCATTTTTGCATTGAAATTATGACTTGCCCTGTAAAGGGTTAAATGTCTGTTCGGTTGATAGAATCTGTTATGTTGTATTTATTTGATATATGTATATTATTCTCTTGTAGCTAAAACTTGCAAAAAGCCGAATGAAGAATACACTGACTGTATAAATAGTCAGTGTACTCCAACAACTTGCAAAGAAGTAGTAAAAATGCCATATTGTCCGACTACTGACCCGGATAATTGTCGAGGAGGGTGCAAGTGCAAGAACGGATTTGTTAGAAGTGAAAATAGAACCTGTATAGCAATAAGTGACTGCCGTAAGTATCCTTGATATTTTAAGACTTACACGTACAAGTCGGTTCACAAGAGTATGCCTGAGTTTTCTATATACGTCAACGGTCAAGATTAATATAGACATAGCGCGCCATCTGCACACATTCCGAGGGGTACAGTCAGCATCATGTAACCAAATAAATCGTAACACGTCCTTAAACACTGCTAATCAAATAAAGATCTTTATATACCGATTTATTTTATATTTCACGCTGCTTGTACCTAAAGTATATATATACCTAGCGGTGCGGTAGCTGCACATTTCTGCAATCATGACAAACCTTAGCTTCCTTAACTGTCATTTTACGTTACTTATTTCATTTATTATTCATCTAACATATATAATTTTAACATTCTTATTACTTGGGTTTTATCCACTGATGTACGTAGACCTCCCCCAAAAATGACTGGTATCATCTCAGGGGGTAGTTGCCATAGTCGCCAAATTTGGCAGGCAACATACAACATTAGTAATTCTTTACAATCACTGTGTATGTTTTTATTGTAACCAGCCGAAGCAGGCACGTGCACGGATCCAAATCAAGCCTGGGTGCAATGCGCGGTTAACTGCGCGAACGCATACTGCCCTAAAGACGATCAACCGCAGCCATTATGCTTCCTGCCAGCTGGCATTTGCCACCCTGGGTGTAAATGCAAGACTAACTACCGTATCTTGAAGAACCAGTGTATTCTAGCAAGCGACTGTCGTAAGTTCATCATGATTTCTTTTGCCATGCAAGAGTGACCTAACTAGAAGAAACATAATTTTTAATCATCATCATCTTCCTCGGCCCGGCATTTTGCCATGGCTCATGGGAGCCTGGGGTCCGCTTGGCAACTAATTCCAGGATTTGGCGTAGGCACTAGTTTTACGAAAGCGACTGCCATCTAACCTTCCATCCCAGGGGGTAAACTAGGTCTTATTGGGATTATTCCGGTTTTCTCACGATGTTTTGCTTCACCGAAAAGCGACTGGTAAATATCAAATGATATTTCGTACATAAGTTCCGAAAATCTCATTGGTATAAGCTGAGGTTTGAACCTGCGACCTCCTGATTGCAAGCCGTACACTCTTATACTAGGCCACCAGCGCTGTAAACATTATTTTTAATATAAGTAAATATACATTTGTACAGCTCCCGTAACGTGCACAAGGCCGAACGAGGAGTACAACTCGTGCCCGGGTAACCGTATAACTTCATGCGCCTTGCTTGGCACCACATCTGTGAAGACTACTCGCCCTACCGTCTGTTACCCAGGGTGTATCTGCAAGAAAGGCTTCTACAAGAACGACAATGGCACGTGTGTCACGAGATGCGAATGTCGTAAGTATAGATTTCCTTTACATGAGGCGCTTGGGTAATTTACAAATATTGGGAATAATGAGCAATGAAATGGCTTCCTGCGTATACCAAACTATGATACAATGGACATGAAAGATCTAATTTATTATTTTCCTTTGTTCCAGCTCCTAACTCATCTGATTAGATATCATATTTTGTTGAAATTCTGCTTTGTTCTCGCTCATGTCAGCTGTAGATTGCGCATGCAACTCATACTCGCCATAGTAAACCTGTATCCCGAGGAATTAAGACACGTTGTCAAGTATAGTCAGTAGTTAAAGGGTGTATCGTATCTAAAGCTGGCATGCGCCCGAGAAGCGCTTTCGGTAAAATATCAAAATTGTTTCACCTGCATATTCCATTGTGTTAGACAGAAGTCCACTGCTGGGCATAAGCTTCTCCATACTGCCATTACGTTATACTGCCATAACGCTATACTGCCTTTACGCCATACTGCCATTACGCCATACTGCCATTGCGCCATACTGCCATTACGCCATAGTGGCTACGGTTGGCAGGCGGTTAGCTTTCGCCGCGGTGGAATATACTGATATTCCACCGCTCTAAGCGACACTGCTTCGCATCCTCAAGTCGTTTCTTTCTAGTTGCAGTTTAGGGACGAAGTCCGAGTACACTTAGGCAAAGTTTGCTAACAATGTATAACACCTACGTTTTTCTATAATAGATAATACAATTCACGATCTACTCATGTTTTTATTAATTATTTACTAGTAATGCTTGACTTTCAACACAATCGAACCCGCAGTTGAAACTCTTGTGATATTTAGGTACAAATCCAAAGTTGGAATCAAGATACACCTTATTTGCCATTGGTTAGCACTTTTTAATTGTACTTACATCGTTAAATTGTATTCGGCTTCTATATTATACGGAACTTAGTTAAATTATTTCTTAATTGAATAAATTAAATAATCCACACAAACATGTATTTTCTTTCCTGTTATTTGATACGCAAACCAAAAAGTAGTAAACAACAAAGTCGTGACACACAAGTTTATATTTTTTTCTTTACATTGCACATAAATGGAATCTAAGAACCTCCTACCTGTTGCCGATATAAATAAATAGATTCATTTCATGCAACGTTTATTATTTACTTTATTCTTCAAAAACAGATAGTACAACCGCATTTTATTGACACAACAAGACAACAAACATGCACCAGCGGCGTTACTACAAAAAACGATATTCCTAAATTTCGACGATTGTCTCTCTGTCGCTCTCATAGCGCCTTAATTTGAGTAAGAGAGAAAGATGCTCGAAATATACGAACCTCGACGTTCCCGGTACCGGGCAAAGTAATGAAAAACACAATGACAGTTTTTTAACACGTTCAGCCCCGATGACACAGCGTCTGTGATCTTATTAAACCTTTTCCAATGCCAGTGACACAACGTCTGTGATCATCAGTTATGAAACTCCTATGCCAGTGACACGTATTTGTGTCTAAAAAGATCGTTCTCCTATACCGGTATCACGTAAGGGTGTCCAAACAAAAGCGCCCAACGCTTGTGACACAACACTTCACCACTGCCATAGGAGTAAGAACTTGACTTATGACAGCGGCATAAGAATAAAAAATTCTTATAACGCCAGTAACATGCTCTAAGTGGTCGAGATAATTTCTATCGGCACGGCATATTGTAAGCATTCAGTGACAGTAACGGGGGCGAACGTACTGTTAAGGAATGAGTTTCTTTTTATTTTATGTAAGTATTTTACATGCTGTTTCGGTGATGTGTGTTAAACAGATGACTCTTAGGTAATAAATATTCAACATAACATGCAAAACCAAATTTAAATGTTGGTTTTGAAAAACAAGATTAAAAGTTAAAATCAACCTTGGTCTATGTACAGTCAGCAGGTTAACGCGACTTTAAAAAATAAATAAATAAGAAAATAAGAGCGTATCAAGATCATTGTCTTAGCAACCTCTGCTGCTAACTGTACCTATGTAATCCAGCAATAAATAAATAATAATAAATAAATAAATATCTAATTCAGGATAATCTTATACAAATCGACCTAATTCTACGGTAAGCTCAGTAAGGTTTGTGTTGTAGATACTGTAGACGGTGATACACATAGATACATATACATACTTACATCGAAAACATCCATGACTAAGGAACAAATATATGTGTTCACACAAATAAATGCCCTAACTTGGATTTGAACCCAGGACCATCGGTTTCATAGGCAGGGTCACTACCCACTTAGTCCAGACCGGTCGTTAAGCAATACCTATGTTTCTTAAGAATCTGGTCGCACTAAATATTTGCACAGTTTGTCGACTTATAAAACAAGTAAGTCATGATGGAATAAATGTTAATGAGTAATAAAAAAAATCTTTATTAGTTAATTCTCGCCGGCCTGTTGACCAAGCAGGTCGTGTCGTCGGCATGGAGCGCTTTATTTATCTTCTATGTTTCGTAATTTCAGCGGTGACAGCCACAACACCGGTTATAAATGGTAAGTTTTTATGCTTTACATGTATGAATTAAGTACATTATACAGTCTCTTAACGGAGGGTAAAATAGGACATAAGAAATATATTTAGATAACATTCGCTTAGAAGTACAATTAAAATTGTATCCATATAAAAAAAATCGGCCCGCAATGTAATGCAACACACTCGTTGACAGTTGGTTTCAAAAGCTCATATCGCGTAATGAGCAGTACATTACTGCGCAGAAATTTTACAATAAATAATTACAAATGTATAATAGGCATAATTCAAGAAAAACCTTTTGGTTAATGAGTATAATCATTAAATCAAATCAGCAAATCCTATGTCTGGTTTAATTCTTCGCCCGTATTAGACTTACACACAGTATAATTTATCCGTCTATAATGTTAGTGGAATTATAAAAATATTAGTACGATAAAAAGCAATATTGAAAAATTGTATCCATAAGGGGGTAAAGTTTGTACAGTACCATCGTATATAATATATGTCTTTTATTCGGCTTTGGGCAAATTCTGGTTTCGGCAGATTCTTTTTACGACAGATTCGAGTGAGGGCAGAAATTGGGCAATCGCAACCAAAAAATATTTTTGATTTTTTTTTTATTGTTTAAAAAGGTACACTGTAAAACAGTTTTAAAAATCACCCATTTGAAACCATAAATCTCTAAACATGTACGGTCGCCATCACATCAAATATATCAGAGCTTCCACAGCTCAGCTGGTCACAGAAATTTGAACAACGCCTCTATTGTCAAAGCGATAAAGTGCATATTCAGATATTTGTGACCTCCACAGGTCCGACTGTACGCGAAGAGTTTCTGTATTTTTTGAACAAAATGATTCAGTATTTTTTGAACAAATCGACTGACTTAATTGTTCGTAGACTAACTAACCTACTCATATAATAATAAAACAAGTTGTAAATACAATACTATCGGCCGACTCAACCATATTAATTATATTGAAACGACTCGACTTAAAAAACGTGAATATAAAACCCGTTTCAGTACAATTAATAGTTATTTTTTATACAAGGGACAAAGTTAGTGTTTACCTTCTCGTGCTATTGAGAAACGAGCTAGCGTTCGCTTCCAAAATTAAACCACGAGCATAGCAAGTGGTTGAAAAAGTGGAATATTTAACGTTGGGAGGGTTTCAAAGCACTTTGCTGCCGATTGAAACACATAATATTTCAATTCACACTTCACACTTACCGCGAGGAAAATACTAACTGTAAACATTACAAATTTACTCCAATTACAAGTATATCAATCAAAATCATCATTTAAAATTACATCCGACAAGCTAACGGCAAAAAACATTAAAAATTTGCATGAAATTACTTTGGCCCCTTGTGAATAATATGCAGTTTCGCAATCTGTTTTTAAAGATTAATAAACGGACTTTCCGAGATAGTGAGTTAAAAAAATAATTTTCATTTTCTTATTTTTCATCTATATGATATATTTACATATATTATTATAATAATATGATTAATATGTACCCAGTTAGGTAGGTTCTTAGGCTTTAGTAAGCTTTCTAGTTTAAATAATGAAAACAGGCTTTTCGAGCTAGTGAGGTGAAAAAGTAATCAATAATTAATAGTAGATTGTTTAACAAGGATCTAAATTAGGCCATATTACCATGAGATAGTTATTTTCCTATACGAAACTAGGGAAATACTTTGCTCTACTTTTCACTTCGATTGCGAGAAATAAAAAAATAATACTATTTTATTCACGGCCATTGAATTCTAAGGCAAAAATAAGTTTCATTTTATTTTCATTCAGTCTTTTTTAAACAGATACAACATATCGTCACTGTGAATAAGGCTTGTGATGTAGGAAGTAACATTTTTAACTTTACTGTATTGTGGTTGGTTAATACTACATACAAAGTTTTTTTTTTAATTAAATTCTACAAAGTATATGCATCTAAATACTATCCAACGTTCCGATTTACTCCGATATGTGTCGTAATTGGTGGATTTAATATGTTCGTGCATACATTCCGATTCTACTATTACGCTACTTTTCCCAGAGTTTTTGAGCTCAAGATGAAAAAGCAAAGCCTTAAGGAAAAAATTACCCGCGGCCACTGATACTTACATAACTTTTATAATTTTTCTGTACATGCAACATAAACAGATGACACCATCATTCCTGAAGAAAAACCTGTGGCTAGCGTTCCTAGAAGATGTCCACCAAATGAAGAGCTCAAGTTGAGAACTGCGTGCCCTCCAGATTCCTGTGACATGCTGTATGTGTCCGTTCTATGCATCGCGAACCAACCGCAGGAACTAATGTGCACGTGCAAATCTGGATACCTAAGGAGGAATACTACCTGTGTACCTGAAGACAGGTGCCTTCCACGTAAGTCGAAATATTTAGTTTCAAACACACTCACAACACACAACGAATGCATTAGTAAGGTGAATGTCTTTCCTTTAAAGATCACATTTCTTAACCGTTGTTCATAAAATTTGGAACCACAATCGATATTATTTAATTGTGTAGGATTATGCTAATTCATTTTTGAAGCTGTTCATAATAGCAAAAAAGGCATGAAAGACTATGGCGCTTAGGACGTGTAACATAATAAAGAAACAAGAAATATTTTAATATAATAAGAGTAGATTACATATTATAAGTGGGATTCAAAAGGTCTACAGCCAACAGAGCCACAGAATTTATGTGAACATACTAACATATTTTTTTGCGCGATGAGTCCGGCCATTATCTAACGCGTAATCAAAACAAGGAAAACGTGGGGAATAACCTTCTGGTGGATTTTTTATGCTATTTATACTACTCATGCATGTTGAAATCCAAATATAAGTAGATACACTCTGAAGTAATACATACTATAATACTATATATATATATATAGTATTATAGTATGTGTACTATCCATACTTCCACGCTAATATTATAAATGCGAAAGTAAATATTTCTGTTACATCTTCACGCTTAAACCGCTGAACCAATTGGGATGAATTTTGATATGGATCTCTCCATATCAAAATTTGAACTATGAGAAAGGACATACTTTAAGATATTTTTATTTGGCAACCATACTTTAAAGACGGGTCCACGAAGTCGTGAGGAATAACTAGTAATATATATATATTAAAATTGCGTTCAGTTTTTTATTCACTAAGAAGGTACTTTAATTTATTTAATAATTAAATGAAGGATTTTCCTAACACTAATAATAAGTTGATTTTAACAGCCGAATGTGCCGATGATCCCAACGCTAAAAGAGGGTGTGGAAACAGATGCAGAAAAACTTGTGCAGATTATAACAACACTACCAAAATATGCAAAGATAACTTTTGCAATTTATACGGATGTGACTGTAAAGACGGATATATTTACGACGAGAACACGAAGAGATGCGTTAAGCCCGAACAGTGCAGTAAGTAACTAATCGCGGTTTCGAACCCCAACTCATAACTATATTTTTCATACACTATATTTATCGATTATGTTTGAAATAGCATTTGATATTTACCAGTAGCTTTGTGGTGAAGGAAAACATCACCAGGAAACCGATCCTAATCCCGATTAGGCCTAGTTTTTCCTCTGCATTGAAAAGTCAGATGCATACATATTAGATGGTTGACTTAATGGTAGTTACTTGTAATACAAATTCTATTTTGGGATGCGGCCTGAAAACCAGGCAGGAGATTCATTCTGGCGCGGCAATATGTTTGAATAAAAAAAAATATCACTAGCACAGAGTTTATTTTGCAATGTAATTTTGTTAATTGTAATTATAAATGAACGTATTAATTTTAATTGCATGTATAGTCAACCAATTTGATTTCTAGGCCACTTGGAACCTCGTCACAGTGGCGTTAATAAGAGATCTTTTGCGTCTTTCATATAGATTTTCACCGTGACATGGAACGAAGTGGCCCATATTTGGCCCTTATACAAGTTGCAAGTTAAATGACAATCATATTTATTTATGTATGTTTTTGCTACATGGTAGACCCACCCTCTTACAACTCGAAAGCTTACATCCATGGCATACAAATCTTAATAGTTATGTATATAAATATATTTCTTCTACATCTTCACAGCTAAGCAATGCAAAGGCGCACATGAAATATACATTGACTGTCCAGCCGGTCAGTGCAACGCCAAAACATGTGATGACTTGGTTAATCCCCCTGGTTGCCCAAGAATAAGACCGCCTTGTCCTGGGGGCTGTGTTTGTCAAGACGGATATCTAAGAAACAAGGATGGAAAATGCATACCGAAAGAACAATGCCGTAAGTCGAACTTTACTCAAGTGCATGAAAATATATTTATTGAAATTGGAGGTGTTTTGTAAAATCTAAACCTTTTAGTCAAACGTGGTAGTCCACATGGTATGCTATTGTTAATGACGCTTCGAAACTATTGTGACATTTTGCAACGTAAGCGCCAAGCACCATAAGGTACATTTCCATGTGGGCTACTACAAATAGTCACTTAAATAGTTAAAATTTTTAAAATATCATGTATGTGAGGTAAGGTGTCTCAAAAGCAGAAGATACCAGGTAGAAAAGTGTCCTTAGTGGTCTAAGCTTCTATTTATAGGTTGGTTAAATACGGAAATAATTATTATTCATTACATACCTATTTGTTTGTGTCGCTTGTGATGATCTACTAAATTTATTCAATAGATGCTTTCTTACACGGATTAACTTTCAGCATCTCTGCAATGTAAGAAAAAAAATGAACGCTGGTCGAACTGCGTGATCGGAGAATGCGTGCCAAGGAGTTGCAAAGACGTTGGGTATCCAGTAGCCTGCCCTGACATTATCGGTCCGTGCGCAGGCGGTTGCACTTGTAAAGAAGGCTTCGTGAGAGACTGCAATGGAGAGTGTATTGACATGAAGAAATGTCGTAAGTACTTAATAGTTTTAAAAATAGAACATGTCTATCCGATATTTTATAAATGCACACTACTTTTTTACCTGCCTTGAAAGACTTCCTTGATTTTTTTACTTGTATAAGTATCCATTTTACAGCGAGTTGCGGAGGAGATCCTAACGCGGTAAGCGGCTGTGGCAACCCATGTGGTAAAACGTGCGCCAGTCTCTATGCCAATAATTCTGATTTGATTTGTCCGCAATATTGTGAGTACAATGGCTGCGACTGCAAACCTGGATACCGACTTCTCACGGACGACACGGAGTCTAAAAAATGTGTTCCGGAGCAAGAATGTCCTAAACGTAAGTCTTATAACGCTTTAGGAGTTCCCACATATTTATTCATTAGTTAACTTCGGTTTAAGAAAATCCTGCTGCTTTAACAGCTTTTATTTATTCCTTTTTTTAGCAAATTACGACATTTATCATAAGTCTCAGAGATTTTCTAGCTTTTTATTTATATTTTATCCCTAATTCGCTATTTACTGCTAAATTATGCATACGTATAATTAATAAATATAACAATAAAAAAATACACATACCTACTCGTATTTATCTTTAAATATCGCAATCAGAATAGTATAATTTTGTTTCTTGCAAAACTGTTTGTCTACTTGACTACTTACAAATCTTTAGTATTAGTACAGTCACGTCTCAAAATATGGATACTTACATTTAATGTGGCAAAAATATGTAGCCACAACCGTGGCGTAAGTTTTGCATACATGTTCATGTCACATAAAATGTATACTTATTTTCAGAGATACCGGTACTTCAATTGTTTTTAATTGTTTTATAGCCACTCCGCAGTGTGGTGTAAACGAACAGTACTACTGCGGTACTTCGTGCCCCGAAGCCAGCTGTGTAAACCCCACAGCTACGTGCGTCAACAAGAAGTGCAAATTAGGTTGCTTCTGCAAAAAAGGATACGTCAGGGACTCCAACAACAAATGTGTTCTAGTCGACAACTGCCGTATGTCTTTTCTAATGGCTTAAACATGTATTAAATATTTATTAATTACTAAAGATCAGAGATCCTAAAAACTGGAGTGCATGCGGATTATAAGATGTCGGGACTTAAGTATAACCTATAAAGAATGTATTATTGCTGATCATTTCATTTCCTTTTGTGGTCGGTTGAAGACTTGCATAATTTTGAAAAACCTATCATTTTTATCCCTCAACCATACTTTAAAGTTGGGCACGGCTGGCAGACGAAGTCGCGAGGAAAAGCTAGTATAAAATAAATAGTTTTTTTAATAACGCAGCCTAAACCACGTGCCGTTTTTTTTAGCCAAATGTAAAGGACCAAATGAAAGACTTGTAAGTTGTCCACTCGGCCAATGTAACCCGAAAAAGTGTAAGGACCTAATAATCCCGCCTGGTTGCCCCAGAGTATTACCGCCGTGCCCGGATGGCTGTATTTGCGAAGAGGGTTATCTACGAAATGAACATGGAAAATGTATTAAAAAGGAACACTGTCGTAGGTTTTGCTTATTTCTATATAGATATAGGAATGGATTTAGAAGTTCTGTCTGCAGTATACTGCGGGCCGAGCAAAAGTACCCCATAACGTCTACGGTCAACTTACGCTTACGCGTTACACATATTGACTTTCAAATAGTCGAGACAATCGCGATTTAAATTAAACCGTTAGAGACAGGATTTTTCACACTACAGTTGAAGTATATTTAACTACCCGAATAAAATCTATGAAGAATAGTATTATGTAGATGTCATAACATTGTAGTACCGACCACACTTATATTCATTATTGTCAATCATCCGACGCTTGTGTGTGTGCATATTGTTATGCACTCACAACACCCGCACACAAATCTACATTTTTACTTTAGGAACCTTTTTTCCCCCAATTTGGTTACGCCATCTTCCCTATTGAAATTTGGTGGGTTTATTTATTTATTATTTGTTCGTGTAACTTCTCTTTGGGTATTGGTATTTAGTAGTGGAACTTGTAATGATATTTATTGATTATTATATTATTTCAGCCAAACCTACTTGCAAAGCCAACGAAACCTACGTATTGTGTAGTGTAAAGTGTCCGGACAAGCACTGTCCAAGAGTCGACGGACCTCAGCCTGTATGCGATCCACCCAGAGACTGTCCCCCAGGGTGTATATGCAAGGTTAATTATAGATATGACAATTATGGAAACTGCATACTTGCATCGGAATGCCGTGAGTACCAAACAAGTCTTTACCCGAATGCACAAATAAATGTTTATTAATATCGTTGTCTACGTGATAGAATCAGAAACGAGACTATCCGTTGAAGAACCAAAGTAACCGACATAGCTCGCATAATTGCACTGTTGAAGTGCCAATGGGGAGAGTCGATGGCTATTGGGGCAGAAAAGTTTTTGGGTGGAGACCACATATAGGAAAACGCAGTGTTGGACGGCCACAAACTAGGTGGACCGATGACCTCGTACGACGGGAAGTCGTTGGCTGCAGTATGCTGAAGATCGCTGTCGGTGGCGGTCTATGGGGGAGGCCTAAGTCAGCAGTGTACGTCCGTGGCTGATAGATAGATAGAGCCAGTGTTCGAACCTGCATCTATCACCAAAGATACTTTCATTTTACCGATTCCCAGCGACCCGTGAGATGTCATCCGTCTAGTTTGTGGACGTTTCATTAATAATTTAACTTTATTAATTAATATTTTTCCAGCACCATTGAATTGTACGGATACAAATGCAGTTTGGGACCCGTGCCCTTCGGACTGCTTGAACGAGCAATGCGACGCCGCTGACTCTCCGCCCGTGACCTGCAACACGTTGCTTCTAAATTGCAACCCTCGCTGTGTTTGTAAAAAAGGATATTTTAAGCACCCCGAAACTGGAAAGTGTGTGCCAGCTAGGGAATGTCGTAAGTGTAGTCCAAATTTACAAATTGAAAAAAAGTATTTTTTACCTCGTTGAAGTTAGCTAAAGCTAGTCATAATTATTATTGTTTTTACAGCAAACGTGTGTAAAGATCCCAACGCTTCCTGGAATGACTGCGCTAACGCGTGCCCTGGTACTTGCGAAAACACTAAACCAATATGCTCGAACAAAGCTTGTGTCCCTCGATGCGAGTGCAATGATGGCTACGTTTTATCTACGCAAGGAAAAGAAGGAAAATGCGTTAAGATTGAAACGTGTGCAGGTATTTAATCATCTATGTTCATGATATTGATTATATAAATCACCAATTCAATTCGATTCTTTTATTTATTCGACTTTTTTAACTAATTAGCGAAACTCTTTTTCTGACCAAAGTAGAAAGGGACTTCCACTTAAGGACTTTAACTACAAGTTACAAATACGGATGCAATCGGGCTCATAAAAGCTATGGGCGACATAATTGAAATTTATACTTACACTTTCTTTTTAGACTACGCAAACTGTCCTGCAAATCAAACCTTTGTGCCTTGTACATTTAAGTGTCCTCAAGTAATGTGCCCTAAGTCGGACCAAACGATATTATGCAAGCCGCCGCGAGACTGCCCTGGAGGGTGTGGATGTAATACCTACTATAGGTATGACGCTGATGGAAACTGTATCAAGGCATCTGACTGTCGTAAGTTACCTAACTATGTATTAATAGCTACAAGTAAATTATTAAAAAAAATAAGTAAACAATTACATTTTGGACAAAAAATAAGTTTTAAAAGTTAACAAGTTTTATAAATTTTACAATTAATTATGTGTGTGCAGTGGTTGTGATATGTTGGCGTTTGATTTTTTTTATTTTAAAGCAAGTTTTCTGGCGTTAGGACTTATTTATTTTAATAAAATATGACTAAGACCTATCGCCAGAAAACTCACGCGCATGAAAACGGTTTCACTGCATTGTTTGTATTTAACTTTAGTTATGCCATTTCAGCTCCAGTGGAATGCACAAGACCGAACGAACAGTTTATATGCCAACGTGTAGGAGATTGGGAGAATTGTGAAGACAGATACAACTCGCCTCCATTTTGGGCTGGGCACCCTGATGACTGCACGCCGAAGTGCGCATGCATGAAAGGATTTTGGAGAAACCCCTCGAATGAATGTGTCCCAGAAGAAGAATGTCGTAAGTTATAAATTTTCCTTGTCCACGCAAAAGTCCTGCTTTGAAATAAACGGGCATTCTCCAAATTTGATCTCAGTCAGTTTAGACGTGTAGAGGTAACTCACAGGCATTCTTGCGCATTTATAATATTAGTTTGGATTTTTAAAATGTTATAAGTATAATTTTTATGGTACATGTATCCGGTACTTATTATGTTTTAAATAATGCATTTTTTGTTTTAGCTCCAATTAACGGATAAAAGAATTATAAATAGTTAATCATCTAGTTTGCGGTCGTCCTACTCTGCGAACTACACTGTGGTGATCACAGTTCCAACTAAATAAAAACCTCGTGGAGTCAGTATCACATAGTCAAAAATATCTTAACACCATTAAAAAATAATGTTTTGTGCCAAAATCATATCTGGCTACTTCGGTTGCTACCACTTTTTTACCCTGACTGTACGTGTATTTTTGTTTATTTAATCGTACAATTTTCAATTAAACATTTCAATCCAGAGTTAGAGTTGAAAAAGAGGACTAACAACCGTGACATTATGAAATTATGTATTTTTAAACTAACCATGTTAAAAAATGTTTATGAAATAAAATTTTATCTGAGTGTGAGTTTTTTATTTCCATATTTAATAATTCTTTATTGTTAGGTACTACATACTAGTATTTATTTCGCGTGTAGTTATAATCAAGTCTCTTGATTCTAAAAGTATTTCCAAAGGGGTTATTATAATAAGATGTACGTAATTATGGCGGTAGGCACGCAATAGTGTATGCAGTATCTCGGCGCGTGACGATAGGTTCATAGTATTTTATCACGCGCCGATTCTGTAAGATTATGATTGTACATATGTAGATTAAGAACGTAATATTAAGGAAGCACACATGTATATATGCACTAGTAAGTAAGGAATAAAGTAGTCTAAGTCAACCAGCCAACGGTGTCTTTACTCATCATGCCGCTACCCCTACAGTAATAAAAAGCTCAACAAAATATTCTACAGGCTGTAATTTTTTCCATAATCAACATGCAAGTGAAAGGAATTTTGATTAAGATAAAACCAATTTTTATTTTTATACATTTTTATTTTGTATTTTTTCACTTATAAAGGATATTATGATATTAATACAGCTTTAAAAAGATATTTATCTACGTACATATCATTAGTGCTCTAAAATGCGTCCAGAAAGTCCAGAAACTGTAGGCAATGACCAGCATTACCAACCATCAGAAATTAACGAGATGTAATGTTAACATTACCTCCTGAAAGCTGTCAAATTCAAGTGGGGTGTGGATTGACGGTTAAACCTCAAAATGGCGAAGTCGTCTTGAAAATATATTTTTTGTTTTTTGTTCAAACGTAGTTTAGTGTGTAATATTGATAGCGTATTATGCTGTGATCTAACGTAGAAATGTGCAGCTAATGAAGAATCGATTTCAAAACGTGTTTCACCACTATTTTGGTCATCACCCGGCAATCCCGGGGTCACGGCCGCCTCTTAGCTTTCTGTAAAGTCCATCTACCACTTTACAAAACGCAAGGCCTACTACCAAACAACATCATGCTCTAAGGGCAAACTTATTGTATGTTATTATACTCGTACTTATTTGTTATTCTACTTGACACTGACGAAATCATCGATTGATTTATCGATGGAAGCCATATTTTTTTTAAAGAAGAAAATGAAGTGGGGTGTCTATTCTAGTATCTATAGATATTAAAACAGTCAGTGATGCGAAACGCCAATTTGTTATGTTTATTTAATATAAATCGAACGACATTTGAAATCAAGTGACAATAGAATAGGGATTTCATTCGCTTGTCTATGGTTTAAAAAAATATTTGACTGAGATACGAAATATGAAACGCCACCATTCCAAGCTGTCATTTGTTTTGTTCGTTGACTTTTTAATGTTTACAAGTAGCACTAGTAATACTGCAGGTCCCCTACGGTTCCTGAACCCATCTTAAAACACTTATGATATGTGTGTAGATAAAGTAGTGTATGCAACTTTACATAATTAGGCATTACAACAATCGTATGATGTTAGTATGAAACTCGCCTTCGGCTCGTTTCATAAATCCACACTCTTATTGTAATGCCCTTCATTATGCAACAGATGCATAAACTACTATTAAAAATATATATTTATCGTAAAATCTGTACCTTTAACAAAAGACAGGAGGAATCAATTACAATCCAAGGGTGTTTAACCATTGTCATACGTAACCAGTACGTAAGGAACAATCTGTTGGCAACGCAACACCATTACACCACCTCCAACTAACAATATTTTATTTCTTATTGAAACAGTTGTTCCAAAACATAACCTGCATGCAAGATACATAAACATTCATTTAAATTTGCTTTATCGAAAAACATGTTTTTCTGATCTGTTGCTTGCATAGGTGTTATATACGTTGTGTATACATATTGTTTTTGGTTTAATCGATCACCAAATGAACAATAATTAATTATCATTTAGAAATTTGTCGCCAACCGAGATACAGACTGGCTACGTACACGAAACGTTGTACTGTAACATGTTGTAATGTTGTAATATCTGTAGAAACTTTTGATACCCATATTTATTTCTTATTTAATTTATTTAAGGTTTACCAACAATTGTTGATATCACTATATTTTATTGTTTAAAACCTAACATATTATAGAATAATATCACAATTACTCATAGGTAAACACCGCATGCAAAATAATTTGGATGTAAACAACTGTGTGTCACATAACATAACAAACAAAACAAAAAGTACCTTTATTATATTTATATATTACTTAAAGATGAAATAATAACATAACCACCGGTAGCCTGGGCTCTGCCCTGTTGCCGGCGGCACTCTAGGTTAGTTTTTTAATAATATTTTTATTTTTTGGCATGATTTACATGTATTTTTATATTTTACTTTTATAAAAACTTAACCTAAGATACTAAATAAATTTAATAGACTTAATAATAATATTATATCTTCCTTTATTCATTTTAAGTCTTAAGCTAGGGTTTTATAACATTTGTATAAAAGTAAAATATAAAAATATACCTATCTACAAAATATCCAAACAAATAGGGATCTTAAAGGCCGGCAACTTACTTGTGACTCCTCTGGTGTTGCGAGTGTCCATGGGCGGCGGTAGTTGCTTACCATCAGGTAATCCGTCTGCTCGTTTGCCTCCTATATCATAAAAAAAAACTACCTAAAACCCTAACCTAGGGTGCCGCCGGCAACGCGGCAGGGCCCAGCCTGACGGTGGTTAGGGCTGCAGAGGAGTCAGAATCTGACCCTTGATCCAACCACAACCACTTGGCGAGAGTCTCTCAACATGATGGTCGAGACTTCGCCATGAGACCGTTCGCGGAATCGACTATCGGTACAATGATCGCCGAATCAACGTCCCACATGACGGTTACCTCGTAAGCCAAGTCTAAGTACTTGCTGGACTTGTCCTTCTCGGCCTTCACGAGGAATAATAGTAAGTTGTGTTTGTAAATATTATAATAGATAGATACATATACATACTTGAATACAATTTTGATTACATCCTTATCTATAAATTAGTATTAAACATACAAAATAAAAATGTAGTTGTTTGTCTATAATTATCGCACCACCATCTAGGCACCTGGGACCTCCAACATTTTCGGCATGAATAGTGCCAAAATATATTTATTTTATTTAAATAAGTATTCATAATTAGTAAAGTAATTGAACTAATTACGACCAAAGAGAAATAAATAAACTCTTTACATATTTGACGATTACATACTGGCACAAACATGCGATAATCAACTCTATAATGACATAAAAAAATATGTCAGAACTTTTATTTTTTTATAAGTAAAACGATCAAAAATACAAAAAATTTAATAAAAATATCTAATTATCATAAAAATTGGAAAATACAATTGAGAAACATTAAAAAGTGTCACGAGTAAGTATTTCTGTAGATAACTCTTATAAAATTATAAGTTAGTTGAGATAAACTTATTCATTGCTTTTCTTTTGTAGTTTTGCAAGTATTTGCCATTCTTGTCTACTAGTGCGTCAAATGTCTGTTCTACCGCGGGGCTACGAATGCTGCCGACCATGTCCTAGGTATTTGTTTGTTTTATTTTTATTTTTTTCCTAGCCTACCTGATGTCAATCTGTCAAAATAAGGAAAGACGTAGTTCCCGAATTTCAGAGTAATATAGGTACTTTTGCCGTGCGTTTTGTTGTTTTTGCCGTGTGATGCCGGCTGACTAGAATAGCACCACCCCAGCTCCCGCGGACGGGTAGCAGCGTCCGTCGGAACCCAATATACACCTACTGCGGTCGCCAACCCGCTTGCCAAACGTTCACCACGTTATGGCAACTACCCCAAGATAATACAGGTCCAGCCGTGGACTCCATACGGTTGAAATGTATGTATGTATGTATGGGTACTTTTGATTTGTCATATTGCAAATGATAATGTTCTGTTAACAATAGAGCTCAGTGCACATGTTTTTCAAACTAATAGGCAATACTTAGGTACACGTAAGATAACCACTGTCTATATGTCTTTCTACATACTTAGATCAAATAGAATAGAATATAAAAACACATACGTACAGGTACGGCTGTGTACGCGGAGAATACAGCATTTACTACAAGCGTCCCCGCTGCGGACAGCCCAGGCCACAGCCGTTTACAAGGGAGTGTGCCTGCTACTGCAGTGGGCCGACTAACGCACCAATGGACCCGTATGCTCTTTATAATAATGCTAGTAGTAGTATAATGTAGAGCATCTACTTCAAACACCCTTGAGCAGTTTAGCAGTTCGTCTGTTTTTGCTATTAGACATCTGTTCAATGGAAGTAGTTATTTTGACATCTTCAAATTGTCGAACAAAATATACTGAACAAGAATTGACTTATAGGAACGTGGTATTGTATGGACACTCGCATCCGTCCATAAATTCCAGTATTCTATGATTCTTGGTTTTATTATTCAACTAAAGTTTTATATCCATAGGTAACACTCGGAAATTTAAGTAAAGAAATCGAAGCTATGCTTGTATATTAAACTCTTCAATACGGATATTTCTCGAACACTTGTAACTTGTAATACAAGCGGGAGTCACTTTTTGACACCTGTTGTTAGAAAGAGACTTCCGCTTGTATTACAAGTGTTTGAGAAATAGGCCCCCTGATATCAAACTTAAATGCTTTAACGGCCCGGCCACGACAATGCGCGACTTGTGGCGTGGCAAGCGTTTTATCTGTTCGTTGCGTGGTCATGAAGCGCAATGCACTGCGGTTAGGATCACACGCAATGAAGAAATAAAACGCTTGCCGCGCCGCAACTCGCGCAATGTCGTGGCCGGGCCGTTACATTGTCTACAATAGTAGAAATAGACACTCGTAAGATTAACAAACTGCCTTTACACAGGCCATGCCGCTACGACATGCCGTGCAAGGCGCACTGCTTCAACCACGGAGCGTGCACGCGACCTAGTGGCCGCTACGCGCGCACGGTTTGGTACCCTGGCGAGTGCTGCCCGGCCTGCCCGCCGTGTCAGACCTTCACTTGCCCGAGCCCGCCCTTCCACCCGTGTTGCTTCCAGACGTGCAACAAATTCTGATGAAGCACGCCTGACCCGTCCTTTACAACGGGTTTTGTTGGCTGTGAGGTGGAGTGTCTGTAGCAGTGGTTGTTTCTAACACGGCTAGTAGCAATATAAAGACAACTTGGTTTTGCGTGACCGTACAGTTTTACAACTTTTTATAATTAAGAATAAAAGTTTGTTTTTTGGGTAATTACACCTGATTAATAAAAATAAGTTTTGTTTCTATTACAAGGAAACCGTACTGATAGCTGGTATATAAACAAAAACTATGCCAATTTTTAGTATGAGTTTGCCAAGACACGATGTGCATTCCCCATACATAAAGAAATCCAAATACATAAAAAAATATATTGAATAGGTAAGTAATAAGACTAATAAGTATATAGCTTATACCTTATACACCCAAGATGATACTAAGTCATATTTGGGGAGGCCTATGTCCAGCAGTGGGCGATTTACAGCTGAAATTATGATAATGATAATACTTTAAATTAAAAAAAGATTTGATCGCAATAAATCGTTATTATTGCTTTTATATGTACTGATAAATTGGGAAACGCTTCATTATAATTAATTTTTTTCTACGGCGATACTAATTTCAGATTTTTTATTCCTCACAGTTGAAAACTATATGTTCACACATTTTTTGCTAACTCCGTAACGTCTTTCATACATTATATTACAGTTACTATTGATTACAGATAGAAAAAATGCTGGCAAGAGACTGCAGCCGCCCACGTAACACATTTTACCTACCAAAGTTTGAAATAATAGTAAATATTAGTATCGTCTCTTTTCTCTACATTTTGCCAGGTAAAGCGCAAGTGAGACAACGCACATGTTTAGATTAAAGTTTCATGGTTTCTCTCTGCACTAAGCTTCAGTCTTCATTGTTTTGCTAGTGGTTACAGCGCGCTTTTGGCAAACCTTGGCCGGTTAGGAATTTGCGAATTCACGAATTTATTTAGCTGCTTTGAACGATAGAGTATAACGTGGAGTTTTGTATTTAAGTTGCGATTGTTCACAAATTACTTTTAGGAACGCAGATGCACATCGCAGAATTATAATGAAGGTTACTCTTGCTTTGTTGATTGTTGGTGTTGTTGGTAAGTTTTGGTATATATATTATTTTACTTTTACTACATACTATTGTCCATGACGATCACCCCTTTGCTAGAGTATTATATTGAATCAACCTGTCTATTCATATCAACTGCATCATAATCCAGATACGGTCGAATGCATTTGTGTCCAGCGTAAGGTTGACAGTCCTGTCAAACTGTATTAAAGTTCAAAGGATGTTTCTTTGTTAAAAGGGTTACAAATTTTAAATAAATAATAAATAAATAAATATTTCGGGACAATCTTACACAAATCGACCTAGCCCTACGGTAAGCTCAGTAAGGCTTGTGTTGTTGGTACTAGACGACGATATATATAATAGATAGATACATATAAATACTTAAATACATAGAAAACACCCATGACTCGGGAACAAATATCTGTGCTCATCACACAAATAAATGCCCTGACTGGGAATCGAACCCAGGACCATCGGCTTCATAGGCAGAGTCACTACCCACTAGGCCAGACCGGTCGTCTTCAATTAATGCGCACAACTGTACATAGTTAGAAATTTTTATACTTTACATGCATAGCTATTTTTATTCTTAGCAGCTATTATTATTCTAGTTTATAACATATTTTTTATTTCGATTCTTAGTCGCAGAAGTAGCTAAGTGAGTTAATCGTTTAAAAACGCCTTGACGATTTTATTAACAGTGTAAGAGTAGTTAAGTCGAAATGATTTTGCATTTGAACACCAAGCTACTGCTGACTGTATCTATCTACTATTGATAGGTCAGTCGTCATTGCTAGGTTTGAGCGAATATGTATAGTAACCAAGAAGCTCCTAAAGACCAATTTTTACATATATACGTGAAGAATGTATTACGTTAGTCACGTAATCATTATTTATTCTGTTTCAAAACTTTGTGTGAAACTTTCAGGAACTATAGGCCACGGCGCGGATATAGACATCAACAGGTTAGTGCAGTGACGCACTCCGCTTGGCACCATCTCACGACACTCGCATTAGCTGCTATTTTACATCTGCTACTGTCATCGACTCGAGGTTCCATCATCTCTTCAAATAACATCCAATATTATTACAACACATGTATTGTATAAATAAATAAATATTTCGGACATTCTTACACAAATCGACCTACCTAGTCCCACGGTAAGCTCAATAAGGCTTGTGTTGCAGGTACTAGACGACGATACATATAAAATATAGATATGTATATAAATACTTAGATACATAGAAAACACCCATGACTCAGGAACAAATATCTGTGCTCACCACACAAATAGATGGCCTGACTGGGAATCGAACCCAGGACCTTCGGCTTCATAGGCAGGGTCACTACCCACTAGGCCAGACCGGTCGTCACTTGTATATATCTATAGTAACCGTTACTTATAGTTAGTATATGCGGTTACTTTTTTTAAGGCATCATCTTTCATTTAGCGTAAGTATTTAAATAAAACGGCCAAGAACATGTCAGGCCATGATTAATGTAGTGTTCCGTAGTTTTTGATCCGTCACTCAAAAAGAGTTCAACCATCCAAGTTCAAAATATTTCCCGTGAGAGTTTTTATTAAGCTGTACTTTCATATTATTTTTTAACTTCCAGGGAGAGGCAGGGAGCGATTATTTACGAAAATCATTACTTTATCAAAAATGTTTAAGACAAACCCCTATTATCGAGTGCCCATCTAACAACACCTCACTACTACTCTACTAGTACTCACACTTTAGGTTTACCCAAATAAAACATCCGGTATACTCTTGGCTCGTCTTAGTCGTGTTTTGTCAAGTTCTTAAATTCGTCCCTTTCTGCTTTTTTTTTATGACAAAGGTGGCAAACGAGCAGACGGATTGCCTGATGGTAAGCAATTACCGTCGCCAATGGGCACCCGCAACACCAAGGGAGTCACAAGCGCGTTGCCGACCTTTAAAGGGTGCTGGAGCTCTGGGAACCTTACTCACCATCAGGAACACAACACTACATACCTGAAAGGTAGCAGTGCTATTATGGCTGTGGTCTTCTGTAAGGAGGAGGTACTTCCCCAGTTGGGCTTCTCCAGCGTGATGGTACTTCGCTGTGCCCTACCTCTCATTGTAGGATGTAGTTTAAGGACATACCCGGGCTTTCGTCACCCATTCTTCATTCACCACTTTCGATATTTGGCTATTTCTTATTCCGGCTTAGTTTAGTATTCGTCAACATCATCTTTGGGTATGGTATGGTCGAGATTAGTTTATTGTTTTTAGACTCACTCTTTATTTGTCCTGCCATTTTTGGTATTATCAACAACGAACGTACCGTGCAGAAAAAAACAATAACGAGTGAGTCTGAAAACAACAAACTAACATTGAACATGCCTAAAGACGATGTTGACGAATACCGAAATAAATCGGAATAAGAAAATGCCAAATATCGAAAGTGACGAAAGCAGAAAGGGACGAATTTAAGAACTTGACAAAAAAACCACTGACACGAGACAAGACTTGACAAGAGTATACCAAAAAACCCTCAATTAATATCTATTTCACCACTTAGTACTTGTGATCGATTTACATAATCGTAACAAATTACAGATTTCTGATCTCTAAGGACTAATGGACACTAACAAGTCACTAAGCATAGCCGGGTTCAGACAGACAGACATGGCGAACTATACGGGTTCCTACTTTCCTAGTTGACTACGGAACCCTAAAACTTTCGTATTTTCATTACACTGCGCATGTCTGTTTAATGTACTAACCTATTTTCAGCACAATGCCGATATATATATTTTATAACGTAGATAATGTAAATATCTAGGAAATATTTCACAGATGAAACAGCTTAAAATTGGACTGAAATAGTGTCTACGTCAATGCTGAAATAGGTAGGTTTACTAAGTGGACTAGAGTGCGCACATTGAATTTCGCGTTTGCAAACAAACTACCTAAATATTTACGAAGTTACCGAAGTGGTGCCGATGGATAGCAAGCTAGCGAGACTAAAATATACGCTCGCATTTGTTTCAGAGTTAAACAGATCTCAAATCAAGCCCCAGTTAATAAGGAATTGTTTCAAGAGAACTATAGACAAGCATTAAGAACCAATGATTATGACGATCATAGCAGCTGGTACCAGTACTCGCAGAGGCTTACCCGTCCTCACGCCCTGGAAACCTCCCAGGTTCCTGTCAAAATCCACCAGCCACGTGAAGACCCGCGCTTATACTACCTGTCTGATGCGTACCTTAAAGAGTATCCTAGGGAAAAGGTGAACGAAGAAGTTACTTTCGTGTATCCTGGTCAAGATGTAGTACGAGCTGGTGAACCAAGTCAGCTTTCTCGGATACAGTCTAATCATGTGAACGCATTCGCTGGTCAAGGTATATTTAAGCTTATATGTGGCTTTCCACGGATAAAGGTACCTTATGGCTATTGGCGCTTACGCTATTGTTAACGATACTCCAATAGCAATATGACGCTTCGCAACGTAAGCGCCAAGCCCCATTAGGTACCTTTATCCGTGGAACGTCATGTGTTTTTGTCATTTAGTAATAATTTATTACTTTTACCTTTGGTATCTAACAACAGTACCCTTGCCATGAGTTGTGACATTGGGGTTTTCGATAACGAGTATAGAGACGTCGAGTTAACTATCTGTGCATCTCATTCGCACTAAAATAGTACAAGCGAGTTGCAAAGATAGTAAACTCGATACTCGTTATCGAAAACCTCAGTCACAACTTATGGTAAGGGTACAGAAAGAGCGTGAGAATAGAAAATTATTTAATGAAGTACCTAAAAAGTGAAATACATGCGACATACCTAAATCTTATTTCTCAAGGAACAAAGGATTTTTGGGGTTAATATTTAATGATAAGGAGATTTATTCGAATATTTATATTTAGTTTTTTCAGATGTCAACATATGTGTGAAATGCCCACACGACCTGACGTTGATAGCAAAAGAATCCGTCGGGAAGGTCGTGCTACAAAACCCTACGCTTCGAGCGTGCTCGGGACGAAAAGCACCAAGAAATGTTAAATTTGTGCACATGTACGGACCAAAGATAGGTTCTTTGTTAAACCAAGGTTCCCACATGGTAATCGGTCGAATAATGTACAAAAACAAGGTAAATAATCTAAGTATCTCAATTACTAAGTAGCTACAAATATGAGATTACTATTTAACGAGCTTTTGCACAGTGCACTAGTAATTCATTCTCAAAGTGTAAGACATAATTTATGTCAGAGTTTTCTTCCAGAATCTTCAATTATGTAAAATGCAAGTCCACGTCGTAACTCAGGGCTGTGTTACACCTAAATATCTGGAAGCCCATTGCTGGGATCATAACAAGCAATGCAACTTCACTTGTATCAATAAACACCTGGAACTAAGTGGACCAAGGACTCAAGTCTGTGGTGACGATATGACGTGGAAAGGAGATCTTCCAGTTTGCAAAGGTAGAGTAAGATTAAGTTTGAGGTAATACTTAATAATATTTCTTGGCTTACCGCGAAAAACGATAATAGGTTAATGTGGATAAGACCGGCATACTTTATTTTTAAGGGAAGTCCGTCATATGACACTAAATACAGGAAATTGGACTTAGGAAATCGATTGGTAGACGGTCATTGACGTTTCGTAAATTTCGGACGATTGTCTCTGTCATTGTCATGACGTCTTAATTGGACTAAAAGAGAAAGATGCCCGATATATACGAACTTCTATGTTCGCGGTACCGGTCCTGTTTTACGTCAAATGCAAATTGTGATATATGACGAGGCACAGATAGCTAAAAATTGAAGGTCAATTGTGTCGCTTAACTTCAAACTCGGGTAAATCCATTATGCTTTAAGGTTGATTATCTAAAAAAAATTTATAATAATCTGAATGCTTATCAACCTTAGAGCAAAATGGATTTACCTGAGTTTGAAGTTAAGCGACACAATTAGAGGTCGCAATAATACCTATACAAACCGATGATGCGTTTTTACAGTGATAAACTAACGTAGGAAAATGACAGCAAGATTCCATTTAATAAGTACTGACTATGGACTGTGTTCCACTAAGTAACATTATTAGGTAGCACCGTTAGAAATAAAGGGGGAATTAACAACGCCTTAACTTGTCCAGTTAACTAAGGCATACACATTTACGATCTGCATCTTCTACTTGCTGTTACAGCATTTTGGCGAAATTCAAGATTTACGGCTTACGTGTAATAACATCTTTTACGAGTAAGTGTGATGAAAACTATACTTTACTTCTGCAGCCCGAACGTGGTGCGAGTTCCCCCAGCCGCCGGAGCGCGGTCGCGTCAGCTGCCAAGGTGCTACCGCTGGCAACGGAGTCGCCGAAGGCTCACGATGCCGCGTCATGTGTATGCGAGGCTATCGAAGCTCTCGAGGGACGCCAGTCTGCCGCCGAGGGGCTTGGACGCACACTCTCAGTTGTCAGCCGATCCGCAAAAGGAACACCAAGCAAGTTGCGCTACGAAGGAGAAATACCACAGGCTCCGGAACAGGGATTGAATAGCGGTATTTTCATATAAATTTACCAGAATTAAATTTCTGGTTCTCGGTTATTATTGTGTTTGCATGATATTCAGTTAATATGATAATGTATTGTTCATAAGTTTCATAACTAAATACCATTTTAAAATATTAACTAATAAATTATAAATTATGGGCTATGTTCTGTTTTTCTACTTATACCGGTAACGAACCCGGCTTTGAAATTCGATTTCATCATTATTCGCTTTTCTTTAAAATATTAGGTATAGTCAGTGTCGAATAGTTAGTGGCAATCAAATTGACCAAATATGTGGATATATTTGTCTCCACAGATCTTTATTTATATATTACCTAGCAGTAAGGATGTGTTACGACTTAAGCAGGCCACTGACCAGCCTTCCAAATGGACGACGTCCCAATGAATTAATCCAAATGGACGGCATCTATTATTTAGCACACTGACGATCAATCCATTTTACACTTAATAAATAAATAAATAAATATTACAGGACAATCTGACACAAATCGACCTAGTCCTACGGTAAGTTCAGTAAGGCTTGTGTTGTAGGTACGAGACGACGATATATATAATAGATAGATGCATAATATAAATATTTAAATACATAGAAAACACCCATGACTCAGGAATTTGCTGTGCTCATCACACAAATAAATGTCCTGACTGGGAATCGAACCCAGGACCATCGGCTTCATAGGCAGAGTCACTACCCACTAGGCCAGACCGGTCGTAATAATATTATGAATTCATATTTCGCGCCAACCCAAACCTACACTTCAGCGGCGAATTCTTACTTTTATAATTTGGTACCATTACATAAATAATAACAAATAAAAAATTATATTATATACTAACAATATTATGGAATTTTATTCTGAATTAAAGATATTTTGAGATTTTTTTTTATATTACTATAAATCTTAATTGCGTGAATTCTACAATTCGGCGCCAAGTCTACCACTTTTATTACTTACCTACCTAACGTACCTTAATCATAATCAGGTAAGTACGAATACCTAATATACAAAAAAATACCTACCTTCTTATATTCTTTCTTCAAACAATTTCTCAATGACGCATTTTTTTTGCCGTTACTAGCTGCTTTTTGGGTCGTTTTCCTTAAATAATAACAAAAACCTCTCTAACGCGGCATTTCTTGTCTTTATTGTGGTACTCATCATTTGTTACTTGCCACAAACAAGGATGTTTACGATAGGTACTCCTCAATTATCGCAAAATCGAAGTCCCGGCGAGATTTTTGCGAAATACCTATTTAGTTGAGCTGTGTCGCGTCCTTGTTTGGTGGCAGCGCTACTACTGACTAAATATTAAAAATTTGACGTACCTAGGTAGTTTTGCACATTCACGGAGCGTTTGGAGTGCGTCCTAATGGCGTGGCGGACGTTCGACGTACGTTTCTAACATTGACGGTCACTCCAAAGTCGCCACGCCAATACGTCCAAATGGCGTGGCGTGATGGATTTCAATTATAAGTTTTCAACATTCACGGACGAATTTTGGAATGCAGCTACTCCATTTTGACTGTTGGAAGCATCGTCAGTGGCCACCTTTAGGGTTGTTTCACACAGACCACAACCACACCACGTCGCAGCGTCAAAATGTGGTCACGCAGTGGTTACGTTTGAATTGTGTAGTTGCTGGCCGTTGCCACAGACGTGGTCGATAATGACTGCAAAATGTCGTTCGTGTGAATTGTACTATTTATTTCTAATACAAAATATGCGCCCGACCACGTATTGTGGTTGTGGTGTGGTTGTGGTTGTCGTGTGGTTGTGGTACGTGTGAAACAACCTTTACGATATATTTGGCCATACTGACACGAAACTTATGTATTCAATTAAACACAAGGTAGGTACTAAAAGAAATGATTTATGTTAAGTTTTACATATAATTATAATATAATGAGGTACTTGTAGGTATAAATAATGTCAATGTAATTAAATAAGGTAAGTATAGTGATTATACTGAAAGCGTGACAAGGTTATTTAAAAAGAAATTTACTTAGTCACTGAAGACAAACTGCTAAATCAAGGTCAAAGAGGATTTTTGTCCTTCGTGTTAGGCTGCGTACATATGCGTATGTAACTACCAAGTCAACGAATGCACATTCGTTGGTTCTCGAACATACATTTTATTGAAAACTTTAGAAAAAATGATTCTGAATATTTATTTTATTGGTTATTAAATTTATAATTTCTGAACAGACAACAAATAAGTAGGTATATAAAAATAGTTATTTGTGCAACAAGAGAGGAAAGTTGTTTTTTCTTGCGAGTGTTAATTTTGAGTCCCGAGCAAGCGAAAGATTCTATAATTGAAGTTCGTAGCGAGGCACTCAAAAACACGAGATGTAAAATAACTTTCCTCTAGTGTGACACATACAACTTTTCACCTCAGTAGTGAGAACATATTAAAGGTTAAATAAGTTGCCAAAAATGTCATTTTTAGTACAAGCTTTTATTGCCGACTGTACTTTTTTCACAATCGTCATCTACTCTTCGAAAGGATTCTAATGAGCCTAAAACACCACGGGTTTATCTTGTGTATTTTAGGAGTTGCTTTTGCTACCTTCTGACTCCAGCATCAGATCAGATCAGTGGTACCATAATATTGCATTGTAACCGAACTTACATAAGTGTGCTAAATTTCAGCTCAATCGGTTAAAGATGTCTGCTTCAAAATTGAGTTGCAAGATTTCATCCGGATAAATATACAAATACATACATAAAGTTAAATAAAATCTTGTAAAAAATGAACATCAAATTAACCACATTCATTTAAGTGTTTTATCTGCAACTGCACTGGCTTCATTACTTAATATTTTGTTTAAATATTTTTCATTATAAAATATGTACATTTCAAAATTATAATATTTGATTAATTTGTGAGGGTCCGAAAGTGTTAGTGGTGTTAAGGGAGTCCATTATGTCCTATTATAATAAATAGATACATATAAATACTTAAATACATAGAAAATACCCATGACTTTTAGGAACAAATATCTGTGCTCATCACACAAATAAATGGCCTGACTGGGATTCGAACCCGGGACCACCGGCTTCTTAGGCAGGGTCATTACCTACTAGACCAGACCGGTCGTCAATTAAAAAGTTACTTTGTCTCACTCCCTGGAGTGTCGAAAGTAGCAACTTTCCTCACTCTCTGAAAGTGAAGAAAGTCTCACTTTCCTCACTCCCTGGAGTGAGGAAAGTAGACATGTTCGAGCTGCTGAGGTGAAAATGTTATAGCATCTCTGAGTAGGGTTAATCAATCAAACAAGAAAATGTCGTTGCCCCATTGTTTGTTTTTTTTTGGACATGATTTGAGCAAGGAGTTTTTAATATATAACTGGAATAAGTCCTGTGAAAAATACTAATAAGTGACATGTGCTTTATACGCATAACTTTAAGGTTTAGTTTCGCTCGCCGAATATGAAGAAAAAAAAACGAGCCGAGTGGGACAGATAGTACACAGACGCCTTGCTCTTTCTGAATGATGCCATTCCAAAAATAAGATTACATTTGGTAACATTATTTTACGTAAGAAGTGTAAATAAATTAAATTATCAATATGCTTTCCTAGTTTTATTTATCAAAAGTACAATTATTCAAAAAATATTGTAAATCTATAAATAATCCCGTCAAAATAACTTAACAAAACTCAAAGTGATATCAAATAAAGTTTACTTGTGGCAACCCACAGCCAACTACGATGTACGGTAACCATGCTTGTATATAGACGAGGACAATGTTGGTGTTTAGATAAAATACATTAAACATATTTATTAAAGTTTGTAAAATATGGTTTCAAAAATTTATTTTTCCTCATTCCTGGAGTGAGGAAAGTAGACATGTTCGAGCTGCTGAGGTGAAAATGTTATAGCCTCTCTGAGTAGGGTTAAACAATCAAACAAGAACATGTCGTTGCCCCATTGTTTGTTTTTTTTTTTTGGTCATGATTTGAGCAAGGAATTTTTAATATTTAACTGGAATAAGTCCTGTGAAAAATACTAATAAAAGACATGTGCTTTATAAGCATCATTTTAAGGTTTACTTTCGCTCGCCGAATATGAAGAAAAAAAAGCCGAGTGGGACAGATAGTACACAGACCCCTTGCTCTTTCTGAATGATGCCATTCCAAAAGTAAGATTACATTTGGTAACATCATTTTACGTAAAAAGTGTAAAGGATTATCTATTAATAACAAGTTTACTAAAATTACACGAATTATTCAAGAAAAAATAGTGTAAATAAATTAAATGATCAATATGCTTTCCTAGGTTTATTTATCGAAAGTACAATTATTCAAAAATATTGTAAAATTATAAATCATCCCGTCAAAATAACTTAACAAAGATCAAATTTATTATATCTTGAATAAAACAGCCCAAATTAATTAATTGGCTTTTATTCAGTCACCATTACAAAGAGTAAACAAAACAATTGACAAGCGGCGTCGGTCGCGTCCGGAGCCGGAAGTGCCGAACGTTCCGTTCCTCACACTCTCCCACACCTATTTTAAAGTTTAACAAAAATACAATGCATAAAGTACTAACATAACTCTAAGTAACTTAATATACTAACATAACTCTTCTAACTCATCCGAGCAACTTATCATCTGATTAATGTGACGCTTCCACTTAAACCCTTCTACATCTACCACGTAAGTAATCCCAGGTATTGACTCCTCGATAACTAGACCTTGAACCCATGGCTTGCTATCCTTCCTATAGTCTTTGACCATTACTTTTTGACCTACATTAAAGTTAATCTCCCTTTTCCGTTGCTCGCTCTTCTCCGCTCTTTCTTGAATCACCTCTGAAAGTGGAGGAGGACGCAATAAACTAAACCTATTTCTCAATTCTCTACTTAACATAAGCCGTGCAGGCGAAACCCCAGTTGTACGCTGTGGCGTACTTCTGTAGTCAAACATAAACAAATTAACAGCAGATCTTAAATTAAGTCCACTCGCTATGATTTTTGTTATAGCGGATTTAAAGGTCTCCACAAACCTTTCAGCTGCACCATTGGTTGCAGGGTGGTAAGGCGGGGAAAATGTATGCTTTATATGGTTAGTAGTACAAAAATCCTTGAACTCTTGACTAGTAAACGTGCGACCATTATCTGTTACAATATGAACTGGGTACCCAAAGCGAGTAAATACACTTTCAAAAACTTCTATAGTGCGAGAACTAGTAATATTTACCATCTCATATATTTCTGGCCATTTCGAGTAACTGTCCACTATAACCAGAAACATTTTGTTGTGGAATGGACCCAGAAAATCAGCATGGATCCTGTGCCACACCGAAGGAGGAACAGGCCATGGTTTCTGTATTTTTGTAGGAGCTTTACTATTTTGCAAACATATGATACAATTTTTTGTTATATTTTCTATTTCTGAATCAAGGTTAGGCCACCAAAAGTATGAGCGTGCAATTTCTTTCATTCTAATAATTCCAAAATGACTTTTGTGTAGTTCAACTAAAACACGTTCTCGAGTGATGGGGGGTATCAATATGCGATAACCCCAAAAGATGCAACCCCTGTCTATAGTTAATTCATTCCTTCTATTATAAAATGGCATCAATTCTTTATCTAATTCCTTTTTTTCTGGCCATCCATCTGTCATGTACCTAATTAATTTGGAAAAAACTACATCCGTTTTAGATTCAGTTTGAATTGTTTTCCAATCTAAAGATTTCATGTTGGAATTATTAGTATAGCTCAATACACTGCAGCTTGTATTACAAAATACAGGATGAATTTCTTTTTTATCATCCTCGTTGTTTATTTCAAGAGCAGATCGTGACAGAAAATCTGCTGGATTTCTATTGGTATCAATGTGTCGTATTTTATAATTAAATGCTGACAAAAATATTGCATAGTGCTGCAGTCGCTTGGCAGCCATTTTTGGAATGCTCTTTGTCGGTCCAAATATTCGCATCAGTGCAGCATTATCAGTCTCTAACTCAAAAAATCGACCATAAACATAATTGTAAAACTTAGTAATTCCAAATATCACTGCCATTGCTTCTTTATCAATAGTACAATACTTTTTTTCTACGTCATTTAATTTCTTACTGGCGAATGCAATTGGTTTTACTACACCATTCTTGTCTCTGTTTGACAACACAACAGCAAGTCCAGTATCTGAAGCATCACAAGTCAATATGAGCGGCTGATGAGGATCGTAATGTTTAAGATTTCCAGCTGAAGCTAATTTATTTTTAATTTTTTTAAAAGCCTCTTCGCACTCCAATGTCCAAACAAATTTTTTTTTTTTAGTGCATTCATATAATGGTGTTAGCGTTGTGGCCATGTCACGCAAAAATCGAGAGTAATAATTTATTTTACCTAAGAATGATTTTAGCATAGTCAGATTAGTTGGTGCTTTTGCATTTAATAATGGATTAATATTTGACTTAATGATGCTGATACCATTCTTGTTTACACGATACCCAAACACATCTAAACTAGTTGTAAAAAATTTACATTTTTCTAGCTTTAATTTAAATTCACATTCATGTAATTTTTTTAAAACTTGTGACAAGGTTTCAAAAGTTTGTTCTAATGAATCACCTTTTATGTATATATTATCTATAAATACAGTGGTGTTTGTAATATTTGCTAATTTATTGGACATCAAACGTTGGAAAGCCCCAGGGCCTGAGCTTACACCATAAGGTAAGTAATTATATTTGTATGTTCCAGATTCAGTTACAATGGTTGTGCAATCTTTACTATCCTCACTAAGGGGAGCCTGCAGATAGGCTTCCTTCAAGTCCAGCTCACAGTAATATTCACCATTTTTAAGAGAATTTAAAATATCATCGACATGGGGTAGTGGGAAGTGATCAATTTCCATGCAAGGGTTAACTGTCAGTTTATAGTCACCACATAGTCTGACCGAGCCATCTGGTTTCATTATAGGCACTACTGGGGTACCCCATTCACTTTGTTCCACGGCTGTGATCCTACCATTTTGTAATAATCTATTGATTTCATTATTTACCTTTTCACGAAGTGCATAGGGTACTCGCCGTACGGGTAGACATTTTGGTTTAGCATTTGCCTTCAATTTTAAATTGATCACTTCACCTTTGAAATTTCCCCAGCCTGGCTGGAATATTTCTGCAAACTGGTCTTTAATTAATTGTTCTGCATCTGAAACATTTTGAATTACATAACTATTAACAGAATTATTTTCAAATTTTGGAGGCCACATTCCCAAAGCATAAAGCCAGTCCCTACCAATTATTCTAGGATAATTATCCGGTGCAATATACAGTTTTAAGTATTTACTGACATTATTATATGTGACAGGAACATGAGTAACAATTCCTAAGGCCTTAGACATAAAACTAAGAACAAATCAAATTATTTTTTATGAAATATTTTTGATTTGCTTTGATTTTTAAGTAGTAATACTACTATATAAATTAAAAGTTGAAATAGATAACATATACTAAAGAAAAAAAAAAAAAAAAAAAAAAAAAAAAAAAAAAAAAAAAAAAAACGACGGGGGCCTCCGGGGTTCGGGGCGGGGTTCGAACCCGCATCCCCCGCTACCGCGGCTGTTGCCTTAACCAATTTGGCCACCCGTACACAGCGGAACCCGTCGAAATTACTCAAGTATATGTGATCTTGTTTATTTTAACGGTTTTAGGCACCGTTTTACCAGCTCTAAGGTGAAACACTACGTGTTTGCACCTCCTATATGAATACCTTTCGGGATTCTGATATAGCTAGAGAGTTGGTGCTGCCATCTATGAAACTAAGAACAAATCAAATTATTTTTATGAAATATTTTTGATTTGCTTTGATTTAAGTAGTAATACTACTATATAAATTAAAAGTTGAAATAGATAACATATACTAAAGAAAAAGCTTTTTGTACGGGTGGCCAAATTGGTTAAGGCGTCAGCCGCGATAGCTGGAGATGCGGGTTCGAATCCCGTCTCGAACACCGGAGGTCCCCTGTCGTTTTTCTTTAGTATATGTTATCTATTTCAACTTTTAATTTATATAGTAGTATTACTACTTAAAAATCAAAGCAAATCAAAAATATTTCATAAAAAATAATTTGATTTGTTCTTAGTTTCATAGATGGCAGCACCAACTCTCTAGCTATATCAGAATCCCGAAAGGTATTCATATAGGAGGCGCAAACACGTAGTGTTTCACCTTAGAGCTGGTAAAACGGTGCCTAAAACCGTTAAAATAAAACAAGATCACATATACTTGAGTAATTTCGACGGGTTCCGCTGTGTACGGGTGGCCAAATTGGTTAAGGCGTCAGCCGCGATAGCTGGAGATGCGGGTTCGAATCCCGTCTCGAACACCGGAGGTCCCCGTCGTTTTTTCTTTAGTATATGTTATCTATTTCAACTTTTAATTTATATAGTAGTATTACTACTTAAATCAAAGCAAATCAAAAATATTTCATAAAAATAATTTGATTTGTTCTTAGTTTCATAGATGGCAGCACCACCTCTCTAGCTATATTAGAATCCCGAAAGGTATTCATATAGGAGGTGCAAACGAGGAGGAGGTAAAACGGTGCCTAAAACCGTTAAAATAAAACAAGATCACATATACTTTATTAATTTGGACGGGTTCCGCTGTGTACGGTTGGCCAAATTGGTTAAGGCGTCAGCCGCGATAGCTGGAGATACGGGTTCGAATCCCGTCTCGAGCACCGGAGGTCCTCGTCGTTTTTTCTTTAGTATATGTTATCTATTTCAACTTTTAATTTATATAGTAGTATTACTACTTAAAAATCAAAGCAAATCAAAAATATTTCATAAAAAATAATTTGATTTGTTCTTAGTTTCATAGATGGCAGCACCAACTCTCTAGCTATATCAGAATCCCGAAAGGTATTCATATAGGAGGCGCAAACACGTAGTGTTTCACCTTAGAGCTGGTAAAACGGTGCCTAAAACCGTTAAAATAAAACAAGATCACATATACTTGAGTAATTTCGACGGGTTCCGCTGTGTACGGGTGGCCAAATTGGTTAAGGCGTCAGCCGCGATAGCTGGAGATGCGGGTTCGAATCCCGTCTCGAACACCGGAGGTCCCCGTCGTTTTTTCTTTAGTATATGTTATCTATTTCAGCCTTAGACATAGTTTGGTCAAAATTTCTAAATAAAACCTTACAATGTTGTAGCTCAAAGCTACTTAGATATTTATTTTTATCAGCCATTGATATGACCGTCACTTCTGAGCCAGTGTCAGTTTGAAAGGGCAGATCCTGCTCATTGACTACAATATTTAGGTAATGAGGTGGTACTCTACTTACACTATTCACTGTATAAGTTTGAAATCCTTCATACAAATTTTTAATGGAATCTTCCACCATATCACAGTTATTCTCTTGATTATCTGATGTGGCTGCCTCTAGAACATTAGCTTGTTTAATTTTTCTGGGGCACATCCTAAATATATGTCCTTGCGCTCCGCATTCAGAACAAAATTTCTTCTTCAAGGTACATTCAGCTTTTATATGATTCCTCTTACCGCAACAGAAACATTCAGGGCCTGACACTTTATTGTTATAATTATTACCAGTCTTCTTTGTTTTATAAGCCGGCCTGGATTTTCCTTGGGTATAAAAAATTTCACTTACTTCACCGGAACCTTTAGTATGCAGTAGAGCAGCTTCCACAGTTCTTGCCAGTTCAATACACTTTTCTAACGATATTTCAACTTGACTCTTCATTAGTTCAAATTTTATCAATTTTGAAGACACTCCTTCCATAAACTTTTCTTTTATCTGATCATCATTATCTTTAAAGTTGCATTTCCCTGCTAGCTTCCTTAACTCCAAGGCATATTCTTGAATATTTTCATTTGGTAACTGGTTTCTTTTTCTGAATTCAGCTCTTTCTAGTGCCGTCGATAATGTTTTGACATATTTATCTTGAAGTTTCTTAATTAGTTCCTTATATGTAAGGCTTTTTGGTTGTTTGGGTGAACATAGGTAGGTAAGTGTCTCGAAAACTTTGGCCGATAATTTTGTAATTAATAACGGCACTCTCTTCTCCTCTGTAATATCATTAACTAAGATAAAACATTCAAACTGTTGTTCAAACACTTCCCACTTTTCTCCATCAAAGGGTTTAAACTCTCCTAATGCTGACATTATTTTTGTAACCGCACGCACTTTTTTATTTTGTTTTTCTTTGAGATGGTCACTTAATTGTTTTCGTAATTGGTCTACAGTATCAGTCTCGGCAAAATCTAACCTCTCTTCAAGTAATATTTGCACCAGTTCCGGTTTCTTACTGTAAAGAAAACTCCAAATCTCTTCAATAGAATAATTATATTTCAGTTTCACACGTAACAACACCAGTATTTCGGCCAATATATCTCTAATTAATTATTTTTTTCTTGACATCTCAACTTTTTTAAACCGCTCTTTCCCGCCATCACCGCTTAATCTATTTTCCTAGTCTTATTTTTTTTAAACTTGTGATGGCGGCCAAGAACCAAATACCAAAGAGGTTTAATATTACTTAAATATTTTACTTATTCATGCTAATTACAATGTTAAATAACAAAAATCACAACACTCGGTCATCCGACTGCGTGCTATCTCCGAAGCACGCAAAATCACAACACTGTTAATATTTGACTCAAAAAGGTTATTTAAACAAAAATATATTACTTAGAACAAAGTAAGGCAATAGAAACATAAAATAAACAGTTTATCGTAATTCGTAACGTAACATAAGCTTGAGAATACCATCAGTCAATATTTATTAATAAACTATAAATTGAAGTAAAATAAAAGTACATTGGTTATTATCTTACAACAATCTTATAAATATAATTCTAATCAGAATTTTCGTCCTCGGACGATGACTCAGAACCAGATGACTTGTCTCTTTGTATTGCCTGAACACTGATCCAAGGACGCATCCTATCAGCAGCTATAACACTGTCATATTTTTTTGTATTAAACCCCGGAACGGTAGTAATTCTGTAACGATCATTACCTAAACAACATGTAACTTTATAAGGGCCGATAAACTTAGGTAAAAGTTTCTTACTTTTCCCGTTATTACAAAAGTTGGTCTTTGTAATTTTAACCAAATCACCAACAGAATAACTAACCGCCGGAACTCTCTTTGCATCGTACAATTCTTTTTGCTTTTGTTGACTTAGTTCGATATTTATAGCAGCCTCTTTTCTAATACTATTCATCCGTCCATCAGTCTTTGTTGGTGAGAGGTCGTTTACAGTCATAAGAGAAGACACAGTATTTCCCAGACTTTCATTCAAGCCGTTACCTTCTGAGGGGGCGCGAAGTGAAGGGACTTTATCATCGGGGTCCCTGGAAATTACTGCTGAAGCTGTCCTATCAGCATTCGATACGATTTCATTGACCGTTGATAACTTATTATCGATGGGACAGTTTGATGAAACCCCAAAAAGTAATTCAGACGCACTCTTTTTTGTCGCAGCATGAACTGTATTATTAATGCCCCATTGTACTTGACCGAGTTGTTTGTCCCAGTCTCGTTCATTATTATCATAATTCTGTGTAGATAAAGCTGTAATAATCGTTTGATTGTATCTCTCAGCCTGACCATTTGCTCTAGGACAAGCAACAGCGTTAAGTACATGTTTGATGCCTTTACTAATACAAAAGTCTTTGAATTGGCCTGAAGTAAACGCCGTCCCACGGTCCGATATTATTCTACTCGGTATCATAAAGTCACAAAATAAACTATCTAGAACCTTAATTACATTCTTCGTTTTCGTGTCCTTGACTGGTCTAGCAAAAACATATTTTGTAAAACCGTCTACTATTGTTAAAATGTAGTTGTGTCCTGCTTTACTCCTAACAAATGGCCCTAAATGATCCAGATGCAAGGTGTGAAATGGTTGTGCTACCTTTTCTATCGGATGCAAATATCCAGTACTAGAACGAGCTGCGTTATCTTTATTATAAGCACAGTCGATACATGCCGCTACATATTTCTTGACAAAGCGTCTTAACTTAGGAAACCAGTAACGACTTTGTATGCGTTCCAACGTTTTAGCATTACCGAAGTGACCTACATCATCGTGGTTTGCCTTACAGATTTGCCACCTGGCGTCTTTGGGAACTACTAATCGCAATCCATCTTCAGTTTTCCTATGCAGCGCATGGTTCTTAATAACAAAATGGTTTTTAATATCAGATACTTCCCGATCTAACCCCGGCTTTAAAATTTTAAAAATCTTTTCCAATTTAGGGTCAGCCATCTGTAAAGTCAGAATCCAATTATCGGTGCTTATATGTAAGACACTATTATTGGCTGCTAGATCAAAACAACTATCCTTCGGAGGGTTGCGGCTCAGCGCATCTACATGGCTCATCCGACATCCCGGTCGGTATTCAATATTAAAATTATATTCACTTATCGTCAACCACCAACGCGCAATCCTCGGAATTAAATCGCGCTTCGTAAGTGTAGTTCGAAGTGCATTACAGTCCGTGTAGACTGTAAAGTTAAGCCCCAATAGATAGGGTCGAAACTTTTTCAACGAGCATACCACAGCCAAAGTTTCTAATTCATATGAGTGAAAGTGTCGTTCCTCGGGTGTTGTCTGTCGGCTAAAGTATGCAACAGGCTTCAAGACTCTAGGGCTCAACTGCCACTGCATTAAAATACCGCCAAATCCAAGCGAACTAGCATCAGTATGTACTTCAGTGTCTAGTTCTGGATTATACAGTGCCAGCAGAGGACGTCTGACCAAACACTCTTTCAACGTCTCAAACGATTTGACTTCGTCGTTGCTCCACTGCCACTGAATATCTTTCTTAAGCAGTATTGTTAAAGGCCTAGCAATTTCACCAAACCCTTTCACAAAACGACGAAAATAGCTTGCTAACCCCAGAAATTGTCGGATCTCATGGATATTACGTGGTATGGGAAAATTCTTCACGGCAGTTATCTTTCTTTCACTTGGTCGTATACCTTCCGCAGAAATCTCGTATCCTAAATACTCAATACTTGTATCAAAAAAACTGCATTTTGACAGTTTAAGAGTTAAACCAGCATCTCTTAAAAGTTTTAGTACATCCTCTAATCTTTCGAATCCTTCATCAATTGACGATGATGGAATAAGCAGGTCGTCCATATATGCCAATGCAGTTTTAAACCTACGCGCTCCCAGCAATCCGTTCATCATTTTTTGAAATACAGCAGGCGCGTTTGCCAACCCGAAAGGCATTCGTTTGAATTCATAATGCCCGTCGGGGGTAACAAATGCCGTCAAGTGTCGACTACTTTCGCCAACCGGGATCTGGTAATAGCCGGAGGCTAAATCTAACGTAATAAAATATTTATTTCCACTTAAATTTGACAGCTGATCATCAATAAGAGGTAAGGGATATTTATCTTTAATAGTTTTATTATTAAGAGCTCTATAGTCCACACAGAGTCGAGACTCCCCGTTTTTTTTCTGAACCAACAATATCGGACTTGCGTAATTAGAGTTCGACTCCTGTACTATATCATTTGTCACCAATTCATCGACAATATCTCTCACCTTTTGACGTTCAACATGCGATAATCGATAAGGCCTATACACCACAGGTGTCTTATCCTGTAACTCTATATTTATAACAGTGTCCTTAGTACACCCTAATTCATTAAGGTTTTAGCAAAACACTCCCTATATTTTTGGAGAAGCTGATGTAATCTTTCATATGTTTTTCCATCAATTTTATCACCTATTTTAATCTCAGAAATGTCTATTGGATTGCTTTCTTTATTGTTATGTTCAGGTTGCACAACCAGAGCCTTGACTTCTGCTATTGGATTAACTCTCGCTATCAACATCCCTGCCTTAAAACTTAGCGTTGCCTTAGTTAATGCAGTTATAAATACTACCGTGCTACCTTCATTTACTTTGTAGCATCCCTGATGAAGATGATATTCTTGATTAGGAGTCAATCTAGTACCTCCGCCCGAGTAAACATTGCCAGTATAAGGTTCTTTTGTGTACACCTCCACTAAGCCACCTTTTACTACGGTAACATCTTTAGCAACATAAAGACTGACGGTCTCATTTGGCTTTAATAAAACATCGGAGGGAGTATGATAAAAGAACAATTGACCATTATTCTTCATCGCCGTTACAGATGGCATTTCTGTAAAATTACGTCCTATCATCAGGGGGCTCTCCAAATAAGTGTCGTCGACAACCAAAACATCCAGCTCTGTTTCAACTTCATCAATTCTAACATCAATGGTAGCTCTAAATTTAGGGAAGACTGCACCGTGTCCAAAACCTCGCAAGGTGGGCAACGACACGCTTTCGCAATTAGTTAACCCCAAACTAGCTGCTTCTGAAGACCGAATCAGACTACGCGCACTTCCAAAATCAATATAAGCATTTATCATGCGACCGTTAACACAAATTGTTTTAAAAAATTTCTCATTTACAGCATCATCATCTACATCTACACTACTGTATGAACGGGTTGGATGGTTTTGAGTTGCATCATGATCAGGCGTTATTATATCAGAGGCCGATTTTGCCTCAATTCCGCCCGATAACGAATTGTTTACATCTACTACTACCTTTAGCACCTTTTTGTCGGTTAGCTGATTGTTTGAGCTGTCTACTTCACGCATTTGTGTTTGTAAGGGTCGTTTAGTACAATTGTCAACATTGTGCCCTACTCTATAGCATTTCTGACACTTGACAATTGGTTTGGTACAATTTTGATATAAATGACCGCGTTCGTTACAATTAAAGCAGGTAGAGTCTACTCTCCTGTTGATTGCAGTGTTCCTACCAGAAGGGTCACTACGATAATCACGCCTCTTTAATGAGTATGATGCTGATGGACCACGTGATGCGTCTCTAGATTGTGAAGGCTGTTGCGACGCTAAATAGTTTAACAGATCTTCTGGTTCCTCACATTTAAGGGCTTGTGCGCCGTTCCTAACTGAGGTATCAGTAATTCCATAGATTATACAGTCAACTGCCTTACGACCGATAATCTCGCACCGGCTCAACAATGCCAATTTCTCATAAAAATATTCTCTAAGGGTTTCGTCGGTGCGAGATTTCCGGTTTAACATTTCATCCAATAGTTTACCATAATTCACGTCATTTGGGAAAGCTTTCATTAATTTACTCTGCCAAATAACCCAGGAGTAATTAAGCGATGGCAAAGACTCATACCAACTTTTGGCTAGTCCACGCAACTTTTGCAACGCGTAGTGAATTATCTGCTTCTCGTCCCAAGAATAGATCTCAGCGCACTCGTTCACCTTCTTCAGCCAACGTTCAACGTCCTGTGCTTTGTTGTTAGGATCAAACTCCGGGACTACATTATTATTGGAAGTGTTCTTACTTGGCAGACCGTGAAGAGTAGTTACTATCTTTAAGAATTCTTCTGCAGTTAAACCCTTTCGGCTCCTCTTCCTGGAAGTCTCGCTATCATTCTCTGATGACGAGGACCTAGCTCTCTTTCTGCGCTTCCTCTTAGGCCGCTTCGGCGTGTAACTTTCCTCGTCATCTGAAATTTTGTGCATTTTATGTTCTTATTGCAATAGCCTTACTACTACAATTAAAGCTTGTTACAACTTAATTCATCTCTCTACTCGCTTTGACAAGTTTTACCAACTTTCACTACTCTGGTGTTCCTTTGACTTTACTTGACCTAATTTTTCAAACTGAGTTTACTGTGATTTGTTATGCCAACTAACATGTTTCTAACATAAATTGACAGAGTTTTGCCATCAAGTGCTGCACTCTATCAACAACACACTTTAAATATGCAGCACAGCTACATGACTTTATTCATACTCAACAACATACAATACGATACATCGCGGTCATACTAAACATGTACCTGTATACCTTTTAGATTTTATATAGCATATGTACCTGGCTGCGGTCATTCTAACCTGCATCACATATATATGCAGCACACTTACATGGGCACAGTCATACTAAACAGCGCACCTACATGGCTGTTAATGTACTTTATATGCAGCACACCTACATGGCCGCAGTCATACTAAACAGCGCACCTACATGGCTGTTAATGTACTTTATATGCAGCTCACCTACATGGCCGCAGTCATACTAAACAGCGCACCTAAATTACTGTTTTTTACTTTATATGCAGCACACCTACATGGCCGCAGTCATACTAAACAGCGCACCTACATGGCTGTTATTTACTTTATATGCAGCACACCTACATGGCCGCAGTCATACTAAACAGCGCACCTACATGGCTGTTATTTACTTTATATGCAGCACACCTACATGGCCGCAGTCATACTAAACAGCGCACCTACATGGCTGTTATTTACTTTATATGCAGCACACCTACATGGCCGCAGTCATACTAAACAGCGCACCTACATGGCTGTTATTTACTTTATATGCAGCACACCTACATGGCCGCAGTCATACTAAACAGCGCACCTACATGGCTGTTATTTACTTTATATGCAGCACACCTACATGGCCGCAGTCATACTAAACAGCGCACCTACATGGCTGTTATTTACTTTATATGCAGCACACCTACATGGCCGCAGTCATACTAAACAGCGCACCTACATGGCTGTTATTTACTTTATATGCAGCACACCTACATGGCCGCAGTCATACTAAACAGCGCACCTACATGGCTGTTATTTACTTTATATGCAGCACACCTACATGGCCGCAGTCATACTAAACAGCGCACCTACATGGCTGTTATTATCTTCCTCTAATAAAACACGACAATCAATCCCGTATAAGTCTTAAGTGCCTTTACTTATATTTGCACTCTTTTAAGTGCGTTCTATGAAAAAGTTATATTCTTGTATGAAATAGTCGTATAACAAAGCGGTTGCTTCAACCGAATGTACCTAATGCAATAACCGATCGTGTGTGTGAACATGCACTAGCGATCGATTATGATCAATTAATAGAATATTCTAAACTACTTACTGTTTATGTCAGACATGGCTCGCAGCGTAGGCTCACGCTCACTTCTGAAGTGTAAAGAAAACTCCAAATCTCTTCAATAGAATAATTATATTTCAGTTTCACACGTAACAACACCAGTATTTCGGCCAATATATCTCTAATTAATTATTTTTTTCTTGACATCTCAACTTTTTTAAACCGCTCTTTCCCGCCATCACCGCTTAATCTATTTTCCTAGTCTTATTTTTTTTAAACTTGTGATGGCGGCCAAGAACCAAATACCAAAGAGGTTTAATATTACTTAAATATTTTACTTATTCATGCTAATTACAATGTTAAATAACAAAAATCACAACATTACATTTATAGATGTAACTAATTTTACCACTTTTCACTTGAATGATATTATGCTGACCCTTTTTCGCATCTTCATCTATAATTACATCAGATTTTCCTGCGAGCGACATTAATTTGGTAATAAACTTTACACCGGCCGGCCATTCATAGTCATTTAAACAAATAATTCGGACAAACACTTTTTGTTTCATAAACTAATAGTTAATTGTGCACACTAGGTACGTTTTATTTCGTCGCCAATTATTATATCTTGAATAAAACAGCCCAAATTAATTAATTGGCTTTTATTCAGTCACCATTACAAAGAGTAAACAAAACAATTGACAAGCGGCGTCGGTCGCGTCCGGAGCCGGAAGTGCCGAACGTTCCGTTCCTCACAAAATTGGTATCAAATAAAGTTTACTTGTGGCAACCCACAGCCAACTACTATGTACGGTAACCATGCTTGTATATAGACGAGGACAATGTTGGTGTTTAGATAAAATACATTAAACATATTTATTAAAGTTTGTAAAATATGGTTTCAAAAATTTATTTTCTATTATGCAGAAACGTCTGCTAGCGAATATCTTCGATATTTAAATCGAAAGAAAAAAATTGACTAAATTTGACATATACAATGACAATGAAACCAAATCTTCGATATTTAAATCGAAAGAGAAAATAGAAAAATTTGACTAAATTTGACATATACAATGACAATGAAACCAAATCTTCGATATTTAAATCGTAAGAAACATAGAAAAAATTTACTCGCGGCGGGACTCGAACTCACAACCACTGGATCTGGACTGGATCCACGTGGGAATTATTTTGACCCAAAATGCTATATCCTCTCTACTATATGTATATACAATGACAATAAAACCATATCTTCGATATTTAAATCGAAAGAAAAATAGAAAAAAATGACTCGCGGCGGGACTCAAACCCACAACCACTGGATCCAGTCCAGATCCAGAAATATCGAAGATATGGTTTCATTGTCATTGTATATACATATAGTAGAGGGGATATAACATTTTGGGTCTAAATAATTCCCACAGCAGCGGGGTTTGATTTTTGTAGTTCTTTGCTTGCATCCATTTGAAATATTAAAAATATATGTACGAAATATGTCGTGGTCATGGTCATTTTGACCCACACCTACAAATTTTGTACCACTCCTGTACTATTAACATATTATCTATTTAGTTCAAATATGCGATAATTACCTTTAAATTCAATATTTTTATAACAGACTAATTGATACATGCAGTTCACGTAGTAAATTAAACATGCACTAGTTTTGTCTTAAAATACAAATTGGGCACATTAAGTAAGACAGCCACAGCTGCAGGCATAGTCTCTACAGCAGTCTAGTACATAAGAACACTATTGTAATGAAAAGAACTTTCCTAACTTGTAAAATGAACGTGGTCACCCCGTAGAAAGAGAAAAAGGTCTGCCTGGTAGCTATTTCACTCGGCTCACTTTTTTTCTTGATGATTTCTTGAATCTTAATATATATTATTATATCTATGGTTTGAAGGGGAACAACAATATGAGAGACTATGACAAGGACGGACGAAAATAACGCCGTCTCTGCCATATCTATAGAAAGTTACATAAGACCATCCCCTTCGATCGTGGTATTATTCTAAGCACGCCTCGCCTAGTTAAATGGTATGACTATGGATTATAAAAAATAATTTTGTTACCCTAATAGAAAGAAACGAATGACACTCGGAAGCTATTTCACTCGGCGGCGCTTTTTTAAGCAATTATTTTAATTATTTATATCTATTTTCGCAAACAGTCTTTATAAAATTTTACGTGTGCGGATGGCAGCATTGTATTATGTCCAGTCTGTCACTGTCAACCGTTTTAAATTAGGAAACAAATTTGACACATGCAACCGTTACAATTTTAATTTTTTTGTGACTGCACTTGAAGTTGTTAGAGTTGTTTAGTAGTAAGTAGCTAAAGACAGTCATATGTTCGATATGTTTAATGTAGCCTAGTGCAATTGTGTAAAGAAATTTAATATAACTAATCTAAGACAATGGGAAGCAATACCAGCAAAGGGACAAATGAAGCAGCTGTGCAGGTCCAAAAAAACGACACTGATATCAATTCTGATCCAAGGTCTCCTACACCAGAGATTTCGCGGACGCCTTTACAGGTATGTCTGGTATATATAATGCTTATGTGCTAAGTGGTAAATTTTATTTTCTAACAAACCTTTTCCCGCCTTCATAAAGGTACCTCATCGAAGTTTTGTCTAGCTTTATTAAGTTATAATCTTAAATTAACTATATATGTATGTTGTGAAACTGAAACTTAGCATCCGTAAAGTTTTTTACTGAGTATAACAATTAAATACATTACAATCTAAATTACACACATTGGTTACAGGGAAAAAGTGGATCCAAGCACAATATAACTAAAAATGTCGATTTACGGAAGACATTTGAAAACAGCCAAGGGGAAGACAAGCTGATCCACAACAATCCCATATTGTCAGCTGTTATCAAAAATCATCTTCAGTCTTATGATCCTCGGTCACCTACACAAGACTTTGAACGAACACCAATAGTGTTAGGCCTAAACACTGAAGAATTAAAAGACAAAAATGCATTAAGAGCTAGTGCTATTGACGATTGTGGTAGCCCTAGTTTGCATAATAATAGCAATTCTGATAATAGTTTTGTTCCTAAATCAATTCCTGACATTGTTCCTAAAAACCTTTGTGATGGGTTCCTCAATCTGACCTTTAATGATACCATAAAGGATGTAGAGGAGCCCTTAGGCTCATCTACAGCTTCAAGTGACAGCATCGTAAATGCTTCTAAAGACTCGATTTACAAACCAATTAAATTATTGGAAACAAACTTTGACTTTGATGAGAAAATTGAGGAAAATGAAGAAAATAGTGAAGACTCAATGAAAAACAATAATAACAGTGACGATGAAAGAAACTTACCTAACCTTGGAAATTTTAAGGTTCTACCCCAAGACCCAAGATCCCCAACTAATGGAATAGAGAGAACCCCTATTGTTATTTCTAAAACTGAAGAAAAGACTGAGAACAATGTTGAAGATATGTCTGATGACACACTAATTAAAGTTCTGCAAAATACCAATGCAGAGCTTATTCATGGTATTATGAAAGAATCAGGTAAGAATGCAGATGGAATCCTTATCTATGAAGATGAAGAGGAGACTCTTGAAACCCCAAAGAAGTCCCGATCAGCAGGCTCAGGCGGCTCAAGAACTCCTTTGTCTTGCATGAAGAACAAAGGTGACACTGGCCATGGCCGCTCAAAATCTGTCAACACATTGTATGAAAGTAAATGTCCAATTACAGGCAAAAAGGTATCACATATCCCAAGACTGAAATCATTATCTAAACAAAAATTCATGCCGGCAGCCAGCAGCACTTCCCTAAGAAGCATTACAAAAGCTGTAGGAGTCATTGGTGACTGTGAAAACACTCCTCCGCACTCCCATCGCGACAAATGGGATAAAGATACTAGCATTGTACTTTAAAAAATATTTTAAACTCATTTACACATTCTAGCTTAATTTTAAAAATAATTTAACATCTTCAAGTTATGTATGTATCTAATTAATGTAGAATTTCGGAAGCTTTTATGAATCAAATATTTTGCAATTATGGGTAGCAAATACTTGGTTTCACTTTCTTGACTTTGGTTTATTGACTACAGATAATTTTGTCATTTTATACTTTAAATATTAATTGATAAATGTATGTTAATGCCAATTTTTCTTTAATAAAACACCCTTACTACATTTAGTGTTTTAATTATTATATGATGTTTTTATATATTCTAGTTCAGAATGTTATTCAAGTACCTAGGTAGTCTTCAAGCGTCATGTTCATGGCAGATACTGTGACAGCAAATTTTCTGATGGCAGATATGGTTTATATTTTGTTCTTCATTAGTCAAGATGTTGGGGTGTGGGGACATTTTGACGTGGGATGAAAAGCCTTTGGGAAATTATATTCTTTTGGAAAAGCGGTATTATGCAATTTCTATGCAAATAGTGTTTCCTTCTTTACTCGTATGACTGTGATGAGACTGGCTAGGGAGCTACTATACCTAAATATTGCTTGTAGTCGAAGATGTAGATCAGATTAGGTACCCTGTTTGTTGCATACGAGCCATAGCTGAACTTTTCGTTTATTTCATACAACAAAACAGTCATGTTTATTGATTAAAGGTTTACCAACAATTCAAATGAACGCATAGTACCCGTGAATGTTTCGAATAGTGTATAATCCTATTGGATAGCATGGGGTAGTAGCCCTGCCTATGAAACTGACGGTCCTGGCTTCAAATCCCAGTAAGGTCATTTCTTTGTGTGATGTGCACAGGTAGGTATTTGTTCCTGAGTCATGGGTGTTATTATTTATCTAGGTATTTAAGTATTCTTAAGCCTACCGTGAGGTTCAGTCAATGTATGTAAGGATGTCCTGTAACATTATTTATTTTATTGTAATGCTTGGCTGTAGTACCAGAGTGAATGTTTTTAATCGTGTAGATATGTGAAATCACTATAGCTAGGTTAAATTAACTAACATGTCACAAAGTTGTGACCAATCAGTTAAAATTAACAAACTGTAAATGAAATAAGGTACAGTCGGCATCAGATATATCGGAGCTGTGGAGGTCGTCACAAATATCGAAACAAGGCCTCTATTGTTAATGCAATAAAGTGCATGTTCAGATATTTGTCACCCCCTCCACAGCGTATTATTCGCGTAAAGCCTAGAACGCAAAATGACTAGTGTACCTAATATTTTCCCTACATCGCAAATGGTCTAGAACGCAAAATGACCACTTATTTATATCACTCTTACATCACTAGGTAGGTTAGGCTCGTTAGTTTTCTTCAAATGGCCGAAAGCCAAACGGTACAGAATAGGAGCCCCGCAATAGCGGGGCTCCGTCGACATCGCTAACTTAAAAATAAAGAGACGAATTTGTTGTAGGCATTTTGCGTTCTAGACCGTTTACGATGTAGACCTTTTGCGATATAGGCAAAATATTACACTAGTAATTTTGCGTTCTAGGCTATCCGCGTATAACCCCTCCACAGCTCCGATATATCTGATAGCGACTGTACATACCTAGATTATGCTATGTTAATTTAATATGAAAAGGCCCAGCTTTTAACTGCATAAATACTAGGCATAATTTTCTAACAGAACTTTTCAAAATGAAACAACATTTATCTTTATATCCTGTATTTAACAACATTCACGTGACAACGACAAATGCCTACTAGGTTAGCAACAAGAACAACTGAGTTATCAGATGATACAATACAAATTTGCTAAACGGTATGGTATGTTAAACCTACGAGATTTTGATACTTATTTAAATGGTCTAAAATATAAATCACTTACTGAAATAAATATGGCATATTTTGATATTTTAGTATCATTTTTAACTTAAAATGTAAGTACATCACAATAAAATACAAACAACTTAAATGTCCATCACAACAAAATAATAATGCATTCCCATCAGTCTCCAACTTCAGCCGCGTGCGGTACAGTATTTTCTTATCTTCTTTTTGCCAGGAACAAATAAGAAAGATTCCTGAGTAAATACTATTCAAATCTGTCACTGGCGGGAAAGGATGGGAATACATCATACAAAGAAAACTAAGCAAAAACATGCCTGTATACATGAGTGTGTTACCAAACCCAAATTATTTACACCAATCAGTGCGACTAGATACACTAACTCAGGCCTTCACTTTCCCGTGATGTTGATGTGATCCTTCACATGGTCTCAACAGGGGAAAAGGCAAATTCTAAGAGTGTCACCGTAATAAAAGGAAATCCCTGGGGGCGATTTTTGAATGTCCAGTACGCGAATCTTGATATTTTAAACTCTGTCTAATATTTTAAGACACAAAGAAATGGTATTTTAAAAATATGAACGATAGAAATTTCGAGCAAAAATAACGGTAAGAAACTTTTTGTGCGATTATTTTCGCCCTCAAAGTTTTATGAATTCGAGTGCACGACTTTCAAAAATCTATTGATTGGACTAGCTCATATCCGTTCGATGATCTATATCTATAGCAGTAGCGGCGCGTCAATTTATATCCTAGACAAGCCGGGAAGCCTGAATTATTATGACAATCTTTTTCTTCATGGAAAACTGCTCTACTATCTGAAAGTTAGTCAAGCCAGCAGGAATCGGACTAAGGACGCGCCGCCACTGATGTATAAACTTCAGTCGATGCAAATGATTCGTTTGGTAACACAATAAATGATCACATAGACGGCATAGTATTTTCTTACATGGAATGATTTTTAATTAATGCTCAGATGAAAAAATAAAAATATTACATTAAAATATATACATATATGTTTAAAAAATAACGCAGCAGCGGTAATTCATTGCAGTTTGCTCCTTATAGTCCACGCAGGTCTACAAAAAAAAAATTAAGCTTATTAGAAACTAAAATTGCCGTTACACCACCAATAAAGAAAACAAAAAATACACATATAAGCGTCAAAAATTCTCGAACTTCGGAACTTAATTGCATTTTTTTATTTCCACCACTTAAAAATAGAGTGGAATGTTTATTTTCAATTTCTGTTTCGCCGAAGTTTTAAGTTATTTAAAGGTATTTGGCACTATAATCGGCCTTATATTTGTATTATGCTCAGAAGCTATCAAAAATTTTGCTAATATGTTAACCCTTTATAAGGCATAGACGATTTGGAAACCACTTAGTTAATAAACATTTACAAAGAAAGAACATCCTCTTTTTTATTTAACTATAATGGTATTATATAGCGAACATATCAGGCTTTCTTTTCTTATTTATACTTTTTCGGTCATAATTTAATTTTAGTGTAATTAATTAATCTAAAGTTTGTGGTCAATTAATGCACTGTGCCCGTTAAGGGAAGCAAGCATTTGTCACTGCTTCCATTATACTATTAAAAATACACAAGTCGCTGTATCTAATAATTTCAATTATAGCTCTTGTAATTCACGAGTGGCGAGACTGTTATTGGTATGATAATAAGGTCTAATTTTGATAAATCCATCGTGAATTGCAATATTTGCAATAACTGAACTACGTTGTTTGTAGTATCAGCAAAGTGTATCATTTGCCACTTAAGATTAATAAAATTATAAAAGGTTACATGCTATATCGATAAATATTGTAATTAGAACTATATGCATAGTATTACGTACATGGCAGTTATGACAAATGAAGAAGTATTGAGTATTGCCTGTCACGTACCTGTCAATGAATAGGTGTATTGGAAACAGATCATCTGAAAACTCGAGTGCACTAACGGGCTGAGTGCATATAATGACCACATGTTTTTATTGATGATTTCGTTTTTTTTTTGCCGTAAATGTGTTCCCCAGTGCATTACAAACATGGGAGTGTATTTAACTTTCACGTAGCATATCTGTCTAACTGCGGCCTTATAAAGGGGTAAAATTATAAATCACCAAACAAAACCATCGAAATTAATTTGAAATTTAATATTATCGTAGAGGGCGCTGCAGTGAAAATGGAGGAAAATACAGCTTAAATATTAAACTTCAAAAACATTTGCTAACCAAAAGATAGATGATACAAAGATTCTTTAAGAACATAAAAACATTAACTTCTATTACTGTCTCCACCGCCTCAGGCCATCTAGTGAGCAAAGAAGTAAACTAAGAAACTCAGATTATTTAGCTACTACTTCTTCGTAACCAAATTAATGACTATAAAGCTTGCAGCGCCATCTGCGTATGGCTTTCGTGTTTTCCTCATTTTTAAACCCAAGTTAATATCAATAAAGCAATACACGGTATTGTCAAACCGACTGGGCAAATATGGCTGATGTAATTGTTATACCTACAACTAATTACATACATTTACTCGTGAGTCACACCCACTAGCTAAAATACTTTTAATATATATAAGCTTTTAGCTACTTACATTCATCTACTTTTCCTAACACATATTTTAAAACATCATTGCAACTTACGATTACCTACTTTTCCGTTAGGTATTATTTATTCATTACAATCTATTAAATATTATGATCATATATTTTGGATTGCATTAGTACTGTACCTGAAAGCCGAGCCAGGTGACACCGGGCGCACTTCGGCTTGGTTTTTATTAATATAAATATATTGTTATGTGACTCTTCGTATTGGCTTCGGCTAAGCACGCGCCTTTTAAATAGCCAAAACACCATGTATACATTAATATATTTATCGGTAAGAGGTAGATGGCAAAACGACGAACATTCGTTGATACAAACTGTTGTGAACTATTTGTAAATACAACATACTACATAACATACAACATACGAGCAGATCTGACCTGTGCAAAGAAAGAATAGAATAAACAAAGGCCTGACATGATTGTAGGTTTATTTTTACGTCTGAACTAGATAGCCCACGCCATTTGAGCATATGCGTTATTATGCGTTACACTTACGCATGTGCGTTGTACAAAGGCGAAGGCTAGATTTTATCCAGCAAGTCCATTGTCCTTCCTTATAAAAAAATATTTTTATAAGGAAGCTATTTTGATAAAATGTTAATATGTCCTATATCAAAATGTTAGCAAGTTCCGAATTAAAAGCCTCAGGAGGTCGAAGCTATAGTGCCTTTTTTTTGTTATTTATCTTAAGCTGTCCCAGCGAACTTTGTACCGCCTGTATATGGGGTATATTAATGATCGTTTTTTTCTTTTTAAGCATACTATTAAACTTTCGGCTAAGACGATCACAAGGTACCCTAAATCGTCCAAATGGGTTCAGCCGATCTAGAGTTAAAAGCGGTTGAACAAACCCCACTTTATATATATATATATAGATTTTACATTTCAACATTAGCTGTAACTACTATTAGGTGCGACTGAGGTCAAACGCTGGTCAGTTTTGTATTTTAAAAAGCTGAGTAAAATTATATCTATGGGCTGCACGAGTTAAGGATCTCAATGGGAAGTGCCTTGGGATGGTACATCAGCGCCATCTATTCATCTAGTTCAGCAGTCTACAATATTTTGAGTTTATTTTATATTATTCCACGCACAGAATTATATCTCAAATGAAATAATGAGGAGTTTAAAAACAATGTTTGATAACCCTATCAACCTAGCAAATATTAGTGCAAAGTGACGAAAACACTGATACACGACTACGTAAGTAATATATATACTTAAGACTTATCTAATTGTAAACGAATCTTCCTCTAGAGAAATAAGTTGAGTAAAAAGGATCTAGTTTTTTAATATTAACTATCGCGGACATTGCCAATGAGGCATATTTTCCTACTGCCTAAACATTTTGGGGCAAAGTTTTGGGAAACATTCATTTTAATATTACAAGGTCTTTCACCTGGAAAACCTTTCAGGTGAAAAATCTTGTATTAGCTGGTCAGCTAATACAAGATCTTTCACTTTCTTACGAAAATATTTAATACAATTTACTTAGCATGAATGGACTATGAATTATTGATTTGTTAACAATCAAAAGAGAAAGTACCTACACGCCTCTACCTTTGTTATTGCTCAGGCGTAATTTAATTAACTTTCAATTTCAACACTAAAGTGCGTCTATTTGTCAAAATTAACAAAACAAGCTGTAACAGTTACTATACTACTAAACAAAATTAAGCGGACCTACGCAAAATTAACCTTCCGAGTCCTAGGTAGCTGATTAAAGAATATAAAATAAAACATTTTCGATTTTTAGTCAATTAGTCAAGTTTTATAATTTTAAAACACAGCTAAGTCTTTATTAACTCGGGAGTATAATTATAGTAATCAGTCTAATCAATCCATACACGCTAAGTAAAACAGTTATCTGCTTACATTATTAATAAGCCCATTTTTACTCTCCCGCTGACAAATGTCACAATTTCTGACATAACTACATACAGACATCCATAGATCAGTATCCACTTACCATCAAGCAATCTTATTTGTCCCACCGTGATTACTTTTGGTCGTCAAGGGTTTACGATAAACAATTTTCTTATGAATAATTTTCGGTATATAATATTATAATAGCTCTTGACACTCTTGTTTCTGACGTGGTCTATATATAAATTCCAGCTCGAGTATAATTGCAAATAAGGTGGTGACGAACAAACATTAGCTTGCCTAATGGTATGGGAATATAAAGACTCCAAAAATTCACAAATGTCAAGAACTGTGACTGTGCCCTGGTGGTGGTCAGCATGATAAAATATAGACCATGTATTAATATTATGGTTGGATTTATTTCCAAAATTAATTAATTATTACTAAATCACAACAATAAATAACTAAAATAACGATTCGACAAAATATCCGTAATGATCTTAAACCATACATTAAAATATTTAGGCTTGTACTCAATGTTCAGCAATCAAACATCATCAAACAATTTGTTAATATTTCAATATAAATCGTAAGGGCCGATCTTTCGGTTTCTCGAACTCAGCATTCGATAAAAGTAGAATTACTCATGAGCAAAGATCATAGAACACGTGTTTTAATGTAACTAAGTCGCATTTCTTGAAAATTCAAACTCTTCCTCTGTTTTGTATTATTAGCACCACCATCTGTTGAACTTATGTTGAATTATTATGGCAGCTAGAAATCGCCAACAAAATGTATAAATACGTATGCGACCTACTGCGTTGACACGCCAACGTAATAGATGGCGCTAGTATGTTGAACTCAAATATTTTATACTTGCTCAAGTGTAAGTCTGCCCTTTTTTCGTTTTCATTGCCCCCGAATGTAGTTGCAATGTATTTCGTAAATTAATATAACTAAAAAAAGGAATTAATTTCACTTTATGAACTATCATAATTTTCATTTGCGTTACCTTTATAAGATTTCATTACAATATCCAATTGAAATATTTATCATTATCAGATCTCTTTAAGAATAACTTTATCGTAGTTTTAAATGAACGTAGGTAGTATAGCGATAAGGATTCATAATTCATCATAGACTCGTTGAAGTAAATGACTAACGTTAAAACGTAATATTTGATCTTGTGAAAGAACAAATGAAGAATAAGGTGGAATCCTTTTCTCTAAACTACATCCAATTATCTTTCGACACAAATGAGAATTATATAGATGTAATTCACAAAGTGAGCACTAAGCAAACGCAAAAATCCCTCCATGCGATGAAATGCAACTCTTTACTCGGATGCTGGATTACCGCACGCTGAAAAAACAATTAGGCACACTTAACACTTTGTTAGTAAAATAACAACATGACAACACAGTACACACCAAATGCATAGTTAGTTTTAATTGGGATGTAAGTAGTGAGAGGGCAGCGTCGGCTTTTAAAATAATTAAAAGTAAAGATAATGGAGTTAATTAGGTGTGGAATTTAAAAAATAAGCCTGTTCTCAGTTTGACAGCAGAACTGAATCGCGTATTGGGTCGCCATAAATTATCAGTATATAATTCAAATTTCATTTCCCTTGTACTTACGAACATAATTGCACTACGCACTGGCACCTCTAGATCGATTTCTATTTGATTGTTAGAAAATGTGTATTTATTAAATTGATTTAATGCTGTACACATTATTATATAAACCATTTTAGATCGTTCATTTCAAATTCAAATTCAAATTTTGGTCATTAAAAGAAGTTATGAAGGCGAAAGATATACCAACAAGCCAAAAATTTAAAGTTTTTAACATGTGCATTGTACCTGTACTCACATATGGATGCCAAACTTGGGCACTTACAGGAAAACAAGAAAACAGGCTCTCAACATGCCAAAACAACATGGAAAGAAGTGTCTTAAACATCAAACTTAAAGATAAAATAAAATTGACAATAATAAGAGAAAGATCACAGTGTGGGAGAGTGGTCAAGAAGGTCAAAGAACTGAAGTGGCGGTGGACTGGTCACATCATTACAGAGGGGCTTGACAAGTGGACAAAAGACCTTATAGAGTGGTACCCAAGGGGGCACAAAAGGAAGAGAGGAAGGCCCTATCTTCGATGGTCAGATGATTTCAAAAGGATAGGTGGAGTGAACTGGCTAGGGAAAGCAAGAGACCGCAACACCTGGAAGGACTTGGAAGAGGCCTATGTCGGAAGACAAGCTGAAGTTGTCGATGGAAATTAAAAAAAAAAAATAGTAAACAGTAATAGTATAGGAAAGCAACATGTATTATATATAAGAAATGTACAAAACTTCAGAATTAAAGGCTATTATTATTTTTTTTTTTTTTATTTATGATAATGTGTATTGTGTACTGTAATTTGTGACACATACACACTGTCTTACTATGAGGCCATAGAAAGCTACTGATTTCTCGGGATCAAATCAAATGCTTTAGTGACAAAATACATTTTAAACTAAAACCGTGCAAACATACCTTGGTCGTTGTCCTTCACATTCTGCGCAATAAACTCGCGCAGTTCTGAATATGCCTTGTCCAAATTGTCGTTCATTATGATGATGTGGAAATTGCCGGGCTCTTTGCCTGAAAAGTATTATTATTGCTTTTAACTTCATTTCAGCAGCTAATAAAAATCTGCCGCCATTGTCCCTCGTTTACAATATAATTATTTGTAGGTATGTTTACATAAACAATTAAAAATATACCTATCTACTTAATGGCTAACTGGTTTTGGAACACTCTCTAACATCATGTTTTTGATAATAAGCTTGCATTTCTTTGCGTTAGTACTATTCATTATTTCGAGACATAAATCTTTAGGAAATGAGTTTAGCGTTGTAACATAGATTCCCATATTTGTTTTCCATATGTGTTTTTGTAAGTTGGCAATACAAGTAGGTAAATCAATACTTCTTAAATTTTGAGACCTAGATCTTTATCTAAGATTAGGTAGGGTTGACATTTCATCACATGAAACATCACATCATTCAACAGCTACTTTACTACATTAAAAGGATATGCTGATAGATGAGGATAAGCAAAAATTGTAATTAATGTTATAAAAGTTTTCATATCAAATTAACGGAAAATATGGCAAGTCATTGACATCTTTTTATCCCACTGAAATTAAATAACAGAAACTATATTTACCAAATTCAATTTCCTTCCGAGCTGTATCAAGTCTAAGCTTAAGTGCTTCATCAGACTCTGTGTTGCGTGCTCGCAGGCGCCTCTCCAGCTCTTCAATTGAGGGTGGCATCACAAACACCAGCAGAGGATCCAGGTCCGATTGCTTCACTTGTTTCACACCTTCTATCTCTATGTCCAGGACACAGATTTTTCCAGTGCGGCGGACATCTTCAACAGCCCTTTTACTGGAAGTATAAAATAATACATTTAGATACTGGTAAAAAAAAATTTTTTTTCAACGATGGTGAAAGTTGGAGCCTCTGTGAAACAAGGGTGACAGTGACCCTAGTTTTAATTAAGTTTTTACACGTGTATTAAACCCAATTTTTCATAACAAGTGCCATATAAAGAGAAATTTACGCATGGTGCACTTTTTACGCACAAGTTAGGAAAATTATTTTTTATAATTCATTGTCTTTACTAATTTTCCTCTACAAGAATAGCATGTAAAGCCCTTTGATACAAAAATCTTTGCATCAATACAAAAATATTATGTTAATTTGCAATTGTAGATATTTTATTCATTTAAAGAATATTATAGTTATGCTGGTGTGTTATATGACATTTTTAGCTGGTGTTTATTGCAAGCTGTAACTAAATCAACTATTGTAAAAAAACATAAATATTGTATTAAAATTGTTAAATGTATGTTTGATAATAAAAGGCTTATAAATTGAAATTAAAAATGAATTTAGTATACTGCTTAAGTTATAATCTACATTACTATGTTTACAAACACTGATATCATAACTTGTAAACAGAAACAAAACAATAACAGTATTTGTTCATAGGTTATAATGAAAAAATTGTATTAACATAAACAGTGATAATATAATTATTGCCAGATTAGCATTTAAATACATTGATAATGGTAGCCTAAGGCCAATAATACAAAACATTTAATAGGGAAATTACAATCTTTTTATATAATAACTGGGTCGAATTTCTTTATTTTTTCTCAAGTAAAACAATAAAATGCTAATTTATTTATTTGTACAGATCTGCTTTAAAATGAGGGAATGAATGATTGATGTACACTGGGCCTTGTTATGAGTTGAGTGACTTGATGTTTATTCACTATATTATATAGCAAGTTCAACATATTATATATAATATTATATTATTTTCCTTATTTAATGTATATCAGGAAACCACAAAGTAGTGAGTGAGCATACAAAAATATGATGCTTACAAATATATTAATAGACAGTTTGCAAGTCGCTTGCAGCAGAGTAAACAGTGGCTTCAAAATAGGCACAATGAACTTTTGGCACAATGCCAAGGTTCCCATCACAACATTGTGAAAAAGCACATGGTCAGCCTAAAGCCAGAGAAACTCAAACTTACCTTGTCCCATATGTGTTCCCACTGAATGTAGCTGTTTCTAGAAATTCACCCTTTTCAATGGCTGCAAGCATACTGTCCTTTGTAGTGAAATGGTAATGAACTCCATTCTTCTCACCCGGCCGGGGGCCTCTCGTCGTGTGCGAAACGCTGAACCCAAACTTGTCAGGGAATTCTTTGAGAAGTCGCTTCAGCAAAGTACTCTTTCCTGATCCTGATGGACCGCACAACACCAATGGTCGAGGTCCCTTCTGCACCATTGTCGCAAAAACTGAAGACAAATCGAATTAGATTAATCCAATGACGCCGTGCGTAACCTAGGTTAAGAATTACACGTTTACACTGAATGAATGATTATTACATTTGATAAAATTCGTGGTTGTATCCGGTAATACTTTTAACTTCTGTAACTGCTTTTTAGTTTAGTGGCAGAATAAATAAGCAAATTTATAATATTATCAATACTAGTCTTCGTTCCAACAGACTGACGTTGAATTTAGGAATTGACGTTGACGTTTGACGTATTCATCAGTGTTGCTATGTATTTTAGATAATTCTATTTGAAAAGTTCAACTAATTTGCTACATTGACGAAATCATCATTATTGTTGGATGCCATATTTAAAAAAACTCTGTTTATTGGCCCGTTACAGCAAACATTGAAATTCCAAGCGTTATGAGACATTCGTCCGAAATTCACGAATATCGTTATTCGCAGTAGCGCCGCTGCTTCTATGGCTCTAGAGCTAACAGCTCAATGCCGTTCATTGTATTCTAAAATAGATCTAGCAAAAGGAACTGCATGCAGAATGTATATGTAATAGCCCCTTCAGATATATTTTAACTTCAGTCTATTGACTTATATATTAAAAATTAAAATACATTATATAAAGCGCCCCTCTGGTAACCCACCAGTGTCCGCTATAATATATAAATAAAATTATTTAACACTGGCCCGGTACCGCGAACGTCGAAGGTCGTATATTTCGGGCACCTTTCTCTTTTACCGCAATTAAGACGTCATGAGAGTGACAGAGACAAACGTCCGAAATTTACGAATATCGTGTTTGGCGGTAGCGCCTCTGTACCGTTTGTCGTAGTGAGTTACAGAAGTCGCGAACCGTCGGTTCAAGTAACTGGGGTGACCGAAGATCTGGCTGTTCCTCGCACAACGCAGCAGCATTTCGATACAACCAGGAAATGCGGCCAGCATACTTGGTTTGGTATAATGCCTCAAGGGCCTTTTTTACATTTAATGTAGTGTCAGACTATCTACAATAAAAGATTCAAGTAGTAAGTAAGTAAACAACTATATATTTTACTCCATTTTTCTTTACAAACACTCCTCTTTTCCTCCGTCCTCGAACTAACTGCCCGTCCCCATATTTTTTTATTTTTTTAAAACCGCCCAAGTCTAACTACGAGTAGATACATCCCATTATTACTAGGTTCAAAAATAATTTTAAACCTGTAAAAATAAGAACAATGTGTTTAAAATAAATCAAACCTTACAGTAGTAACTTTGTAATCCTAATAAAAATAATAAATTATGCTGTATTTCAACACGAATGGTCAAGTTGTTTACTTTAACGTAGACTTTAAATATTAAAACAAAAGAGCGAAGGGCCTAATTAAATATCATACCAGTGTTTATGTATCTTCTTTCTAGTCTGATATTAAATGGAAAATGTAGAAAAGTATGAGCTAGCAACACTACTTATCATAGACAATTCAGTTATTTAGCCACAGAATCAAACAGATTAATACTTGAATGAAAATTATAGTGACAAAGCGATAAAATTAGAATTTTTTATCTGAATAAATAATAATTATATTTTTATTGCAAAACAAGTTCCTTCTTAATATATTTCATTACCAAAATATTAAAATTGGTTTTAAGCAGCTTTAAGTCATGAACCAACTGGAAACAGCTGATCATTGTCTATTACACAAATAATCAAATTTTATTTTATTATTTTCAAAACTCAAAACATGGCTCTCTTTATAAAATTAATGACATTAATAATTTATAATATGCAGTATTATTGTTTTTTTATGGTTTATCTTCTTAAAACGAATCATTTTTACATTATGATGCAGTGTGTTGACTCTAAACGTTTTTCTCAAACACCAATCAGAGAGCTGCGTCACAGCTGGGTTGTCGAAATCAAATATTTTCCGTTAATTTTAAGTTGGCCGTCAAGCAAGCAAGGCTGCGAGTGCGTTAGAATTGGAACAGAAATATTATTTTGCCGTGATGTCTCGTAATTGACTGAGAGTTGTCACTGTATCTTTAAAACGTTATTTACGCGCACTGCAGAATATTTCGTCATTATAACTCAATACGAGGCTACATCGGCTACCAATTACCATCTGAAAAGAAATGGAGGTTCAAGTGAGGAGGCAACAACGATTGGTAAGCCATGGTGTAGATTTAATAATTATTTTGTTATTTTGATTGTTCATAAAGTAAATGTATATGTTATTTTTTGCTACAGGTCAATCTCCATGACCAAGAAAACGCTAATGTCTTCAAAGGAAAAAGCAATGCGATTCTTCCTATCAAAAGGCAAGGCTTGACTGCCCGCGGAGCCTTGGGTGATCTAAACACAAATGCACAAGTTCAGCGGGACATTGCAATCGGCAAAGTGGCAGTTGCAACCGCAGAATACGAAAAGAAGGCAACTTTAAGTCGGGCTACCATTAAAAGGTAAGATTAAATCTACCCTCCAGTTTCTAACAGTGATAATGATTTGCATAATTTGTAAGCGTGTGATTTTTAGTGTAAGGTAAAATTACCCTTTCGCAGCAATGCAAAATCTGCCATGTTACTGCGAACTATTTTTTTACGAGTGAAATCTAGTACAAGGTGGTTTACTGAAATAAATACCTCTTTTAGTTTTTAATTTTTGTTTGTATGTCTGTACGTATTTTAATATATTGCAGCAACTACAGCCATGTTCGATCCAAGATTGACACTGGTTTGGCGGCCACCAAGCCTGTTATTCAACCTTCATCAAGACCACCACTCAGACGAGAAGAAAGCACTGCAGGGCTTGCGGCTAAAGCTATTGCAAGAACTAAAGTAAGTCTTTTGAAATGTGGATATTTAATCTAGGTTTTGTTGTGACATGGGTTTGAACAATGAACAACCCTAACAAGTAGGGAAGTGATCCTGGGTTTTGTTCCTACACTTTAGCCAGAACCATGGGCAAGCAGGACAGGAAGCAGCAAGCCTTATATTGGTCAAGCATACTGAAATTGCTAACCTGCCTACCAAGCATGGTAATTGTGGATCAAGCCCCCTATTCTAGAGGTCTATGCATGAGGCCGATGTCCAGCAGTAAATGTAGTAGTAGGAACAAGTAGGTATGGCTAACTGCCACAGCTAAAGTTTTTTTGTTTTTTTATTTTATTTTTATAGACAACACAAAAAAACCGATTCTTGTTCTTGTCATTTATGATACTGAGTGGAATGAATCTTAGAAATCCATAATTTTTAATGTACAAATTAAAATCAGTGTGTTTTAAGTTATATGTTATAATAGTTATATGTTACGTGTTTATTCATATTGTAGTTCTTGTATACATATTTATGTGAGCAAATGATTGAATGACTTGGAAAGTAAAGCATGCAAATTCATAAATCACATTGACTTTAAATAGAAATGATCTTATATCATAGTATTTCTCAGCTACCAATAAATATGTAAGTTCTAGACTATTAACAATACTTTGGCGTTGGCAAGTATAAAGCCCTCTTATAACGGCTACGGAGTCTCCTCTTCATACAGTATATTGTTTGCCTCTTGACAAAAGCTTGTTGACATCTTTCCATTGTTACCTGTTGAAAAATAACTAGTGTGAACCAATTGAAAAATTAATGTACTAAGAGGTTTTCTATATTATAATTATATATGTATAAAACAATAACAGTTATTTTGAGCTTAGTTGCACATTAAATGAAATTTTAAACTGCAGTAATATATTTTTGACAATTTACCATGTAGGCGGTCCTCAAGGAGAATCAACAAAATAAGACCAATGATGAAAACATATTGAAGCCACGGAAACAGACCCAAGACTCCAAGAAGCCTTCAAGATTATCTGCTGTAAATGAAGATGCCAAACGTGTATTAAAAGATCCTACAGAGTCCTTGGGAAAACTAAAGTTGGCTGAGCCTGTGAAGCAGAATCTGCAGCTTGAAAAGGAGCATCTTCCATTGCCAGCAGATGTGGAAGATATTGATGCCGGTGACAATAATAGTCCATTGCTTATGTCATGCTACATTAAGGATATCTACCATTATTTGACTGAGCTGGAGCTGAAGTATCCTATTGAGCCTGATCATTTGAGAAAACAGGTGAGTGTAGTATAATTCAGTAACAAATTTTTCGTATATTATGTTGTCTTTTTGCGAAAATATGTCTGAGATTAATAAAATATTAATATTATCTAGTTAGAACCTTAATTACTTACTTACATATATGTATAAACTTCTAGATACTAAAATTATGTATGTTTGTGGTCCGAGTAGATTTTAAGGTAGTAATTTCTTTAGTTATGTAGTTATTTCATGTTTTAAGTGTAATGTTTTTTTTAGGCTGTCATCACTGGTAAGATGAGGGCCACTCTTATTGACTGGCTTGTGGAAGTGCAACGTCAGTTCTCGCTGGTCTTGGAGACATTCCATCTAACTGTTGGAATTATTGATAGATACTTACAGGTATGTCATAAAGTCATAATATTTAATTCTTTCTTAAACTATTTTTTATTTTCAAACTTAATAGGAATTGTATCAGCCACAAACTCGATGCTCAGAGAGTGTGACGGTCTATGGGGGAGGCCTGTGGCCAGCAGTGGACATTTGTGGCTGGTAGGATAAGAACTAAAATGTTATATTAATTGTAAAAAAAATATTTTATTTGTTTATGCCTGGGTTTTTTTACCTCTGTGCATGGTGTAGGATCTGGACTACAATTTAAGGCCTTTTCTAGTTTTCAGGCACAACTAAGATTGGAACCAAAGAATTGTTGACCTACCCACTTACGAAAGGTTAAATGTGTAGTTAATAATAAATGCATTCATTCTAATATTACTTATGCGAAAGTGTGACAGTCTACCCACCTTACATTTATCCACCTAACAAATTAAGCTGAAAATTGGCGATAGTTTGAATCCTCAGGAAAAAAACATATGATAGTTTTGATTCTGGGAAAAATCGATTGGCTAAGTATTGGACGTACCATATATACCTAGTTAAGCGCTCTCCAATATTATCACATGAGGTGGGTGTGCACAGTGCATTGTGTACCGTAGCGGTACGCCTTGGTCGATGTTGCTTCATTCTTAATCTCCTGAAGTGCAAACTGAAGTGCAAAAATAACTCCTACATAGAGACTGGTAATTCATAAAACTCACTCGAATGCGAGACTGGTCAACCAAGATACGTTCCTGTCACTTTTGAATGTATTTATTTCAGGCGGTACCAAACGTCCAACGCAACCAGTTGCAGCTAGTCGGCGTGACAGCGATGTTCCTGGCGTCCAAGTATGAGGAGATCTACGCGCCGGAGGTTGGCGACTTCGTGTACGTGACCGACAACGCGTACAGCAAGGCCGACGTGTTCCAGTGTGAGAGAGACATCATGGCTAAGCTGGGCTTCTGTCTTGCCAGGCCCATACCACTTAGCTTCCTTAGAAGGTGAGCTTAGTAGTATTTATAGGTCATGTATAGTGATATATCATATCCAGGGCCCGTAATTTTCATGCCGATGACAGCAATTTGACGTGACGCTCCACATAGGGTGATCCCAAATAGTTTTATTGTAAATTATTAATCATTATTCGTCAATGATTTTAATCATATACAAATGACTTAAAAAGTAGTCTCTTTACACGTGAAATAATTTATACATACTTGATACGTGAAACGTAAATAAAACTATTTGATTTGTTTTATACATTTATTAAATGGTATTATTAAACATTTTAATAAGTAGGTACACCATCCTTCTTGCATTAATTCCCTGACCAGGTATCTTTATAACCGTAATAGTCTGTACAGTTGCCATCAGATAGCTGTGGAGATGGTTACAAACATCTAAACATGCCACTTATCGACTTAACAGTAGAGGCGTTGTTCAGATATTTGTGACCACCTCCACAGCTCCAATGTATCTGATAGCGACTGTGCCTAGCGTAATTGATTATCATGAATATTCAGGTAAGTAATGCCCATAAAAACATACCTTACAGACAATTTACATTTATTTTTTAACAATTTAACATGAATAACAATCTAGAAATGTAAGTAACATTTCTCGTATATTTTTTTGATGCGAGTTTAATACGTTCGAAGTTAGAAAGTATGACATGAATCAAGTATGCTCTTTAAATCGCTGGCAAGGATATAAGTTGGGTTTTAAACCCGGAATTACTAATCGAATAGATATAATGTCGCCTGACTTTGAAAACGTAAAGACTTATCAAATACAAATAAATTGGGACAAATGTCTTATATGCCATTGTTTTTGTTTTCAGATTCGTTAAAGCTGCACACGGGACATCAAAGAATCATCACTTGGCTAAGTACTTCGTCGACCTCAGCCTGGTAGAGTACAGCATGGCGCACTATCGCCCCTCAGAGCTGGCCGCCGCCGCCCTTTGCCTTTCCCTCTACTTGCTCTCTAGAAAGAGTCTTGAAGAAGTTTGGACTCCAACAATGACCTACTACTCTGAGTATACCTTAGAACACTTGGATCCTATCATTCGGAAAATAGCGAAAATCGTCGTCAACGTGAAGAATTCCAAATACAAATCTGTATACAACAGATACTTGGATCCTAAACTAGCTAAGGTGTCTGCGCTTCCGGAACTAAAAGAGGAAACCATTCAAGAACTAGCCAAGATACCTTCGACTACCTACTTATAGGTGTAATGATAAGTATTAGGAATATTTTAAGTATCTGTATTTAAACTATGTGACTTTTGTAATTGTGTGAGGAACAGTTTTAGGATCATGAATGGACTGACATATTTTAAGCTTTGATTAATGTACCTGCCCATTTGTTTAGGAATATTGTTTTTAGACTTAACTTTCATTGACATGGAAATTAAACACTGACATTCTTGATTTGGTGTTAGATATTCGATTTCTATAAAGCTTTTAGGTATGTGATTATTTTGGAATAATTTATCTTTTATAATATGCTTGTATTGATGATTGATAGTTTTTTCTTCAATTTGTTTCCGAGATTGAAAATAATCTCACCCGAAATTCACATACTTACTTGTTAACCTTCTTAGAATACCTACGTGATATTCTAAATTAGTAATATATTATATAATTATTTGTATTTAGATGTATTGATATTATGAATGTAGGATTTAAAAACTGTGGACCAAAATGTAACATTTAAAAGTTGGTGATCGTGTTTTAAAAGTGGAAATGTAATTTTGATAGACCTGTGATTAGATTATATTACGGTGTAATTTGTTAAAATAAATGGAATATGTTTTACAAATAATTTTATTCTTTTTATTTTAGTATATTATATATCGGACGACAGAGGAGACTAGAAGCATTATTACCGGTCACTTTTTTGGGATGCTTCTTGGGTTCGAGGTTACGTTGTGTTTATTTTTTTGTTTTAATCTGTGGTATAGGTGAAATCTTAGGTAAATTACATGGCATATCTATACTATATAGTAGTAACGTGTGTGTACAACACGCATGTCGGCGTCCTGTATTATTCAGTTAATTTTAACTTTTAACTTATAGCTCTTCTAAGTCAGTGGGGAATACCCAAAAATTATGTCACTGCCAGTGACTCACTGGTAGGGAAGGTAAGCTTTGAAATTATGTTGTTTAAAATTAATGTTTTATTTCACCTTGATCTTTAGTGATAAGGTGCAAAAGTGTAAACATATCTTTGACGTCGACTGTACACAATTTTAACACAAAGATCAGACGAAAGAGAAGTGTATGTAACAACATGTAAGGGAACTGCTAGTTGGACGCCAGCAGTGATTTTCAGTGGATCCAATATGGTTATTTCATTACACGATATAAAAAATCTTTAAAATGATTAAAATAATCTATATAATAATGACACCCTAGGCATATAAGAGAATTTAACGTTACAGCTACAATACGCAGAAATCTGTCTGTGCAGCAATATAAAACGGTACCTATATACTTTTGGTGCGTTGTTTCATACGCTACTATTGATGCTTACTGTACACATTGTAGTGAACGTCACGTCAGAGATATTCCGATGCCGATGGTGTAAAACTAAATGCAAGGTGGCGAGTCAGAAATACTTGCAAGGAAGCTTACTAATAGCTTTTTTTTAGAGAGCTGTTGTAGAAATGTTTAACTGGCTGGAAATTAGTTCAGCTGGAAGTAATCGAGTGCTTTTGACGCTCCCGCAAGCGAAATAGTAATGAAAACAACTGAATAGCTCTGTTCTACACATTTTGTTCGAAATTGGAAATGTGTGTGTACGTTACCTACAAATGGTCAAAACGAAAAAATAAAGTAATTACATATCTGGTTCAAAACCATTGACACTAGACCTTTCTACCTAGCGATAATTGCGTTAAAAGCGATGTCAAAGGTTTCTGCATAAAATCCGATCTTTCGACGCAGACCAAACTTGCGGCATAAAATTGACAGTTTCATTAAAGTTGAGACAGCCTTTAATGGTGAAGTAAAATCTCAAGTTATGATCGTTTTGACACTTCTGATATGACTAGGTAGCTTTCTATAAGTAGGTAATGCAAACGATCCATTCTAGTAGGTACAGTCAACGACTTTAATTGTTGAAACACTTACGGTTCAAGCTATTTTCTTTTTGTTTAGTACTTAATGGCTCAACAATTAAAGTCCTTGATCGTACCTATGTAGATTAAAAAAACCGGCATTACCATTATGTATACAACAATAGATACTAGATACATATTCCGTTAGTAATATAGAGGTATAACGGCAAATGTGACACGTATATTGCATGGGAGACTATTTTATTCTTTTTTTGTAAGTATTATTATATAGTAAGTAGTATTATGTTATAGTGGCAACATATAAATACATCAACTGCCACTACCAACTGCTTATCTATCATGGTTCATAAGATACAGACTAGTGACAGACAGGCTAGAAACAGAGAGTATTTTTTACGTTTGATACTCATCATATCATGAAGCTTAGCTGACGATACAAGTACCTAAGTGGGTAGGTACAGTCGGCAAATGAGCTTTCAAGGACTAAATAGGTAGTTAAGAGAATAAGAGCGTGTCAAGATCATATTGAACTGCTGGCCCATTAAGCAACTTCTGCTGTATTATAATATTACAGGCTAATTAGTTTATAAATGTATTCTGATTAGTTAGTTAATAATATTATAGGCCCGTTTAAAAGGTTACTTATTGCTTTCAGTTATTCGTTGAGCTGAGCTGATGATGGTAGGCGTGACTCCTTGCTAGTTAGGCAGTGGATAAATCTTAAAGGTTCATACGAACCTTTTGAAAAGGTTGATATTTGTTACTTAGAAAAAAACGAACCTTACCAGTAACCTTTTCAATTTGCATAACATTTGAACGGCTTGAGTCCCGACTGAGGCAAGCGATCATTCATAAATCCAATAAATGCAGAATTTATTGTTTTTAAAAACAAATTAAAAACTCCTTTACACAGAATGTGCTTACAATATTTAAGGCAGTTGCATCTATGTGGCATTCGATCTTTCTGCCCTGTATACGCGATAGTCCTCGTAGACAAGTAGGTAAACTAACTGAAGTGAGGTAAAGCTACATTTATCAGTACCCTTACCATGAATTGTGACATTAAGGTTTTCGATAACGAGTATCGAGTTTACTATCTATGTATCTCACTTGTACTATTTTAGTGCGAACGAGATGCACAGATAGTAAACTCTACATTCGTTATAGAAAACCTCAAAGTCACTACTCACGGTAAGGGTACAGTGCGAAAACTGGTACAATGGTCACGAGTGTCACTCCACAGCGGGGTAGCATTGCATCCACCATGTTTTTATTAAATACTCTGTTACACAGGATGCGATAACTGTATTCGTTTTTAGAACATATAAAAAGTATGTTTTATTTTCATTGGTTTATAAATCAGTTTCTGTTTGTTTTTTGTTTCTTGGAAACCGAAAGGTACAGGTAGTATAACGAATACCTACTATGTAGTTGAACCACAGTTGAACGATTTAGTTGGGTGTGTTGTGTGGCCGTGGCACTGCCTAGCGGCCATCGGACTCAAGTTACCTATTTCATGGCCTGGTCTTTTTCCACTTTGACCAGTCATTCTTTTTCAGTGAAGGTATGTGTATTATGGTAAAGGGTGAAAGTAAACACGTGGTTTTCCTAGTAGAAACTTGCTTACTCGTACCTATACTAATGACTTGTTGAACTTTTAACTACATAATTAAAAATAAGTACTTATTCTCAACGATCGGTAACTAAAAATATAACAAAAAATATTTCAGGAGCTTTGACCAGGCAAAACTTGTTTTCGCTAGTTTACATTTGTCTCAAGAATATACATTCGTGCAATGACAAGCCATGCGAGGAAGAGCGTTTTATGTTAATCGTGACCGCACAGTTTTTCGCTTGTCGCGTCAGTGCTGTGGTCAAATACTTTTCTTGTAGAATGTTGATATAATTATTAATTAGGTATTATCCAAGTGCCATGCGCGCTTAATCAGAGTGTATCACTCGTTATGTGTGGCGGAGGCTTTAGTCTGCAAATTCCAAGAATTTATTAACGCTTGGCGGTTAGCCGAACGGTTTTTGTTCCCCCCTTTTTACGACCCGGCTCCCTGCAGCGCGGACAATGTAAAAACAAAGAAATTGCAAGTTTTTGTTGTATTTAAAAGCCGTTTCTTTTTGCAGATTTTGCTAAGTTTTCCGCTGAATAACGGAAACTGCCTTAGGTTTAAATTAATACAAATAAACAGACTTTCACTGACTTTAAGCCTTTAACAAGTTTAAAATTGATATAATTTACTAAGCTTTGTCTCTGCTGCAATTAATTTATTAAAGACTGAAGCGCCGTACCTATTGAACAAATTAACCATTGATTGAAGGCAGAAAAAGAAACCGATTTTCTCATTAATAGGTATAATCTCTTTAAAAACATAAATCATCATCATCTTCCTTGCATTGTTCTGGAATTTTGCTACTGGGATGGTCCGCTTGGCAACTAATTACTGGAATTGGCGTAGGCACTATAGTTTTACGAAAGTGACTGCCTTCTGACCTTCCAACCCAGAGGGTAAACTAGGCCTTATTGGGATTAGTCCGGTTTCCTCACGATGTTTTCCTTCACCGAAATGGTAAATACTGGTAAATATCAAATGATAATATATCGTACATAAAAACTCATTGATACGAGCCGGGGTTTGAACCTGCGACCTCCGGATTGCAAGTCGGACGCTCTTGCCGCTAGGCAACAAGCGCTCTTCTTACTTCGCTGTCTTAAAAAAATATAAATACTTAGGTACTTCTTTTTTTTGTTATTTTTGTGCAGACTTAACAATAAGTAAAAAAATGTTTCTTGACTTACTCAAAATTGTATTATGGAATTTCGCCACTGAAAATAGTACCTACGAGTAGGTAGAACAGTTTGTAACTTCATGGGTATCAAATTGAATATGAACACTATGAACTCGGCGTAAAAGCTATTATCAGAACATTTTCCAGGATAGTTTCATCTCACCATAATACTGTTAGTTCAAGCGAACTCATATACTTGGCACTGTTTTAATGTACCGCAGAACCAAATAGGTATATGCCCGTAGAAGCTATGGCCAGATATAGGCTCTTTTGCCTTAGCGTACTAGAAATAGCTGCATGTTGCATTTTTGCAGCGTGCTATGCAATGCGCAAATGTGTGCTCTCCACATGGTCGTTGTAATGCTGCAAAAGCCTGTCTCGTAAATATTTCGCGTACGCAATTTACAGCTTTGGGAATCCTCTTAACGGAATACTGGGGCAGTTAGTGGGCCCCTGGATATTTATAATTTTAACGACCCCCCACTAAACCGCTATTGTTCTTTAGATTACTTGTGAATTGTTGTCGGCGTAATCTGTTCTCAATCTGGATGTTTATTGTGTCTTCACGAGCCGTGCATTATAAAGCTATTTAAATTCATTATTCTGGGACGGTTTCATTAAAATATAATTGGTATGTTTGTGTACTTTGCTAACCTTTTGTAGATTGATTTTTATAATATACTGTACTGTTAATTTTCTTATCGGTTTACCTGATATTTAGTCGCGCATTTATCACTAAGTGAAGGAAAAATACAGATATTGACTCAGGTTTTAAACAACAGGGCGCTGCGGGTCTGAAAATATCACCTTTGTAAAGTGACGATATCGCGTATTCTTACCTTGTGCAAAGATTTTCCATCGCTAGTCAAGGAGGTATACATAATCAAAATGGTAAGTACGTTGGACACCTTTGAGTCTAGCGCGACCTAAGTGTGGCTTAGGCTTTTGAATATATCTCATTTATAATATCCAATTTGTAAGTTAGTTTTTAATTTTGCATGCATTTCTGTATCTTTTACAAATAATGAAGGAAATAACTTTGTAACATTCCATTAAAACCCTAAACCCTGAAATTAATTAAATTGCATTTAAGTATAACATTTAAACATAAATATAATCTTATCAAAACTACGAGTACTTAACTATGTAGTTAATGCATCAAATCTAAAAAAGGCCCTTGAGGCATTTCTACCCAGGGTGCTGGCGGCATTTACTCGTTGAACTTAAAGTTTTATTCTGTTTGTGATATTCCACAAACCATTAGTTAAATTAAATGATCTACCTAATAATTTAAGTTAAATAATACTTAACTTACGAAATAAGATCGCTGTAAAGTTTTGTTAAAATTAGACCAACTTTTATAATAACGGAATATACTTCTGCAGCGCGTTGCACACTTGCAAGTTTCGGCAGCATGTGAAAAATCGAGAACTTTCTCTTTGAGCCAACGATGTATCCGCTTAAACAGCAAATTTATTTTGTCTCGACACAAAATGCTTCATATTATTGTCGTGTAGTACTTTTGTGCTTAACGTCGTAGCGGCAAGTGTCGTGGAGTAACAGCTCTTCCGTTGTTTCGCCAACTTTTAACGAGTTTGTCGGACACTAGTGGAACTGCGTCCCTGGCGCCGGCGACCGATGGGACTGCTGCCACATATGTTACACACACACTTAAACAATCTTCTGGGAATTTTATGAAAACGCCAACTTGGCGTCTTCGCTTTCCAAATGAACTACCATTTACTCTGGTAAAGGCTGTAAGTACGTTGTGGACGTTGTGATGATAATTTAATATTAAATTTAAGTCAAGGGGGATCAGATCATACTAGAGGTAAGAAGCTAACCCCTAGGTCATAAAATAAATTATTATATTATATTAAGTATAAATTAGAATTTGTTTTTAAAATACTGCACCTGCTTCTCTCGACTTTTTTGTAATTATAAAAACAAAGGAAACGACTATAAATCGTTAACATTTTACAAGTTTCAAGTATTTAAATAAACTGGAAAGGCGTTAAAAACCCGAAACACTTTCAGCGATCCCGACCGGACTGCATGGCACTTAAAACTACAGTTAGAAGGAACCTATTCAAAGGTTGCAAATAAATAACGCAGCCAGCATTTACGGCGACGATATTTCCATCGATTATTTTCTTGCCATTTGCTAAGTAAAACGAGAGTTAAGAGCGAAATGATCCGGAAAGTACCATTAAAAGCTGCACTTAGATACCTCTTAGTTAACTTGTAAGTAAATATTCAGTATTTTGACAAACGTCTGTTTACGGGTAATGGTTTTCGAATTGAATTGTATATTAAATCCAAAATATTTCTCGAATGAAAAATCCGTAAAGATGGTCACTTTTAAACGTAAGTTGTTCGTGCTAAATACTACAGCCAAATGTTTAGTGCCTCTTTAAGAGCTGAGCGTAAAATTCACTGTTCTTTAGCCAGTAGTGCCGGAAAGCCTTAAAACGAATGAACCTCATGTGTACTTAAGCCGGGGGTACACACGGTATTATGACGTCCTTCTTCTAACATAAACTACTCGGCGAAATGACTACACGTAGATGGTAAACAAAATACATCGAGGAAGTATTTAATGTATTTCCTAATTCCCATTTCTAGTCGATAATAGGTTAATCAGGTAGATTGATAAATTAAGTGTTACAGACTGGCAATTCGTTTAAGGGCATCATTGGTATCGTGTTCAGAATAGGACAAGATAAAAAAAATATTTATTTAAAAAATGCTCTTCCATGGAGGGCCTGAGAAAACATCCCATCCAAAAAAATCACAGGTACATTTTGGACTACACTGTCTCAGCCTGTCATCGAACTAAAACCTTTTTAAGGAGCGGCTATTATCTGCAAAAAATATGAGAAAGGCGCTAGTATAAAAGCAGAACTTGGCGCTAAAAGCTGACATAAGAGCCCTCATATATTTCAAATAGCCCAAACTTATTGACTCTTATTTCTGGAAAGCCAAATCTATTTACACAACCCTTTTCATCCACAATAAACAATAAGAAATATCATCTATAAAGTCACGTACGAAAATCATTTGGGGCATATGCAGGCGTGTTCACCGAGCTCATGTTTGTTGTCACGAGGGGTCGAATGTCGAGGACGCCGTAAAAACGCAGCGTACGCTTTCTAAGCCTCACGTCTCGGTTTCCTCTTACTTGTAATAAAGTCTTTACGGACAACACCATAAGGTGGGTATTTGTATAAACTATTGAGGTGTATAGGACATTGGGAGAATTAGCAGAGGGGTGCTCCAAATGGGCTGAAAACTGTCGACGCCGCTGATCCCGATGCTCATCGGAGATTTACTGATGCCTCGCAGAGTGGCATCGATGCCGGATATTCTTTATGACAACCGTTTCCGTAATCGCTATGTCCTTATTTTTACAACGGTTTAGTGTAGTGAAATACATGACATTGAAAACTGTAAATAAGTAAATACCAATTAATATAATATCTACATGGGGATACCTTTGATTCCCATAATTTTATTATTCCGATTTTCGAAAGTCAGAAATTGCTACCCATATTGTTTTAACTCATAACTATCATTAGTCATAATAGTTATAAGACATACTACTAAATAAATAAAATAATTGAATGCAATAATGTTACACGTCACATAAGACAAAAGTCATAAAACTAATCAGCATAATATCAAAATTCATAATCCTACAGAAACGAACTGTTACCAGAAAATGGGTTAGGTTAGGTTAGAACTGCCACCCCACAGACACGAACTGTTACCAGAAAAGTGGGTTAGGTTAGGTTAGAACTGTGATCCCACAGAAACGAACTGTTACCAGAAAAGTGGGTTAGGGTTGAACTGCGACCCCTACAGATACAAACTGTTACCAGAAAAGTGGGTTAGGTTAGGTTAGAACTGCGACCCCCACAGACACGAACTGTTACCAGAAAAGTGGGTTAGGTTAGGTTAGAACTGCGACCCCCACAGACACGAACTGTTACCAGAAAAGTGGGTTAGGTTAGGTTAGAACTGCGACCCCCACAGATCCAACTAGTATGCCTTTTGACTTTCTACCTTTCAATACAATTACTATATTGAACGTTATGACCAATAACGGTATGAAATTCAATAGTTATGACTAATGATAACGGGTAAAAAAAAATTCTGACTTTTGAAATTATGACTAATGACAATAATATGGCTATCAACGAGTATGACAAACATCGGTATGGATAAAAAAAATCGAAAGTTTAACATTATGGGAGTCAAAAAGCATAACTTTACAGAAATGTTGTAATCTATGTTGGCTCAGTTAGTTGTAGTATCATAATATTCATACTCTGGGGTTACTTTGATTCGCAGGGTAACTTTGATCTTTGTCTTTTATTATACTTTAAGTATGAAATATATGATAAGGGATGAAACACACATTAATAAAATCTTTAGATAGCGTTAATTACTAACCTCTTCTAGTTAAAAATTGGCAATCAAACTCTACGAATTAAAGTAATTCCTACCTAGTCTACGATAAATTAGGTATCAAAACCATGGTATCTCTATTAACTTAACCACACAGTTACATAGACAATTAAAAAAAAGTAGAAACCTTTATAATTATCGGACGTCCTGAGGGATAAACTGATAGGCAGCCTTTGATTAGTACCTATAATCTTTCTGGGTGGTAACGATTTCCACAAGGGTCTTTTTCTTGGTTTCATTTACACCAGTATGAAAGAACTGACCATAAATTCAATGACCCATTACTTGTTTTCTTTACAATACAGTGTTGCTGACAGAGGTGCTGACAACGTGGAAAAAGCTATCTCTGCCAATAGCTTTCGGTTATTTTTCTGAAAGCCAAAAATCTTGTACGAAATCGATGGGTGAAACCATGTTGTTTCAATTTATATATATTATATTGGTTGTACATTATTACCGAGGCGTGTTTTTTTTTGCCGCCCGAGTATATGTTGACGTTCGAAGTGAGGCCGTGTTACTAGGCCGACAACCCCTTTTCACGCCGAGGTATGTATAGTGCTTTTCTAAAACATGCAACATAATAATTAAAAAAGTCCAAGAATCAAAAGTTGTATCTTAAAATAAACTTGGCAAATAAAATGCAAAATTTACAGAAATGTGGCAGAACCTACATGGCATTCTCGAGCAACCAGTAACCAATATTTTTTTTAATGGCTAATCGCCATGATGCCTTGTCACAAATTCATGTGGAATGACAATAAAAAAGAGGAACTTGGCGGTCTAAGGCTGTCTATGTTAACCTCGAGTTCTAAGAGGTCGTTAACCTCTCGTGCCTCTCGTCTAGCCAAACCAGCAACGACATACATCGCAGCGTATTATAAGGAACATAATGTCAACATTGTACTGCATATTTGAGAAAAAATAATTATATGTCAGTCGTTACATAAGTTATTACTCCACGATTTATATTTCCACTTGTTTTGCAGTGTAGGCATAAGCCATAATTAAGCACGAAATAGGTTATAATGGAAAAAGTTATGGTTCTAAGTACCTTCGGTTAGCGATACGTTAAATAGACGATATTGGAGCCATTCTCGATTCAAAGTAGGCTTAAGTTGCATCCACAATAGGCGATTTAACGGTCGGTTTTCATATGCATAAAAAGGTTCGTTATACTGCCAAGATATATTGTAATAGCGCTTTGCTGAGCAATATCGAAGGTTGCATGTATAAAATACCATTTAATATAAAATATAGCGGTACTACTCACCTTATTGCTCGTCGTATCGTTTGTCACGTGATTAAATGTGACTTACGGTAGCATGCATGAAGTCTTCTAGTGATAGGTTTCTTACTTCTTACTGGCTTGGCTTCTTACTAAATCAGCGGTATGTAACTAAAAAAATAAATGTTATCAAAATTGACTGACTTGCCCCCCTGTCGCATCTAGTAAGAAAACTGAATCCTTGTCTGTGTACTGTAATTTTTTTTATATTTTTGGAATAACTGTTCATACTATAGCTTTCTATAGTTATTTATACTTGGCGTATAAATCTTACCTCCTACAAGTTAATCCTTTGAATATTTACATCTCGGCTCAATACTAAACGACTAGTCATATTCAAATATTGTTGATCCTTTTGCGTTGACTCCACCACCTGAAGGTTGTCTGGAACAGATCGCTCTTTAGCAATAAGACCGCCTTAAGTTTGACACCCTAATTATATAACAAAAAAGAATATTATATTAGTAGAGGTACGTGGTACGTGCGGTATGATGCCGGCCGATTAGAATACTCGTAGCACCACCCTATCACCTCCCATGGGTGTCGTAAGAGGCGACAAAGGGAAAAATCCTACGGACGGGCAGCAGCGTCCGTCGAAACAGCTATTGCGGTCGCCAACCCGCCTGCCAAGCGTGGCGACTATGGCAATTGCCCCCAAGATGATACAAGTCATATTTGTAGGAGGCCTATGTCCAGCAGTGGACTGCATACGGCTGAAATGTATGTATGTAAATGTAGAGGTACGTACGTAGGTATAGTATCCATTATTGACCAACATCGACTCCCTTCACGCCTTTGTAAACTAGCCTAATATTTGCATCCCAGGTTCGGCATTTATTTTATATGCGTCGGACCCTGCCCCTTGTAGATAGATGAAGCAATCAGACCGGCCCTGTGCTGACGCACATTTTAGGGCAAGGTCCTGCCCGGTCTGGGAATTTATTGATTACACGCTGTAAATCTGTTCCACTTGTTTACTTAATGCGTTCGACAAGCGTGCTAACCCTTTTCAAGTTTCTTGGAATTAAACAATTTATTACATCTTGAAAATGTATAAAATATTTAATTAAACATTATCGTACATAACTTATTTATCATTACTAGATTCTAGATAGATAGCAGTTATTATACTTATTATATGCTCTAGGGTTCCGTACTTAAGGTACTGGTCCCACCGCGACCTAGTAATTTATGAGCTATCAGCTATTGCAATAATTCAACACAAGACAAAAGATAATCGCTCCCGTGTAAATAAAAGAGAGAGATATACATTTATACCTCATCGCCCGGCGATGAACTACGATCGCCCGGCTATGACATATATGTCTCTTTTATTTACACGAGATCGAATATGCTTTGTCCCTTGAAATAGCCAGATATGTCCCACCGCGAGCTAGTAAGCTATGAGCTATCTCTATTTTCTAGCCCAAGAAACGAACAAAAAATAATCGCGTCCGTGTACATAAAAGAGAGAGTTATATTTTTACATTTCATAGCTGGCTGTTCACACTGCCGGCAGTGGCAATTTTGAAGAGACGGAAGAAAAAAAGGAATATTTTAAAAAGAATGACAAGAAAAATTTGGACGCAAAAAATAATTATTTCAGAAAAGAATACAGTGAGTTCAAACTGTTCTACGAGTTGACAAACGTCAAAGTGCTCACAGATCAGTATTTTGCACATAGAGAGTCCTAGGATTCAAATTGATCGACTGTACAGTCAGAATCATATAGACATCCAAATTAGCCAAATAGTTTTTATATCACATACTTGTCCCTATAGTAACAATCGTAACATCATCATCATCATCATAATCTCAGCCCACAGCAGTCTACTGCTAGACATAAGCCTTGGTGCCACAAAACCCGGTCTTCCATTTTCTGCATCCAGTCGCTTCCCGCCCTCCTGCAAAGATTTTATTTGCTCTTCTTTGCTCTTTAGTGAATAAAATGCAACTTTGCACACTGTTTTTGAAGAATAAAACAGCTCTTTCTGAGCTAGTGTGGTGAAAATGTATTTTCGACCTCGACTGTATATCGTATAGGTCATTGGCGAATAGCCCCCCGGCTGAGCTAGTGCAGCGAGTAATCGTCCGTCGCACGCAAACACTCGCTTTATATAGCCGAGCGTCTAAACTAGCAAAACTGTACTCGCTTCTCGCCTCTCGCCCACTAGTTTGTATCCGCCGGTGGGACCAGTGCCTAAAGGGTAAAAACGAGACCCTATTACTATGCCTCCACTGTCCGTGCGTCTGTCTACCGTGTGTCACTAGGGTATATGTTATGAATCACGACAGTTAGACTATGACTAAGACTTAGTTATAGCTAAGCTGCTATAATAACAGAAACTACAACTAGATAATAAATATTTAAGTGGGTAAACTCCCATACTACAAACGTGATTTTATTTGACGCTTTTTGTTACATGTTATTTAATATAGTGTATAGATAGAATGTCTAGGTTTTATTCTCGTGAGACCCACGGGCCTTCCCGTAGAATACTAACGACTTTAAATAAATGTTATTTTTATAAAATTGGAACAGAGATGAATTTCATTTTTTCTTTCGATTTTGACACAAAATACTTTATTTCCTACACTATAAAGAACAAATTTGAGTAGCATTTTAATTGTATATTGGGCCTTAGGAGGGTATAGGCACGGAACCATTAGTACGCGAGGCCGAATCATACGTGGCTGGGTTGTTGGGTTGAAGTTTCTAATATGTATATTTAACTGCATATATATGTAGGTATATAATCCACTGCATGGCCTTATTGGCTGAATCGATAGTTGTTGTTTTAAAGCCACTAAAGCTATTCCCTCCATTCAACACGTAAAACGAAGCTTTGTTTTTCCGTATCACGCAGCACACGTAGAGAGTGCAAACGTTCTTGTGCTGTAAAAATATCATCGGAAGTAGGGCGCTGCAGCAGCCTCCTCAGAAACCGTATTGCCTCGACTGGCGTTTACCTCCAATATAACGTGACCCTGGGTTCACAAATAATTATGTACGATTAGGCATCACGTCTATGCTGGTAATTGTTAACTAAATGTTTGGGTAGATGTGGTGAATAACGACCGAGCTCTGCGGGATGCCGGCGTCAATTGCTGAATCCTTTCCTCTTCCGGCTCGCTTCAGGCGACGACTACCGGTTTAGAACTGCTACTACTTGCAGACAGAAATGTCAATTATGAATAAAAACCGTCCTATTCCAGAAAGAAAGAACAATACGTCGAAAGTGGGCAAGACAGTTATAAGAAGCGAATGCAAGTATAATTTATTTGACCAAGCTCACGTTTTTCATACGACACTTGCTGGAATGTCATTTCTTAAATCAAATATTACGTAACTAGTTATACTGATTCAGACTTTATTGAAATGCTTCGTTTGATGACAATTACTTGGTACTAGCGTAAAAGGTAATTTAATCAGTTTTAATTAATAATAATCTAAAACAATAATATAACACGAGTTAGATAATAAATTTAAAAGACTTGCGTGATTAATAGTTTGGATTATGAGCCTTACAGCAGTTCATTAGGAACCTAATCACAAGCTAGAGTATTGCAAAACTGGATTTAACTTTTTTTTACATATATTTGCGTTGCAATTTGCAATGCCTGTAAGCTGTGTAACTTAATGTAATATAGTGTAGTGATAGTTTTCATTTGGAAAACTAGGGGTTACCTGTGTTTTAGGCTCAATAAGACAAACACATTATTAGAGCCCGGAATTTTGCGTGCGGTTTTGGGAAAATCTAAGGGAGAGAACACTAACGTTTATGTATCGATAAACCGAGTTTATATATTAGCGTTTAAAAAAAATACAATTAATCAAACTTCCCGATGATACATTCTAAAGTAAAATATAAATTAAACATCAAACATACTCATATGCCAGTGTCAATGGATATGAGATAGGTATTTTATCTACAAAGAGATGATAACCCGAGTAGGTATTTTATTGCAAGAATGCACGTATTATTTAATTAAGAATACATTAATCTTAATTACTCTTTCTGAGCTTTGAGTACACGACCGATAACGTTACAACACTAACGTTTATACAAATTATCGATTCATCGATAAACGTTAGTGTTCTCTCCCTTAGACTTTTCAAAAATAGCACGCAAAATTCCGGGCCCTATTCAATAGAATAACAATTTTCATACATACAATACAATAAAGTATTCCATTGGCTGAAACATATTATGTAGTTACCACAAGCGATCGACAGCCTGCCTGAGTCCGGCCGTGCGTCCCTACACTACATCTACATTTAGAATACTACATAGGCAAGGCGAAAAACGTTTTGGAAATAGAATAATGATAAATATTACCTAACCTCTTGATCAGCTAACCTATAAAATAATGTTTATCTATTAGTAATGCTCGACATTACTGCTGTGAACTAAGGCAAGTTTTGCTATATTTTGAACTTGATCAGACTGCATGCCACATGAAACCCACTACCAAAGTAAAGTTGCGAAGCCAAGATTTCCTATTTCCATAGCCTGTGCGGCGGAACTTATAATAACTCTACTGCTTAGAACCTTGTTGGCGTTGAACTGAAAATAAGATCGTTCACAGTAAATATTTATGGCCGTGCAATAAATTTCGGTTAAGCTCTTTGGAATTATAAGCCCCGGACATTTTTATTGTTACTCTGAATTTAAACGCAGATTAGAGCACGATTGAAGTTGCCTTTTTCTGAATAAGTAAAAAATTAAGCCTTGGAATTAAATGATTTGCAGTTCAATATTACCATTTCTAAAACAATTCTGATTAGGTGATTCCGCTAGAATCAATTATATTGAAATCAATTTAATTTAACATTAACAATAAGTACTTACCTTATAGCTTCCGTTAGTTTTGAGCTGTCTCAATACTATTTAATTTTAAATAAGTTTTGGTCAATTACATGTCTAGCTTCTTACTTATTTCTACCTTTTAACTTTTTTTATTTACTGACACTTTATGAAGGTGTTTAGGTAGGTAAGGTGTTACCTTACCTACCTAATGAGCTGAAAATGAAAACACGTGTTAATTGGAAAAAAATCACAAATAATCTTTATTTTAGGCTCAGAAATAAATTGGAGACGTTAAGCCAAGAATCTTAATTGAAACGAAACCGTCTGAGCTTAGATAGTTTTACGGTTCGAGTAGATGTGTGTTTGGGAAGTTTATTTAAAACAAGGTAGAAGGAAACTTGCAAAATGTCAAAGTTGCACTAAGAGGCAGGGGCAGGCGAGGGCAGGCCGCGTAGCAACGTTCCTATTCGAGCCCCCAGAACTCACTTTTAAACCATTACTTACTACCTTGTTTCGGATTTGTTTTTTTACGGCGAAAAAGGCGAAACACAAGTAGGGACCAACTTTCGGGCAATCAGCAGGGCACAACTTCGGGAAGGGTTAAATCAAATAGACAGATTCATCAGTCCGTTCCGGTTTTATGAAGACTTATTTCAGACTTACCTTCAAGTTGAAATTAGATTTAATCTGGCTCGAAGCTTTAGGATTGAATTTTGTAAACAATTTCGAATACCTCTACAACTTCCAGGCTTTGTTGAAATACCATTGGGAACCCGGTTACCCGTTGTTTAGAAATTCCTTTGAACTGGATTCGTAAATGAGCCGGAGTTTTGCACATGTTGTAGACTCGTTCAATTGGCAAGGTAATGTTTGTTTAATTGAGTTCTTTGTTTCTGCGCTGTCCATATTTTGTTGGAATAATGAGAACGTTTGTCCGGGCGCGGGCGCGGGGCGCCTGATCAATCATTTCCCTTACCAGGTATACCTGTATTTTACCTATAGAATAGCGTGAGCTACGAAATAAAAGATAATGAGGGGATATTTTAACAAAAAGGTTTACCAGATGAGAAAAACTGGAGCAATTAAAGATTTGTAATAACAAATCTCAGCTCGCTCAACTGGCTCTCGTGGACTAGGGGTATCAAAAGATAAGAAAATGTATATGAATGTATGTGTGGATTTATATAAGCTTAAGTAAAATGAATTTAACATACCTACTAACGATGGGTCCAGGCCGCAGAGGATTTTTAAAGAAAGAGGTTGTATTTTTTAGATAAGTTTGTTTTTTAACTTTTCATTTGTACAAAGAAATGGCTTGTCTTTATGTATTTTTTAACATCGTGCTTAAATTTAGTTCCTGTAATTTATACATTGTTAATATTTTAAATATAGAATTAAAGTATTTTTAACCGGGAAAAGGAAGAGGGGACTGTAATTAAGTATGTAATGAATGATATTGTTTTCAAAAATGTATAATTAAATTCATATTTTGAGATAAACCTACACGAGGAGTAGTCCTTAGAGCTTAATCAATAACTCTTATGTCATACCTAGGTATAAAACGATGACATTTGGAACAAAAATATGTATAAATAGTTAAATACATATTGTCCATAATTCTGGAAGAAATACTTGTTGTACCTTTAACAGGATTTGAACCCGTGCTCTCCAGCTTCGTGGGTAGGGTCACTATCTGCTACTACTGGGTTGTAGAAATATAATAATTATATTCTTACCAATTTATTCATATGGCGCGTTTACACTGCTGTGTACTTACGAGTCATCCTTCGAATGTTTTTGCACAACGCGGAGGAGTGAGGCGTGAGGTGTGAGGCGTGAGTGGCGGAGGCCGCGACAGCCACTCTGAGTGGGCCCTACGTCGCCACAACAATAGCCCCGAGACCGGATGTGTGTTTCCCTTTGTACAAGCTTTTAACTCTCGCTGTCGATCCCTAGTCCCGACTGAAAAAATAAAATATCGATATTTGGTTTCAGGTAAGGTCAGAAACAGCACATATTTCAAACTAATACTCAAAACCTTCAAAGAAATTAAACTACATCGTCTATTTGAATTGGTATTTGCTTCGAAAAAAATCTTTCGTAATAAAATGACAATCTTTTTGTGGTCGTTTTTGCGAGCGCTACAAGGTGAAAGCGCAACGGGGTCGTGGCGAGATTCACGCCGATATTCGCGGCAGGACCGACAGGTATGGAGCCCTTTGTGCGCGGCCTGCGATGTGGGACACACTCTTTTTCTTTCATTGTCCAGATTGTTGGCTGGATAGGAAATGGATGACGTGTGCCGAATATACCTTGATATATAAAGAGAAAAAATATAGGAACAAATATTACGTAGCAATTTGGCTGGTCGTTCTTATTTTAGTTGCCCACTTACTGTCCTTTGTGAGTCAAGTACAATTGTGTCTGTAATTGGTTTGTTCTGTTCACTGCTCGGATAACTAGGATGTGTCTAATTTGCTTTGTCGTACTTCAGTTGTTTCAGTTTGGGACCTAAAAGCTGCTGATGGTGTTTCTGTATAAAGATTAAACGATTGATAAAATAGAAAATTTCCATTAAGTGTAACGTTGTATAAAAATGTTTCGTTTTCATAGTATTGAGAATTATACAAATTCGAATAAAATAAGAATATCAAAGAAAATGTAAATTTAATGTTAATGCAGATGGGGAAACGTGTATCTACTTATCGTAAACATCTGAAATGCTAACTAGGTTATGATTCGGCATTGAATGAAGATGAGAGCCAAACATCGAGTCGAAGCGCTATGGTTGGAGTTATCACGCGGATAGTGTGATAAAAACGTGATAAAGGATAGTTTATCGACTATCATATAACCCATACTATGGTTGCACGCGTTATAGCGAAGTTAAACACTTTTGACAACGATAGACGACAGTCGATAATTGCTATCGATTTGCTTACTATGGTCGTTGGATAATATGACATACTGTCGAATTTTGACAGTTCGACGTGGTTCATTTTAACTACATGCTCACTAGGTGGTGATAAGCCTTATCCACGCCTTGTCGTCAACAATGTTTTTGTAAAAAACATTATATTTAGTTAATTACCAGTAAGTATACTGTTTTATATGACTATAATGAAAGTTACCAGTTAGAGCATTTATTTCGTTGGATATTTGTTTGGAGTCTTTGGAGTTTTCCTTAAGTAAGTGTTTTTTTTTTTGTAGAAACGGCAAGATTCATTTTATTAATGCATGTGACCGCTGCTGAAGAAAAAGAACGTAAATAAAATCAGCGCAGAACAATACGGGATAGTTGCAACCCATTTGAGATGTAAAATGAGGAGTTACGGCATATTTATAAAATGCGCAAGGAGGTGGCAGTATTTTATGCGAAGAACTCGACGCCCGTCTCCAGCCTCGTCACGGCGATGGCCTGAAGGTTTTAACTTCACTGGACTGGACAAGACCATAGGTTGTCCATTGGACTGTCCACTTTAAGTGCATATTTGGACCAGTTGGTGAATGCTGTGAACCAGAGGTATGTTTATATACCTATGTAGATACTGATCTAAATACCAAATTGAGGATTAATACAGGTTGTTTTATGTGTACCTGTGTTATGTTGTAATGGTAGCTGTGTCACCTACACCATAGGTATAATTGTTATATTAATGGTAGTTCTTTTGAAATGTAGGTTTTACTTTGTTTCTTACCCACTTATCTCAATACATAATTCGATATAATGCAATATTATTTGGATGTGTGGCTGAGGCACATATTTCTAATAATATGTTGTTTTAATTATAGTCTTAAAGATAAGTGGATAACTTTCCCTGGCAACGAATAGTCCCAGAGGACAGTTGCCAGAGGTTTCCAGAAGGTCTATGACTTGCCATCTCTCTTGGGTACCTACAATAGATTGTACTCAAATAATAAAATCTCCACTATCTGCCATACAGAGTGCAATATTTAAACCGCAGAGGTGTTCACTCCCTTAATGTGCAGGTAGTAAATATTAAAATTACTTACTAATATAATTTTTCCCTTCATTTCTTGTAAAAAAATAAATATCTGATTATTGATTTTAACAGGGAACACAATTATGATTTACAGATTTACTTCAATAGGCAATAATCATAGAAGTGATAACTGATATGTCTCATATTATCACTATTTCACAATTAATTGTAAAATCTAATAACTGTTATAAATTAAATATTACCTATGTTAATATAAACGGCTGTCCTGATTTCGATAAAATATGTTTAATGTTATTTGCTAGATGACCTGCTTTTAAATAAACCATCATCATCATCATCATCTTCCTCGCGTTGTCCCGGCATTTGCCACGGCTCATGGGAGTCTGGGGTTCGCTTGGCAACTAATTCTAGGAATTGGCGTAGGCACTAGTTTGACGAAAGCGACTGCCATCTGACTTTTCAACCCAGAGGGTAAACTAGGCCTTATTGGAATTAGCTTGATCCTTAGCTAGCTTTTTTTCTGGAAACTCCCTGTCACATACCTAATTTGTACTGTAGGAGTACTATAATTTTTATTCAATGACTTGCATATTGATATGTTCAGTTACTACCTATTTCCTTTATTTTCAGGAATGTTCCCATAGATGAAACGGACACAGAGATAGAGGAAGGCCCTCCTCAAGGCCATCAACAACATTACACGCATAACGGGTTACTGTAGGAGTGGCCCAGGAAAAAGGATCACGTCTAATAAATTCATTATTCACCTATTACTATGTTTTATTATGACACGAATACCTATTTAATTTACTTACTTATTTATATATAAAAAAACGTTTACATGATATTACAGTTTAAGTAATGCGCCATGAAACTAATACAATCATTAATGCTTTAATTATGCTTTGATGTCAATGGTACAGTATCTAAACAACCTCAGCTCGGATATATCTGATGGCGACTGTACAATATTATGGCCAAAGAAAAACACAACGTATTTTAGATGGCGCTACATGTTTTTTGGTATATAATAAGTAACTAGATTGTCAACCCGACGGGCTTGACACCATATTATACCGGCTGCCGTAGGCCTTGCTGTCGTTACTCCAGAAAACGATACACTGTGGAATATTTAAATAATGGTCGAAACCTCATTATGTAGGTGCATTTATAATATTAACAGGCCATTGGCTTAATACTATGAAATGAAGTATAGCTTTACAGAGCCTTGCCCTGTGTCCCTACGCGGGTTCTCAAGTAAATAATACAACCATTGAAAAATAACTATATAATTATTATAATTTTTATATAAATGTAGCTTCTTGTAACATTTCGGTGGCATCAAGATTCTCTCTGCTTTCTTTCATTCGCTGCGGTTATTGGAGAAGTTGAACTATATTTTAAGAATTAATTTATCAAATTTGGATACATTTAAAGAGACATTTTATTGGCAATAGAGTTGTGATGCATATCTCTCAATAAATGTAACAATTTTTTTCAAATGTGACTGTATAAATAAATATGTATAATAATTTTCAACTATTATTGTACTACAGTGTACACACATTAACAAGTCTTGACTCTTATGGGCCCACACCTACTGAAGACTCCCTTCCAATAGCGGGAAGGCCCAGTTCGTGTTCCTCGCCTACTAACGGAATCTCTACATTATCACCAGTAGCAGTCTTAGTCGGTTTGCTGCAGCGTTCATCTTCTAGGCATTTCGTTTTAAATGGCACCAAGACTGAAAATAAAAATAAATACATAAGAGATACATTAACACACAAAATTAAAGTACTTATTAGTGTAATATGTTTAAAATATAGGATTTCGTTCATTACATTCAATAGTTAACGCCTGCAAATTAACTTATTATATTGTTGCCGTGTGATGCCGGCTGACTAGAATAGCACCACCCCATCTCCTTCCGCGGGTGTCGCAAGAGGCGACAAAGGGAAAAATCCTACGGACGGGCAGCAGCGTCCGTCGAAACCCAATCTACAACTACTGCGGTCGCCAACCCGCCTGCCAAGCGTGGCGACTATGGCAACTACCCCCAAGATGATATAAGTCATATTTGTGGGAGGCCTATGTTGATGCACCGCCACTGGTATATTGCCCCTCCACAACAATTTTCAAATTGAGCGCTGGTGACCTAGCGGTAAGAGCGTGCGACTTGCAATCCGGAGGTCGCAAGTTCAAAACCCGGTACCAATGAGTTTTTCAGAACTTATGTACAAAATATCATTTGATATTTACCAGTCGCTTTTCGGTGAAGGAAAACATCGTGAGGAGACTGGACTATTCCCAATTAGGCCTAGTTTACCCTCTGGGTTGTAAGGTCAGACGGCAGTCGTTTTCGTAAAACTAGTGCCTACGCCAAATCCTGGGATTAGTAGCCTAGCGGACCCCAGATTCCCATAAGATTTTAAAAGTCAAGCCTTTTACCTAGGTGTTCTTCTGGTAGGGTAATATGGATCATATATTACATCATCATCATCATCATTATCAGCCCATTGCATTCCACTGCTGGACATAGGCCTCTTCATTAATATAATGTTGCGATATGCAAAACAAGCTTAAATAATAAAAAATAAGTTGGCACATATTTTGACATTAAGTTTCATGAACATTATCTTGTAAGTGGTCATGATTTAAATTCACCATACTCTTTTAACCATAATGTATGACTTTGTTAACGATGATATCATTGTTACATTTAACAACATACATATACATATTTTACATATTTTTAAGGAGACAAAAATATGTATTCAGACTTTTATACCTTGGGAATAGAGTTGTGCCTACATATCTCTCAATAAATGTTTTAAAATTTTCATAGGTGACTGTATTTGTAAGTAGTTTTATTTAGACAAATTAACTTAATAATTATGCAACTATCTTCATACTATAATGTACTCACATTGCCAATTCTTGTCTCTTCTGGGCCCATTCCTTCAGAAGACTCTCACCCAAAAGCGGCAAGGGCCAGTTGATGGTCCTCTCCTACAACCGGAATCTCTAAACTGTTACCGGTAGTGGTATTAGCACATTCACCTTCCGGGCATGTCTTTTTAAATCGCACCAAGACTGAAAACAATAAGTCATACTTAAGTCATACATTAACCCTTCATAAGGCACCATTGACTGAGACATGGTACACAGAATTTCATACAGCCTATCTTAGGAGCAAATTAAATTTCCAACAAGTACAAACATCATTGTGCCATATTATGAAGACAGTATGGTTGAATCTCTAAGTGAGCATATGTGGTTGATATATTGCCTCTGCCTTATAATTATAAAGTATATACTCAATACAAAAGTACTTATTAATATAAAATGTTTAAAATTTAGGATTCTGTTCATTACATTCAGCAGTGGAATGCAAGTTAAGTAATTTAATGGACAATATTGAAACTTCACATAACACACAATGTGTGATGAACTGATGAGCAGAAACATTATATCCCTAATTTACGATAGTATATTTAACATAAATATTGTTTGTTAAGAAATATATCTTCTTACAAGGTTATACCATCAACGGTAGGTTGTCTATATCTACATCTATTTGAATAAGAAGTACTTACAGTTTTCCATGCCTGCACAGATTTCTCCGATCCGTGCTCCCGAAGTAAATGTGCAAGGGCCTCCCATTGCGCCTCGAAGTTGGCGCTACCGAGAGGCCCATTATGTTCCCCATAGGCGAAGTGCGGGGTGCTGCGCCAACATTCTTTTTTGGGTGCCGGAGCATCGACTGAAAACATTCATTGTCAACATTACATTCACTACTTCACGAATAAAGAAACTACAAGTTATACATAATTTATAGAGACTTCATTATTTAACAGTGTACTTACATCTCGGGAGGCATCTTTTTCCAATAACTAACTCCAATAATATATAGAAACTTATGTTAAGACTTTAAATTCGCGCGAACGTACCTATATTCAGTGTCAAAACTGACACAAGCGGCAAAAGTCATATTTATTATCCGTACGGTTTATAATGTAATATCAAATATGTCAATTAGTATAGAGCTGTCACCTATTTAAGTATTTTTAAATTTTGACGGCTACTAATAAAACAAGCTATTCATTATCGAGCTACGTCCGACAGTTCAAAATAGTCGGCCATGACAGTTTTACTTCAAAAACTCTACGCATAGACAATCGTTTCCACTATCGTGTGATAGTGGATATGTGGTAACGTTATCGTTGTGATAGTTATATGTTAGCAAACTCGACAATATATCAAAAATGGGTAAAAATTGTCCCTGCGTTTCACTCAATATGTGATATAACCATGGTAGGCCCGCAGGTGGGGTCTAATTATCCGTGGAAATCCTTTCGGTTGGAGTGTTTCGATCAAATGGTAGAATCGGGCGCAGATATTTATGTGTAGAGGGTCGGGTGGGGAATTAAGCCAACATTTTTTCCGAGTGGGCAGTAAACTGCTCTTACCCATATAATATTGAAGTATCGCATATTTTACGATCCATAAGAGTGGAGGGTTAGACGAGTATCCGCGTCGAGTAGACAAAATTAGCTTCTTGTTTTACAAATCGAACTTTGTGTTTATTATTTTCAGCCAACATATAGTTACTCGCAGGACAAAATAAATCAATCAAATAAACATGCAGTAAATTAAAATTATCTATTGTTCTTCTACACGTCTACCAAACCACGAGCCTTATTGAGCTAGTGTAATACCACGTCAATTTTTATATTGTTGTAAAAGATATATACATATAGATTTTACATAAACATTTACAACTTTTTATATAAACATTTACAACTTAAAAACGGTGCGCTTTTATTGAATTTTGTTCCCAGACTAACTATTAAAATAGGTATCTAAATATTATATGAAAAAAAAAACAAAAAACTGTAAGTACGAAATACGGCGGGTAAGCTAGTTCCTAAATGAAAAAAGTATTATAATATATAGGTGCCTTGCTAACATAAATTAGCGAAGAATTAAGTGTTCAGAAGTGATGTTTTGCGATACTATTTTGCACTAATTTAGATAACCATTTGATAGATGTATGTATAGATAGTTAATAAATAAAGGTTATAGAATTGAAATACTATAGTATTAAGTATAATTTTAGTATGTAATGTGGAGCGCCTTTTGAATCGCCGTCAACTTAGTGAAATTTTGAGTATTTTACCACCCTGTCATCAACCTTAACAGCTCAAACCTATCACGTCAACTGCTGAAGTAATGTGACCTAACATTATTATTGTCCTGGAAAGTGGTTAAAATGTGACCTTTATTTCCGTCATACAACCCCGGACATGTAACAGCTGCCCGGGTCCGTCCGAGACCGCGGACGGCCGCTCCTGACTAATGTCCCACATTTATAACCCTCTAATTAATTGTTTGCATGTCCGCGCTAGGAACGTTATCTTGTAAACGTGTTTAAATTTTAACTAACTGTGAATCACATCACTAGGAACGTACCTATGCTGTACCTTGCAAAATCAGTAGGCAATTCGCAACTTGTTTAATGTTAATCACTTCGTCTCTGATGAGAAGATATGAGCACCATGATTTAGTGATGTTGACGTTTTCAGAATTCTATACCTTGAACAATGACGCCATTTCAAATGATTCCTGTTAATGAGGGATGCATGCATAGTTTCTATGGAATCAGAAAGACTTTGACCATAATTTACGTCAGAAATTAACCATGACCTGACTTGGCAGGACAGGTAATCGGGTAAACCGGTGTATCTTTTTAGAAACTGGTGAAACTCTTAGTCTCTTTAAAACATCGTTTAATATTTAAAACAATGCCTCACTCTTGAATTCGTGCATAAATTAGGGTTTAAAAATCGCTAGCTACCTGTAGACCTCCAACCAAAACTTTACTAGAAAAAAGGGTAAAATGTGCAACCACAAACTCTCACTCAAACTCGTAGCGAGAGTTGAAACTTAACGGAAAACCGTTTTTGTTGCGATCGGGAACGTTGTGAACATTGTAAATATTGGCCAGTAGGTCAACTGCATGCAAATACATTCGTTTTAGTATTTTTTTAAAGTAAATGTGTGTTCGGAATTCCAACGCTATTTGAACAACTATCTATCTATTCGTTCTTAAAGAAAATTAATTGACTTTTAATTTGTCTTGCCTAATTTTTTGGCAAACTTGATAGATTTATATGACTCGGCTTAGACGGCAATTCTTATAAGCTTCTTTTTCTTATATTACTTAATGTAACTTAATTACTCTGTCAATAATGTATTGTTTTGCAAGCATTTTTGTAGGAATTTACCTAATATTTTATTAATAAATAGCAAGGATATAGTTGTAAAAATCATGACAAAAAATACGTTTAATGTTAATAAAATTGATGTCTAAAGCCGTTTTTGAATTTTCTGCCAATCAAGGGATCATCGCACAAAGCGTAGCCGCGGGGAGCTTTACCAGTTTGTCGTGTGGCGTAAGTAGGAGACGATAGCGACATAATATCCGTACTTCACTATAAGTATATATAAGCTAACCAATTATCGATTGTGACTTGTACTTTCAGTGTCAGTTATTGAAAAGTGTTCGTTTGTTACATCGAGTGAAGATGTCGATTTTGATGGTGTTTTTTGTTATTTTTTAGCCTGTTTGGTCTAGTTTTGGGTTATATTAGTAAACACATAGCTAATATTCTTACAAAAAAATACCATAACTACATAACTGCAGATAGGTAAATACGCGATCAAAATAAAATCAGCCTAAAACAGAAAAACTTTATCATTATCGGTTCACATTGAATACAAAAAACTGTAAAATTGAGTATCTCATCTTTGAAGGTAACAACAGGTGTCATGTATAGATTTTACAAAATTGCAAATTTTACAGACTTGAACATTCAGGTTCAGCAACCCAAGGAATATAATTTGGGATCAGATTGCGCGACTGCCGATGCCGTTAGGCGTGTATTAGTGAAATAACCCGACAGCATAGTAATATGCTGCGAGACCAACAAAGCATCGCCATCGCTGGAGCTATCCTCAGTGTTAAAACCTTTTTTTATACAAGACTGACCAGCGTTTCACCTCAGTCACATCTGATGGCAAAGTGTCGGCGAGTTCAAGGGTGAAGAGCCTATTGACTCTTGCCGTGAAAAAACTCAAATTATATCTTTCCGGGAATTAAGACGAAGTTAGCGAATTCTATAGTCATAAGTTTATAACGTCTGAACATATGAATACATTTAGTCTGACAATAATTGATGTAGCCACGACTATTTTACGGCATAAAGTCTTGGATACATGTTTTTATTACATGAAATGTATCCGTATCCCTATTTTCAGCCGTAACTGTACCCATAGAACTATTTCATTACGATAAGGAGTACGAGAATGAGTGGTCTAATTCTTACCCTTATTGGTTATTACTGGTTTTACATAACACTAAAAATACTATATGTTTGTACAGCAACAATATTTAAAATATTTTGACGTTCCTAATAACATGAAACTAATATATTTCATGGAAATAACACACTTTTACCTAAATCAACTGGTTTTCCTACAACATTATTACACGCTCTCAGGACATGACTTGTACTTGTCTTCCAGTTCGTATCGTATACCGAGAAACGAAACTCGCACAAACGGGCCGACCATGAAGTCAGAGGAAATTGTATTATTTTGACGTTAAAGGCTCTTCTTAAAACATTCTTTTGACTGGAATAAATATTTAAAGCCACTTCATATTACGAGGTCACGAATTATTAACAATAAATAGACCTCTTTATAATCTGTTAGAGTGTATTACTTTACCGTTTTTTAAGTTTTGTAGTCCAAGAGTGATAAAGAACCATCGATCCTCCGCTTTGGCTCGGTTGTAGAGGTAATTAGGTTTGTGTTTGAACCTTATAAAAATTGTACTCCCGTTATAACACCAGGTAATTGAAATAAAGTTATTAATTATTAATTAAGCGGAGCAGGGCCTTGTGTATTTGACATCTTTTACGGTATATTATATTACATGTATGGGTGATGATAAGAAAACATCAAAATTTTAAATAACGTTAAATAAAAAACCTCATATATTAAACTCTTAGATTTTTAATATTCAATTCAAAAGGTATTAAAAGAGCGAGAAATTTTACAAATAGTCGAACTAGTATAAAGCTCAAACTTAGTGCGGGTAAACGCGATAGATGGCGCCAGCCGGTATGCCTGAAGTAATGGATCACGTTTTTTTATATCATTGGCAATCCTATATGATACTTTACAAAAGTATAATATACTATCATCCTGATATTATCATCAAGTATCATATTTTGTCCCTTTCTAACAAACAGATATTCAAAAAGGACGGAATTTTATTTTTGATAACCGTTTAAGAATAACGCCATAGGTATTTATAAATGCCTAATTAAAGAAAGAACACTGAGACAAGAAATTGTTGTACTAACAAATGTCGAGACCGAATCCGCTTAAGCTAATCATCTTTTTATCTTCCAAATACCTCCTGTGTGGCTCAAGATACAGTGTGTTCGCTAATTAGACATCGACAAGCCCACGCGTGGCCGGCCCCCTGATAACGTATGTAATGCGGTAAAATATAGACTCTGTTCGCTGCCGGACACATACATATAGGAAAAACCAGTGTAAAAGTAACCCTGAATAGACTTCATGGTTACTTTTACACTGGTTTTTCCTTACTTGTTTTATCATGTAAACAAACACATCTCTAAGACATTTCTCTGGAATTACACAATATTCATCACTTAAATGTTGTTGTATACTTAAATAAACTCACAAAGTGTTGAACTTCACAAATGAACCAAATAAACATTGCAAAATATAATTTCGAATAAGATTTTCATCAATAATCGCAAAAACAAATAAATTAACTTATCGAAAATATCGATATGGATATGTTAATTAAAATACATTGAATGAAATCACAATAATGTGTTTCTAGTCATTACTCATTAGTCAACATATTTAACACGCTCGCTGCGTTATCGGGCAGATCGACCCTGTCACAAGTAGGTATGGTTAACTGCGTTGTTAAACTGCCGCATCAAACGTGTTAATGTCACGTTTGTTTACATGATAAGACAAGTATAAGGTTGAATAGACTTTATGTCTAAACATGCTTGGTAGTAAAAACCGGCCAAGTGCGAGTCGGACTCGCGCACCGAGGGTTCCGTACAAACCTGCAAGTGTTACAAAGTTTATATTTATTAAAAATATATATTTTGTAATGTAGCTAAAAATTTAAGGTTTTCGGAATTTTTCCTTTATGTGTGCTATAAAACGTTGCTTCATGCCAAATTTCAAGATTCTAGGTCGACTGGAAGTACCCTTTAGGTTTTGATTCCCTTTGCGAGTACTTGCGAGTTTCAAAATATGCAGCTTAAATTGCTGTTTCTTTTGATTGCGTTGACATAGAAGTTTGATTTTGCTACAGCTTAAAGGTATTATAGACCTGAGTATTTGGTATGAATTTCAATTTAATACCTCTACGCGTTTATGAGGAAATGGGTAGTAAGTTTAAAATTATTAAAAAATATATATTATGTGATGTAACTAAAAATTTATGGTTTTCGTAATTTTTCCTTTATCTATGCTATAAGACGTTGCTTCGTACCAAATTTCAAGATTCTGAGTTCACGGAAGCACCCTGTAGGTTTTGATTCCCTTGCAAGTGTCGAAAATTTGCGGCATATACAGCTGTATCTTTTGATTGCTTTGGCTTAGAAGTTTGATTTTTCACAGCTTCAAGGGACAGTAGACCTGAGTAATTGATATAAATTTCAGCTTCATACCTCCACGCGTTTCTGAGAAATAGGGGCTTGACAGACGGACGGACGAACAAAGTGATCCTATAAGGGTTCCGTTTTTCCTTTGAGGTACGGAACCCTAAAAATATCTACAGAGAGCATGTCTTATTCAAAGACCCAAAAACTTTCGCCAATGATAACCCGAGATAGAATATCCTGGCGTTGATGCACAAGGACTGACCCCAGATAAAATGGGACTAGGGTAAGAAGAAGAAGAAACCCGGACCCGGACCCGGACCTGGACCCGGGAATGTTCATAAACTATGTCCAACAATGAGAGGTAGGGAACAGCGAAATACCATCACGCTTGAGTCAGGAGAAGCCCAACTGGGGAAGTACCTCCTCCTTACAGAAGACCACAGCCATAATAGCACTGCTACCTTTCAGGTATGTAGTGTTGTATTCCTGACGGTAAGATTCCCTGAGCTCCAACCCTTAAAGGTCGGCAACGCGCAAAAAATAGACCTGGGAATTATCCCGGCAACAAGTAAAATTTTGCAATATACTAATTACCTTCTAATTTTGTGGATACATGTGAGTTTGTCTATTGTTTACAAGGCTTATAGGTAAGGCTTGTGTCTTAGGTATTATGTGACATAGATAACGTCTATAATCATCAGGTATAACATATTTTTGGTAAGTACTAATAATCGCTCCTGCCAGGATTTGAACCTGCATGCGGCCTACTGCTATTTGTTTCTGAGTCATAGATGTTTCTATATTTATTTATTTGTATATAATATACATCGTTGACCCCACTCAAGTTTTCTTGAGCTTACCATGGGCCCAGTCAATTTGAGTAAGGATGTGTTGTAATATTTATTTATTATTTGTATATCTTTTCCGTACACGGAACAATGGTGTTCCGGACATTTGGGAGCCGCACGCGGAGCCAGATCGAGCCAACGCGTCGAGGCCCTTTCGACAATTTAATGAAGTGTCAGGGTTTTATATATGTCTGTTATATATTATTATTTATTTTATTTGTTTTATATATTATTATTAGTTATCTATATCAAACAAAATTTTACAATTTAGCAGTAAAACTGATACTTACCACCAATATTGTCGCCGTGTAACTTTCGGTAAGTGAAAATAGACAAGATACCCAAAACGGACAAGGGGCATGTCGTACGCATGTCGTACATTTACGTCACATTGGGCGGTAAGAGAGATTTACCGCCCTAGGGCGCGACGGAAAATAACACTTTACACCCAGTTGAAGATGTAAAACTATGTACGTACCACGGACGGTAATAAAGAAGGCTTCAGATCGCTTGTTTATGTGCTTGTTTACAATTACCCGCGATTTAAGCCATTCTTGGTTTTATTGCCCTGGGTACGTAATATACTATTTTCCTATATTCTAATAACAAGATTATTTGGTACCTCGGTAATAAGCCATAATCTGTAGGGAATTGCTGATAATGAGCCAAAAAGCTAACTTTTCTCTTGGGAATCCGAAAATCTCCGATTAACTTCGGCATGTATATGAATGTATATGTCAGAAATGTATATTTTTCGTGATCGACATATACTGGTTTACCTGAGCCTTTATGTCGGTTAAGTGATCAGAATGAACGGGTCGGTACTTTCCGCCGTCCGCGCCGCTCGTTACATGTAATTGCTTCGCTTCGCTTTTTTGATATGACCATTCGCTTTTACGGGGGCATTATGACGTCATTTAGGGTACGTTGCATTTTATTAGGGAAAGAGTTATTAATCCTGGTCCCATGAATATTTGGATTTTTTCGGGTATACGATGTGTGTTTAGGAATATTTACGGTTTATTGTGTAGGTATGTATTTTTCTTTGGCCGCGGAGCAGCAGCTAAGCAAGTACAGTCAGAATCAATATTAACGTAAGGAACAAAGCACCAAAAGTATCTGCCATCCTGCCTATTATTTTAACTAATAAAATATTTTTTTCCTAACTAGTGCGTAAAAAGTGCACTTTTAACGTGTGCACGTAAATTTCACTTTTTAAGGCACTTGCTATGAAAAATTAGGTTCGATACACGTGTAAAAACTTCTTTAAGACTCGGGTGATTGTCACCCTCGTTTCACTCGGGCTCCAACGTTCACCCTCGTCGAAAAAAAATTTTTTTTCACTAGTATCGAAATGTACTATTATAGTCCGTTTTGAAATTCTTATCAAATACTCATTCTATCGAATTTCAATTGATAAACACGCATTTTAAACCTGTCTCTTTTTGTGAAGCAATCAAAAATGCTGATACTTTTGCTGGTCATACGATATTATTGATGCTGATCTTACTCATGCTCATATAAGTGCAAGTCATTTGTAATCCTAAAGTATGATATGTTTTTAGTAGACTGTGTGTTAGTATTTATGACAGTTTTTAAAGATGCTAAGTAAAAATACAGTACCTAATGTCAAGACAGAAAGGTTCCATTTGTACTGTCAAATGTGTCTGTACAAATAGCAAACAACTGATAATGTCCTTATGTGATTGTGAATTAATTCATATACACTTTTGCTCTTGACTCACATATTCGTATGCGGAATTTGCCCCAAACTAAATGCGTCTTGGGCTTCTTTAAGGTTTACATTAGGCTCGTTGTCATTTACCATCAGATCCCCATAAACCAGATACGGCACACGTTGTCGCGTGCAATTAAGTACAGTAAACAGCAGAAGTTGCTAAGCAGATGAGGTGTTCTAAATGAAATCAACACATCTTTATCATAAAGAAAATAAGGAAGGTTAGGTGTAGGTTATTCAGAGCACCTCACCTGCTTCACCACTTCTGCTGAAGACTGTACATTGCAACACTTTAAGTGATACGCGTCTCTCTAGAAAACAAGAGTAGATTACTTAAATCCATTAGAAATATATGGATACATCTAGCTTAAAGCAAGCTGAATATCCAACAAATGAAATTGTTTTGGCCTGTATCGCACAATTAACACTCACCTACGTAATGGACGAAGCCATTCTGCATACCAACGTCTGACCAAAGACGTCGTCGGGGCAACCTCAATAGCCTAATAAATGGCCCAAGCCATCCCGTGTGGCTACTCTCGCCGTATCACGGATCCCGCCCACGAAAGCCCTCCGATTTCAACTCGACAAGAGTATTATCACATGTGAAAATGTATTTATCCTTGTCTAAAGACATGCCCGTGAAAGAGAAAGTTGTACATATTCTTATTACAATTCTGTTGTGTATAACTTAATGGGGTAGAGAGGCTCGTAGCCTCTTGTTTTAAACATATGCCTAATAAAATTTTTGCTAATGAACGAAGTGTTTCGTTTAAAATTCAAGTGTTTACGTTTGTACTCTGACGTCATCCTGTTGGTGGCTGCCCGTTTGAACGTAATTTTATACAGCATTTAAGCTGTTATTGTCCTTCCGAAGTTCGTTATTTTAATGGTTACGTGGGTAGGTACTTGAAGCGTTTATGAGTTCGAGGTTTTTTCTTTGTTCGTATTTAAAAAGAACTACTTGCCTATAAGGAGTTCGGCTATTCAATTACTTCATGATCAACTACCTTCGGCTCACCATTTCGAACGTAGAATTCCTGAAAATTTTATATCCCTTAAAAGTGGTATATGCCGTTCAGCGTTCACCAACTTATTTTTTTTATTTTGTTGCACATAATACAAAAAATACGTACAAATAGCGGACTTAATGCCTAATGGCATTCTCTATCAGTCAACCATTGGGCTAAATAGAGACAATTACATTGGTGAAGAGAATAATGACAACGAAAACAAAGAAGCGAACTGAAAAACGTTATAATAATAAATTGCATGTGAAATACAGAAATGTGTTATTCAAACATATATGAATAAATATACTGCCACATAATTATTACCTATTATAAATTTACCCAGTTATGCTGACTGTTCTTGTTTCAGCAGGTGCTTACGCAGCATCCGCTTGAATGCAAACTTACTTAGGACTTGTCTAATGTTGAGTTGAGAGGGAGCAAAATTCCAAAAACGACTTGCCTGAATGGTGAAGCAGTTAGTTACAAAACCAGTGCGGTGAAGGGGTAACGAAAGTTGGAGAATATGGAAGGTGCGTATGACACAGCCTGGACGAGGGGTATCAAACAGGAACTTACTCTTAAGATATCGAGGAGTAGAAGGTTCGAACAGGATTGAATATAGACAGCAGATAATTCTAAGGAATCTACGGTGACGAATAGAGAACCAGTTAAGTTGACCATGGTGATAGGAAACATGGTCATGGTTCAGACGGTCAATATTATTGAGGTATTCTTTCTTGATTCATTGTGCACACATATCCACAATTAATAAGGCCTGCACCAACTGCTTTTACTTGGTGAAAGCACGCAAGGTTACTGGGAGAAAAAAAATAACCTAAAGAGGGTTTTTAGGGTCCCCGAAACTTGTCGGTACGGAGCTAAGTAGATCCAAACTATGTTTGACTGCCTCCATGGTCAATGATAGAATGAAAGATGCAAAGATGGAATTGGAAGGGATGAATGAGAGAGGACGAGTAAATGATTGACATACTTTTAATGATAATTTAATTACAAATGTAATAACAATAATTGAATCTATATGTCATATTTTAAATGACTATTTATTTATTCGTTTTATATAATGTTTGCATGTCGTCATACGTACAGAATACTTAGTACATCATATTGTACGACCACCTTTACCTGTAATATAATTGTAAGTATTCTAGCAAATAAAAAAATCTTTATCTTTATCTTTATCTTATCTTTACCTTTACTTTCCGCCTTATATCTGCTAATTGGCCATTCCAGGAAATTTAAAATCAACCCCAAATTCTTAACCTTGTCGGACACAGGGATGACAGTCATATTAATCACGATGGGTGTAATAGATCTGCCAGTGCTAAGCTTAGAGATCTGCCATTGACCGCTAAGGATGATGGCTTGACACTTTGCCAGATTGACACAAATTCCAAAGCTATTAGAACGTTCTGCAATGTGGTTCATATCAGTATTAAGCAACGAAATGGCAGTTTTGATATCACTCACGTAATATATATATATATATATATATACAAAACGCCTTGATTTGGCATATAACTGCAGATGAGAACCACTCCATCGCCTTTGAAGAAATTTGTTTGAGTTATAATGATTATTTAAGCTGTTAACTACTCCGTGTCTACTCATAAATGACATTATCCGAAAAACGTTCCAATAAAATAAACTTTTTCTGGTTTAAAACATTTTTGTGTCTTAAAATATGATATGAGCGATAGAAACAGTTGCATATTAATATTTCGCTTTTGCACTGCTGAGATATGAGGTACATATTTATTGATAAAATTTGACATGATTTTATAAGTAATTTTACATGTCACATATATCTAATTTATTTGCGTCCTAGGTATAGGTGCTCATACAAATAAAAAAGATTTAAATTCGTCATGTTTTTTTAGTATTTGTTTTTTATTTTAGGGTATTCAAAAAAAAGGTAAGCTAGGTAAAAATATATTAGAAGTAATCACAAATCTTGACCTATTTATAATTAGTTCCTAGCAAAATAAATAATTAAAATCAACATCAACATAACCTAATATTTATATATTTTACATCATTATAGTTTATTTGTTGACCTTTCTATAAATTCAGTTATCGTGTAACATGCTAGTTCAGTTAACATTCCTTAAGATGTTTTGTAAAATTGCATTAATTGCGTAATTGATGATTCACTTGTATTAATTATACCATAATAGTTTCAGTAGGTACTTAGAACAGGTCTTGATCAGCGGCGCTACCGCGAAACACGATATTCGTAAATTTCGGACGATTGTCTCTGTGACTCTCATGGCGCCTTAATTGGAGTGACTGAGACAATCGTCCGAAATTTACGAATATCGTTTTTCGGGGTAGCGATACGAGCCATAACATACTTATACGTAAGCTGTCAGAGTTTGTCTTTAGATCTAATTACAGACTTTCTTTTAATATAATGTTATTAAACACTAGACTAGTATTTCTGTAATAATTAGGGCTCGACGTATCAACGGGTGCCAGCCACCGACTTGTTACACATTTTCATTGCTTTGCCAGTATTCGATCAAGGATAACCAGTGAAAATGTTACCTTAAGATATGCAAAACTAAGTGTTATTGGAGGTCTCGCATCGATTGGTTTGTAAGAGGCAATTGTCCGGCCGTGGTCAGTATGCAATGGGGACAACATCACTGGCCCCGCTTTGACTCGCGGCTTCAATTTCTCTCCGTTTGATGTGTTTAATTACTTTGTTTGTTTGTTCGGATGCGATGCCTGTTGCGGTCGACCTAAGTTGAAAATGCTTCCAAAACTGTTAGCGCTGCCAAATTAAATGTAACCCACGTCAAACTAAGCGAATAGTTTATACTTAAAACAAGATAATTAAAGTATATCAATGCAGTTTCCTAAGAACTAATTACAGCTGAGATGAAACATCGCGCGTCTATGTAGTAGGTATGTACTTACATAACTACAAAAGGTATGTGCACCTAACCTATGTCACGTCAGGAAAATTACCGAAACCTGGACATAATTCGATAACTGTAATTTTATTTTCTATGAACTAAAGTAATGTTAGTTCTTGTTAAAATATAAAAATTAAACAAATTAGGGTTCCGCGTCAATATGAAAATCCCTAAAACTAAATTTAGGACACTTTTAATTTTATAAGTGCAGCATAATAAATAACTTCGTGAAAGTGCCTCTATTATGATATGATGCTTGTATTCCACTTAAAACAATCAAAATTAAACAAATTAACCAATCGGGACTATCATTAAAAAAGAATGTGCAGTAAATTACACGTTTTCTGGCTTATCTTCCCAGATAATATTGATAACTGTAATTCAATAATTTATCCTGAGTAGTATATTATATGTGTTGCTAAATTGTTGAAAATTAAACAGTTTCACTTTGCAGATTTCTAAAACACAATTTTAGGTTATTTCAGGAAAACCAAAATACATAACTACTTCAAAACTGTTTAATTTATACCGTCATCATTGTATTATTACTATAAGAAACGAATTAAACAAAAATTACTAACGATTAATAAATAATTTATCATTTTTCTTACTTACGTATTAATATGAACGTTATTTCTTGCACCGTAAGGTAGTTATTTTAGTGCCTGACTCCCGCGAGCCGCGAGCGATTCTCGCGTAGAAGAAATCGTCTCATAGATACATAGGCTAAGTCAATGATTGTAAAATTTAATAAACACGTGGGGTACATATACATCACCACGGTTCGGCTAGAAGAGAGATTTATTGGGTCGATAACAACTAAATTGTTCAGGATGAGAGTTCATGTGGACAAGACCGTCTATCAGGAAAGTCCGTTTGCCACACAATTTCCTACGATATCTGATAGGTATATACACTGTGTAACATGAGAAAACCGAATAATTTTTAACTGCGTATTCCTGAGGCCAAACGAAGTAAAAAATATTATGTAACTTATGATCAACTCCGGCAAAAAAAAATTTTTTGTTTCGTTTTTCATATTTTTTGATATAAAAAATACATTTTATTGAGAAAACTATGCCTGAAAACAAACAATGGGTACAAAACTGGTAAAATCACAGCAGGCGTGCGATAACTCAGCACCGTTCGCTTTCTTAAAGAAGAAAGCGAACGGTGCTGAGTTATAATCAATTTTTTTGTAATTGGTTGTAACTCCAAAATGAGGTTAATTTCTAAAAGGTTTATTGGATATTTTAGTCTCGAAATATCAGGATAACTCTGGCAAATTTATTTGGTTTCCTCATATTACGCGGTGTAGAGTTATATGATGGACGTCCCTTAAAAGTAAAGTATTAGTCAATAATCAATGTGAGTACGACCGGCTTAGTGACTATAGTCAATGTGAGTAAGACCGGCATAAGATGAAACTTGATAAATGATAAGCTTACAAAAATACAACTGAATGGACAGGACATACCGGTCTCAGATGAGGTTAAGTACCTAGGGATCACTTTCGACCAAAAGCTAACTTGGAACCCTCACCTGAAAAACATTTTACAAAAGGCAAAAATGGCCTTGTGGACGTGCTGTCGAATGGCAGGAGCAAGATGGGGGATAAGACCCAAAATTGCTCTGTGGCTTTTTACAGCGGTAGTAAGGCCCATAATTACTTATGGCTCCGCTCTCTGGTGTAACAAGACCAACCAAAAGACAGCAGTTAACAATGTTAAACAGCCTGCAACGCATGGCTGTAACAGCAACAAGGGTCTTTACCTCGACACCGTGGGCGGCCTTAGACGACACTCCCCATGCAGGTGCAAAAGGGAGGCCAAGCAGTGCGTCTACAGATTATGCACTCTGAAGCACTAATCAAACTGAAGGCCTGGGCTTTTAGCATGCCAATAGACGACATGCACAGCAAATGTCAATTCTCTAAACTCTACACAGTTGAAATACCTCCAAGAGACAAATGGATTGAAGACCAAATGTACGTAGAAGAGGGAAGCCACCTATGGCACACAGATGGGTCCAAAAAAGGTTTATGGGGGAGACCTAGATTCAGAGCTAACGTCAGCATGGGGACGAGTGCCTCAATATTCCAGACCGAAGTCTTCGCCATTAACAAATGTGAGGAAATTAACCTGGATAGAAACCTAAGAAACCAACACATCTACATTAACTCGGACAGCCAAGCTGCTCTGCTGGCACTAGATTCTTTGGAAACAAACTAAAAACTAGTCCAGATATGTAAAACAAACCTAAACGCACTGGCTAACTCCAACAAAGTCATACTTAGATGGGTACCAGGACACTCCGACATTGACGGAAATGAGAAAGCAGACGAACTGGCTAGGAAGGGCGCGGACACTCCCCTGGCCGGCCCGAAACTCATACTCTCATACTCTCTGTTCAATAACCTAGAAAAATCGAGAGCAATTACTGGGTGGAAGCTCACTAGAGGGTTCGACAACTCGAAAGCCTTAATAACAGAGTTCAACACCAAAATTTCTAAAGCGCAACTAACGCCTCTCACCGCTGTGCCTCTTGCACAAAACTTGCGCAGTGACTGGAATCTTGACAGGCACTGCAAGTTGAACAAACATATGTTTCAGATGGGTAAGAAACAAGACGCCACGTGCAGGTTCTGCCAAGAGTCAGAGGAAACGGCAATGCATTTTGCTTGGCTTTATTTATATTGAAATTCCATCCGACTACTTCATATTATACTTAATACTTAGTATTCCGACGGAGTTGCAATCGGAGGACTAAAGATCTCAAACCTCTGTTACGCGGATGATACCACCTTATTTGCTACTAGTGATTGTTATATGGAGGATCTGCTGCGCAGGATGGAGAGGATTAGCCTGGAAGTTGGTATTAAGATCAACCTCAGTAAGACCAATTATTGTCGATCTTGTCAACAACAACACCCGAAGTCACACAAATAGCGAATTGTGGTGTCGTTAAATCGTATATTTATCTAGGAGCTCTAATTTCTAACAACAGAGGATGTGTAGATGAGATCAACCGAATTGTGGCAATCACTAGAAGCGCTATGGACAGGTGACGAAAAATATGGCGGAATCGTAACACCACAAAATTACAAAAATCAGGCTCCTTAAAGCGCTTGTATTGGCCATATTTGTCTACGCCGCTGAGACGTGGACAACCTGCGGAACAGCCTGTAAAAGACGGTGGATGCGCTGGAAATGTGGTGCTGGCGAATAATACTTTTGGTATCGTGGACAAAACACCGAATCAACGTCTCCATACTCCAAGAGCTTGGCATCACGCAGACTCTCGTCTATCCTCCATCGTTCATCCTCGCCTTTTTTAGACACGTTTCTCGACGTGAAAATGTATCCATCAGCGGCGGCGCGTCCATACAAGCCGACTCCTGCCGGCTTAACTAACTTTCCCACAGTTCAACAATTTTCATTGGACACATAAAGAGAAGGCGAAGCCATGTCAGCTCCTCTTGCCTAAGAAAAAATAAATAGCCGCCGCCACTGGTATCCATAGAGCGACTAGTGGTGCAGGGAAGAGTAGAGGGTGCCCAAGCGCGAGGAAGGATGCCCATGAGAGAGACGGACCAAATAAAGGCAGCCATGGACCGCCCTTGCACAAATGCGCAAACTAGCAGCCGTCAGGGAAGAGTGGAGGCGAGCCGTCAAACGCTTATAATATTTGCACGATTGCATGCAAGCTAGATACATGAATCATAATGTTACATAATTACCATTGTAACATCCCTGTTACAATGGTACCTATATGCTGATGATGCAGCGATAAAATTAAGTTTAAAGTAACACTAGTTACTTTAAAAAATTAACTTTAATTGACCTCCTTTAAAGTTATCAAAAACACGGTGTATGCTACACCTTTGATTGTCAAGAAATTGTTAACTTGTAAAACCGATTTGTAAGCTTTCATTTCTCTACAGAATCATTTATTTCAATGTGTGTAAGACCGGATACTTTATGTTGAAGGTAAATCCTTCATATGACACTAAATACCGATGAGATAATGTAAGAAATTGGTTGGCAGACGGTCTTACCCACATTAACCTAAATCAAAATATGATGGGCGATTCACAACAAGTAGATATTATACTAGCTGTGACCGCGGCTGCGCCCGCGTGTGGCGTGGAATTTGGTCTGTGCCGGTAACTGTTAAGTGTTGTGACCGCATTTTAGGGGTTGAAGTTGGTTTAAAATTAACCCGGCCGGTGTTTTTCTCGACAGATTTCTATCGAGAATGATTGAGTCAAATTTCAAGAATAAATTAATTTACAAAAAATACCCACTTCATTTGACTAAAATGATTAATTTTACTTTGATCCTTTCTTTTATTTTAAAATACAATGTTACTTAAACAGAGTTATTAATTTTAGCTATTCTTTCGATTGGCATCATAAAAGTAGGGTGATTTACTTTGACACTTAAGTAGCTTCGATTCCCAGACGAAGCAAGTTATTTTTAGAAAATCTATGAATGCAGAATTAATAACTTTTAATAATAACATAATGTCTTATTTCAGCAAAATACACTATCTACGATATTTAAGGTACTTCCTCTTCATGTCCCATAAGTTTGGGACGCTCTGTATAAAGATAAATAATTATATATGTAGCCTCTTTAGTTATAAAAATCAAGGTGATTTGTACAAGATAAGACCGACGTCGCTGCCATAAAACAAGTGCATTTTTGAACTGGTTACAACTGGTCCGGGGGCGCACATTAGCCGGCTCGCCGCCGGCGTCCGCTCCCCCCACGTCCCGCACTCCCCGCGAGCATCCCCCTCCTCGACAGGGCCGTGTGTATAATATTATCTATTCAATTGGATTTCTAATTTCTTATCTGTGTAATAAATATGTTTAATTTTGACGAAAACGTGATCATAGTACACAATAAGCTATTATTAAACAAAAATTCTCAGTTATGATTTTTGACTACCGAGAAATGCATTATTATTGAAACGTTAAACACAAACGTTTAATTTTTGTCTTAATTGTATAAACAGACGTTATAAAGCTTAAAAGATATAAATATCATAGTTACCATTTTTACTTATTTAGATATTGTGATCAGATAAAACTACAAAAAAACATACATGCGAAATTGGTTTCAGTTTAATTTTGCTATTAAGTGATAGCATTTAAAGGCTATTCAAAATTATACTAACAAGGTATTTGGTTATCTTTTGCTTTAAAAAAAGTTAGGTAGTATACGATAACCCTCGATTTTTTTATATAGTTACGACCGGGGATATTTTACTGAATATATCTAATTTATATTGAATACTGAATATGAATATCCAATAAAATAATAAAAACAACCAGTTATTGAATTATGTCCAGGGTAAGCTAATTTTCCTGGTCTAATCTTACAATTTCCTAACTGAAACTTTTTTGGGACACTAAATAATTTAAAGGACTTATTAATTTTTCTTCCCTTTAAAATCTTTTATCTACGTACATGTCATAAGTGCTCTAAAATGCGTCCAGAAACCGTAGGCAATGACCAGCATTACCAACCATCAGAAAGATTTCAGTAGGTAATGTTAACATTACCTACTGAAATCAGTAGGTTATGAATTTAAATTTGGAACAGCTGTCAAATCCAAGTGGGTGTCTAATCTAGTATCTATAGATATTAAAACAGCCATTGATACGAAACGCCAATTCGTTATGTTTTTTAATATAAATCGAACGACATTTGAACTCGAGTGACAGTAGAATAGGGAGTTCATTCGCTTGTCTATGGTTTAAAAAAAATTTGACTGAGATACGAAATACGCAACGCCGCCGTTCCAAGCTGTCATTTGTTTTGTTCGTTGCCTTTTTAATGTTTACAAGTAACCCTAGTAATAGTCATTTCCCTACGGTTTCTGAACCCATCTTAAAACACTTAATGATATGTGTGTAGATAAAGGAGTGTATGTAACTATACATAATTAGGCATTACAACAATCGTGTGATATTATGAAACTCGCCTTCGGCTCGTTTCATAAACTCACACTTGTTGTAATGCCCTTCATTATGCACAGATACATAAACTACTATTGCCACGGTTCCGATTCTAAGTGGTGAAATTAAAAACGGCATTCCGCAAATAGTGCAAGGCTACTTATCCGCACGGCAGCAAGCATATTAACAATAAATTGTTAATTTTAAAGTAATTGTAGGGTTGCGTTCCACAAGGACGACCGTTGGGTCAACAATATATCTTGTGGGCAAGCAACCGCGATTTGACTGACGGCGCAGCCTGAAAGGACATTTATCTGCCTCACTAGGGTTACTCTAAACCAAACAACAATGAATTCTCATTTACAAATAGTCTTGGCATTTCTCAGGCCAGGTCCTCTCTTTTGACTAATTGATGCTTTAAGTACTTATTACGACGGAAATAACATTTTGCAGGGTCAGTAGTTATGTTACAATTACTGTTGATTATTATTAATAACTTTAACACAATAATAATTCGATACAAAGCTTAAGTAAATAATGTATGATAGTCTGATTGATATCAAGCAAATGGGTTTGTGACATTTGTTTTTAAATTGTTACAACACCATTCTTTCTTTTCTTTTACATAATTCAATGAAATTTAGAGATGTGCTGACTAGCAGACTACTCGGCGCTTAGATGGCCGAATAGTCGGCAACGCCGACTATAGGGTTCGACACGAACGATCAGGTCAGCTAGTCTAGTTCACCGCAACAGATGACCTACCGCAAAAATCGAATCAGCTAAATAAATTGACTTTGACTCCAATTGAGGCGTTTTGTTAACATTTCCGTTATTTTAGTAGAAAAAAAAAATACGAATCACATCGTAACTATTGTTTAAAAGTTTAAATAAACAAGAAGCGATCTTCATTATATTATGTCGAAAAAAAAAATCGCGCTTGTGGGCATTGTTTGACGACGTTGAAGTTGATTTTAAGCAAAGTGATATTCAGTGCGATGTACCTATTTTCCGTAGTGACTGGAAAAATGGCAAAGACTTCAAGTATTTTCAAACCTTATAAAGAATAAACATAGTGACTTTATTCATTGATTGGTGAGTCAGTTATGAGATTCGATTAGTAGTTTTATTTCTTGTGTTCATAATGTTCTTGTAGGATTTAAACCGCCTAACAGTCGGCTTAATTGGCCGACTAGTCACCGACCACAAATGTGGCCGGATAGTCGGCTTCTCCTACTAGGCACATCTCTGATAAAATAACATTGTACTCGATTTTTTTTTATTAAACCATGAATATCAAACAGGAATTAAATTTCCTATATGTATAAACCAATTAAACGAATGAAAGCTTATAAATAATAGATCTGGCCTAGGTCCCGGTCACTGGGTAGGGTGCCCAAAAGGCTGGCCGCATTCCCGCGTTGGATCGCAATGGTTAAATAATCTAATAGTAATTAGAAATAATCTAAAATTGTCGTCGCATATACTATTAGTTTGTTGAATATGTGCTTAACGGCTACTAATTATTGTATAGTAAGTAAGTAAGCAATCAATTTTATTCTGTAATCCCTTAGCCAGTCAGAGTTTGAAACATACCAAGTAAAATGCAACGTATAAGTTCTAAATGAAATGAGATACCTTATTATAGAGCGGCTAGTACTTTTAGATTAAATTAAATTAAATACATTAAGTAATTTCTTGTATTTTGAAACAGTAGAGGAAGATTCTAACTATTTAATGTGGTACGTATGAATCTATTTAATTACCCCCTTTGACTGTTGTATTAAGTATTTGCATTAAATAACAGTAGGTTATAATGTAGTTATTTCTTAATTTTAATTTAATTCGTTACTGTTGGTACTGTGTATTATTTTGTTATGATAATAATATTTTACCCTGTATTGAACAACAAGGTTGCCGAGTAGGTACGTCGGTTGATCCAGGGGTTACCGTTTGGGACAGGTATGGTAGGGGAAATTTTGTAAGCGACGAATGGTCATTCGATGACGCTTTTTTTATATACAAGACTGACCAGCATTTGACCTCAGTCGCACCTGTTTTGCCCGGATTGCCTGGTGGTAAGCAATTACCGTCGCCCATGGGCACCCGTAACACCAGAGGAGTAACAAGCGTGTTGCCGGCCTTTAAGGGGGGTTGGAGCTCTGGGAACCTTACTTACAATCAGGAACACAGCACTACATACCTGAAAGGTAGCAGTGCTATTATGGCTGTGGTCTTCTGTAAGGAGGAGGTACTTCCCCAGTTGGGCTGCCTCAGATTCAAGCGTGATGGTCATCGCTGTGCCCTACCTCTCATTGTTGGACGTAGTTTAAGGACATACCCGGGTCCAAAGGACATACCCGGCTCCAAAGGACATACCCGGGTCCAGGTTGCCGAGTACGTCGGTTGATCGAGGGGTTACCGTTTGGGACAGGTATGGTAGTGGAAATTTTCTAAGCGACGGATGGTCATTCGATGACGCTTCGATGCCTTACGAGTGTACATACATACACACAATTTGTAATTAATTTGTATGGCGCCAACCTGTGTGCACTTGTTAAAAAGGATGGTGGGATCAGGCCTATAGCGGTCGGCTCCACCTATCGCCGCCTGTGTGCAAAATGTTGTTGTAGTGCTGTGTCTGAAAAATTAACTGAATATTTTCAACCTATCCAACTGGGATTCGGATCCAAAGGTGGCTGCGAAGCTGCTGTGCACGCTTTGCGCACGTTCATCAAAAGAAAAACATTTGAGGTTTTAATAAAAGTTGACGTTAAGAATGCGTTTAACTCTGTCAACCGTAGCATTCTCCTAACTCAAGTGAAAGAAAAAGTACCAGAAATTTTTAACTTCGTTTCGCAATGTTACAGCACTCCCTCAAAATTACTTTATAAAAATAACTCTCTGTTTTCGTCAGTTGGCTGTCAACAAGGCGACCCCCTAGGTCCGGCTTTATTCAGTTTGGCCATCCATCCCATTATAAAAAGTCTAAATTCCAGTTTTAACGTTTGGTACTTAGACGACGGTACCCTGGGTGGCGACGTCGACGTGGTGCTACATGATTTGCAACTACTTACAGAGAAATTCGCAAATATCGACCTCGAGTTAAACTTCTCGAAGTGTGAAATTTTCTTTCCTGACGACTTCCCTCAGAAAGACGTAGCGCTTTCAAGATTTACTACTGTGGCACCAAACATTAAAACTGTTAACAGCGCTTCTCTTTATCTTTTAGGAGCACCGGTTTTAGAAGAATCTTTTTCGGACTTCATCAATCAAAATTGTCAGAAATTTAGTTGCTTTTCGGATCGTTTACGCAAAATTAATGTTCACATGGCGTACACATTAATGAAGTATTGTCTTTTATTCCTAGGTTTACATACGCTCTCCGCTGCAGCCAGCTTTGGATGTACCCGGATCTTTTAGAAAAATTGGATATTTTAATTAGGAACACCTTGTCATCCGTCCTTAATATCGATTTCGACAACAGTCAGTGGTCCCAAGCCTCACTGCCTATCAGGCATGGAGGTATTGGGATCCGCAAAATTTCTTTAGTTTCTCTACCGGCTTTTCTATCGTCTTTACATAGTACCCAAAATTTGATATCCAAAATTCTAAACGACCCTGTTGGACTTGAAATACCCTTTTTTAAAGATTCCGTGGATTTTGGGAAGATGAACTGCCCGGAATCTGACCCGCCTGTATCTCCCCGTTCACAGCGTCAATGGGACGAGCCGCTCTGCATACTCGTACGGAATCACCTTTACGAAACGAATACCAGTCCTGCGCAGCGCGCTCGTCTCCTTGCTTGTTGTGAAAGGGAGTCAGGGTCTTGGCTACAGGCCCTGCCTTCCAAGAATCTGGGCACCTTACTCAACAACGACACGTTTCGGATCTGCATAGCACTACGCCTCGGCGCGTCTTGTGTTACACCCCATATATGTCACTGTGGTGCCAGTGTAAATAACACAGGCGTCCACGGCCTCTCATGCAGCAGGAGCGCCGGCCGAATCTCACGCCATGCTGCCATCAATGACATCTTGCGCCGGGCCTTTGCTAGTGCCGGAATACCTGCCATCTTAGAGCCCACGGGCCTAGCTAGGGACGATGGGAAGCGACCCGATGGCATGACCCTGGTTCCCTGGGAGGTAGGAAGGCCTCTAGTCTGGGATGCTACCTGTGTGGATACCCTTGCGCCTTCTCATCTCCCAGTAACCTCTTGCAGGGCTGGAGCGGCTGCCAATGCGGCCGAACATCTCAAGCGGCGCAAATATGCAGCCATAGATTCAAGCTGCATGTTTGAGCCGTTTGGGGTGGAGACCCTCGGTCCGTGGGGTCCTGGGGCCCATTTAATTTTTAATAAATTAAGAAAAAGACTGACAGATACTACGGGTGACCAGAGGGCTGGTTTCTTCCTCGCCCAGCGTATCGGAATTGCCATACAGCGGGGCAATTCTGCCAGCCTTCTGGGCACCCTACCATCCTGCTCGGAACTTGACCCTATTTTTTACTTGTAAATATGTACATAATAGTATATCCTTAAGTTAGTTTTTAATGTTGTGTAATTATATATAATGTAAATAAAATAAAAATATATTTGATAAATCGTTCCCGGTCATTTTGATTTTTTTGTAGCGATTATTGTCTCTTTCATCCCGTAAGAAGTAGGTACAGGGTTTTATTTTCAATATGAAGGTTCTATTCACTCAAACGCCAGATCCATTATGGAAACAGTGAAAAGAAAAGTAAACGATGTCTTGCCAATCCTTTTGTACGTCGCCGTCTCTGGCTATTCTATCCTTTAGCTGTTTCGTTGAATGTAAGCCACTTATGAAAATGAATGTAAAACTCGGATAAACCAAAGCCTATTTTCCGCGTGAAGTAAAGCGGGCGGTTACAAATTGCTTTGGGCAAAGCGTAAATTTTAATTTTATCTCTAATACCCAAATGAGCACCGTGACTCGACATAATAAATGTATTCTTCCCACGTTAGCGGGGTCGATACATAGGTATAAGGTGCAATCGCAAATATTTCGCGGCTATTTGAGATAGTTACAGTGTTCGGATAGGATACCCTTCACCAGCATTAGAACACTTATTATTGGAGATATTTAAATAATATATGAATTTCTTTGCAAAGAAAAGAAAACTGGATTACAGAATTTTATTCTACTTCTTTTTAAATATCGTTAACAATCCTTGTCGATCCCTAATTAATTTTACATTAGTATAAATAGTTTGCTTAAGTTTTGTACGTTTCTACCCAAAGCGTATTAATAAATAAGCTTATTAATGAAGTTCGCAGATAACTATTGCCATATTTGTACATAGTCTTAAATAGTTCATACATATATTAAAGCAGCCCACCAGGGATTTATTCCACGTAAAACCTTTCAACTCCGTTTTCTCTTAGAAGTTGAAATTAAAATATTTTAAAAATATATGTTGTCATGTTTCTACACTAAATGTCTTGCGCTGAACCTTATCAAGCAGTCTGAAGGTAACGCAAAGCTATTTAACAAACAAGATAAGTTATATTTAGCTAAAGAGAAAATCCTCGTTACTATGACTATGATTTAAACGCTGAATAACGCCGATGGAGTTCTCTCAGATACCTTTTCCTGAATAGAACGGCAAAAGGTATATAGCCATTCTTATATGTACGAGTAAATAAATAAGATGTAGATCTTCACTGAGCGGGTAGCAAAACCTAGATTTGTAAGAAAGATCGCAATAGTACGTTTACATTTTCTTAAGGAAAGATATTGGAGAAGGTATGGTTTTCTTCTAAAGTCTCGCCTAGTTTAAAAATGCAATTTAATTTCAGAAAATATTAACTATCTTGTTTTAGTACCGTATTTAATTAATAGGAGATTATTTAACAAGGCTCTAAAGTTGGTTATAGTACCACGAGATAGTTATCATCTCGAGAGAGTTTTAACTATTTTTATACAGATAAAACATAATATATCGTCACCGCGAATAAATGCTGGTGATATAGGATCTAAAACACCTCATCATTCAAGAAATAAATTGCATTCCCTCATAGGTCAATTTTAACTTTGCTGTATTCTGGTTGGTTGATACTATAAATACAAAGTTTTTTTAATTATTTACTTTTTCAAACAGTATACGCACAATAAAATAACTTAGATATGTGCCGTGATTGGTGGATTTAAATTTATCGTGAGGCTCAGTCAATTTGTGTAAGGAAGCTATAAGGATGTCCTGTAATATTTATTTATTTATTTATTTATATATATTTAGTATGTTTTAATAGCGTAGGATAAAATAAATAGTTCGCATTTCCTTATTTTTTATAACACTGTCTATCCTAACGTATTATTTTTAAGTAGACAAAGTTTAGTTAATTGAAAATATATCTAGGTCATATATAAGAGAAAATAATAAATGCAGTTTTAAAAGCTTTTCATTGCATCGTTAATAAGCTCTTATACTGCACCAGTTAGTGTCAATTAGTTTTCAATACACTATTGTGCTGAAATAATGAGTTCCGCAGTTTAAGTAACTTACTTCCACTTCTCAGCGAACCAATTAAGACAATTCATGTATTCCAAGTTTCATGACATAAATTACTACGGCATGTTCAATTTAATCCAGACTAAGTTAACTGATTTCATTTTTACTTTGAATCAATTTAAAAATTCTTGTCGTAATCCAGACAGTTATCGAAGTTAGGACGCCAAGAACTTTAGAACTAGTAATTTTCGTCGAAGTAATTTTATGAAGATCTGACTTGACAGCGAATGTTAATCCGGGCCAGTCATTGACATTTCTCACTGATAGAAAATATATGTTGACGGGAAAAGTTTATTCTATTCATGAAACAAAGAAATTGTTTTCGTCGAAAGCTGGTTTATCCGCACAGATATGGATTTCGCTTGTTATTCAATTCGGGACTCCAGTATCGCCGACGTTTTACGCTCGCGCTTTACGGAGCAGTAATGCGAAACAATATCGTAAACGTACTGTGTCGTTGAGAATCAAAGCTATAAACTGTAGGTCGGCAGCAAATCGGTGAGCGTGTCGCGCGAGGAGACTGTGAGAAGGTTTAGGACAAGCGACGTGCGACAAAGTTTTTATTTCCCCGGGGACACACCGATCGTAGAGCCGCTCAGGTGCTCCCCGCGCCGATGGAAACCTATATTATTTGTTTGAACGAAACTTTCTGGTCTCGTGTGAGAAAAGTAAATTATGTTTGTGTCCTAAACGCCACCTTGTATTCAATGTCTCGCGCGCCGCGATTCGACTCACAAAAATGTAAATATGCTTCAGTCTGCGAGCGGAAATTTCCTTTTACTTGTAGGTAGTTTGTTCTGAAAGATATGGACCTACTTTTTGTAACGCATGAGGAAATTTGTGGATATATTTGCAGAAATATAGAATGTCAGATTATCATACAGTTAAAATGTAGTCTATATAACGAAGCCATGGCCCTTTATGAAGCTATGCTTGCAATAAAAATTATAAACGACGTTCATAAGTTACTTTTATTAAATGTTGATGAAGACGCGTTTAGCAATTTCACGTGTAGAAATTCAAGAAAAAATTGCTCGCATAAAATATGGTCCGTAAGGGAATTGCGGAATTATGCCGGCATAAAGACTGCTGAGTGTTTAATGGGTATTCCCTATCCTTCTATGGCGGATAATGGGATGAGTTAGTATAATTTTGGGGTTTACGTTTATAACGTTTCACAGCCCTAGAATTACAAAACATGACAAAAGTTGCTTTGACATTGTTCAAACGCTCGTTACAAACTTACATCGAACTGTAGCAAGGAGAAGGTTTCGTGGGAATGTGCCTGGAAGCCTGATGAATCTAATTTTTGTGTCAAGGCGCAGTGGCGCGTTACTTATGAAAATTATGCTCCATTGGAACGCTCGGGGAAGTTGAGAAGTTGAAATAAACTGTCTCGCCGTGACTCGCACACTGATCGACGCGCACCGGCTCTTTAAAATACTTACCTTACTTATTTATTAGATAAGTAGTACAGGACTTAAAACTCAAATTATTACCAAAACTACCTCATATATTTTGAACTAAGTTTTGTTAAATTTAAAACAAACAGAAATAATTCTAGAAGATAAATAAGCATTTCACCGTAAAACATAACACTAAAGAAAACAATTTAAAACTATAGATTCCAACTCCTCCGTTCACATCAATTGCTCTATGAACTTCTACGTGCTCTTTCTCACTAAACAAAATCTATAGAATGTTTGAATAAACATTTGCCTTCTTTGCCCTTTGCAGTCGTAAAAGGGGTTTGAGGAACTCCGCCCTAAACTTATTTAAACTTTTACCCTAGGAAATCCTTTTCGCAAGCAGTTTAAATGTAGAATAGAATATGTATTAGAGAAAAGGAAACGGTAACGGCGAATGAGCTCGTGGGTCGACAAGTCGCGTGGGATAAACGCCTATAAATGGACTGTGAATTCATAAATCTTTTGAATTGCAGCATATTTTTGGATAATAATAAATAAATGTTACACAGATTGACTGAGCCTCATGGATAGCTCAAGAAGGCTTGTGTTGTGGGTACTCAGTCAACGATATATACAAATGCTTAAATACATATATAACACACTCATGACTCAAGATTTGAACCCAGGACCATCGGCTTGATAGGCAGGGTCACTACCCACTAGGACAAACCTGTCGTTAAAATACTTGTGTTCTGACAATATTGATGCCTGACCTGAGATACCTAGTTACTTATCTGTTTACTATCTACCTGCCTTATTTCAATTATTGGAGTAAAATTGCGTTGAGTTAGTTCATTTTGTACTCAATGCATACGCATAAGTATCGTGATAATTATCGTTTAAATTATTTTTTATTATGCAGACACGTCTGCTAGCGATTATCGTTTAAGTTGGCTACGGAGAAAAATCGTAGGACAAATGGTCCGGCTAGTATGCTTCACAATCATATCACGTTACGTCTTTCCTTTACCGCCAGAGTTGACAATACCTAGTGTATGCTCTATTAATTAATTAATCGAATCAATTTGAATGTACATATAAATAAATACTCTAAATTGTTTGTAATAACTAAAGCGGTTAAAAATAAAAAACATGAAAATATAGGGATCACAAGTTGCTAAGCGGGTGAGGTATTCAGAATGATCTGGACGCGCTCTCATTCCCACAACAATAAAGTCGTGTCAAGCTTATATTGAACACCTCGCCTGCTTAGCAACATTTGCTGCTGACTGTACCTATCATTAGTATACGGATTTAGCATTGATCCGTCTACGTATTTGGCACCCTTTTCGTGACACGAAAAGCTTGTGGCATACTATTTGGCACTTTGGCGTTTTGGTCTTGAACTTAAATGTTCCATGTTCTCGGTACTATTCGTATTTTATGGACAATTTATTGAATATGGTTATAATGGATATGGTTGTCGATCGTGATTTGAAAATAAAATATTTAAGGTTATGTACCAAGTTTTATGCCGAGCGTTGTTCAGTGAAAATTATGTTTACTGTAAGAGTTGTACTTTCTCGAGAAATTATTCTGGTTTGTATGGAAAATATTCTCGACGGAGAATGTTCTTCACACTAGATAATTAGGGAACTTTCTCGAGACCTGCACCAAATACGATTACATATATATGCGGAAGTTGCCTAAAAATGTATGCTAGGGATTACAAAGGCAATTTGGTTGTGCGAGTAGGTGGGGCAGAAAGTTGAGTAGGTTTTTATAGGCTAATGCTACGTAAATAATTTTATATAAACTTCCGTTTGCCAATAGTAAAAATATAATTTTTTCACGATTATAATATGATTTTAATGTCACTTTAACTCTGCTCACCCCGTTTTGTAACAAAAAGTTATGCCAAAGACGGGTTGGCCATGGATTTAGGTGTAAATTATTTTAATGCCTGTACCTGTGTAACTTTAATCCAAAACTCGAGTAATCTAAGCGGGCCTGTCCTACTTCCTGAAAGTTGTAGAACTATTCCTCTTTTCAGATCCCATTATTGTTTAAGACCTTCACTAACACGATGATTGAAAAACATAAACAGTTTTAACAACGTCTATCGCATAGATCAGGTTTTCACTTTCAAAGGCGCCCAAGTTAAAGTTCGCCCCAAGGTATTTCTTAGATCATCAAGACAATTTTCCAATTTTAACTTTGGTTGGTTACGGTAGCGATTTTCGAATTAAACTTGCTTTGACGGACTCATCAAGTTTTGTTGACTTTCGGAACACTTCGTCGGTAACGCTTACACGGGCCTTGTATATTTTCAGGATGAAAGTTAATTATAAAATTCTAAGAGATTTTATACAAAATTAATTAGATGTCCACTTTAGAGTCAAAACTTCCTGTGTCATTTTCGCATTGTGGGAGCCTACATACAACTTCTGAAATATAAAATAAAAACAGAAACAAAAAAATATATCGTTAAAATTGCGAAAAAACTGTCTGCTTCACTCCTATCCTATTATAATGTAATCGAATTCACAAACTAAAACTAGTCGGGTTCCGCAGCAGTAAAAACGTTGTCGATCACTGCGCCGGTGTGTCATTGTTTAGAGATCTCGGAACGGAACGGCCGCGTCGCCAGAGTCAATATGCGGAACATTTCCTATTACACGCCCACTTCTTCCCGTGAACGGAGCAAATTTATAGAGGGGATGCAACCGCCTTGCGGTATGTATATTTTTTATTCAAAAACACAAGAGTCAAAAGAAAAGTTTACGATCTTAACTGTCGTATTATTATGTACAAATAGACATGACTTGACGGAGTATATTAACTTTAAAAATTACCTCCGACGTTTCGAGAACGACATTGTCCTCATGGTTTCGGATGAAGCTCAACATCTAGCCGCGCGAGGTTTTCGAACTACCCGCACTCGATCTTGTTTATCAATTTGAACGTTTTGCGCACCAGGAATGTCACTCGGTCGACACACTACACTGGAGCGGTACCGCCAACATCGAAGTTCGTATATTTCGGGCATCTTTCTCTTTTATTCCAATTAAAGTGTCATGAGAGTGACAGAGACAATCGTCCGAAATATACGAATATCGAAGTTCGCGGTAGCGCTGCTGACGTGGTATTTGATGCCTGCATTTACTAATTCTGGGTTCCGTGAGGATGAGATCCTAAAACTATCGCCCCAATGAAATTACAATGTTTTTGATTTCAATGGGGGCGATAATTTTCTCAAACTTTTTTACTATAAAAACGACGAACCGTAGAAAGGATTTTAAGATTATGAAGCTCAATCCAGTGGTTTGGACTCGAGTCTATTAAATGCTCCACATTTGTAAAAACTGTGAAAGTTTCAATCAGTATTTTAACAGTCGTAGTTAGATAGCTGCAATCCATTAAGCTTTTGCGATATTTTGTTAAAATGTCAAGTATAAGATAAGGTAAACGTAGCAGTGCTCGATACACGAATGCCCTCCTGTCAATGACATGGCTGTCTCAATATTAAAAGTGGTATCCATTAGGACGCTGACGGGCACCCAAACGTTTACCTTAATATGTATATTTATATTTATGTAGCATTTGGAGACATTACGGGGACTAAAGGAAAATTAAGTAGATATATTTTACTAGTTGCAGTAAGTTGAACACACAATAAACATCTTTGCGTAACAACAGCTAAGAGCTACTCTAATAATATTAAATGAGTACCTACACAAAAGTAGCAATGCAAAAAAAATACGGACAAGTTGCCAAAAGTAACTGCGTCAGATTTAACCAAATCCGCTATAATCCACTCTAAGCAATTCTAACCATATTTTTATTCCAACACAATTTGTAATGGAAGCGACACCCAGAGACAAGAGAGCAAGAGAGTGCGGGGTCGGGAGGGCGACAAAATTACTTGCAAATTCCATTTACGAAGTCGGAGGCTAGAGAAGAGACTCGGTGCTGCCGATACTGGGCGCCCAGACCCACAAGATAAGAAAATATGAATTTGGTTTTAACATTGTTATTATGTAAAGTAGTTTACTGTTTGTGTGTGAGTATTTAGTTTTAATATTTTACACATCTAAATATATATAACTCAAAGGTGACTGACTGACTGACATAGTGATCTATCAACGCACAGCCTAAACCACTGGTCGGATCAGACTGAAATTTAACATGCAGGTAGATATTATGACGTAGGCATCAGCTAAGAAAGGATATTGATCAATTCTACCCCCAAGGGGATAAACTAGGGGATGAAACTTTGTCAATTTTATACCGATCGGGCTGAGACTTTAAAGCTACTATGACGTAGGCATTTGTGGATAAAACGGCATCTTTCGAACAAAAAGCATGCATGCATACAAGACTACGTTTTGAATGATAGTGTGCTAAAAATAACTTAAATACTTCTTAACGCGACCGAAGCCGCGGGCAAAAGCTAGTGTGTTATAAATTTACAAGAAAGACGGCTAACAGAACAAAGCTGGCTACTTACCAAGTTAAAAAACAACCAAGTGCACATGTCTTAACATTTTAGGATTACCTAGTCGCCAATTACTTAAAATAAGAGTCTGATGCGTCTTTTATGGTGTTGCCAAATCAGTGAAAATACGAGTAGGTAATTTCAAGTATCAAAATATTGAAGTAACATTACTTGCATTATAATGACAAAATATTGTTTTGTACGGATTTCTATGAGGAGTGGACCTCACACTGTCATGCGTGAATCCTTACGACTTATGTAATTATTTAATTATGTGGACTTTTATCTGTTAGGACGTATAAATATGACCTACACTTTTAGATAACGGATGGTGGCCTAGTGGTAAGAGCGTGTGACTTGCTATCCGGAGGTCGCAGGTTCAAATCCCGGCATGTACCAATGAGTTTTTCGGAATTTATGTACGAAATATCATTTGATATTTACCAGTCGCTTTTCGGTGAATGAAAACATCTAGAGGAAACCGGACTAATCCTAATAAGGCCTAGTTTACCCTCTCGGTTGAAAGGTCGCTTTCGTAAAACTAGTGCCTACGCCAAATCCTGGGATTAGTTGCCAAGTGGACCCCAGGCTCCCTAAGCCGTGGCAAAATGCCGAGACAACGCGAGGAAGATGATGACTTGGTACTTGAAGGCATTACAAAAAAGGACAAAATTAATAAGCTCCTAGTTACCAGTCTCCTTTTAGCTTTCTAAATGCTACCGCTTTTCTGTCCTATCTATGCTATGCTATCCACGCTAGCTATCGTGTTTACGATACTTTCCAAGGAGTACGAGGAACTAATTCGCAGAGAATTATTGTACTTAGTGATTACTGAGTTAGACCAATGGACAACAGCGAATATTGTTTATTCCATACTTGTTATGAAAAGTACATTTATTGTGTTGTAGTTAATATTGTCTCAACAAATGCGTAGTAAGCTTTATGCTTGTTCGGGGGCCAACCATTGACACGGGATCACGTATCTCATCTTGATTGTGACCTAAGGCGCTATACATATACACGAGTTACATATTTTTTGTTATTTATAATGCATTTAGTTGAAATAAAATGTCTTTAATATGAGAAAAAAACAAAGAAAAGTTTGAGCCATAAAACTGTAACAAAGTTTGTTCAAAAACATGATCAAAAGTTTTTGTTTTCCAAACCGAACGGCATGATTACCGATGGTAAGGAAGTCGAGCGATTGGTATGTAAGTTACGAGGCGTTACGGCGAACTTAGCTCATTACCAGTGCGACGCCGCAAGAATGACAATGGCGGGAATTTTTACTTCATCCTCGTCCACGCTTATTAGGTGCTCGGACGTCGAGTGGCGCGAGACTCGAGACTGTTTCACCACCGTCATATTGAATTTCTCGCCACCGCAGTTAATTCTACTAGTCTAGATGCTTTGTTCTTGTTTCGAGTTTGTAAACTATGAAGTTTAAAGGTTCTGGCGGATGGGATGCTAGTTGCGATTCGAATTGCACATTCACGCGCAAAAACGATAAACTAACAGTAGTTTATCGCTTCTGCGCGATCTCAGAACATCGATAAGCTGGTGTAGCACCAGATATTTCATCACATATAATCTGACCCCTCTCTCAGCCTCTTCAGACAGTGTTTATACGTATAATAAAGTGAAATAAAATTAATTACAAAGAATTTTCATTTATTCGTAACATCCTTAACTCTTCCCCTACCAGTACAAAGTGTAAAAAATAGGTAGTTTGAGAGTTTTGTTTTTTTATTTTGTAACAAACATATTATTTGCTTTTAATGTCATGTATCACATAGCTACAACGTATAATAAAAATTTAAGTAAAATTTTGATAAATATTAATTTAGGTAAGGTTGAGGTAAGGTTCATAGAAATTAATGTATAAAACAAAATACAACGGCATAATTTTAAATAAAGTGCCAATCCTTGCGACCTCCTGAACCAATCTGGTTCATATTTAACAGTAATTCTATTGTATCTTAATAAAATAATTCATGAAATGCAAAGATGCGTTTTTTCTACTTTTTTTCAAGTATACTGCTTATTGCCTGTAGATATACTAGTTATATACGTTACGTTACTAAGTGCAATGCTTCAAACCTTTGGCCTTTGAATAATATACGCGACCGCCAAGTGTTTATTGTGATAGTTCGCCTCGCTTCACATCTCAACCGCAGTCTCATGCGAAATAAAACACCTAGATTTTTCCTCTGCATTCTCTAGAGGTATATCTGCAAGACTACGAAGAAGAGAAACGTCCCAACTACCTATATAAGTTTCCCCAATCTGAATTATATTTCAACGACGTCAAGTTCGATGAGTTTGCTCATTGCTTGCTTGCGGTTTCCACTCGTAGTTGTGAATGTAAGATGTGGTCATAGATTACAGTTAAGGGATTTGGGGACGTTTGTGGTGGGAGTAGGGTTGCTTATCGTTTAAGGAGTGGCGGGCGGTTTACACGTGAGTAAGTAGTAGTCGCAGGAGTCAGCGGGGGACGACGGCAGTAAATAACAAGCGAGATCGGATTATTTCGATAAGATCGTAAAATGAAACAAGGAGCGCCACGGTGGGACGTTTCCCTTTGAATACGTTACACGTTACCCGACACATTGGCCACGTACAGATGTAAAATGTGGAAGTTTGACTTGGCTCATTTTCTTAACTTATTGTCGCTCGGTGAAATAAAGTATCTACTTTTAAGTTGTAATTCAGTTGTAATCTGGATGTCCTATATATAAGGTGTTCTTTGCTTTACAACATCATTTGTAAATTCGTACTGTTAATTCGGGATTTAAGTGAACTAAAATACAGACATTTAATTACCTTTAAAGAGGTCTAATGACTTCTTGTTAATAAAAATATCACAGTATTTGGTTTTTAAATGCAACACTGCTGCGGTAGCGATCAGCCAGTAAATAGTTTATGACGCACTACACTAGCTTAAAAAATAAACAACTATATTATGTATACTGGATGATACACGCAGCGCCTAAGGGGCAACGGTGCCCCTTAGGGCGGTGGAACATACTGCGATCGCCAAACCGCATGCCAAGCGTGGCGATTATGTCATTCCTCGCATCCCTCATGCTCAGATATCGCTCGTGGTATCTTGGGGAGTCTTCTGTCCAGCAGTGTACGTCCGTGGCTGATACCATTAGGATATGTGAGTGATGTGTACCTTAGAGTGAGATCATCATGCCTAGCTAGGCATGATGATTCCGAGCACCTTTTCTGAATCTTATTACGACTTTTTAAATATTAATTAACCTGATTATTAGTAACAATTTATTAAGAAGCAAATGTATTCAAAAATCCTTCTACTATCATAAATAACACATTACAAGCCATGCGGAAAAAGAGACCGACGCTGAATGTTACCTTTTTGGCACAGTGCACAAAATATGTAGGAGACTGCTTTTATAGTAATATTTGTAGCCAGCCACTGAACTTAAAGGTTTAAATTTAGAGCGAGCGAGTAGTGACGCATATGGAGGCACGCGCCGTCCGGCTGCAATCTTATTTTTCCTGACCGGCTCGCTGGTGCCGGGGCTTATTGCCTACGTGCTGCCGAGACTGCGTTCGGTGTGGCCAACCCATAATCTTACTATTTCTTATATATATATATAAAATGACAAGCTGTAGGTGTTCTTGAGTGAATAGAAAGTTATATATAATGTTTTTTATGACTTTTAGTTGCAAGTTGCCTGATGATGCCTTAAAATTACCTTTCCCAGTGCAAGTATTACTTTTAAAAAATCTGATGACCAAGGGCTATTACAGAGTAGTAAACCAACATGCATGGCCCAAACCAAAATCTATAACTAAAACTGAAAAAATAAGTCCCGTCGTATTTCTTACCGGTGATAATCTTCTCCGGTGTAGGGTTCTTTATTTATTTAAAATGTATTGCACAAAATATAAAATAAGTGTACAAGAGTGTCATGTTTAATGACATTCTCTACCAGGCAAACATTGGCCTAAACAGAAACATAATATATATTATAATATATATATATATATATATATATATATATATATATATATAGTATGTTAAATACACCATACATATAATATTAACATACATATGAATAATCATAAATATGAATAAATATACCGGGCTAGAACAGGTGGTACAGTTTTTTTGGAGGTTCATAAGTGCATTGTAATATGCCTAAATTGAAAAATAAAAATGTTTTTTATATTATCATATGTGTAGTTAGTAAAAACATTAAGAGATTGGATAAAGATTTAATTTTATAAATATTGAGTTCATAATAAAATACCAATTATAAACAATATATATAATTAAGAAGCGTTTTATATAAATGTATTCTAAAATTTGACCCTAAATTGGAACTTTACGTTGGACTTTGGAAACATATTGGAATTTTGTACGACGTAACTGTGATATCAACTGACAGAAATTTAATTACGAACGGCTTCTGATTTCGTCCTAAAAGTTCTTTTAATAAAATATTCGGATACCTATTGTCAATTAAATCCAACATTTAAACTTTTACCTAAGCATATTTCATTGAAGTCATTATTACATAGCGTAACTCTGCCCTCGTGATTATAAGTTTAGTGTAGGAATGAAATAATTTACTTAAGGATACAACATCCCGGCGGAATGAATTCTAGATTTTATCCACGAGAATCCTGGCCACACTGCCCGTGGCCATCATATTATTCTATCGAGCGGCTATCGCCAGCCACCACACGACCGATATTAGTATACCCTCTGCCTTCTCCAGATATTGCCCCACATCGTAAATAAAATGGAGGAGGCTCCGTACTACATTATCACCTTAAGAAGACTTAGGGTCAAGTAAATTTGAGAGCTCTCCTATCATGCTTGCCAGACGCTCAGGGAAAAGTTGGCCTGTATTTAATTGGGCACGGCTAAGGCTATTATGAAATGACTTAATTATATTGCAATGCAGAATTCTGTCAAACACATTGAAATAATTTATTTGTGAATATAAAACTGTTAGTTCATATAATTAGATTGGATTTTAGACTAGATAAAAAACTCCCTTGAAGTATCATAATTACTTCAATTTAAATTTCGTCCAGCTATCGACCAATATATACTGAATGTTTACTATATAGTACAAACTATATTAAGAGTTCAGCAGACACGAAAATACTAAGGGTGTATGTAAGGCCCAAAATGGAGAAAATGAGTTATAAATGCAATAATACTACGTTTTTTTTTGTATATCAAAAGATATATTATTTAGTTAAGTTAACGATCATTAAATTAATAGAGATATATTTTAAATGTCCCTTACGACTCACGAAATATTTGTTTTTCAACGTGTTTAGCTGTATATATGAAATTAAAAAAATGTTCGCAGCGTTTTACCATAACCGCCAAGTACAACCACCCAAAATAAAATAGGTATTTGATTCTTTTGAAAAGTAAAATTTTGTCCATCATGCCCATTGGTAGTCGAATTTTAATGAATTAAAAAACCACAGAAGTTCGACAAAATACCAACGTTAACACGGGTAAGTGTAAATTAGACGGGACAATATTAACTACTAGAACGGCTAAACAGTAAACTTGTGTATCACAATTACGGAAACAATAATGCAATAAGGGCAGCCACAGCCGTTGTTATTGTCGTTGGCGAACGTCGCCGTCAAGAATTGTCGGGAGTTGTCGAAAAAGCAAAAGTTTTTATCTGTGCGGTGTCCCAGGTTGCCCGTTTTCATTTCCACGCCGGTCTTGATCGCTATTGAGTAAATTTGAATGTCCCTACAGTCAGCCACGGAGAATGCACATTTTTTTTACACTGAAGTCAAGAATACTATCACATCACAAAATTATTGATGGCGTCTGTAGTTAATACTAAAAGTATTGCCTAGCCGACATAGTGTTAGAGACAAAAGCTCCTAAACAAAACAGATAAAAAAGTATGACCTAAAATTGACATCCAGAATGCAGTATAAACCCCAGTACACGAGGGCTTTACTGATAATGAAAATATAGATGAGCAAGAGAGTAGAGTAAATTATTAAATATGTATATCACACTCACATGAAACCATAACATGCATTGAAACACAACTTAAACACCATCAAGTAAGGAGCAATTAGATTTAACCACTAAGCTTTTCATGCACACAATAAACTCGGCTGGATACAAACGCTTTGCAATTCTGAAAAGATGACTGCATATGATATCAGGGGTGTTTACAGGCCTCTATGCCGTTGGCACAATAGTCAACGCAATAAAACAGTATTGAAAAGAAAACATTTACTTATTGTGTACACATTCTCATCAAACAAAGAAGCAGGCTGTTCAAAGCGTTCCAAGGAATTCTGAGCGCTATCCTTAAACTCAATCTTGTAACTTATAATACATGGAAATGGTTGAGTTATGTAGTTCTTATATATGTGCAACATGGGACAAATGCAGGAAATATTCCCATAAGTTTCAGAATATGTTGCAAAAGACTATTAGATATAAAGAGGTAAAAGACTGTTTAACAAATTTCATATGCCAGAGAACATAAAAAAAAGTTAAGATTTTAACATAAAAGATCATTCATGAAATAAAACAACTAAAACGGATTAAATCGCGTATACTAATTTTAACTTCATCCCGACGTTTCGAACCCTTTAGCAGCGGTCGTGGTCATCGGGTGGCCCGATTTCATGAGTAATTATCGCGGCAACCGAAGACAATATTATAAAAGATCATTGTTAATTATTCCAATATTTAAGAGTATATATATATACTTACTAATTTCAAACATTTGTCTCAGTGTAACAAATAATTATGAATAGGTTCTTATAATATTAAGATTTTTGTTAAAAGTTCGTATTAGCATACCGCAACGCGCCGGCGCACACGGGCCCTAATAAAATGAGTCGAGGTAACGGCGGCGTGTTTGCACTGCCGCCCACCCGATGACTGATAGGGCACGCTCGCCCTGACTCTTATAAACTAGCCGAATATACCAGACACCTAACCTAGAGAAGGCGTCACTTCGAGTCCAGACTGATTCTAAATATTTATTACCGTAGGTGAAAGTCCAACTCCGACCGTGAGCAGTTTGTTTAACTGCAATAAAAACTATGTTACGTTACGACTAAGCTAACGCTAAGCGAGTGAGGCGCTATGAACTCATATGAGAAAACACAAACACGTCATAGAAAAGTGACACGCTACGTCCTTTAGATATCAAACATCGGTATTCTTATACTATAGACTTACTGACTTAGAGTGCCGTGTCTATTGTAATCGCAAAGGGCACATGGTTCGTCATAGTGTTGCAGTGCGCTCAGAAATCAATTTGAGTAACACTTCAGACACGGTTCGATACCAAACTGGATCGGAACCATCAATTAGTCCATTAGTAATATGAGGCCTACAAAGCGTTACGCCAATTCTATGCATAGGCTATGAATTCAAACGGGGACATGCTAGCTAGTTACCTCTTATACCGGGTGTATTGGATACTGGCGGTATAACACTACAAAACCGTCATTGAAGAGAATACAGCCAAACTCTAGCATCGCAGGGCAACAATAGTACTTGAGTAGCGATGCCGATGGCGCTACTGGTTAAATAATTAAATAAAGGGACGTTACATTACAAAGCTACTAATCGATTGTAGAAGCGCAATCAAAACGAAAAATAATGTATGGGAAAAATCATGTGACTTGCCTTCGATTTGTCATACCAATTCATTGGAATGACTCGTGTCGATTGTGTTTCTACAATCGATTGACATCTTGGCTATGGCCTCTGAAATCAAATCTTTTAATTCATCGATTTTCCGTCTATCGGTTAACCTTAGTATTAAATCCTTTTAGATTTAAAAGAAAAATGTAAACGAAATTTAATCCAGACTAGGTAAATCCCTGGGTTTTACCGTTGTTGGACACTTTAAACGATACCTTGTATACAGGGTTTTGTTTTTGAATATTGTCTTGAAACTAAATTTACTGGAATGCTGAAAGTCACTTTCACAATTAGACAGCTAATAGGCAATGTGTTATATAAGTAATAAAATAAATAAATAACAATTACAGGACATTCTTACACAAATTGACTGAGCCTGAGATAATATTAAAATTCTAATTTATTACTGAAATTTAATTTATAAAGTTAAGTTGAGTTACGCAATTTGTTTATTTGCTGTAAGTAATTTGATCCATATGAATTTCATGCTATAAATGCGAAATGCGAGAATTAAAATTATTGCCTCAGAGGTATTTGAAGGCATGAAAACGTTTTCTTTTAAGTTTAGTTTAAGGCAGGGAGGGAAAATTAATAAAAACAGCCCTGGGACTTCATAAAGAAATATGTCACTGCAGTGCAAAGTTGCCCTCTCGCTCTACAGCGGGAATATCAGTATTTTGTTAATGTATGAATACATTATGACTGCAAGTTCGGAGCAGTTCTCGCTAAATTAAAACGCGGGCGAATTAAAACGGGAAAGTTTTAAAGCGTGCTTGCTGTAGGCGCAGCGGCTTAATGGTATTAAACTCTTGATTTATACAGCTACGGGACGACTTTGAGCAAGAGCGCTAGTCGACGGCGCTGGACATGGACTCCAAAACATTTTAAGAAAATGTGTGACCTAAATATACACCACTAATATCCACACAGCCTCTGAACTCAATTCTATATTATGCTTACATATTATAATATCGTATGGATATCACATTTTATTACAAAATTCTAGAAGGCACTATATGTGTTTTTATTATTTTCGCATGCTCAGCGGCATAAAACTGTTGATACCTGTATATATTGGTAAATGTGAAAAGTCGGAATAGTAACAGAACTGCTGGTTGCCTGTTAGTGCATATTTCGAATTTTTTTTTATGAAATCGATTCATATTCATATGAAAAACACCTATATCTGTTTTGAAAAAATAAGTCCCACCGTAGTTTCTTGCCGGTATCTTCTCGGGCCAGAGGTGTAGGGTTTGAACCGGTGTAGATTTTTCTTTGACATTCATAAGTGCATGTAATGTGACTAAATTGAAAAATAAAGATCTTATATCTTTTTTTTTATAGTGGCTATTAGGTACATGGACGGATCACCAAGTTAAGCTATGGCGCCTTTACAAAATCACTGCCAATCTTTTAATCGGCATATAGCGCAAAAAAACCAATCCGGCTATCCAGTAAACACGGCACCGCGATCCAGATAGCTATATCGACTTACGCCTGTTCGATTTCCATTTATACTTGTTTGTCTCGATCCGTACGCAACTAATGAAATCGTAAATCAAAACTGTAGAGCGCATATCGACGGGTTTCCATCGCTCCAACACATGTTATGCCTCTCGACATCTCTGCGCTTAACGAGCGAATTTTTAATTGATAGAATTAAAAAGGGAATTGATTAACGACTTGCGACGATTGCTTGCTCGTGATTGTATTGTATGTGTGTAATTTTATAATCAGGAAATTCCCAATTTTTATTTCCTTGCTTGACTGTTTTTAACGTATTATTCCTTAAGATGTTCTTATGCAGTTAAAAAAAAATATAGTATTTTTATAATACATTGCAAAAATAAACATTCTTACAGACAAACATCCATTCATTGTAAATTATAAAAAATAAACACATTTAAATTATAAACCCACGTTTACGCATCTTTATTACTTAATTTGAAACGTTGAAATGAAAATGACATAAAACTACGTGAAATAAAAAATATGTATTCAAATCGTAAAAACATATAACACAAACAAACTTAAATATATAATTTTGATTACTAAATGAACTTACGTAGTCATCCACTCGCCATTCGTTCCGCCGGTTACCCGCACTAATATTGATCTCACAGTTTCGGTATACGATTAGTGCGGTGGATTATTTATATCGGATTGCTATCCCACACCGGCTGTCGGCACTCGGTACTACGTCAAAAACGGTGCACTCCAACTAATTGCATTTGCTATTGATGCTAGGCTACGCCGGCCCGGACCTGTGAATACCTAGCTCGGTGCTCGGCCTGCGCTGCGCCTACGTAAATCATAGCGTTAAAACGAAATAATTTTGAGCTTCGAAATATTTATAGGCACGTTATTCGAGTATGCTAGTGAGTACGATTAAATTTACTTTTAGAAAAAGTTTGTGAGTATCCGAAAAATCTAAATCGTAAATCGTTCCGACGATAGCACTACAATATTATAAATGTGATAATATATTTAAGGTGAGACACATCGTCGCGCCGAATCTAATATAAATAATAAGTATCTATTAGCTATTCCAGTTCCGAGCTAACTACACGTTGCAAACTTCTGCCGTATCCTGGTTCACGGCTGGCAACTTCAGACACTATTCAATCTAATGTACCTACCCGAGTTAATAGCTATTTCTAGTAATGAACCGTCTGTACCATTCCCATGTAGGCATAAAGGGTCTGCGAAGCACATCGTAATTTACCTGCGTCTGAAATTACTTAGTTAATGCTTATCCAGCGGCCTATAAAAACAAAGAAGCTGCCGCGACAAGGGGAGGGTCAGAAAATCCTATTGTATATTAATGTTAGTGACGCCGTTCTCCCGCCAGTTTTGGCAAAGATGCAATTTCATTTGAATATTGTGCAAGTAGACTGTTATCCCACGTTATTCTCGTAACTGAAAATAGTTTAAATACAAAGTGCTCATAAAAGTAGTGTCTGTAACGGCATTAGTGTGAATAAAGTTAATTGATATTAGTATGGTTATGAGATAAGAACTTATTTGCCGGTAATTGTCCTAAACGGTATGAGTCGCACAACAATGTTGTCTAGAGGTGAGCAACTAGTAATTAATATAACTCATTTTGGTTTTAGTGACTCTGTGTACAAAATACGTGTCCATGGGCGGCATGGGTAGTTGCTTACCATCAGGCAATCCGTCTGCTCGTTTGCCTCCTATATCATAAAAAAAAACCTCTATTTTGCCAATTTTAAATATGATGCTCTAGTTTTATAGTACTGTGTCTTTTAAACTCGTTTACGCATCCAATATTTTAAACCTTACATATTTGGCGATATCGGACACTTTTGCTGAAAAATAAAGTCTCTGCAATCATGTTTTCATAAGTCGCGATGTCGAAAATTTCTACAGAAAAATCAAACTTAACCACATTTACATAATATCTGCAACATGAGGTCTTACCGAACAAAGGTCGATTGCCGTCAGACCTACACTTTCGACGTCTTGCCCTTGTATAGTTTCTAAGTTGTGTCTAAGTCTTGTTAGTCTAAGTTTCAGAAATTGGAGTTTTTGGGGTAGCGACTTAAATTTCCCTAGTTTTTGTCGCCACAAGCGGCGGCAGCCAAATGGAACAATTAAAAGGATATCTCGCGCCCTCTCGGCGTTTGCGTTGAACACGGTGTGATGTCTCTCATTTCTCGTGTAAGTGCGCCGCTCGTCACTGTCTCACGATTTATACCCGCCGTATTACACGCCATTCGACACGTTGCCACATCTCGCACGTGGAGCTAAGAAGCAAATGTTAACATTTTATGGAGTAGCATTGTAATTGTAAACCAAATATTTACATTAATTTACTATCCATTTCCTCCCGCGGGTGTCGTAGGAGGAGACAATGGATAGGCAGCAGCCTCGTCAAAGCCCAATCTAGAGCTACTGCGGTCACCAATCCGCCTGTCAAGCGTGGCCACTACGGCAACCCCCAAAGATGATACAAGTCATATTTGGAAGGGGTCTACGTCCAGCAGTAGACGGCTTACAGCTGAAATGATGATGATGACATTCATTAACTAAAATACATAGTTAAGTCAAAGTCGAATTCCAGCATTTTAGCACTAAACGTGTGAGTTAACTTGCTACAACCATTATATACTTGGATGTAGCAAGTTAAGCATGTTGTAGCAAGTATTCGACACATTGTTAAAATGATGCTACGAGCTACGAGTTTTCGACACTCAATGCTGAGATCGGATAGGCCAGAGCACTGTTTTTTTTTATACGTACGTAACTCGATACGGTCCTTCGAATATCAACAAAAGCTGTCGGTAGGTACATTCATTGCTTGTTGTTACATTCAATATATTATTATTTTATGTTTTTCATAATAACAAATGATTATTACCGTGTGAAAAATTCTATATTCTTTTTCTATTTCTATATTCTTGAATATTTATTTTTATGATGTTCATGACATTGAAGTGACACAAAATAATATTAGTATTTAATAAACAACCTTTTACATTTTAATGTACTTATTAAAATAAATTAGTTAAAATAATAGTTTTTTACCTAACCCCAGTAGATGAAAAAACATGATCAGACCGAAAGATGAAAAAACATGGTGTATAACAAACTAGAAATTGTCTCATATCAATTATAGGGATATTTTTTTGAGACTTGATTCCACACTAATTAAACAGTTTTACATTCATCTTCCCCCCCCCCCCTGACCCGGCATTTGGCCACTGCTCATGGGGGCCTGGGGTAAACTAGGCCTTATTAGAATTAGTCCGGTTTCGTCACGATGTCTTCCTTCACCCAGAAGCGACTGGTAAATATCAAATGATATTTCGTACATAAGTTCCGAGAAACTCATTGGCGTCCTACGAAGTTTTACATTCATGGTGCTATAAATCTCTTGCTGTTCAGATTCACAAAATGATATGTTTTACAAGTCAAAATTAATAAGAAAACGACTCACCTATAATCGTATTGAAATAGGTAAGCAGTGAAATCTATTAATTACAAGTTTCAGTACCGCATCCATCAAAATTAAAGTGTTTCTCTGCTCCGCCAAGATGATTGTACCCCAGTCTAATTGTTTCTTGCAACGCGGCTATATTAAGCAGTGAGACGGCTTAAACTTTATGACTTCTTGAATGAGTCGTTAAGCTGTCGAATCAATTCCTCCCGAGCCTCAGAATTATTCAAATGGAATCGTGATAGGGGAACAGTAAATAATTTGACAACAGACTCTCGGATGCCAGTATTAAATTTCTGAACACTAATGAGGCTGTTCTTGGCGACTTGTTTAAAGCTACGATATTGTCCTTCGCAATATTTTTAGATCAACAAAGTTAACCGTCACAAAAATATGATATAATGTTGTGCTTAATGAGGTAGTGAATTATTAAATACTTTAAACTGTAAATCAATATAGTTTTTACTGTTTTATGTAAAAACCGTTTTATATTAAAATAGAGAAATAAAAATCTTACATTAGAAATATGTATGTTTTCAATATCTGCAGAATAATAAAGATGGAGTAACTTATAGGTTTTGTTAGATTCATACTAAGGTTTCGGTTATATTGACTTCGATGGTCACGACTGGATGCGAGACAGTAAGTCATTTCAGTCTAATTAATCTAAATATTACATTTATTTTATTATGTGTAAGTTTAGAACAGTCCATTAATTTGTACAGTCAAGGTCGAAGATATCGATACGGCCAAAGCGCCAAAATATGTACACAAGAACCTTGACACCGTGACAATATGCTTAATTGTATACATATTTTGTCATTTTGGTCGTATCGATATATTTGACCCTCCAGTTACAGTTTTTGTATCGAAATACAGTTCTAATTTAAAAATAACCATCCTTTTAAAATGGATGTAAATATGTACATATATAAAAATACATTTTAACAGTCTCGTACATATTTAAACAAAAAATCATCGCAAAAATCGTACATCGAACACCGATTTCAGTCCAATTTTAAAACAGCTATGCACTTAAAATTTCAGACAGGATTAATTGCATTTCGCCGAGGCGTTATCGCATAGAAAATATTGCGAATGGCTAATTGGATACAAGCCTGCCGCATGATTTATATTTCCTGATAGCTCTTATCATGGTATCACAAGGCTTCTTATTGCTTCATATACTACTACTTATACACTGAGGCCGACTGCTTATTATGACAGTGAATAAAATAATAAGAAATAACGACGACTAATAATAAAAGTTCGTAGTTTGATTATGATTACTGTCGACTAAACATCTAAAATGCTTGACTTTATCGCCTCTATTAACCAGTAAGCTCATATTCTGTTAGCTCCTTTTAATATTAAAAATAAATTGTCGTTCTCCGATTTCTCATCCAAGTAAGAAAATTAATTATTTATTTTGGAATGTAGGGTAAAATAATATTATATGAATGCATTGTTTTTTTCTTTACAGAATAATTTAATTAAGCATTTAAAAAGAGGATTGAACTGATTGAACCATCTAGATTGTGGGGGTCACGAGGTGGTATGTATTTCATACAAAACTCTTGATCTACTTCATACAAAACAAGATAATCGCAGTTAAAATATAACGACAAAAAGCATAAACAAAAAGATTTCGGAACATGTAGCTGAGAGAATCTCGTAAACATAAACGCCTCGGTCCACGTCGAGAGATCATTCGTCACTCGCACAATCTGTCTGCGCGGGACGTGAGTTCGTACTTTCGCTAAAAATGCAAATACGCGTCGAACTGACACCACGCCTCCAGCCATCGGATCAGTTGCTGAGTCGGCGGAGAATCGCGGGTCGCGATTTGACGAACGTCGGCTGAATGAGCCAGTGAATGACTGAGAATACTTTTAAAATATCGAAATGTAAGCAGAAACCGATAGCTAGGTTTAGGATTTTCACTGTGGTTTACATTTACGTATAGAATATTCTTATATGCAATAAACATTTATGTGTAGTTGAGGTACCTACATATTTTCATTCAAGTAATAAAGTCACCGTGCAAAAACAATATCTCCGGTAAAGAAACAGAAAATGATATTCTTGTTTTTCATATGGTTATAGTGTACTTACATCATGTAGGTCGCAGGGTTATCTGGTGTCGCCTGATCGTGGCTCAAGCCTTAGGGACCTTTAGGGGAAAAGAAGGGAGAAAGACAGCCAACAATTTTTCACTAAACGAAAATGAGCAAGACACACCCCTAGGACTCGTTGAGTTTGTTGCCGACGTACTCTGCCAGTATTTCATTATACGCCGGGATTTTCGAAACGGGCTTTGTTTGAAGATTTTGAACGAACGCAAACGGCGGTTACGTTTTGGGAAAATTAAGTATTCTTTTGCGGCCGATTTGATTATCTCAAAGTAGATTGACAGAGAAAAACTCTGTATTACGCTCATTGTCTGCAACCCTCTTATGTCTTATCACGGGGTGAAACTGTAACCTTTGCAAATGCGAATAGATTATAATTTACTGTTTTGTAATTTGAGATAAGGGCTTTCTAGACACATTATATTTGTTGTACTAATAAGGAGTGGTTGGTAAGAATTAGTTTAGAGTAATCCTTGCCAACCACTCATAACTATACCCTACACTTTCTTAATGTATGAATATGTCTGTATTATTTATTTATCACATTCGTCATTTCATGACCCTTGACGTGTACACGCAATAAAAAGTAAAAATGTGTGGAAAACTAAGATTGTCACTATATTAGCCAATATTTGCAGTAAGTAATGATATTAAACTCGGGTTTTTTATGATAAAATTGTATTCTCATTTCTACAGTCTCAAATTGTTAATATTCTACGAGGGCGGGATGATAAGTGTCCGAAACGGCACAGAAATAAGACAATATATATTAATGTTATATTTTATTTTTCAACGTAGGTCCCTTCTAAGTCCACACACTTGGCCCAACGTTTCTCCAAGGCTATTATCCCATTTCTAAAAACGATTCTTCGAGTCCCTCAAAATACCTATTAACAGCTTCTATGACTTCAGTGTTCGATGAAATTTTTTGTCCACCTAGCCACTTTTTGAGATTTGGGAACAGGTGGAAGTCGCAAGGGGCCAAGTCTGGTGAATACGGGGGATAGGGTAACAATTCGTAAAGCAATTCTTCGCTTTTAGCCATAGTCATTTTAGCCGTGTGAACCGCTGTTCACCATGCGTTATCTTGATGGAGTAATTTTTTTTTCTTATTTAAATGAGGCCGTTCACTCTTTGATTGCGTTTTCGAGGTTTTTTAGCAGATCAGTATAATATTGGGCGTTAATGGTTCTTCCCTTTTGAAGGTAATCCACGAAAACCAGTCCTTTAGAATCCCAAAATACGGTTGCCATTACTTTACCGGCTGACAAAACCACTTTTGCTTTCTTAGGGGCAGGTTCACCCCGATTTGTCCACTGCCTAGACTGTTCTTTAGCCTCAGGCGTGTAGTGGTGGATCCACGTCTTGCCAACCGTTATGTATCGACGTAAAAACTCGTTAGGATTATGCCTGTACTTCTTCAAACACTCCGTCGAAACATCCTTGCGGGTTCGTTTTTGGTCGTCTGTTAAGAGACGCGGCACCCAACGAGCACAGAGCTTATTCATTTCCAAGTGTTGGTGCAAAATGTTAAAAACACGTTCTTTTGAAATGTTTACCATCTCTGCTATTTCCACCAACTTCACACGACGATCATCTAATAATTTTTTTTTTACTTTGTTGATAATTTCCGGAGTCGTTACCTCATTGGGCCGTCCGCTACGGGGAGCATCTGTACAGCTCTGCCGACCACGTCTGAAGTCGACAACCCAAGTGTGAACTGTGCTTAAAGAAGGCGAAGAAGACCCTAAAACGCGGTCCAGTTTGGTTTTAATTTGTGTTGCAGTTTTGCCTTTCAAAACATAAAACTTAATTACCGCACGCACTTCCGATTTTTCCAATTTCACGAAAATGAATTCAGTTTTTCTTTAGGTCGCTTTAATATATTATTATTTATATTATAAAAACTTGATACTGCCTCCGCATTAACGTAAAAGCCAAGAGGTTAGAATGACATTATTACTTTTTCAATTATATATTTTTAAATCTTTCATTTCGGAGACTTATCAGCCAGCCCTCGTAAGCTATTAACACATTAGGAGTGTACAACGAACACTATCGTAAATCAGAAGTGCAAACAGTGTATTAATTACAAATGCAAACAGCGAGTGTGGTCCGCCGCCGCCGTCTCTATCCTGCTAATGATTTGCAGTGCGGCGAGGCTGTACAGCTCAGTATACATTACTTATCCGACAGAAGGAAATCATACTAAGTAGCAATGTTAAGATATTTCTTGACTAAGTACGTAAGAAAATGCTGTGTGGAAAAGACAACATATCAGTATCATTTCCCGGACTATGACTATTAGCTTGTACGTTTTATAGCCACGCTGCGTAACTTTACAGTATACACAATAAAATTCATACAATGAAAATATTTCAGCAGTTGCCTCTTGAGTCATAGACATACATATATTGTAGTAAAGAGACAAAAGGTATAAGATAAATGTCCTAATATTTATTTATCATACAGAATGCGGGCGCAATAAAAATATATTGTGACATAAATAATTCAATATCACATGTGTACTCGTACCTGTGCTAATAATTTCACAGGCCTTCTAGCCTAGTCAGTAGTAAATGTGCCTACGAAACTGAATATCGGTCGGAGTCCTAGCAAGGACATTTCTTTATGTGTTATATATTTAAGTATCTACTGATTTATACATGAATCTATCTTTTGTACGTATAAGATTGTTACGTACTTATAACACAAGTCTTATTGAGGTTACTCTAGGACTAGGTATATCAGTAAAAGGGGGCCCAAACTATTTACTTTAAGTCTGTCAAGTTATTTTTAGAGAAATCCCATTGAACTACTTTTAAACGTCTATAAGAATACAATATAATCTCGATAATAGCGGTATTTCATATAAACACGTTTCCAGAGACAATGCGTAGAATTCAAAGCGGGTTTTAATTTCATCAACGCAACTCAGTGCGCGGCTCAAAGTTACGATTTTGCATGAAACCTGAAATAAAAAAGAGTACTCCGTCGTCAAAACAATATTGTACGATTGTAGTTGCCTGTACAATAGGAGTCGGAGGCGAGACATGCGGGCGGGGACGCCAGTCGACGTAAAGTGAAATCGGTCCTTTCAAAATATTTTACTGTGTAAGCTTGAAAAATAAAACCGAGCACCATTGAGCTACCCAGAGTATGACTAGGCTGCTTGCCGCCATGTTTTTCCGCCTACTAAACGCTCCCTAATATCGTGAAGAAGCTGTAAATGCACTATGAAAAAAGTAGCCTCATCTAAGTGACCTTGCTATTATCAGACATTGGGCTGGTCCCCCTCGGTTTAACCTCCTAACTCCTCTTTACACAAATTGGTGTACATATTGAATAAACTGTTCTAAACTTTTTTTGGATAACGAAGGATTACTAGTTTCAAAAATAAAACAACTGCCTATGACATACAAAGACTGGTACATTATTTTAAATTCTGATTATCTATAGAAGACCATGTCGGCTAAGTACCTGGTACCTAATCTTGAAAAATGCCTGAGTAAGTCCTCATTTTACTTAGTACTACAATCATTATCAACGTTACGTATGTATGTACCTATAAGTAATTTTATGTACCTATGTTTTGATTTAAACTGTAGCGCCAGGTGGTTTTGAGAATCCAGCTTATTACATCAAATAGCATAGGCTTCAAAGGGCTTACCACACCGAATGGCCTCAAGCTGTTCTGCAAATGGCGTCTCTTCGGTTGGTCCTGTCACATAAGCCAAAGGTTTGCGGTCATAATTTCAGAAATAAACTCAATCAATTAAATGTTGATATGTTAAACAAATATAGCTACAAAAAGCCTATACGACATTTCAATAAATTAACATAAAAAAAAATTAAGCCTTTGATACAATTCACAAAATATGCAAAGCAAAAATCTGTATTTGGTCTCGCCTTCACAATAAAGTAACAAGAAGTAGGTATAAGTATGTACCTAGTGATGTAACTAAAATATGCACGTTTAATACCATCATTTTTTGTCTACCCAGTCCTAAAAATTACAGCTCGTAGAATAATGTAGATGTTTTTAGGTTTCAATATTATAGATTCGTCCATATGTCGGTCTACCTGGCTATAGCTTAGCTTAGTGATCACTAAGTTAGCAATAGATAGCTGACATTTCTTGGAAATTAAAGTAATTTGTCCCGACAAACTGCTCGGCGTTTAACAAACCCAACAATTAATATAAAATACGCTTCAATTATTTAGTTATTGAATTGTTATAATACCAATAACTGATGGAAATACATACAAGGAGATAGTCCCGTAAGTATCTGGCTTAATCAATTTTATGTAAGCCTCAATTACTAATTTTCACAAAGCCATTACCGCGCTCTTTTTGCCAGGTAAATAGATGCCTAAAATAGGTGAAATAACACTGTGGCGGTAAAACGCACCCATTACCAAATCAGCTAGATCAATTCTCGAGTGCTCGTATTTCCTCAAGTCGAGAACGTTCGATTGAATCGAGTTCGCGACTTAAGTGCGAGGGAACTATTTTAGTAACTCGATGGGGACTCAGAGCGGCGCAGAATAGGAAAACGTAAATATTTGCTCCGCGGTTTAAGGAAATCAAATCGAATTTTAACCCTTTTCTAATGCCAAAACTTGTTAGTAATCGTATATGAAATATGGAACTAACGTTGCAGTAACTAAGCTAAATATTATGTAAAAATGCTTAACAGTAAACCATACTAAATGTTTAATTATAAAGTTGGCAAACGCCAATCATCTTACAGATACGATTAAGTGAAAAGCGTGCGTTTCAACATCGAAGCTTTAAAAGTTATTTTATTCGGCTGATACATTTCCGTTCCAGTATGTGAGCTAGACAGAACAATGCTCATATATAGCAGTGTCCTGCTCGCACACCGGAGCAGGACTAAGTTAAAATATAAAAAAGTAGGCGCAGAGTTTAAAAGTATGCTGCGTGAACCGACCTCCGCTGGCCGGTGGTGTAGATGCATAATACTTTCTAAAAGCGGCGCATATATCAACACACACTGAGCTGTTTCATAGGCCCGTCTAGTCGGCCGCAAGGCACTGCCTGTATCGATATATATAACGTGCAGTAACATTGATTGTTATGGTTCGTGCCCGATTTTTTTCTCTAATAATTTTTTTGATACAGTCTATGGACTGTAGCCTTAGTATGCCTTAGTGATCTTCTATTTTTCATGTTTTTAACTATAGCAAGAACCAACGTCTGCTGGCACCGGTTCACGGGTATTGTATTGGTGTATTTATAAAACAATTCTTCAATTTTCTACGTGTTGGATTACTATCACCACACAAGCCTATCAAATAACTGAGATGTTATTATAGGTCCGTTAAATCCAAACTCATAAAAAAAAATACAATATAAAAACCAAAGTTATACTAAAAAACAATAATATATTTAATTTATTAGCTGAAAAACTTAGGTCCCAACTATATAGATGTCACATGTGTGTTACTATAAAAAAATAGTACCAGTCTTGATTTTTATGACTACTAAAATAAATCTTTAATAGAAGTCCGAGTCACGTTCTTTTAAAAGCAATAAAAATGCAAAAAGTTAGTTTGCAGGAAAAGTTCCAGCTTAGGCGGGTCGGGAACGCAGCGGGGCCCTACAAGGAATAGGCGTGTGCGGCATGCATAATAAAGCAGAAGATTAAAAACTACAAAACCTTGTCAATACCAGCGCTCTGCTGCCGACGTTTGACGCCTGAGTGATTGAAGCGTTTCATGTACTTTACGGGTATACTATCTTTACATTGTTTTTAGTTAAAAATATTAACATTTTTTTTCCTAGAAAGCCGCAAACATTGTTATTTGGACGTATTTTCTACCATTATAACGGGCTTGATTTCAATAATTTGCTGTTTAGTGAAGGACTCATTAGATTGCTTAATAGACTTACTTATAATTTTACTTAATACAATTTTAGTACTAATCTTTTATTTTCGGAGTTAGTTTTGCTTAAGTATTTGTTTTAAAACTCAAGTAATTATCTTAAATCTGTTATCATTTTAGGCGACTAGTTAATATTATGTCACTCTAAAAATAATAAAAAAACAAAAACAAAACAATGATTGATTTAAAGTTTTAGAACAATCGTTTTTACATGCCGATCGCATGTTATTATCCAATATAAACTAACTCACTAGCAATAAGCCGATACAGTAACAATAAGCAAAAATTATCCTATTAATAAGTAAGACAATAATAACATGCTCGTAAATTATAAGGGTTGCTTTCCGCTTTGTGCGGAATCGCTCAGTGACTTTATTATATCAAGTGCTAATATCAGTTGTTAAGGACGCCGGGATACGAATCCCGCAAGGAAAATAATTCCATATCGACATCCAATAGCATATTATCTTTTATCGCCGTCGTACCCCCAATAGGAATGTTATTCATGGCATTCAATGTTTTGTTCGAATGAAATAAGATGGGATCAACGATTTAGGTTTAGGTGTTTATTTAAGAAATTGAATGATGGCGATTGAAAAGCAATCTTGCACATTCTTAATATGGATTATGTCAAATTTTTGTTTGTACCTTCCTTTTGTTTTCGGTGTATCTTTCCGGCGTTCCAAGCTTCTTTTGACATAATGTTATTGCAACGTATACTTCCTCCTAGAACGACGTGCGTTGAGACTTTAGTTTGAAACAACGTCCTGATGCGAACTGCTGATTGTAGAAACAAATATAAGATATCTACGTATCCAAAAGGATGCACTATCAGTAGGTACTTCGATCAATTGTACAAAAGTGGCGGGTAATAATTTAATAACTAACGATTAATACGGTACTACTCACGGTACTACGCCGCTCGCGTCACCGACCCGTCGCGCACGTGCGCAGTGCGCGACGGGCCGGTGACGCGAGCGGCGAACCGACCGGACACTCAGCACTCTTAGTGCTTGAAAATGGAGGCCTATGTTCTCCGAAACATGTCGCGCGAGTGACTAAATAAACGTGAGTAGTACCGTATTAATCGTTAATTATTAAATATGTCTCACGTAAGTTTAAATACAAATAGGGTAATAATTTGTTTTGATGTACGGATGTAGCTAAGCTATTTCCAGCCAAGGGACTTTTTTGCATGGAATTATTTGTCTTTTTTTAGTGAGTATTATATTCTTAGCCTACAATGTTTGCAATAGATGGAGATAGTTATGTTTACGTTCGCCTTCTAAACTTAGGTTCCTAGATAAAAATGGTCATTATATAAAGTTAAGGTGTGTTTTAAGCTGTTGTTTTTTTTTACGTAGCCTATGTTGTTACTTGTTCGGTCCACTCAGTGGTTAATTTAGCACATCGATCCGGGTGCATGCGGGAGACAGTGCAGCCCAGTTCCACTTGAGCATGGCGGCCTTAACGCCCACTACGGAGATACCTGTCCTGGAGCGCAGTTCTGTATTTCTAATACGATCTATTCTGCGGACCCCTAGGATACTGCGCTCCATGGCAAATTTTGCTGCTGTTTATGTATTATATTATATTTTGCCTCCGATCACACGATTTAATCCTCGTAAAGCTACAACATAAAACACAAAAATAGTCTTACCAGGTTGGAATCCATTACTGTAAGTGCAGCATTCGAGTATCAGCCCTCGTTGTCGCTGGCTCCAGACAATAGGAATATAATTTGACGAAGTTTGACGGAGCGGTGGTTATAGGCACGATGATTTGATGTTACCTACGACTGTTTTTAAGGTCTGTTTTTGTATTTGTAGGATATGAGTACTTGTCGGCTTTATCGCTTTATTATAATAACTTGGGTATAATATCTATATTTTCACTTACATGTAACTGCAGGAAATGATGGAAAGTGAGAGTTTATATAAATTTATTTACATATTTAGGATGGCTGATACACATGCATGTGGAAGGTGGTTGAATAATGACGAAATATGAAGTAAAATAAATTATTCGTACATAAATAGAACAAAGCCCTCAGTAAGAATAATAAAAGTTATGATTTATATCTATAAAATGATATATGCATCGTCGCAAAATATCGCATATGTCGCAAAATATTATTAACTCAGAACGACAAATAATATGTTTTAAAAATAAACACGTTTCTATACAAGATCTTAGTCTCACGTTCGGTTTCAACACAAACAAAAACTAAAAAATATATTTTTTACTTGTAAAATGTTCGATAGTATAAACAATTCTGGTTCCCGTATTTCTGTAGATAAGAAACTGTTAATTACACAAGACAGATTTCTGCTTATCACTAGGAGACTGATCGCATATCATTTCTTTACACGGTAAATAATTCTTATAAATAAATATAGCGTAACTTACTCGTAATTAGGTCGTTAAAAGCATTATGTTGTCCCGCAGTTAAATAGACAGCCTTTATTTATGTGAAAGGAATATTATTATATTTCAGTTTAGAGGCGGGCACGCCTCAGGTGTTGGCCCGCATCTGAATATTGAAATGAGTGTGATCAGAATCGAGATGCAGTTTTATTGTCACTCCGCCCGAGTGAAGCTATGAAATTTTATTGCTTTCTTTGAAATTTTCTTGGGAATTCGCTAACGTTACCTTACATGTAACTGTTAATGCAACATCGAATTGTTGCAACGAATCTTCCAGTGGAACTTCTCATCATGCCCGACGGGTTTTGTGTACGAATATTCTCCCAAATAAGTTAGTTAGGTATGTTGTGAGGAAAACTACTGTTTGTTATATATATACACTGTTGCAAAAATGTTTGTTCCTCGTTTGTTCGGTAGGTACAATGTTGTTAAAGTTCAATATATCATAACATTCATACAATACATCATCATTTCAGTCGTACGTTGCTGAACATAGGCCTCCCCCAAATATAACTTGTATTATCTCGGGGGGTAGTTGTCATAATCGTTACGCTTGGCAGGCGGGTTGGCGACCGCAGTAGCTGTAGATTGGGTTACGACGGACGCTGCTGCCCATCCGTCGGTTTTTCCCTTTGTCTCCTCTTACGAGTACCGCGGGAGGAGATGGGGTGGTGGCGTATTTTAAAGTACATACTTGTAGATATTTATTAGTTGTATAGATTGGCCTGCCTCCATCGTGCTATATATATGTGGATGCGAATTTATTATTGTCATGTAATGCTGTATGGAAATACTCGTAAAGAGTTAGAATACTACATTTTTCCTGAAAACTACAACGTAGTGACACTAAAAGTATCAGCCCATTTGCGAAGTATCAGGTGGTTGAGTTCGGCGTTCATCCATAATCGATAAACGTCGGTCTGAAAATTGTTTCTGACCCTTATTTTTCCTATATTATTAAGTATTTTACATTGTAAGTAGAAAGTGTAAATGTGAAGGTAAGTATTGAAATAATATCAACATAGATATAAAGCTCAGTAACCTAAATAAAGAACCTTTCACACTGATTCAGCGATTAAATGTATTTATTATGTATGTCCAGGCCTATGTTCAGCAGTGGACGTCTTTCGGCTGACATGATGATGATGATGATGATGATTATGTATGTTAAAAATTAACTCTCTAAGATCTATGTAGCAAATCTTCCTTTAATGATAACGGAGAAAAAAAAACACAATGTATAAGTTATCAACTGATGATTAAGAATACAACGTAAATGCTGTCCGAGCGCGGATCTGAACAGATTTTAGACTTTTAGACCTCTTTACTAATGCGGGACCCGCCGATGTATTAAATGTATGTGTAACACTTATCTCTTGTAAATAGTAAGAGCCACATAGCCAGTCATCCACAACCTATAAAGAGTAGCTAAAACTTTAACGCTTTCACACTCTTAGAGATAAAATTACAAAAAAAAACTAGAAGCTTTGTGACATATAAACCATTGACTGCTAAGACTGTGCATTGCCTATCAGTTTTTATGTAAATAAGTAATGCAGTTGCTTAATATATTTAAAATTTTCGTTATAACACTAATACAACTCACAGCTCACATGGTTTTCAATTAGAACCCCTCTTAAAACTTTTACAAGCCATGCAGAGCGCACCCCAGTTAATATTTGATAATACGAAGCCGCGTCATAGTTGAACCCGCGGCGGAGGAAATGAGCCGCTGTATCTTAGGATTCACACGCCAATGAGCCTCGGCGCAGATTGTTAGGCAATGTGCCGTCATTAATGTAGCTAATGTCGTATGAAAGGAGCTTTATCTCAATCCTTCGCGTGTTGTGACCTGCTCATAAATTATAAGCCATTAACACTTGCGGAAAACGTTCAATCGAAGAAGCAGTTGAATTTGATTTGATAGGTAACTGTAATTTTCATGTCGGTATTCAAGTTTGCGTAAGACTAGCATGCTATAAAGTAAGAACTTATTTAATATTGAAACGCAATGAAGTACAGTTTAGGTAATAAATTATATATATATTCAAAATATCGTGTAAAAATATATTATTGTATTTTTGATAGTCACTCCATACATGTAAGCAAATGTCTATAACATTTTTTCAAATAAATATTATAGAATGAACCTGTTGGACATCATCCGATAAGAATCTTTAACATTTGATATTTAAAATTTTTTGTTGAGTAAGAATATTTTAATTTGCCTAAAGTAAAAAAAAATGTCCATGTTAAGTAAAAAAAAAGTAAAAAAAAATTATAGGGAGAGTTCCCTATAATTTTTGATCGACGATCCAAAAATATGTTTTTCCCATATGGTTGCCCTTCTTTATGCTTGGTCCGGCATGTACTTGGCCGGTACAGATTTATTTTCTTTATTTTGTATGCTTCAAACAATAAGTATTGCACTTTAGTAATTGCTGTAGCAATTTTTCAATGCTATTTTCTCTGAGAAAATATATCGTACAATGTTTATCGCTTTGCTGTTACATGTTTATTTTTCAGAAATCACAGTCATATTTTCACAAATGTTTTACCTTTGTGAGATTAAAGAATTTATGCGGAATAACGTATTATGTTTTCGTTTTGTAATAGGGATCTTTAGTGTAACATTTAATCATATTTTCTGTTAGAGGCATATTTGTATTTAGTTAAGTTTCAGTCATTGGAAAAATAAATATTTTTTAAAAATATATGGTAATGATGGATCACTTAGCACTTGACAGATACAATCGAAACACTGGAATGGTAGTCACGTCTAGCTACCCTTTTATTATAAATTCCTTTTGTACGAAACCAAACTTATTCGCAATTTGTAAAATTAGGGTTCGTCTATATATCCATAGCTTGTTAAATAAGGACCTGTAGATAAATCTAATGCTGAAACTTTAGGCAGGTACATGAACAATTTAATGTAGTTAGATTGGGTATAGGGCTATCCTCGCTCGCGGCTACACCCGATATTGTTTCTAACAAAATGGGCGGCAGGTAATTGCCAGATACCACGTGGAGAGGTACAATCTTTTCCATGTATACGGCAGGGGTTTAGCAGAACTTGCTTCTGATTAGGGATTAGTTATTTACCCTTCCTGAACACTTCACCACTATTTTGTACACACTACGACACTCAAATTGCCTTTCCGTTTTTTCAAACTGGCATTGCTTATATTATTGAGACACGAACGAAATATTATTGAAGTAGGAACTCGTAAAGGTATTTGTAAAATTGTAATTAAGTATTTATAGCGGTAATTTGAGGGCTATTTGATAAGTTTTCTAAATATATAAATATTACTGAGTTAAAATATGTATAAGTACCACGGTTCTAAGCCATTTTTCAGAGTAAGACATTTAAAAAAATCAGCATGCGTTTGTTTTCTTCTTATTTGACTGTTAGTTATTCAGAAAAGTGGAAAGTTTAAATTATTAAAGTGGGAGAACAGTATCGGTCTGTAATTCGATTTATGTTTTTGGAGAAAAAACGTAATGAAATAAAAGTAAGAATGCACGCGGTTTACCGTGACTTTTTATGACTACCGTCAGATACAGATACAATTAATTTAAGCGGAGGTGAACAAACGTCTTTGATCAATGATCAGGATTGAGGTGACTACGAGTACAGACGATATGGGGCCTATTGCATAACAATTTACAACTAATAACATTAGAGGAACTCTCTTTTTCCAATAAAAGGAATTGGAAAGGGACAAGTTGTTATGCATTAGGCCCATGGTGAAGGAAATTGAAAATATCATTTTAATAGACCGCCGAATTGAACTTTAAGAAATCGTTGATGCTGTAACGTTTACAGCGTAATGTTTACGTTTACAAAACATTCGTCTATTAGTATATACCCCTATTCTTCACATTTAGCCATATGTGATTTCTTTTTGTTTCAGAACCTAAAATTTGCTTACCAACAAGCCTATTAGGCTTGGTGGTAAGCAAATTTTGATCAAATGAAGAAAGTAATTGCGCTACAGGCCTATTTTAATGACGTTCAGAAATCATAATATTTAGATAGTTTATTGAAGCTAGAATATCGATGGAAAAAATGTTTAGAAATATAAATCAAAAAAGTGACTATGTAGAAATATAAAATTGCATATAAAAATAGTTATTTGTTATATATACAAGGGTGCAAAGTTGAATTTTAACTGCGAGTGTGGGATTGGACCACGAGCAAGCGAATGGATTCTATAGTTGAACCACGAGCGAAGCGAGTGGTTCTAAAATAGAAGCCTGAGCGTAGCGAGTGTTTCAATACACGAGAAGTAAAATACAATTGCACCCGTGTGTAACACAAAACTTTTCCCCTCACTATAGCGAGGAAAGTGAAACATGCAAAAAAACTTTTGAAATCGCATTGGCTTTTTCTTTGCTCTTAGAATATATTCAACATTTTTACAATAACGCAAAGGTGCCTTATATAATTTACAGTTTTTAACCATTAAAATAATAAAATACTCGTACAGCAAAAATTATAATTGTGAGACATGGCGAAACTATAAGGGTTCCTAGTTAACTAGGAACGCTAAAACCAGGAACACTAAACTTTTCCCCTCACTATAGCGAGGAAAGTGAAACATGCAAAAAAACTTTTGAAATCGCATTGGCTTTTTCTTTGCGCTTAGAATACATTCAACATTTTTACAATAACGCAAAGGTGCCTTATATAATTTACAGTTTTTAACCATTAAAATAATAAAATACTCGTACAGCAAAAATTATAATTGAGAGACATGGCGAAACTAGTTAACTACGGAACCCTAAAAATGGAAATGGATACTTGACACAATATTCTTAAACATATTCAGCTTGTGATGGCTAGTACGATTTTCGAATGTTCTAATTCGATTTTCGTCGCCGCCGCCGCCGTGGCGGGAGAGCTGTACTTCGCGAATTTAGCCTTTGAAACCATAGCAATAAGAGCCATGAGAAGTGAATTGTAAGTATACTTCAAGGTCAACTTACTTTAATCACTAGAGGATAAAATGCGTTTTTACCCACTTGTATTAAAGGATAAACAAGCGCTTTACGAGCTAGTGAGGGGAAAAATAACTGTTTTTTCGTTTATATGCATTTGTTCATAAACGACGTACTTATTAGTACAGCCCTCGTATATACTTATAACATATATAAACATAAGTCGTGTCGTCCTTATAATTACTCTTGTATCATTATGTCAGCGAAATAATGTCGTAGAACATATTTATGGGTGCATTAAATTGATACATATTTTCGCACTCGACTGTACAATATGTTCATAGTTTAGTACGAACCTCGCGCCAGGTTATGAATCGAAACTTAACGTACATCATGTACGTTAAGTTTTCATTATTTTACGAACTATTTACCACAGACTTAAATTATTAACTCCTTGTAGCATTGATACATTCACGCCTAATTTTTCTTTATCCCTGGGTTTACTAACTAAATTGTTCACGTTATGTTAACTTCTTACCTATTACCATAACATATTCATATTATGAATTACTTGTGCTATTCCAACCATATGTGCAATAATCAAGCATCAGATGATCTCAGTTAAGTATCTTAATTAAAGAGTATTTAAAAGTGCATTCCTTATGTTTGAATAATTGCATGGCCAGTGCATTATTTATTATGTAATGTTTGGGCGGCGGCGGCGCGGCGGACGGCCATACATCAATCAGGCTGTTGTCGGCGTGACGCGGCTCGCAATCAAATAAAATTTAACTCAAAAGCGTTCACGGGCGAGAGTAAGCTGGTTATTGCTATTGGATATGAATGCACATTGTAAGTATTGTAAGATTGAACCTAGATTTATTTATTGCTTTACGTTTTTATTTATGTTGAATTGTTTCTGTACAGGACGTTATTGGTAGTTATTTAATTTTACATTTCAGTCGTATGCAGTCCACTGCTGGACATAGGCCTCCGACAAATATGACTTGTACAGTCGACTACAAAGATATATATACATTTTTTCACCTTAATCCTTTGTGATAAGGTGCAAAAGTGTATACATATCTTTGTAGTCGACTGTATCATCTTGGGTGTGGTGCCATAGTCGCCACGCTTGGCAGGCGGGTTGGTGACCGCAGTAGCTGTAGGTTGGGTTTCGACGGACGCTGCTGCCCGTCCGTAGGATTTTTCCCTTTGTCGTTTCTTACGATACCCGCGGGAGGAGATGGGGTGGTGCTATTCTAGTCAGCAGGCAACACACGGCAAATATTTAATTATAAATAATGAGAATTCCCGAAAGCCGAATGTAAAGGCACTCAATAAGAATATAGTAGGTAAATATTAGATACCCTTAAGGATGACTTTAACTATGCCTCGGTTGATTGCCATAACGCTTGCTTTACACTAGTAAATGAGCAGAATGCGAATTAGGGTTACTGTAAACTGGGGTTACTTGGTTTACGGTGTAACATAGTTCTTCAACTTGTTAAGTATACAGAATGTGATTTTGAGTATGTTTATTACATATTTATGTAAAGGGTGAAAGAAAGTCACATTATTTAATTTTTAAACTCGCGTTCATAAACCGCTCATTTTTTATTTAAAATATAGCAGATCAATGTTACCCCACGAAACAGAGTAGCCGCAGTCTACAAGTATTCATTATTTTAACTAACCGCTCCCTGTCAAAGTTTTATAAGCAACGACAACAGGTTTTAAAAAATTGCTATCGCGTCAGTCATTAATAAGCGCAAGATAGTACCTACAAAGAGCGAAGAGCCAGAGCGTATGCTGTGTTAACTTAACCTATGACCGGTTTAAGGTAACTAAATATCAGATATAAGTATCAGACATCAACAATTAAGTATATCATAAGAGTATTGCTGTCAATTTGTCATTATCAATACTCGTACATAAAAATGACATATATAAGGGCCAAATAATCGAAAAAGCGACGGCTATTGACGGGAATATTTACTTCCCTTTAATAACAACGACGTATATAAATGTCACGCGACTGTTTTACCTACTAGTACTTAAAATGGAACTACCTAACTAGAAACCCCTGCCTAACTAGAAACTGATCTAAAAGGTTTATCAAATATACAATCGTAGATTAAAGTAGATTTCATTTCATTTCATTTCATTTATTCAAATAAGTTAATATGACATAACAGTAAAACCAATGCGTCATATAACTAGATACATATATAACATAAAAAAGCAAATACAAAATTTAATAAAACTATCTACATTTTGGCAACGCAGCAGTGGGGCTTTGTTGCACAGATAGTACTGGAACTGGAGTAGGATTCGGCAGATTGCCCCGGAACCTCCGAAACACTACCCCCTTCGGCCAGAAGTCCGTGCTTCCAATGGTGTCCAGAAGCGACCGCGGCACGCGCACCACAAATGAGCTGAAGTGCACGTAATGTCGGGCCCGCAGCTGTTGCACCGTCAGCGTGAAGCCAGTCCTCCGGCGAACGTACTCCACCACATCATCAGCCACGGCGGAGTAATGCAGGCGTGATACGTAGAGCGCCCTGCTCGGTATGGCAACTCGTAGCCCAGTGTTAGCCGGCTCCGCAGTGCCACACAGAGTCTTGCGAGGAGCCCTTCGCGTCCTAGACTTTTTTTCCACCAGCGTGAATCCCTCCTTATCCACACTGGCATGGGATTTCCCCGTAATGGGACCCCGAGCAGCACGCGCCTGAGAAGGCACGTTGACCCGGTCAGCTGCAACAGGCTTGCCGGCGACGTCAGCATAAGCACGCTGACGCGACTTAGACGAGGCAGGAGGAGGCCCCGCGCGCAGGGGGTGCGCGGGGGGTGAGGCGGCGCGTGCGGCACCATTCACAGTGTCAGCAACGCGCAGACTTGCAGACTCGGCATTATTTTCAATAAAACCAGGTCGGCCGTCGCTCTTGAAATTTGATGCTACCGACCGAGTTGGGGCATTTCGCAAACAAGTAACTTCCTTGCGTAACTCGGCAATAGTGACTTGGGCTGCTTCAAATTTCAAGAGAACTTCAGCGAAACATGCTTTTAGGGCCACAAACTCCTTCTGCAGGCTTCGCACGTCGACTTCATCAGGAGCTTGGGGCGGCACGAAAGAGGCTTCTGCCGTCACGAACTCCGGAATCCGGTCTCGTTTCTCCTTCAGGAGATTCACAATATCCACGTAGGATTTGTCTCCAACCTCATCCCCACTCACGTAAGGTGCATAAGTACCAAGAATCCCAAGGGACTGGCACAACACCCGCTTCGCTTCACGGATGTCTTCGCCGGTGAAACTCGATGCCCACGAACTAAACTGGACAGCGGTTTCCAGATCCATCTTCCCTTCACGCTTCAACTTTTCCTTCTGAAGCAGGTAGGCGAGGAAATCGTTCACGACGGGCTGACTCTGAGCACTCATCGTAAAGCTATGCTAGCAGCAGCTGGGCCGCGCTAACTCCGCAAATTAATAATTAATTACACATTGATGCGTCCGCATTGCTCGGCGCATCGATCGCGAATGATGATAGATGAAACATTCTTAAGAAAAAGTGACCAAAGTCATCGGATACGTGGGCAGATTTGAAGCCGCCTCTTCAGGATCGTGACTGACGCTCTAACCAAATAGACCACAGCCACAACGAAAACCAAAATTTCTCAAGTATATGCAATTTTTTAACGGTTTTGGCATATCTAAATTCTCTCCATCATCGGCCTCATCGTCACTTACCATCAGGTGAGATTGGGGCCAAATGATAACCTATCATTAATAAAAAAAAAAAATCAGGACGTGCTTGCATTTGGGCTACTTAAAAACCAAAAGAAATCAAAATATTTAGTTTCTAGTTGAACACAACTGCTAGCTTGGAACATAACAAACAAATCAGTGTTAATAACAAATGAAAACTACGACAAGTCTATAACAGAGCTGGCAACATACAATCTCGTATCTCATGCTTATTACCCCCATTGTTTATGGAACTATAATTGACAAAGTCGCGATTTTATCGAACCGTTCGCATCATTGGTTTTAATTGTTCGTTACATGTTATCGGCAGATGTCAGTAGCGTCGCTCACAGCTCGGCGACACTATCTGAAACTGCGCGATGGGTATGTTTTGCGAAGACCTACCGTTTATGGGAATATTCCTTAAAAACATTTTGATTACTTCGTAAAAAAGGTATTACACCAGAACGTCTATGACAGCTATCTTACAACCACATCATAAATATTTAGATGTATATATATGTTAAATTATAAAAAATATTAAAAATTCTTCGGAGATAAGTTTCTTTTGTTTTAATTAATAACAAACGACTTAAATGCTTGACTACAACTTTTTAAGACATCAAAGATTGTAATTCAATATTTTAGCCGTAAGACGTCCACTGTTGGTCATAGGACTCCCCCAAATATGACTAGTATCATCTTAGGATGAAATGCTATAGTCACCACGCTTTTGTCAGGCGGTTACGGTTTTGTAGCGATTGCAGTAGCCTTGTCGCCTCTTACAACACTAGCAGGGAATAGGGAGATTGTAAATACCACAACTAAAAAAACTAGTTCTTTTATAATCCGTACTTTTCATATAGGGACAGTTTTGCTTTCTTCTTATAGAATAAAATAAGTGAATAAGTAAAACAAATAAATATTATAGGACATCTTTACACAAATCGACTGATCCCCACGGTAAACTCGAGAACTCGAGGCTTTTGTTGTGGATACTCAGCCCACGATATAAATATAATATACAAATGCTTAAATAGGTACATGGACCCGGGTATGTCCTTAAACTACGTCCAACAATGAGAGGTAGGGCGCAGCGAAGTACCGTCATGCTTGAGTCTAGAGAAGCCCAACTGGGGAAGTACCTCCTCCTTACAGAAGATCACAGCCGTAATAGCACTGCTACCTTTTAGATCTGTGGTGTTGTGTTTCTGATGGTGAGTAAGGTTCCCAGAGCTGCAATCCCCCTTAAAGGCTGGCAACACGCTTGTTACCCCCTGGTGTTGCGGGTGCCCATGGGCGACTGTAATTGCTTACCATCAAGCAATCTTGGCTTTTGGCTTAAAAAAAAATAGAAAACACCCATGACTCAGGAACAAAATATCTGTGCTCGTCACAAAAATAAATGTCTTTACCGGGATTTGAATTGTGTTACTTTCTCATAAATATTTTCTCGATATAATGAATAAGGGATGTAATAATATTTAACAGCACATCACTACGTGCAATGACGAGTGACGTTGACTGCCACTAATGCGGGTACTCGCCGCCTCACGCATTAATTGCATTAATTACCTGAGGTATTGTAATTTCGAACCTCCATTACTCCTCTATCTCTGGCAGCTATAACCCATACGCTTGTTCAAGTATGGGTAACACCGCTTAATCAAACAATTGCCTTCAAATGGTAATAAAAAAAATCTTTATTTTTCAGTTTAGGCACATTACATGCACTTATGAACGTCAAAGAGAAATCTACCACCGGTTGAAACCCTACACTTCTGACCCGAAAAAAATACACGATTTCAACGATTAATATGATTCCAACGTTTCATTAATTAGGTAATATTTTCAGATTTTATGTTATAATTCTCATGATGGCTACTAATAGGGGTAACTAGTATTAATAAATATACTTCCTCGCGTTATCCTGGCACTCTGCCACGGCTCATGGGAGCCTGGGGTTTCGATTGGCAACTAATTCCAGGATTTGGCGTAGGCACTAGTTTTACGAAAGTCATTGCCATCTGACCTTCCAACCCATAGGGTAAACAGGCCTTATTGGAATTAGTCCGGTTTTCTCATGATGTTTTCCTTCGACAAAAACCTATCTACCTTTGAAACAATAAAATAAAGCTTTACAGAGGACACAGCGGCGAGTGATATGGATAACTTAGCACAGATAAGAGGGGCTAGAGGACATGTCTTCGTCGGACGTTGTCGTTTATGTCGAAGTGAAAAGAGATTCAGGAAAATGTATAGTGCAATGCAGAGTCAGTCCAGAGCAGAAGATCTGCTCGAAGCTAAACAAAGTGACTGCATGGATAGGTGAAACCAGTGAGACTGTCTGGATGTTTCCTGTCATGACTGCAAGGCTTCTGAAGGGGGTTGCAAACACCAATTATGATTTTTGATGTGGCTAGTAAAGAAGACAGAGGAGCCTTCGACAACTTCTATGTAGGAAATATGAGCAATTTTAATTTAAATAAAGCTTTTTTTTCATAATATCTTTATTATTTACATTTCACTTTATGACTAGTATGACTACGTTGTATTTCTAATGAGCTATGGATCCCTGTTGTAAAAGTAAAGTATTTTTGCATTCGGCAATAAAACAATATTTACTAAATGCATACGCATGTTGCTTGTAGTTTTGCCTTGTTACATGACTTATTGTAGCATAATATACATTCAGTTAATACAATTTGGTACGGAAACTGAATTAAGAAAATTTGATTGACCGTATGACTGTCAGGCCGTCAGTGTCAAGTCAAGTCTGCGAACTTTTTTCAATTGCCCTGGAATCTTGGTGACGTCACTTTCCCAACCTTGTGACATACGCTCTTTTAGAATGAACGTCAATTAACGCAATACTTTTTGCATTGTGTATAAATGCAATCAAATCCACTTATTTATCCACTTAATTTCAATTAAAATTATTATCAAAATAAACCATGAATCTTCATAGCGCACACGGTAAGCGAGCAGCAGATACTTACGAGTATGTTTAGATCGAATGCTTCGTATTCAATCCCAAGTACTCAGAAAGTGAGACCCAAATTCAATTGGCTGGTATCCGGTTCCACTTGATCGCATTCTCAGATATCGGTATCGGCTATACATCTCTCGATCAATGCCGTATAGGCCGAATCTGCGTCGGCCGCCCGCCTCACTTGGTCCTTCGTACACGCTTATTTGAATCTCCTTTCTAAGCGACTTCCTTTTCTGTGAGTGTCAGGTAATTATCTGTGTGGCATTCCAATTTTCCGATCGAACGGTTAATTCAGTTTAAATCTCTTCGTGTCTTCGCTTTAGGACTACCTAATCCCAGTCCTTCGCTACCTCATAGTAAGATAACTAGCACAGAGTGACGATTATATCGAGTTGATTTGTAGTAGTTAGTAATATTAAATTATTTAACAGTTTTCCCTTCGAATACATGCACATTATATTAATTACAAGACTTTAAAGTTATTGGTGTCATGATATACAATGTGCCAATAATGTTACGAATCTTAAGGGGGACAAGACGGGTGAGTAAGTTTAAGGGTGATGGGTGTGTGCTTAGAACTTACGAGCATATTCGGCTATATATATATAAACCTATATGTAAAAATTTTGGTTGTAGCCCGTCTTGGCTCGTATGTCTGTTTCTTTTTTTTTTTATGCAAGACTGACCAACGTTTGACCTCAGTCGCACCTGATGGTAAGTGACGTTTCTGCAGTTAATCACGAGATGATTTGTTATTTAGTGGGTGCGGGTAGCTCGTTGTATTTTAATTAGCTACTTTCATATTGTCTTTCTGGGGATTTAAAAATACATACTTTATTTATATACGGGTTTTTACATATATTCGTTTTTAATGTAAATATACCTAATTTTTAAATAATACAGGACTTCCCCTGTCAACGACATTATTGTGTCGATTGATCGTCAAATTTGCGAACAATTTAATAGCTCACTAGTCTATCACCTGCTTTATAGTTACGATTACTTGTGAATTGAATACCTACACTAAATAATCAAGAATAAAAAATATCTCGTTAAAACTATTGCTGACCGGAGCTAGCTTAACCTTACTTCCTTCATAAGCATTGTATAAACAGTCAACTAGCTCAAAATTCAGCAAACCAGTGGTTATCGATTCCTAAGCACTCATAGTCTCTGCTATATATAATTATCACAGTTTAAATAACTTAGCTTGAATTAAATCTATTTTAAATAAGGTAAAAATGAGACCCCAATTCCATCTTCATTGAACCTGATCGTCGTTTCAGTAAATAAAGTTCGATGCCAACTCATCAGCGCAAGGGGCGGGATCTGATAAAAGTTGTCTGGAAGTTTCTTTTGCGATATCGCCACCTTCGTCATGTAAATTGGACAAGTTGCGGCGAAGCTGATGCTTGTTTCATTGCTAAATATAGATTAGCTCTTAATCTGACCATTTTTTGTGCCAAATTTTACTCGGGTGAATAAAAGATATCGGTAAATTTTTTGTCGGACCGGCCGGGCCAAACCTTATACAACTTTTTAATCTACTCTCAAATAAAAATCTTAAACAGATAACTATGTGAAGCTCTTTAAAATGCTATTTATTTCTAGTGGAGAGGCAAATCTAATAATAAACAAACATAATTGACGCTTGGCGTGTATAATGAACCGGTCTGAGTAAGTTTTTAAATCAGATATAAACGCTGATAGAATTCAAAAGCTTTTAAAATTTAGGTTTAAACTTGACGAGTCAATCGTAGATTCATTTCCATCTGTCCAAAGTTTGAAATGGAAATAGAGTGAAGTGACGCGCGTCAATAGATGTTTTGAGTTTATAAAGCGAACATCGATCCAGAAAGTAAACAACTGCGAATACTTTTATCCTTTCCAAACGGGCTAACCCGTAAACCATCTCAGTTTAAGGAGGCATTAAATCGCTACTCAAACAAGAACCGTTACAGTGAAGTTAACTCACATATTGCTTTGTGTCACGAACGTTTAAAGCGAACAGCAAGCAGTTGAGGAGATGCGATGGAGAGAGATGGGGGATCCGGGAAGGGAGAATGGGTGTGGAGGGCGTAAAAGGAGAAAAACTACATCGCTAAAAGTGAATGCGGTCGAAAGGCACGCTTATTTCTGCGCTAAGTGCATGGATTTTTTTCAAGTGAAGGCATGAGTGTGCGGGGAGCTGGCTTGCGGGCTGCTACGCCGGCTGCGCAGCGTCGTCCTCCACAAAGGATCGGGAGTCTTCTATAGTCACATTCATGTTGACAGTGGTTACATTGATGTTGACTGTAGATATTTATTGCAGAGAGATTAAATGCAATGTCAACCTAGATGTTTTGAATTATTCAAGAAAGTATTATCTATACGAATACTTATAAAAATAGCTTATCTATGAGGGAGATTTAAAAAAAAAAGTGCCCCCAATGAAGGTGACGTGAAAAACTATAAATTATGTTAGTTTTGTAACGGTAATTAAATTAAATATGAACTCTGTAAATATTGCAAGACATTCTTACACAATTGACTGAGCTTTATAGCCTGGGTTAATAGCCACTAGGCCAAACCAGTGGTCAAAAAAAAAATACGTGTAAGTTTCTATAAATCTTGGTATGGACGTGAGGATTTGTGGACGTATATACAGGTACATGTGGGTTGCACCATTTTTAATGAATGAACTGATTGACGGTAAATATTGTAGTTGACAAAAATAGGAATGAATAAAAAATTAAAGTTTTCCCGTAGCACCAACTTAAAAAGGCAGATGACCATTTTTTATTAATACGTGTTATAAAAGTTTTGCATCCGGTGGTATGTCTCCGTGTCAAAGATGGAATTCAAATTTAGGGCCGAACGAGAGTCAGGCAACCTTAAATTCCAATATATACATGCCTACTTACAACACTTACAACGAAAATATAAATTTAATCATACCTTCGAGTTTTAGATCAGTAGGTAGGTAAGGTAATATAGGATATTTTTTAATTAATCCATTACTTTTATTAATCCATTACTCTAAAGTTTACTGTAATTAGAGATATTTTCTAATATTTTCTGCTAAAAAGGTATTTTCTATATCGATATCTTGTTGTCGAACTTATCGAGAGTAAAGGTATTTTTGACATTACAGTATTCAGGAGTACCTAGCGTTCCACTACTCTTACAGTGTAGTGACCTCGTAAAAACCAGTATAAAGCTGACATCCAAATACATAGACATGTTGTTTTTCTTTGGGGTCACATAGACTGGTACCGCTTGTAGACAAGTGCTTGGAAAACGATAGAAATACACGCCTTGAGCCACACAATGGGGCCCACACAATACGCGAGGTAAACTGAATAACTTTATTTAAGAACACAATAAACCACTTTTTACTAGAAAGGTCGGAATTGTGTAATGGACGGGAATGTGGAAAAACAGCGGATATTTTTTTTCTAAAGGGACCTCTCTTAGCTCCATTTATTTATGTACTCCTCCAATAGAACTATTGCTCATTTGATTGAGTTGGTACTTAATTAAATCAGTTACTTAATCAAATGTTGTATTCAGAGTAAGAAATATTTATTTTGGTTGATTGAGAGGAACGTATTTATGTAGTATTTAATTATATAAATGTTTAAAGTGGATATTACGCTGTTTCTCACAAGTACATCTGTCTCGTAAGTAGTTCTCGGATGAATACTAAGTTCGTTACAAAAGAGTTTTTGTTTATGATTTAACATCACTGCAAAATCGTCCATTCTCAGAAATTGCTATTAAGACATTCCAGCTTATAGTTGAGTTCGTCCACTTCATTAAGACATGAATTATGAATAGAGAGGGCATTAGCATCCATCTGTGGAGAACAGGATTTCATTGTTATGCAGATTGTAACCGGACGTCCCCTACTCCCTGCCCGCAAGATATCATAAACAGTACTACGACGTCGTATAAACGTCAAAATCAGCATAATATAGTTACTCACTTAGAGCATAGATAGAGTGAATCATACTGTTACTTACATGTACTAGTAAAAGGGATAAGTATAGTTTTTCTTCTGCTGTTATTGTACTATAAATGTAACCTCAATTATCTACTAAACTAAACAGAAAAAAATACTGTTAGACACAAGCTTCAATTAAGGATCTCTACAGCAGCTGGTAGAAAACAGACTTAATCCAGCAATCTTGAATAGAATACGAATAAACTAGTATAATGTTGTAAACTAGTATAGTATGATGTTGTTGCATTAATAAAAACAAGTGAAATGTCAAATAATATGATAGGATGGGAACTCTTGCAGTTGTAGCGAGTAAATGGTGGTGTAGACAAACCAACATCCATATAAATATTTGTTAGCGTCGTTCAATGATATAGTTTTATAATATTTGTGGCAGATAGGTACTGTGTAGCTTCATACTCTTTTTAGTAATTAAATAGTTCTGTTACTTGACCACTAAGAGTGACTTTGTAGAAAAGTTAAATTACCACAGTCATTTTTTCTACAAATATGGTGATCGATTTGGTGATCGTCTCATAAACGCAATATTACAATGCAGAAAAGAGAAAAATACTATTTCTATACAAAATTCATGTTTAATTATGTACCCGACACTTTTTTCTGAAAAATCCCAGTAATATCAATAAATTTGGCAAAAATATTTTGATACTGATAAATAAAATACTTACTCTCATAATTTGCTGAATGATTTGACTTCTGTTAGATGTCAAAGAACTGATTTTGTCATTATTACTGTGCATTGGTTGTAGCAAATAATGATAGTCGTGGAGCAGACGAACTAACACCCATGCAGACATTTGTTTACACCGTTCAATAATTTCATGTTATGCTGTTACCGACGCGAGTCGAGAGCGAATTAATCAGCTCTAAACGTTTCAATACTAGTATTATGTCAATTGTAAAATATATTTCGGGCACTAATAAGTCTAAACCATATGTCTGAAAGTGAAATTAATAAACACCTATTCTAGATGTATGCGTACATATTCTGAAATAAATATACCAATTTATTCCATGTTCATCCATAGTTGTCTAGCACTTAGCTATCTCACACTTCTGTCACACTGCTCCTGGATTAGTTACACCGTAAGTAAAGCGTTCGCTAAATTACACACTTTATACGTGCAATATGGCGTCAATAATGTAGGTTTTAACCCTATAAATATTAGCTCAATTTTTGATTGGTGCTCGCTAAGTATAAAGAAGTTTTCCGTGTAAAGAATGATAGAATCTCCTGGGTTAATTCACACTACTTACACAGTTTATTAACCTTAAATTAGAAATGCCACGGCACTGCATAGACTGAGTCCGACTTCTTATTTCATTCTCCATTTCCATGTACTAGAGCGAACTTAATTTTCACTATATAACAACAAACATTAGAACACTATTTAAGTTCGCAGGATTCTATGCAACACCTGAATTTCTTATCGCAAGCCAACTTTCATTTCAACCACAACTATCTTAGTTCCATTCTACTGAGATTCGTGTCCCAAAAGACCCACCACCTCATTGTATCGCAGCCACGCTACCACTTGTGATGCAAACCATGACATGCAAACTGTAACACCCAAGGGATGCTCGGAAATGTACAAGCGCCTATATTGGGTTAGCGTGCCACTTCCAGCATTGAATGATGCCTGAATATACTTATCTGAGCCTTTGACAGGGCGTGAGACGGCTGAGTAAGGCTTACAAAATAATTTATATGTGCTCTTAGTATTTTAGGAACTTTCACGTATAAAATGTGTATTTTATTTATTTAACAACGCTAAAGTTTGTTACTTTTCTGTTAAACTTTGGGTGATTTAGAAATATATCTTCAGGTAGAAAAAGTACCTATTGTATTTAGTGGTAAGATAATTGAGGACTTACAATGCTACATAAATTATGTTACGTTGTGTAAAATATAAAACCTTGTTGCCTAAACCCTAATATTTTTGTTAATCTCTGAATGATTGACTTACTGGTTTCCCATATGGGCTCTTACGGAGTCTGGAATCCTCAGTCCCATTCTGAAGTCCCATGGTTTGACATAATTATTTTTAAGTAATCATGTGTCAGCTCGGAAGCCAAGTGTGACGGGTACGTTAGCCCGTGCTTCATACTTAAGTTTACCATAAAAGTCAATTATGTTGAAATATGTAATTAGTGATATACAAATAGGTACTTTATTTAGTATATTATTACGTAACTACTTAATTACTGCATAAAATCTAAAAGAGGCCCTAAAGGATGCGGCAGCATTTCCTTTTATGTTATTACTTAAATTATTGATTAATCAGCTTTTGAAAATTCAATATTTAATTAATTTACAGGGATCGACTGCAAGCATTCAATTACTTTATTTTAATAGCTTGTTAGCAAGAGTATTTTAATAAGTATTTTGTGCGTAAAAACGTATACATAAAGTAAGTAAAACTATTATATGTAACAGTAAATAAAGCAATTTCATACTATATTTACATATTTTAAAATATTTTTTTATTTTTTTTACTTACATTATCTAAACATAGTTTCAAATACCTACGGCATAGTTTAAATATTTATCTTTTAAGCTCAGTTAACTAATAAAGTCTGATGATATTACTAAACAAAATAATTACTTTGAAAGAAACACTAATAGGGCCTTTTCTATGAAGTAATCGCAGGAAATAGCATATATAGAAAATAAATATTTTAGGTTCACGAACAATTCCAAGAAGGACATAAAAGTTAGTGTAACAAAATATATGCATAAATCCCGATATTGTCACTTCAATAATTATCTAACGTATTTCATCTGGGAAGCTAAATGGGAAGCAACACTCGAAATTCCCAGCTAGGGTTGTCGCAATGAAAATAATAAAGCCTCAGGTAATTTCGCTAATGCATGCGGTTACCCTATCTAGATCGCACTTACCCTCGGTTCCCCCGAACCAAAGGTTCGTATTAAGAGGGTCGGCTTGTTGTGTTAGCCCTTCAACAGAGATGACTATTTTGGTGATTTTGACCAAGTGTTGTGTTAAGGAATGCCGACAATGGTAATATTGATAAAGGCATGAAGATTATACACTGAGGGCAAACGTGTGTTACAAAGTTTTTGGTGAGATTCTGTGCTAGGCTCCAAAGTTAAAGCAGTTGAACGAGCGCTTCCAAGAGGCATACTCGTATTTATAAAAAAACTTGAATTATATCACAAATAATATTTTTGGCCATAATTTTACTAAAATTTGATCAGAAAGCTGGTAATTTTAAAAGAAAAGTCCATGATTGTAATAAAATAAAAATCAATCGGAAAGTGTAATAGGTTTCTTGTTCTGTTCATGAATTATTAGAACACATGTTGTATCGGGACAGTCTTGAGAATGTTTTTTTTAAATATTTTTCCAAAGGGCGTGACAAGGGGGTTAAATGTATTGACGAATTTGCACAAAACGAGTAGCAAGTGAAGATTAGTAAAAAAAATGCCTCTCTCCGTTATATATTTTTATTTGGTTTCGCGGACAATATCATACATTCATTTCAGGCCACTAAGTTAAAGATGGCGGCTTATGTAAGGTTTGATTGAGTACAATGTATAAAACAAATAAACTATTTTCGACACGAGAGTATTTTAAATATTTTATCCGTAAACTTAACTACTATGAGTATAAGCTTAAACAATATGTATAATCATAAAATTCAACAATTTTAAAAACGTTAACAATTAGATTTTTACCATAGGCCATCCATAAATTTTACATTCATACAACTAATGCAATTTAATTGTCGACATTGTATTATTATTTATAAATAATTTATTATGCAACCTAATGAAAATTATATATCGTTAAACATTTTTTCTGCATAGCTATTATATACACCTTATTTTTTATAAATTCGTGATGTTCAACTTCACGACATGAATACAATGTTTCATTTATTGTTTATTTAATAAAAAAATCGGGATGTATTGCCGGTCTTCAAAAGTACAAAAATGTTCAAGATTAGGTTCAAGGTTATAATGTTTATTTATCTTTGTTAAATATAAAAACCATACTAAATAAATTAATAGTTCTTAAAGTTTTGGAAGTTCAAAGACATTAGATATTGCAAGCATATTCGGAATATTGTATAGCATAACTTAAATTATGTAACATTATATAGTTATATTTATAGTACATTGTAGTATATATTTTATGATATAAAAGAAAGCATGTCTTGCGTAAGTTACAAACATTATACACGTACCAGCAAATTAAATATTCATTGTTTTACTTGAAGCTTTACAAGTTATAAACCTAAACACTTACAGTTTACTCGTACGGGTTTATTATCACTACTATTGCATACTGTCACAACACAATCACTTAGTTTTTGGTTTTAAATCATTACTATAGGAAAAACATTAACTCCATGATGTACAAATGTCGGTATAGACAACGATTCTAAATAATATATAACTATAACTGTACATTGTAAAATCCATGTGCAAAGTGCTTTTAACAAAATGTAACATATCTAAACATGCAATTGAACTGATACGACCTCAATATTTTGCAAAGCTTTAAATGCTCTGAGAATATTCATTCAAAGATACCTTAAAAGCGAAAGACGAGAAAATCACGTTCAAACTCGCAAGTCCAATAAACAGATGAGATATCGTGCGTTTGTTTTAGTCAAGGCTTAACTTTGCACATGGGTTTACGGGAGAAGTTTACCACGCGACGTAAACTAGGGTTGATATTAAAAAGGTGGCGTACGGCGTAGATTTAGCCGCGGCGCCTGGGGGCGGCCGCCCTAGAAACCCGGCGTCCTGCGCTCGCGGTCCGCCTTCCCAACGCGAGCCTTGCAGGCTGGAGTGCACGTCGTTTGTCTCTTCCTTAGCCGAGTCTATGTCCTCGTCATCGTGGGACTTGTGGTGGGGCAGTTCCATTTCTGAAAATATAAGTTTTTTTTATTGAAAGTAAGCTTCTGATAGGCAGAGAGCAAAGATAATATACACCGCGTAACATGAGGAAACCGAATAATTTTGCCAGTTATTGTGACCATATTTAGAGACTAAAATGTCCAATAAACTTTTTAGAATTTCACCTCGTTTCGGAGGTATAACCCATTACAAAAAAAAACTTAATTATAACTCAGCACCGTTCGCTTTTTTAAGGGCGATTTTACCACTATTTAACTCATTGTTTGTTTTCAGGCATAGTTTTCTCAATAAAATTATGTTTTTTTGTCAAAAAACATGAAAAACGGAACAAATTTTTTTTTTGCCGGAGTTGACCAAAAGTTACATGATATTTTTTACTTCTTTCGGCCTCAGGAATACGATGTTAAAATTATTCGGTTTCCTCATGTTACACAGTGTATAAGTAATGAATAAAAATAAAATATATCACTATAAACTATTGCTTGAAATAATTGCTGCAACATACCATACAGTCTAATGTTTCCCTCAGCGTCTCCTATAGAATTTTTAGAGATGCACTTGTAACCACCGAGGTCGCTACGGTGGATATTCTTTATGACCAATCGCATCTGCACGCTGTATGCTGAACTGTTGATCTCGGTCATTTGGTACTTGTCGTTTGTTATTATCATTTCACCTGTTACATAGAAATACAATTATTAGAATACAAGGTATTTGAGATGTCGATAAGTAATAGTTATTTGTTATACAAGGGAGCAAAGTTAGTGTTTACCTTCTCGTGCTAAAATTGAAACCCGAGTTAGCGAAAGATTCCAAAAGTGGAATCTTGAGCATTGGGAGGTTTTCAAAGCACGAGAGGTGAACACACTTTGCTACAAAGTGAAACGGACAATTTTTCACCTCACTACCGCGAGGAAAGAATAAACTCTGAACTTTAAAAATGTAATCATAATTATTGGCTAATTTATCATTTAGTAACATTAAATAAGAGACAATCCTACCAGCTAATATCAAAAAACCACTCGATTAGTAATAAACAATTTGTATGAATTTACTTTGTACCTACTCTTGTGAATAAAACACAACTTTGCTATCTGTTTTGAAAGAATAAAACAGTTGTTTCCGAGCTAGTGATGTGAAAAATAAATTAAGTACAGCCTTAATAGCAGTGGCATACAAAAACCTTTAGTCCCTGAGACGAAGAGTACTTGCGCCTATCATTTTGTAAAACCTAACATCGTATTTAAAGGTGCAATAATCATCGTCATATCAATACTGTGTTTAATAGTCAATAATTAGTATGTTTAGACACCGCTAAGAATAGTATATCTTATTATTTTAAAACTAGATAACAGATGGAGTATTTATTGATTAAAGCTAAATTTAAAATAGTGGAACATTTAGAACTGCCCTGGCTTGCTGGCTGGACATGTCTGTTTGAGAAATGATAACGACTTAGCGTCGAAGATAGGTTCATACGAGTCTGTTAGGCTCCGTAGTAAGCTTTACTAGTCTTTTAAACGTTGTTAATCTGCTCATTATCTGAAATATTGCTCGAAGATATTGCAGAACAATGAACAACGTTTAAGCGACTAGTTTATTTTAAAGTCTGACTCTATGATGTGACTCGTTTTTGTCACTTTTGTTTTATGTAACCTGAACATCCCGTATTGTTACATTTTAGTTGGTTGTTGTACGTTTGTGTAGTCCTTTTCGTACCCAACTCGCGGGCAGTTTCTGTTTAGTTTACCTCGTGTCCGTCACACTACGAATGAATTGACATTTTAGTACATATTTGTCATCTAATGATTAACATGTCGTCTATCACGATTAAATGACAGCCCCGGTCAAGAAGTTAATAAGTATTTACGATTCTATAGCCAGACGTAAAAAATAAGTAAAACTAATTTAAAAATCTAAAATGATGCTACACCGCAATAAGAAATATTTTTATTAGCGATCATACAGCCGTAGCTTTGGTGAATTCTACCATAACTTCTTTTTTGTTTTGTAGATAATGAAAAAAATACCGAGGCTTTTATTTAATCATCTATATTTTCATTTGCACAGTTCGATATCCCAGAAGATCCCAAGGTCGAATCTTGCACGATGCAGTGAGATGTTCCAATATCTTTCGATTATAAAATTATAATTATCTTTAACAAATTGCTTAATGCCGAATGATAATGATAACTAAACTGCAATTATCATATATTAGCAGTGTAATGGAAAAAATGTGTCAAAATTCAGGAATTCGTGAGAATTTGCTTGCTATCTACTTATTATATATAACGGATAAGACTTGTACGGTTTACCATATGATGTACCCGATTTCTAAGCTTGCTTTGCTCTTGACAACGGTTTTATTGCATATTCTATATATGTAAAATATGTACCTGTAGATATCTATTATTATAGATAGCACCCACTCGCTTTCAGACTAATTTATATTCCGACGTTTCCGACCATTGTCCGCCGGTATCGAATTGAAATATGTTGTTTCGCATAAACGAATAATATGCGTATTCCCACACTGTGAACATTTGCATCGGATAGTTTGGTTTAATTTAACATAAAGAGTTAATAAACAATTTTCTTGAATATTAATGATAGATATACTCGTAGTTTTTGTTTTTGCGGTTCGCATGTTTTTATCCTAAACGATATGGATAGGGTACTACTGTATGAGCTAGAAGATTATTAATAAACTGAATATATTATGGAGTTATTATTTATTCCGACAATATACGTCTAAAGGGTAAGTTGGGCCTGATTTCGTTGAATTTTCGTCGTTAGCGACATTATTACCGCGACCGAGGGTCACGTAGCTTTCTACTCGTTCTATATTAAAAATTGCTTGCATTCTTCTTGCTCCGCTTTATTTTGCGGTGGAGTTTTATTTTTTATTCCAAACATAGCTCTTCGCGTAACAAAGATATTAATTGAAATTTTTGATACTTTTTTGCAGCAATATTTTCAGTCAAATTATACACAGTCCATTTCGCCTTTGTTCAGTTTTTGAAAAGTTATTAAAAACTTCACATAGTCAACGTTAGAATATATAGATATAAAAAATACGGAATGTTTTTATTAGATTACCATCGAATATAGGTAATTTGTTACGGATAAATAAGTTCTGACATAAAAATTTTTTGGAGGTCATCATCAGGCACCATTAAAAAAATAGAAAATTAAGATAAAATTGTTTTTTTTTTTGTCAAATTTGGCAAAAGAGCAGACGAATTGCATGATGGTAAGCAATTTTCGTCGTCCATGAGCAATCACAACACCAGGGGAGTCACAAACGCGTTGCCGGCCGGCACAGTTATAATGTGCGAGACAGGAAGTTTCTAGAGAAACGCACAGTAAATGGTTTCCAACTATCCAGGTGGTGGGGGTGGAAATGTTGCCGTGAAGAACGATGGCGGAACGAGGCGGTAGGGATTAATCCGAACAATCCAGAATCTCAGAACACTCTCCGTTGTAAATGCGATAGAAGATGAATATCGAGGCTATACCTCTACGCAGCGCTAAAGGATCAAGCCGATCTGAGAAATCCTGGCAACCGATGATTCGAACTTCTAATAACGGAGAGTTCCATTGGATGCGGTCCAGAGGAAGAAGCTGGCACTGGGGAGAGATGAGAGCAGTATTCCATGTGCGTAATTATAATCAAAAACCCTATTCAATTTGTTTACAATGCTTGTGTGTCTTATAAAAAGTATATTTGTGCTTAATTACGCTTAATTTCGCAAAGTTCGTAGTTTATAAAGGACGTAAAGCTAGTTCATAAATCTCAGTGTAAAAGCTATTAACAGCCTTTAAAGTACATTTCGTTTAAAACGACTACAAAAAATTATCGGAGGCTGCGGCCGGACAGAGGGACACACCCATTCCATGTCCGCGCGGTCGCCCCGTCGCTTGTCAGTCCTGTATTACCTAATTTAATTTGTACTCGCCACAATTTATAGCCGCAGAAGAGCGGGGCCTCCGCTGGTTAGTAATGTCTGCCAGCGTTTTATGGTGCGAGACTGATTGAAACGGTTATGTTTACGTGCTATTCTTTTAGATCGTTTACTGTGACTACCTAAGCAATCATTGAAATTGCTTGACTAAATATTCTTATATAAATACTTAATATTTTAAGTTGATATCCAACATCGGTATAAATGAAATAAAACAATTAAAACGGATTAAATCGCGTATACTAATTAAACTTCATCCCGACGTTTCGAACCCTTTAGCAGCGTCCGGCGTTTTAATCAGTTTTATTTGTTTTATTTCATGAGTAATTATCGCGGCAACCGAAGACAATATTATCGGTATAAATGGTTAAGTATAGCTGTTGTATTATACTAGTACTAAATATGCTAAGAGAAGAATGTAAATAAGACACTAAAGTAGACAGACCATAAACAAATTCTTGTTCACCAGATAAAAAATTTCTTCGGATCGATACACGTAAGGATATGTTAAGCAGAATAGTATATCGAATACAAGTGCCGACAGTCCGTACAGTCTTCGCAAAACCTTTCGACCCGTATAAATATCTCAAATTTTATTGATAATACCGTCGCAAGACTTTTTGATATAAAAGATAGCCCCATTTCTAAAGCTAAACAAATTATCAGAAAATGGCTAGCTAGTTTATCTTACGACGACACAGAAAAAAAAAACAAGTACGAAACTGTTGAATTTGATGTATATTATTTATATAATAGAAATTAAAATAAATATGTCAGATTGTATCCGTCAGCCGGCATGGCATAATTACATTGTAGAAATCAATTATTTGATTATTATATGTCTCTTCCGTACACGGAACAATGGTGTTCCGGACATTTGGGAGGCTTACGCGGAGCCAGATCGAGCCAACGCGCAGAGGCCCTTTCGACAATTTAATGAAATGTAAGGGGTACACTAAGCGGATGTTGCCCCTGTCCGTATCATGGGACGCGCACAGAGGCAGCACCCGCCATGGTGTAAAGACTATTGAGTTATAATGGAATCTAGAATGTACTAGGCTATTGGGTGGAAAGGATGGACTAGCTACTGGGCTATTGGATAAAAAAACCGGACGCCTGCCTTTTAAAATGGTGTACAATTATATTTCTGGCAGACGGTGACTCGCCCTCTGCGAGATGGGGCTCCACAAAAAGCGACATCAAAGATGGCTCAAGGGCAATACCGGTGCAAGGGTCTAATGGTAGAAAGGTGTCACTGGACTTTAAACATATAGCGAACTCGCCACTTAGGTTTCCACATCTACCCTCGAGAACGCAGCTCTCTCGCGACCCCACTCTGGACGGCCGGTGAAGGCAAGCCAGAGGAAGGGGACCTGTCCCACCTGTCCGACAGGTCACCCCAGGGGCACTCAGGTACGTGGAGTCGCTACTCTCCAACAGCTCGCCACAAGCTGCCCTGCGTTGACTGATTGCACTGGAGAAAACCAGTGGGCGATGGGGTCGTCACATTATTATACAGACTCGCTTAGTGCTTACCACTGGTAGCCCGGTGTATCATATATATATATATATACGTGATAATTCTTTAGTTTTAAGGTCACTTATCGATAATAAATATATTTTATTTTGACCTCTGAATAAAATTAAGTAAGTAGGTAGGTACCATACTTTCTCGTTTACTTTCGGGACAAAATACGATTATTTTATACATTACCAACATTAACGGCCATTAAACAGAATGCCAATTTACTTGCAATTAAGCACTTATTAGTTATTGTATAAATTTTAATGACAACAATCAAGCAGCTTTTTAATCGATAGTACTAGTGCTGTTTGAGTGCTAGCTTACAATGGAATATTAATCTCTAAACAACCGTCAAATATCAAAATTAATATGCAGATTGTCATCCATAAATATATAACGCTACGCTATATATGTATAAACAGTACCCTTACCATGAGATGTGATATTGACGTTTTCGGTAACGTGTATCGAGTTTACTATCTGTGCATCTCGCTTGTACTATTTTAGTGCGACCGAGATACAAAGATAGTATACTCGATACTCGTTATCGAAAACGTCAATGTCCTAACTCATGGTAAGGGTACTGACGATGACACTTAACGTACCCATAACATAAGTCATACGCGACAAAGGGTTTAGTTTGCTCTTGCCCTGTAAATTCAGCACTGACCACGGAAGCCGCTCAAATCAGGACACGGCGTTATACCACTTTCATTCTCGTAAACTTTATTGCTACTAGTTCGACTTGAGAACTTTATGAATACACGATGCCGGCAACTGTTGCAGTCGGCGTGCAAACTTGTAATCCGCGACGGAAATTATTGCTTAATCGGTTCTCCTATTGGAGCTAAAACTAGGTCAGTAAATTTTAACTCGAGGGACATTAAATTTTTTATGATTCCAATAACTAATGAGAACACTATTTCCATTTGAAACAAAAATTACGTCACCACCCGTACCCCGACCCGGACCCGGGTGGACCCGGGTATATCCTTAAACTACGTCCAACAATGAGAGGTAGGGCACAGCGATGACCATCACGCTTGAATCTGGAGCAGCCCAACTGGGGAAATACCTCCTCCTTACAGAAGACCACAGCTATAATAGTACTGCTACCTTTCAGGTCTGTAGTGTTGTGTTCCTGATGGTGAGTAAGGTTCCCAGAGCTCCAACCCCCCTTAAAGGCCGGCAACGCGCTTGTGACTCCCCTGGTGTTGCGGGTGCCCATGGGTGACGGTAATTGCTTACCACCAGGCAATCCGTCTGCTCGTTTGCCGCCTATGTCATAAAAAAAAAACCAAGAAAAGAGTATAACCACATACAAATCCAAATTTGCTACCTAGTTTCACTGTATAGTTCACTGTATAGTAGTTTTAATCTTTGTTTGCAGTATTACATTATGAAATGCTCAATAAGTCAGTGATAAAAAGATAATGATTCAGATTTCAAAAGTGACAACAAAAGTAAAATATATTATTTACTAACAATAGCTGACATTTATATAATTAGCTGTAGGTAGACAATTTCAGTTCAACACCTTTGGAATATTCAATTTGCTTGAAATAATTGACTTTGCCCAACGATCGTTTCAATTAATAAAGTTGTCAGGCAATAAACAAAAGAGGGCGGCACCGGCGCCAGGCGGACAGAGGTGTCAGTTGCATCGTTTGGCCACAGATTTGTGGTCAATTCACAAACACGACCGGCCTCATCTTGCTTGTGATTTAGACATCTTCGGCAATACGATGGTTATTAATGGTTTCCCTGAAATTGTATTCGATGCCACACTTTCTAGCATTTACAACTGTCTAGTATACAAATCACCAATAAAATAATTTGAAATAGATATTTTATGAAAATGTGACCCCGCTTGAACCGGCGTCGGTCACCGCGGGTTGTAGTGTCAATGCCAATATTACATATCACTTAAAAATCGACCAAATATGTTTTCAATGCATTAATTTGATTTAATTCATTTCGCTCAATAGTATTTAGTGATAATTAAGGGGTGCTCTCATTTTCACTAGTAACTTGACATATTTATGGCGTCATACGATAGCAAAACAAACAAAACATATTTTATAGAACAAAATCGATAGGTACCTATGATATTTGCTAACATGTGTTTAACTTCTATATTGAATCGCGTGTACAAATGTTTACATACTCCCCTGTCTAGACAATAGCATTTTTGGACAGCGCCCCGGGTAGTAATTGCTAATGTATGGCCTAGGGTGACAAAGAAACTGCTCACACAGACAGATTGCCCTCGTAAGTACAACAAAAAGCCTCGAAAATGCTTCAAAAAGCGTAATTCAAAATGATGCAGTGTTTTGTTCGTGTCTTTGACCAAACGTCATTGAGAGTTGTCACAAAAGAACAGAGTAAATAGAATAAACCCATTGTTATCATCAATTTTGATTCGTACGAATGTTTTAGCCTGCGAGTAAATATTGTCAGCGCAGCCTAAAGCAATTTGAAGCGGGAGGCCAGCGGTCTTTGTTGCATATCCACGGTAATAGAATTTGGTCCGCTTTTTGCGTGGTGTCGCTAGCTGTAGCTAGCTACATATTGCTTTGTAATGCCGGCTCGGTTGCGTCCATAACTGCATCTAAATTTGCCTATGCTTGTATCTAGTTGGTTATGAAATAGAAAATTATTATGAAAATGTTAACCACCGCTTCCGTTTAGTAATTTTATTTTTGTCTTTGCTTCTGAACTTAGTTTATTATTTTTTATTAATAACTCAACTTTACCATGTTTGATAACCACTATACTTTATTACCAACGAGTCTCAGGTTTTTATACTAGTCCAGATTATAGTTCTATATGAGTTCTCGCCACGTTGGTTCCCTTAATTATTTGATAATATGAACTTTTTACGTATTCTGGAAAACAAGGAATAACATAAAGTACGCACATTAAACATTAAAACATTGTCACTTTTGCTTCTCGAACGACTGATCAGAGTAAAAACCTAAAAACGTTGTTCGAATATAAAATTTAGTTCATTCATGTCTTTGACGCGATAAATGTCATCTTAGTTAATGGAAGTAAAAACAATGCTTAGTTTGTAACAAAAATTCTGCCACGAATTGTATAGCGGAGAGAGCTTCTAAAACATTGTTAGCTAAATATTTGCAGGTGCCTGTATTTAAGTAAATGATTATGGAATGAAACCCTTAGGTCACTTGTTTCAAAAACATTCTAAATCACATAGGTCCCTAATAAGGAAAAAATAACCCTTTATTACTTAAATAACCGTTAAAACTGATTGTTATTAACGTATAACATATATACTAACAAATACACTCACCACTAACTTTACAAACTTCCGTTTACATATCTATTTAACAAGATAGTTATTTTTAATAGCCCAATAGCCGCATCGGCTTATCCAGCTATACAGCGAGCGTAAACTGCATGATTAGCTAGCTGAAAAATGTGCTTAAAGACCGCAGTGCGAAAAACTTTTGTTCGTTTTGTCGGGATTTGGTCGCTCGGCGGGCAGCTGCGGCGCGGCCTTTTCACACATGTCGCGGTGGCCGGCAACAAGCGTCGTAAATCCGCTTCTAACTCGACTTTAGTGGCCACTTGGTCAGGGTTCTCATGCACCCGCTACGCTAACGCATTTTGCTGCAGAATATTGGCTGCGTTGATACGTCAAGTGTTATATTGATTTGTAGGTTTCGTTTGTTGCTCTTGTGCTCACAACCTGCACGTGGTATCAACGTGGACTATTTAAGAGGGCACTGAGCTTTTCGCGCTACGCGATTCAATTTAATCATGGCGGCTCAGGTAAGGATTGGCGAACGGCTCGTGAATTGAGGAGTATTCGTTGGCATTATTACAATTTTTTTTTACAAATGAAAGACGTATCTCTTTGTCTGTAGCCGGTCCCTCATGTCTGGGGATCGTGGTCAGTATCGGGGTTATATTTGGAGCGCGTAAGACTTATACGTTGTAGAGACGTATACGTTGTGTGTGTTATTTTGTTAATATTAAAAACTTAACGACATTAATGACCTTCTGTTGAGGATTTGCAACGTATTAAGGGAATTCTATCTTTTTTGGAGGTCACTTTGGATGTAGTTTCTAAAAAACAAAATTCAAATTATCGTATTTCTGGATCGTATGATTTATTTAGTGGATCCTTAAATATGTAATTTATGTCGCACCAAAACTAAAGCCCCATTTAGACCATGCAAGAACTTGTATACGATTTTCATTACATTGCGCCGATAGCCCGCAATGTAAAGAAAATCGTATATAAGTTCTTGCCTAGTCTAAATGGGGCTTAAGGTTAAGGATTAACTATAATCGTACAAAAAAGGTAGGTATCTAACAAAAAAAAAAAAACTGGTATCATTTCTTTGCTGTCGCCGTAAAGGTTGATTCTAGTTGAGACTGTATTTTTGCGCATAATTGACTGTTTATTGTGGTAATCGATATTTATCTAGGACATTCAAAAGCTGTACGATTAATATATATAAAATACTTGCTCGTCACTTCGTCGGCCAGCCATGCCCGCCAGCCATTTGGACCCGGGTATGTCCTTAAACTACGTCCAACAATGAGAAGTAGGGCACAGCGATGACCATCACGCTTGAATCTGGGGCAGCCCAACTGGGGAAGTACCTCCTCCTTACAGAAGACCACAGCCATAATAGCACTGCTACCTTTCAGGTATGCAGTGTTGTGTTCCTGATGGTGAGTAAGGTTCCCAGAGCTCCAACCCCTCCTTAAAAGGCCGGCAACGCGCTTGTGACTCCTCTGGTGTTACGGGTGCCCATGGGCGACGGTAATTGCTTACCACCACGCAATCCGTCTGCTCGTTTGCCGCCTATGTCATAAAAAAAAAATGCCCATCTTTAAAGTATGAGTGCGGGATAAAAATTATCCTATGTCTTTACTCGTAGCCCAAACATACCAAATTTCATTCTAATTCGTTCAGCAGTTTAAGCGTGAAGAGGTAAGACAGACAGAGAGCGTCACTTTTGTATTTATTTATGTAATCCACACTGGATTTAGAGGTATAATGACTTGGTTAAAAAGAAGTTTCTTTAACAAAAACAACCAACTTATAATTCAAACTTGTTCGCCTCATTGTCTCTCAGTCGACGTCAGGAGTGCTTTTGTTCATCTGTCACCCGAGCACTAAATAAGCAACTTTTATCCTCAGAGCGCCACTTTAATAAAAAATAATGAAGTTTTCTTCCTTCGTTTGCTGTGCGAGTTAAAGTATGCTTATTTGTATTACTTAAAACGTATTTAGAAGGTCTGCTAATGAATCTTACTCGTATTATTATTACGTTTTTGATGACAGGAATACTTTAAAGTAATAACTTGCAAAGTGACACAATGTAATATGTAATTAATAGGCTATCGTCTCAACTCTCTTGTATTGATAATGTTTTCATTAGCATTTCATTAACATATTAAAATTTTGTTCAAAGCATTCAGTTTTTTAATATCTAAGGACGAATAAGCTTAAGAACATAAACACTGACCTTATTTATGCATAGCATTTTTGGAATTCTATCGTGGTATTCGAAAATATTGCAACCTTTTCCCAGTGTCTACAACATGTCCCAGTAGGACCAGAAGTACCTTTATTTCTGAGTAAATAAAAAATAAAATACTTGCTTTGCCCCGCGGTGTTACCCGCGGTTTATTAGAGAAAAAACGTAGCCTATGTGTTAATCTAGGGTGTCAGATAACTCCATACCAAATTTTATGAAAATGACTTCAGTAATTTAGACGTGTAGAAGTAACAAACATACACAGTCACAAAAATTCGCCTTTATAATATTAGTGTAGAAGTGTAGATTACTCGTAATTTAAAAGTCACATGAATTTACCTCTTACATTAACCTTTATCGTGTTAAGAATATAAACAATGCTACAGTCTTTTAAAGGTTTATCACTTTTGTGTAAACGTTTGTTTGGACCTTTGAAAGATAAACATAACATAGTGCTGTTTGCACACGACACATCGCTGATTTTTGAAGTGGACAGAAGGAAAGTAACTTCGAGAGCATTAACAATGCTATCTCCACAGTAGAGAACTGGTTTACGGCAAATAACCTTCTTTTTGAACGCCAAGAAAACGAAATGCATCAAATTTACTCTTCCCAACGTCAAGCAGATTAACAACAGCAAGATTGCAATAAACGGTGATACAATGGAATTTGAAAATCAAACTGTTTTCCTGGGAGTCACTCTGGACGCGAAATTGCAATGGCATCCACATATAGCCACCCTAGCAGGGAAACTTAGTTCAGCAGCCTATGCAGTGAGGCGGATCAGCCATTTAACGAACATTGAGACTGCCAGGCTGGTATACTTCAGTTACTTTCACAGTGTTATGTCGTATGGAATTCTGTTATGGGGTAAAGCGGCTGATATTGAGACCATATTTGTGCTACAGAAGCGAGCTGTCCGCGGCATTTATAAAATGCGCGGTCGAGCATCCGTAAGAGAAAAATATTCTCACTGTAGCGTCTCAATACATACTAGAAAACATTATGTATGTGCGGAATAACATCCAAGAATTCAAACTTAACCGTGATATCCATAGCTTTAACACTAGAAATAAAAATCAAATTGCTGTGCCCGACCACCGCCTCGCCAAGGTTCGTTCATCTTTCGCTGGAAACTGTACACGCTTTTATAATAAAGTTCCTGCTGATGTAGTTAATTTGCCACAAAATAAATTCAAGTCATACGTCAAACACTATTTGTTAAGTAAGGAATACTATACTCTGAAAGATTTCATTGAGGATAGGGATGCCTTTAAGCCTGTAGCTTGATACTGTAGTACAGATTATTCCATTACTATATGGTCTTTACCTACTAGTGTCCAGTTTGTTTGACACGAGACATGTTGTTCTCTTCTTTTTTTATTTTTTATTTGTTATAATGTTTTATTTTACTCTTTAGACACTTAGGGACATTATACATCCCTAATTATTGTATTTATATTATTATTCATGAATATTTATTTGCATAAATAAATATTTATAGGTTCTGACGCATAGAGACATTTCTCTATATGCCTTTCATAACTAAAGTGTTATTTAAGTATGTAATGGACAAGCACAGAATGTGGCTTCTTACCAGGATGTACATGTGAGTAAATTTGTTAATTGATAGAGCCTGCCAGCCTGAACATGTCATGCTCACTTAAAAGTCTTTGCTTATGGTGGCGTCGTTGATCGGGTCGCCACTTTCCCGAAGAAAGGTTGAGGGAGGCGATGGCTGAGATACGCGTCATACTCGTGAACGGGTGCTGTTTGTGGAGACCGGTCTGTTTTGGCTATTTGGGGCTATGTTTTAGGTAGTTTTCTTCTTGTTTATTTACGTGATACACTTCATTCGGTGCTTGTTTATCTTTAAAAAACAAAAAGTGTTAGTATATTGAAATCATGACACCTGGAGACCTTATACATCTCTGAGGTTTATTTGTAATAAGCATGTATTTCTATTTTTGTGTATATTTTGAAAACAAAATAACTATACATATAATATTTTTGAAAATTTGGATTACTAATTTTGTAATTTCTAAATTAGAATAAAGGACACAATTCAGATAAGAAAGCATATGGAACGTTTTGTTAACTTCGTTCTTAGCAGTCAGATTTGGACTTTTAAGTAATTAATAATTATTTTTATTTTTCCTTTGGCAGAATTTTTTTTGTAATTGTTGGATATGTTTTCTTAATGAATAACGCATTTTTATGTAATTTGTATAAGATATCTTTTGTAATACTGTTTTGAAAAAATAAGTCCCGCCGAGTTTCTTGCCGGTCATAAAAGTCAAAATACTTCTCGGTCAGAGGTGTAGGTTAGAACCGGTGTAGTTTTTATTTTTCTCTTTTACTTTTGTATACTCGACGTGTAAAAGTGCCCTTGTGGCCTACTTACTGAATAAACGTTTGAGTTTGAGTTTGAGTTTGTGGATAGATACAGATTAAACCTGAATTCAACAGTATGATATAAAATCATCAATGTAAAATACATTAAAATGTAAGAAGTGCAAAGCTTAATTTAAAACGTCACAACTTCTCAGCGAAAAGTGCAGCGATAAGCGATGAAGGGGCGATAGGCGGTCACTTCCGCAGTCCCTTACACACAGACCACCCACCACTAGAACAAGCAAGACTGTTAGACTTATGATCATCATCATCACGCATTCCTAGCGCCCATATTGATATAGCGTAAAACCGCTATTATTGAGTTTGGAAAATTGACTATCTTCTGGCATCAACATGACAAAGTAAGCAGTAGTCTGAACATGCGCTGCGACATTCGTACAGGTGCGCTTATATTATCACATAGAAGAATATGTTTGATTACAGTTCTAAATAGACATTCTAGGTTTTCCATATTAACAAATAACAGGTGTCCCCATTGCAATTTTCACCCTGACTCTGGCTTCACAAGAAAGTCTGTTAGAGGTAGTCTATCCTCTTACGAGTACAACATCGCGCGGCCATATTTAACGCTGTCATCTTGTCGGAGCATTAATGGGCCCCTTAATAAGCGCCAACATCGGCGCCGTATAATCAAAGTCACGATAAATCCCGGCGAAATGAAAAACGGTCATGAAATAATCGCATATTTTTTCCTTTAAATACAACCATAAAAACGCCATAACTTGTAAGCAAGCACTAGCCCCTGCTGCCTGTCAAAGATGATAGTAGGAGCGTGAATAACGACCCATTTAATGAGTACTTTAACGCTTTCAATGTGCTTTATGAATAATGAAATTAGTTGGTTATTCTCTTGAGTTTCGTGTCTGGGACTAAATTAATAAGGATTATTAAGAGTTACGCGAAGCTCGTAAACATATAGTTGCGCTGTGATGACGCCAAGTTTGATATAAGTGGCTTATAAATTGTTATAGATGGAGTTAGTGCGTCCCTAGTGTCTGATGTCGTCATACCGATGTCGATACACTTTGAATATATTTCGGTTTCCTGTTGCCTATGTTAACTAAATCACTATGCTTTATCTAATAGCGAATTCAGCATCAACTTGAATAACATACACAAATGCGTTGCCACTATATAAATAATAAAAGGTAACATTGGTACCATAACCAGAATAATACTTTTCTACTACATAATGATTATTCCGAATTATGACATACATAGCTATAATCGTCTGTATGAGAACTGCCGCGCAGTACCGGCTAAGAAGTTAACAATAAATATTTCGGGACAATCTTATAGAAATCGACCTAGTCCTACGGTAAGCTCCGTAAGGCTTGTGTTGTAGATACTAGACGACGATATATATAATAGATAGATATAAATACTGAAATCCATAGAAAGCACCCATGACTCAGGAACAAATACCTATATCTGTACTCATCACACAAATAAATGCCCTGACTGGGATTTGAACCCAGGTTCATCGGCTTCATAGGCAGGGTTACTATCCGCTAGGTCAGACCGGTCGTCAAATTTATTTATCTAGTTCTAATTGTGTTCTTTTTAGTGAAATTCTGAGCATTATATAAATAATATTATGTTATATATTTAGTTGATAAACTATAAAAACGTATAAGTAAATATCAATTATATACAAATATTACAGACATTAAAAAATACACAAATATTTACACCAACTTTTAAATTCAACAAACCAAATATGTGATTGGATATTTATTATCTATTCACATTTTTGATTTATTTATTGTTTATAAACAGCGATATCTGGTTACTAACTGAAAAACTATAACGTGTACATTACGAGTGTACATTACATGTATGCTGAGAATTTGGCAGCTTGTTTGCCAAACGCTGAAACGGCACCCTTTCACAAAGTGAAACAAGGCTTGGCATAGTAGGAGATAACCGGGCTGAAGTTACTACTTCTCATAAAATACAAACATTGCTTACAATTAACAACAACATTAAACATTTATGTATAAAAATAATGTTAATTTATTTTTCTTAGCAAAATGTATTTTATGAGAGTATTTAATCGGAACATGAACAGTACAAATCTTATTTAGGGGTTGACTGTTCCGTCCTTTTCAACAAATATTGTTTAAGAAGTAAATCTCAGTTCACGCGTTCAATTACTCAAATATACTTAAAATTCGGTGAGGTCGGTTTTTCCGTCCATTTTCATTATTTCCGTGACTATTTACTTTGCTATCATACAAAAAGTAACTAATACGATTGTTGCAAACATGTAGCCATCATCATACATATGCCTCTGATTTTCACTTCCGTTTCTATTCTCATCGGAACAACATACCCCTGGAACTTTTGGCCCCACTTCTTCTCAAACAAAAATCTTACCATTTTCTCTGGTCCAGTAGTTGATGGCTTTAGGCGATGCTTCGACGTGGCACTGGAGTGTAACATCCGTGCTGGTCGGTGCACCGACTAACTGGTTTGGCACTTGTACCAGCGGGTGAACTGATGACATAAACACACAAAAATTAAGTATCTATATTGTTAGTCTTGTTAGACAATAACTTTGTTAAAATTACTTTGCGTGAGTATAAATTTTCTCGGCGTACCAAGTACCAACTACATACCAATAATGAAATCATAAATAGTGAGACTTTTTTATATTAAGTTTGGTTATCTGTAACTGGATAAAATAAGGAGTACATTTTTACGGTAAAAAACTGTGCTTATTTGTGCCTGTAGAGCCGAAAAGGTAAATGTTTTAAAAGTAAAGGTTGCCGAAATTCCAGTAAATCGATCGGGTATCTCCCTCGTCTAGCCCTATTTTGCAAACAAACACTAACGAATCTACAGCTTTCAGACGCGTTTGAGCTACCCCACTAATTTGACTTATTATTGCTGCATATAAATTGTATTTAAAACCGTTTCTACTGTAGCTTTTGTTTTATAATTCATAATAATAAACCTCACTGCAATCTATATATAGTGTTAGTATAATTGTTCTATTTTAGGTATACATAAAATGATAAGTACTCAATGGTGAAGCCGATATTCACCGAAGCCAACCCGCGCGGCATGCACATCGCATTAGCCGCTCGCAATGTGTGCAGTATCAAAACTACTGCGTTCCGCCACTTTGGCGCTAAAATTCCGAACTGTCAGATGTTGACTTTGAACGTTACCCAGCTACTCGCTTCTGCACGTATTTGCTAAGCAAACCTGAAGTGAATAAGTTTACTGGTTGCTTGCAATTAAATTCATGTTAGTAACGATTACCAGGGGATAACTGTGTTTAACATATCTTGATAACTGGTTGAATAATTAGCTAGAATAAACATTTGTCCGGTTCTAAGGAATGAACTTGCTATTAAATTAAATTATGTGATGTTATATAACTCTGATATTTTGATATCAGAGTTATATAACATCACATAATCTGATATCAAAATATCAGAGTTATATAACATATGTTCGTTCTATCATTTTGCTTTATTAAAGACCGGTTTATTAAAACATCTAGTTGTATTGGCGAGGGACTTTATTTAATTTGTGGTAGTTCTTTTCTTTCCAGACTAACTAAAACATTAGTTGATAGAAATGTGTGATTGTTGTCTTATACGAATTAAATAATATATGAAAATAATGAAACGGATAAACCAGTGTTCATGTAGTTTATAATAAGTTATAACAATTAAAAAAAAGATCGCAGCGATTCAAGTTTTAAAAGTACGAATAGCGGCGCTAAAAGAAACACGCTGCTCTCGAAAAGGAACGGATTATTTCACAAACTGTAAACAAACGTACAAAAACATTCACAAAAGTCCGCCGTGGGGGTGAATTAAGGAAAACGGAATTTTCTTCCGCCTCTAGATCGGAGCTTATTTGCGGTTATGCTCTTTGACCGTCGTTAAGTTCCTTTGGACGGCTTTTACGAGTTTAAGTGGCCAATTTAGCGAACAAAATCTGAACGATCGGAATATTTGTTCTAATTAATAACTTGAAGAGGCAACGAGGGCAGCCTTTTGCTTATTAAACAAAACGAAATAACGACTCTTAGAGATGTTAATGTAATTGATACGGGCAAGCTCTTCCAGTGAGATATACGAGTGCGGATTAGTGTCAGTGATTAAGCGATATCTGCCTTAATATGTATAGGAATCCTCGGTAGCAATCAAAAGTTGTAGAAAGTTTTCTGGGGAAGGATTTCGCGCGGAATTCTTGAAGTGACAGTTTGATTAGCGGGGCGGCGCGGCGCACACGCCTTTGGATCGCGATTTCCCCGTCCAGGTAGTCTGTTTTTGTTCACGGAATTCCCTCCGTCCGTGGTATAAAAAAGAACTTAAAGCTAATTTCAGTCTCAGGAACTTGTTATTAAGTTATACTACCCGTCTAGTCTCCATTCTTAAAGAATTACATATTGTTAAATCTCTTTATTGGGACAAATTTTAATTATCATAGAACGTTGTAATATAATCTAACATTTTTTTAAACTAAGCAAAATATAATATAATAAAAAGGTTCCAAATTAGTTTAAAATAAAATGTACATTTTCTATAGATGTTAAATTAAAAATAGCTTTTTGGCACTATCAAGAATTTTGAGATTAGTGTTGGTTAGAAGAGATGCCATTAGTTGAGAGGTTTACCTTAAAATATGTGTCTAGAGATCGATAGATAACAGAGCCTTAACCGTGAAGGTAGTTGTTAGAATATATATGTTTAAATGATCCGATAAGAAAATATTTTATAAAGTCAACCCCTGAGGTGTGAAAATGGAGATAACAGTTTTAAAGTGTTGCGGCCGGGAGCTAGTGATGTAATTGTTTAAAATATTTAACATTTCTTATCTTTACCGTAGTTACAGCTACCTACTATCTATCAGCCACAGACGTCCACTTCTGGCTATGGACCTCCCTCATAGATCACGGTTTATAACACTGGCAAAGAGTTGGCGGCTTCCTCGCACAACGTATCAGCATTGCGATATAACGAGGAAATGCCACCAGCATCCTTGGTACCATGCCTCAAGGGCCTTTTCTAGATTGTATACTGTAACTAGTTAAGTACTTGTAGTTATCATAATACGATTGTAATTTCTGTAAATAAATGTACATTTTGATTACATAAATATCATATTATGAGTAATCATTAATTTTATAAGACAGAAATATAATACAAAGTAAATAGAAATAAATAAATAAAAGAACATGAAGCCTTGTTCTGTGGTCTTTTAGAACAGTGACACCTATAATCCTTTCTAGGAGTATCTTAGCTTATGGAAAGCGTTTACGTAATTGATAGCGATTTGCGCCGTTTTATTTTGTTTGTTTAAACTCGATTTGCCGTCTGCCAGTGCCAGAAAGACAAGTGAAAGATACTCGTCGCATTACGAAGCACTTGTTACAAATGAATTACATCACTCTTGCCTTTTCTGTGAAACTTCGCGCTCAGCCACAACAGAGTTTTTACTTCACTGTTGGTTCAAAAGATAAAAGCATGCATTTTTTTTTTATTTAACTTGCTAGCTTATTTTGACTCCTACGTTTATGTAACCTGAACTTAGGAAACTTTTTCTTTTAAATGAGGATAATCCAGTAAGCGTGAAAAATATGGTCTTACCAATAATATTGTCTGGGCCTCCAGAGTATTATTTTAAAAAGCAAGACTATTCTACCCATATCAATATTTATTTTCTTATCAAAATAGTGTGTGATGCACTAATTAAAAGAAAATAAATGCGATTTATTTAAAAAGCGATATACTATTTTTTGAGCTTATGAAAATCTAAAAGAGAGATTCAATGCAAACATAAAAAAGAAATTATTACTAAACAGTAAAATTATCCTATGTCCTTTCTCGTAGCAAAAATTCTCTCCATACCAGATTTCATCCCAATTGGTTCAGCGGTTTAAGCGTGAAGAGGTAACAAACAGACAGACGGAGTTACTTTAGCATTCATAATATTAAGTATGGATATTTTGAGTAGTATATCTACGTAAAATATTTTTTTTAATGACGTGTATATTACAACTTAGAATTTAACTAGGAATGTTTTGTATTACTTTCGCATGTGGCAGCTATTTGTTTAACTATGTACATACAAATGTACGCACCTCACGTCAGAGCCAGTTTTTACGTGATACGATTACAAATACACACATGGATAGATTTAATGAGTTGGTCAATTTAAGGGGAGTGTTGAAGACTTATTAGTACACCTAGATATTTTTCTAGCACGAACGATTACTTGTAAGTGATTGACAAAATAAAAACATCGACAGTCCTGTTATCGATATGTACCACTTCGACGTCATACGTTAACATCATGTCGTCAAAGGGTTAAAAATAAATAACAATAACAAAATTATGTAATTATTAAATTAGAACTATTCATTGGAAAATATAAAAGTAAATTAAATCAAAAACGTACGGATTACGTTAAATTTGTTCAAGACCGGTGGCACGCGGCATCTAGATAGGTATCCGATATAAGACTGTGTGTACGTCTTGTCGTTGAAGTAGTATGTACTTATCGATAACAGGATTGTCGATATTTTTATTGTGGCAAGCACTAACCAAATTTCGTTCCTGCTAGAAAAATATCTAGGTATAGTTATTAGATTTTATAGTAGTAATATAAGTAGGTAAGGTACAAAAAAATTATTGATCCTCTCAATTAATATTAAGCGAAAACGCCGTGAGCAGTCTGTTAACGCATTCACTGCCACCGACGCATATGTGCGTTCATTTCCATACATATTTGGAGGGGGTGGCAGCAAATGTGTTAACAAGTTTAATAGTATTTAAGATGTGTCGTTGAACTGTCAATAGTTGATGTTTGATCAGCACTGAAGTTGACAAACACGATGCGTGTATTATAATCAAAGATAGTCCATTTTAAAAGGTACAAGATCGCTAGATACAATTGTTTGATAAGTGAAGGCAATAAAAGTCCAGGTCTGCAAACCGCCCACTGTTATCATTCGTTTTGGGGGAGGAAATTTAAATTAAATATTTGAGAGCGTTAATTTTGTCTCCTCATCGAGGCAAGGCGACGCATTCTTTGTGAAGTAATTAAACTGAGTGGAAGGGTTCCAGGAGTAGTTTGTTTGTTCACTTGAAATTGCGTTTCCTATGAAGTGTTCTGGGTAGCCTTCAAGTCATTACATTACGTCATGGTAGAAATTTCGAAGTTATTTCCGAGAGTATTACTGTCCTTTTCAATTCATATGGCAAACATAAATGTGGCGTTCTTGGTCTGTGCAATTAATGTAATGATAGGATTATATTTTATTCAATGTATATGGATAAACAAAATTTTTAACTAAGTTATATATACAATAAACTTTTCTAAATACCACAAGTTATACAGATTTCAAAAAACTCAATTATGAATTCCAGCCGGCTCTAGGTTTTAGTATAAAAGTTTTACTACCCAGCTGGACACTCGAGCGCGGTTGTTCGCACTGTATTTGCATTCTGTTATTGGCAGTCCTGGTGTAAACACTCGTCTGATTGGACACTATTTATATATAAGCACATACAGATCCACCAGCTTATTCCTCGTGCGGGTTAAGCGATAATAAACTTTTTGTCAACACGTTAAACGCTCTCATATGTCACATTTAAGTTGGTGGGTCGGTATGGCCGTAGTGATATGTCAAACGCACATGTTTTAGTCGCCGTGGATTTATAACGCGTCGACGCCATAAAACGGGACGTAGCGAAAGTAATTTAAGCCTCTATAATTTAACGTAGCACTTGCTACGAGTTAGTGCTACGTTGTAGCTCCGGTCTCGTAGCGGCTCTTTAGAGTGTTGTTATGGGCCACATGAAATTTAATTATACTGAAATTTAGATGATCTTATAAGAATGAAAAAGAAATGAAATAATAATAAAGGAAAAAATTACACATATACAAAAAGGAATGAGATTAAAGGCGAACTTATTTCAAATACTACACACAATTATAAGTCAACTTTTGATTTTGGAAACAGTGAAAACGAAACCTGTTTTTCCCATGCCCACCATGTTTTTATCCTGGATCTGACTGCACTTTGACACCGTTACGTAATATTTAACATTTTTACTGAATTATATTTATCTTTTTAGAGGAAACTTGGACACATGCGATGTACATACAAAAATCGGCAACTTTGTTACATACGTTTTTTTTTTATGACAAAGGTGGCAAACGAGCAGACGTATTGCCTGATGGTAAGCAATTACCGTCACCCATAGGCACCCGTAACACCAGGGGAGTCACAAGCGCGTTGCTGACCTTTAAGGGGGGTTGGAGCTCTGGGAACCTTACTCACCATCAGGAAGACAACACTACATACCTGAAAGGTAGCAGTGCCATTATGGCTGTGGTCTTCTGTAAGGAGGAGGTACTTCCCCAGTTGGGCTGCCCCAGATTCAAGCGTGATGGTCATCGCTGTGCCCTACCTCTCATTGTTGGACGTAGTTTAAGGACATACCCGGGTCCAACGTAGTGCAGTAGTATCATATCCGTAAAAGGTCAGGACAAATTGGAAATTCTACATAATTACAAAAGATTCCCTAAGCCATAATCTGTCATCAATGTGTCACTGAAACCAAAGACATGTTGATGAATTGGAAATTCTCCGGAGGTCCAGTTAGAAAATAAAGCCGCTTAAAGACTGACGTGTCGATATATTAGTTAACGCTTAAAATTATTCGGTTTCGATAAGATGTGATTTTTTTGACAGTTGCTTTGTTTTTCTGTCAGTGTAAATTGTAATCAGTTGTTCAGTCGGCATCATATGATTGGTGGCATTCAAAGTAGTCAAATAGTTCGGTACAGCATATAAATTCTATGGTGTACCGAACTTTATGAGTACTTTGGATGCTACCAAACTCTATATGACGCTGACTGTTCAATGATCAGTATATTCCATACATAGAAAAGCTGTTGCTGTTGCTGTTTTTACAGTTCTATTATTGATAGTTTAAAGTGAAGTCCTTATCTGTGACTTAAAAGATCTTAATTTTTTCAAAACATAAATAAATAAAGTTCATATCAGGGTTCAACGGTACACTAAAACATGATTTATAGCTTGATATTCTGCTATTGTTTTTCCAGTCTATAAAAATAGTTTCACCCTTTAAGGATAACAAATTTAAACTCACACGTCCCTGCTCACGATGGATGGGAGGCGTGATACCGACGATCCTATCTCCGATGTTCGCGATGGGCACTCACGCAAATTAGGCCCTATCTTCAGTGGGGATCAATTAGTGGGGTACGGTACATGCGTGTGGAATTTCAAGCGAATTCTACGCACTTGTACCTATATATTGTATGTTCACTCAGTGGAGTGCGCCGCGAGTTATTTATAGGCTGTAAATTGTAATCAATTGTTCATTATTAAAGAGTCGTATTGACTTTAATGACGAGATCATGACACCTCGTTTGTATAATTGCATAATCGTTTTACAGAATTATAAACTACTACGTGTCATATTGGGATTGTACTAGTCATGTTTAAACTAAGATCGAACGAATATAATTTTTTACTTAAATTATTCTCTGATCGGTTATGGTTACATAATGTGTTTGGTACGGTCAGGGACTTTAATTGTTGAGCCATTTAGGGTTCACTTTACATTGGGCATTTCATAGAGTTAGTATTAAACAAAAGAAAATAGCTTGAACCGTAAGTGGCTCAACAATTAAAGTCTGTGACTGTACATCCGAACATTGTATGACGATGCTTTGAACTCAGAAGTTTACTCCAATTCTGAGTCGACGTCACCCGAGCAATACCGGAGACACCCGAACGCAACAATTTCTGATGCAAGCCACGCTCCCCAGATGATACGTGATAACACGAAAATCTCCCAATTGCTTACGTGTCTGGTCGTTCAAGACTAACCGAGCATTGAATAGCTCCTGGTTATAAATTAGCTTCTGTGATAGCCCGATAAGTGCCAGTACGCGTTTTATGCCCGTATTTTACCCACGTTTATCCTTTATCTATTGGTGAATTAATTTGGTAGTGACATTTTTTAGTACCGTTTTGGGGTTATGGTGTAACCATATTGTGCTTTAGGAAGATAGCTTAATGTTAAGCGAGTACTTCATATGAAATATAAATTTACTATATTACCTGTATTAAGTCTGACGCGGTCCGTATAATCCGGAATACATATTCCCTCGCAAAAATTATCAAAAATACAAATTGTGAACAGGTATCAAAGCGTGAAACTGATTTTTAGAAATGTTAGAAGACTTATTTGCAGTGAATATTTGTGGCTTTTTTCAAGGCCTTAGAGCTTGCTAGTAGAAACTCACAATATCATCGCATGATACTCGTTACACAACGGAAACCATAGTGTTTATAGGGGCCACATTGTATTGAGTCACATATATAGCTTTAGATAAATACTGGTGGTTACTGGAGCTTTCAGAGTATACTTACAATGCACGTGCAACATTATCCTCTTGCTGACGGAGGGTGGAACGCCGTTGGCTGCTATGCACAGATACGCGCCCATCTCTGAACGCGTCACTTTGGTCAGGTTCACTACATCGCCCTCCAGAGAAGTCACTGCGAAAAGAAAAACGTCTATTTTATTATAAGTTACCTATTTACTTATTCTTTATCAACCAGGAAGAGCGTGCATTGGATTGAAATTCTACGCAGTCGAGGAACAAATGACACTTTTATTGCAAATTGTATGAATTTTCTCGCTCGGGCTCGTATTCTGTCGATTATAAGGGAAACTAGCTTTTCAACGCGACTTCGTCAGCCAGCCATGTCTGTCTTTAAAGTATGGTTGTGGGATAAAAATATCCTATGTCGTTTCTCGTAGCTCAAACTCTCTTCATGCCTAATTTCATCCCAATTGGTTCAGCGGTTTAAGCATGAAGAGGTAACAGACAGATAGAGATTAGTATGTATATAATGTATAATACTCGTAAAAACTAAAACAATTAATTGAATCAGGCGTTACTTTGCGGAAGTCCATATTATTAACAACAATAATATTACTTTGCTATTCCGCTGTTTAACAACGTGCTAGTCAATCAGTGCCAACCCGTTATATTTACTTGCGTATTTTTTCATGCATTAATGTTCCCTCCCTCCCACCGCAAAATTAAATACGCAAATAAACATAACAAACCACCACCAATAATACCAAAAAAAATAATTTTGCGGTGGGAGGGAGGGAACATTAATACATGAAAAAATACGCAAGTAAATATAACGGGTTGGCACTGATTGACTAGCACGTTATTAAACAGCGGAATAGCAAAGTAATATTATTGTTGTTAATAAAACTAAAACATTAATAACTTTTCTGATATAAAGTGTATTCTATATCAGTATGTATCTTGCAGAATTTATCTTTGAGATAAAACATCTAAAATCCTCGCCCCAAAATATTTTTTCAAACTTTTTGTAGCGTATGGCACCAAGTATGTGCAGTGTGCACACTTCTCTACTTCAGCGTGTTCAACTAACATTTGCGCACTATTGGTTATTTGGTAGTGCTTACTTTACATTTTGCGCTGAGTGTTGGAAAACATTTCATCCAGAAGTTGACGGGTTTCGTAAACAAATGCCGTTAGCGGTTTGAACTCGAGATGTTTTCCTAACACCTTAGAGAAGTACGTTTACAGTCATTATTCAAACAAGAGGATAAAAACAGGGGCAATATTTTCCGAAGGAGGTGAGGGAGCTGATGGTTAAAAGTGTAGAGCTCTAGAGCTCGCTCGACGGTTCGTTAGCAAACAATGCGGTCACAGCGCCAGCTGTAGAGTGCTCGCGCTGCCCAAATATACATTATAAATATATTACGTTGTACTGTACGACAATATGGAATTGTAGTAATAAAATGTTTATTAGTATACAATATTCGAACATATTGATCTAGACAATATCATCACATTACGATATTTTAAAAATATTTAAAGTATAAATATATCTTTAAAGATTGTTTTACTTGAAACTATTTTTAATTGCGGGAAAAATACCTATAGAGACATGTATAATACCGGTTAATCCATAAAGAGCCTTCATGAAATTGACAATAAACATGTAATCGACATTTTTATTTAATTGTATAGAACGACTCCTTCGGAAATGATTACTATTCCCAGTATCGTACTTAACATTTGGATGAACTCACTTATCGCCAGATATCTGAACATTAATGCAAATAATTTATCCCAATCGAACGCGAAGTTTCCCGAGTGCGACTCCACGACTCCGCAAGTCTCCTCGAAGGCGGTTGCTGAATAAACTTGCCCTGTCGATGTGTCATAAGTCAAGTGACACTCGAGCCGCAGGACCCTAGTGGTTTCGCCATAGACATACAAACTTTCTTGAGTCAGGAAATGTGTTCTCTTCGGGAATTAAGGAAGTTAATAATTATGCTCTATTGCTTCGTTCTTAATACCTGAAGCAGTTCACCTGTTTGTACACATATTTTGCCAGGGATTATTATTAGCATGAATAATGGCTATTTGGCCGGAAACTCGTCATTAATATACTACCTATACGTAACTGTAGACTAAACCTTGTTTGTATAATTGACGCATGAATATATAAACTTGTTAAAATGATATTTTTTAATATGCAGAAACGTCTGCTAGCGAATATCTTCGATATTTAAATTAAAAATGTTTTTTTTTCTTTTATTGTCCTATAGTATGATTATCTGAGTGGATTTTAAATACGACATTTTCACTATACACCGTAAACTATTTAGTTAAATGAAATTCATGTTACAGAAAAAATAGTAAGAGTTTTCATATATCATGGATAGATACAATGAAAAATAAATTTTACAAGTACATATTACGTGAGCTAACAAGGGTTCGGGGATCGGGGTTAAATTTCTAATACAAAATTTGCCACGAATTTAAATGTCCATTATTGCCTTCGATACTTTAATTAGATATGCATAATCCGCTTCCATTGTTAAAATATTTACCCTGTTACAGGTCGCAAAGTTTTCGAAGTCTACATTAAGTTAACCAAAGTCCATAGGCCGGTACTTTCGCAGAGAGTCATCAAATTAAATGAAAGAGCAATATTTTCCCACAGCGCCTTGTTTTCAAGTTATCGTTTTAATTAAGAACTTGAAACGTGTCGCCACAAGTTGCTAATCATTGTTAGAACGATTCAAGGAACATATACAATGTAACTTAGAGAAATTTGCACCAGGAATTTTGAAGTTCATGTACATTTAAAAGGCCTGATGATAGTAGCAACACTTTTTAGTAATTGATATTACATATATTTTACAGATGCGTATCATTGTATAAGTCATGTTATTTCTGTTGGTTGTGCTCTTTCCTGTACAATTTTTTTATAATAAATTGGAAACTACTAATGATTAAATTTATTTATCTTTGAATAAAGGAAAAAATTAATAAGAGTATTATAAGTATCAGCTAGACACGCAGCAAAACTGAAATTGTCAAATAGAAGGATGCTGGAGTTAATTTGCATCAGTAAGTTTCCGCCATTCATTCGCTTATCTGCATAATTTGCTGTACAACATGAAACAAATAGGGACGCGACACGGCGCCGTTTCCACCAGAACATGTTTTATGAGAAACAGTAAAGGGCAGATTTTGAATAATACCCCTTTGTTGGGCACCACTGTTTACTGTCCTCATTATTGTTATATTCCGCTTATTATTCGCCGTGGATTCGTGAAAGTGTCTTTGTTTTACTTTTTGTCAACGAGGGAATAATTATAAAAGGAACTGACGGATTTTTGTTTATACATTTGTTAGTAAACGGCCTTCCTTATTATGAATAAATATTTTAATGATACATTGACATGCCATTTCGTTATATAGACTTTTATAGCATTTTTATATTCATCATTCTTTTATTCACATTTCGTCCTATATACCCATATACATTAAGGTATTGTGATAACTGCATTGAAATAGAAATAAGAATAGGTTCAAATAAATAGTTGAAGCTGCAGTATAAATTATCAGGTTTGAATAAAAAAATACTGAAAACCTATAAACTAAAGGCTGGCTATAACCAAGGCTATTTAAGCCTTGGTGCAATATTCCAAGATAATATTTTTACTCCAAACTGATTTATTAACAGGAAGTTTCTTATAAGTTTAGTGTAACAAATTTGAAAATGCCCAGCGCCATCATTGAAAAACTATATTTCTCGAGTCCGACGTCCTCGAACTTTCCTCATTGGAATATTCTCTGAAGAAACATCGCCTACGTAATGGATAGCCTGTATTGTTTCACTTCAGATTTATGGAGGTAACTTGTAACGGCTTCTTTAATTAGACTTCTTCAGTCAAATTGATGATTGTTATTGATGCCGGTTAATTTGGAATAGGTTAGGGCGAGGTTTCACCTTGATACCTTTTCAATTATTTAGAAAGTTTTTTGATTTTGAATGAGCGATCGACTTGGTGATTTGATGAAGGAATGAATAGCGGTAATTCATTGAGAACTCGAATCGTGTGGAAGTAAAGATGAATTAACGTAGTGCACTTTGTCTTAACAGGTTTGTATGGAGCTCGCTTCGTCGTGAAAGTCATTATAGGCGGAGCTATGTTTGCCTTAATGAATTGATTGATGGCAAGCCTTGAACAGAGGGTTAAGCAGGACCAACTGATTAATCACCTCGACACTAGTTTAGGATTGCTTTAGAAGAGATATTTATTTTTGTCGGATAGATATAAGAACTACTCAAAATTACATACTGTTTTAGGTACATTTTAATTGACTTTTGTTGATTTCAATGTTTAATTAAATGCCAGTACTTTGTCTATAATAATTTTAAAACAAATAAGTTGGGCAAAATGCTGACCAAACAGTTAACATGCGCGCGAATATTGTTTCAATTGTGAAAACAGGGACAATAAAATTTAGCAACACAAATGACTACGTTGTTTAATTTGTCAATTCAATAACCCTTTCAGGTCTTTCGGTCGAATGTGGAGGCAAATAAGTAATTATTCCCGGGCCTTCTAGTGGTAATCCGGTGGGATTAGAAAGGGCGTTGAATGGTAATAGGAGTTCCCGAGATGCTGTGCCGCGATTTAGTACTAAGATTCAATAATGAATATTTTAAGTTGTGATTTATTTGGGGTTCTTACCATTATTAAAAATGGGTTATGTAGTACGGTAGTGTATACTGTGTGTAAGTCTAATACGGGCGAAGAATTAAACCAGACATAGGATTTACCAGTATAATCATTAACTAAAAGGTTTTTCTTTAATTATACCTATTATAAATATGTAATTATTTTTTGTAAAATTTCTGAGCATTAATGTACTGCGAACATTACGCGATATGAGCTTTTGAAACGAACTGTCAACGAGTGTTTAACTCGAGTGTGTTGCATTACATTGCGGGCCGATTTTTTTTATATGGATAAATGTTTTATTGTACTTTTAAGCAAAAGTTATCTAAATATATTTCTTATGTCTTATTGTACTCTCCGTTAAGAGATTCGCCCGTATAAGATTTACACACTGTATAGCGATTTTATGACAAAACTAAACATTTTTATTATTTATTTTGAACTCGATATGCTTTGCGAAATATCAAACAAAGGAAAAATTATACAGCAGATACGAATATAATAAGTATTTATGAAATATAGTTTTAAAATATTAAATATTTTTCGAGTTCTCATCATTTTAAGTAATAAATGTGACATGTTGTAATTAGTAAGAATTGAACATAATATTTTTAATGACCTCACAAAAAAAGCGTAGAAAGTATAGAATATATAGGTACACCAATTGTTTGACCGCCTTATGCTACAACCGTTATGAATATTTAGTTCTTAGAAAAGTTAAGGCTCTTGAATTACGTATCTACATTCAAAACGATGTCATAACTAAGACGAAAGCATGATAAGAAACGCTATGAAAAACTTACAGATCGTGCAGATATTATAGAATGAAAAGTAGGAGCTCAATATTTGCAGTTAGCGTAAATAGAAACGTTGGGTGCACGCTTCATTAAATTAAATGGATATGGCCGGCAAACACTCCGAGTACGTGAGACGAGGTTAATGTGAGGAGAGGGGCTACTGCCAATCGTTAAATGGTCATCATCAACTAGTATATTATTTAAGTATTATTTATCAAAGTACAATAATAAAATTTAACACTAGGTCTAGGCACTGTATATTGTGCCTAAAGCTCTTTACAAAACCCATGGGCAATCTCTAATAGCATTGAAATTATAATGCAAGTATTAAAAAAATTGCTGTGTGATGCCGGCTGACTAGAATAGCACTACCCCATCTCCTCCCACGGTTGTCGTAAGAGGCGACAAAGGGAATAATCCTTCGGACGGGCAGCAGCGTCCGTCGCAACCCAATCTATAGCTACTGCGGTCGCCAACCCGCCTGCCAAGCGTGGCGACTATGGCAACTACCCCCAAGATGATACAAGTCATATTTGTGGGAGGGTTATATCCAGCAGTGGACTGCATACGGCTGAAATGTATAATAAAAAAAAAATGTCAACTCACCTTTTGTCTTACCCTGTGGTCCTCCCCTGGAGATAATATCTCCGCCGTCTTCCCTGCGCCATAAAATCTTCGGCGGCGGGAAGCCTCTAGCCTTGCAGACTAGCTTGGCTGATCCACCTTCGGGCACCATCATATCGCCCGATGTCTCTTCGTATATTATGTCCGGTGGTATTACTACTTCTAAAAATGCTGTCTAATTGACGAAAAAATTGACTGATTAGAAAATTAATCGATAGATAATACTTGTATTATATAAAATCATAAAGTAAAAACAAGGATAATTTAGCGTAATAAATAAATATGGTCATTAATATTACCTGCATTTTCATGGGATCAGTGTTTACTTGGCACATATATTGTCCACGGTCTTCTCGTTTAACGCCTCTTATATTAAGTGTCCACGTATTATAATCATTATGCGTGACACTTAATCTTGCATTATTCGTTATGACATGCTCATGAATCGCTAGAATCGCCTTTGTATCAGCCTTAATCCATGCGACCTGATCCGCCAAGACGCCAACCAGAAATCCAAATGTTACCATGTAATGAGTAAATTAAAAAATATTTAAGTAATTTCATGTGAAATAACAGTCAATTGAATGCTACGTTTCCATTTTGCTTCAGTTTCCATTAGTAAGCCAAGGCTTTAGCCGCAATAAAAATACAAGCAATGAAGACTTTCAGAGAGAACGACTCTAATTACAAGCGAATAGTTCCCAAGAGGTAGTCACGACAACGATCCTCCGGTACCAGCACTATCTTGTTGCGAGCGCCGCGCAAAATACTCTCGGAATTTTTAATTACATTTTCGTCTGGTGGCTATGAGGCTGCGGGCGCGCTGTGAAAACGCCCCTCGTTCACCCACTTTACCAAAAGCGTCGACATCGCAATAGAAGCTAATTTCCTGCATAGCGCTTGGCAAAAATGAACAAATTGTCCACAGAAATATGGCATTTAGTTATGAACTTGTACTACAATGGTCTAAAGTGTAATTTAAACTGTAATATGCTTTATTAAATTTTTTATGCTTAGGTATGTAAAACGTTATTCCCATATTCTTAAAAAATATACTTCTTTAATTTATTATCTTAAACTTTAATCTAGTTTAAGTAGAATGCGATAGATTGTGCAAGGAATAAGTGCTGGGAAAAGGTGCTATTGATCACACTAATATACGTATAAACAATCTCGTTATAAATGTGCTTGTGCATAAGATACTAATTTGTGTTTTAATCACTAATAGTGCCTATGATTAGAAATTAAACATTTAATAAATACAGACAAAGAAAACAGAAGCATTACAACAAACGGAATGCTGTAATGTTTACATTCAAAACCAAATTACAAAGTCTAACAATCTTTTAATCGCATTGTAAATTCCAGACAGCCCGTTTTCTCTTCATTTAAATTATTTAATTAATGAATTAAAAGATTGTTAAGTTGCAGGTTGAAAACATGATTTATATTTGGACTATAAATATCTAAATCACACTTTCAACGTAAGTATATTACGACGCAATCAAATACATATTATTTCTTCCTTAACGAAATATCAATGTTGTATTTGGTTGTTTCGTGAAAACGAAAAATCTAGAAGTAGCATTTTACCACCTTTAGAACTCCAAATCCATCCATACCAGCGGTGCATATCTAAACTAGTGTTGTGAACTTATAATCTTGTGTAATTTGTGTTGGTTCTGACTACACCCTGAGGTAATTTAATTATTTGCTCAGCTCTCAAATTGATAAGGTTCTAAAGCAAATGGCTTGAGAGAGATGTAGTTACAAAGATATTCGTGTACACCTTGTATGCACGAGGGAGCTCAATACAAGTCCAGGCGGTGTCTTGTGAGTACTAATTACTTACAGAGAAGCTACATGGGCAAGTATATTGATACGGTCTTCCTGGGAATATCACAAAGCCCGGACAATAGTCCCTTTATACGGTACCTATTCTTATAACACCGCTAGAAATATCTACTTTTTAAAACAAACAATGCCGAAACCTACTCAAAAAAAAAAAAACCTAATGCTAGTTTCTGTTTACTTTGAACAAAAAATAAACTTGAAATTTGGAATTATCATTTATAAATATACTCAAGTCAGCAACAGAAGTGGCTAAGCGGTTGACGTGTTCAAAATGAGGTCAACACATCTCTATTGTCAAGAGAATAAGAGCGCGTGTAGGTCATTTTGAACACTTCATCCGCTTAGCTATTTTTGCTGCTGATTGTACTTCTCATAAGAGGTATCTACTGTTTTGATACTGCTGAATACGGACAGGCACACGAGCCAGTTTGTGAGAGCTTTTCGAAATGATTGAACAGGGACCAAGGAGGTTTATATCCATTTTAATTTGCTTAAGTGACCCTGTTTAATATGTAAATCTGGTAGATAAACAAAGTTCGGATAAACCTTAGTGAGGTACGTAATTTTTTTGTGGTAAAAGTACACTTAGAGGATAACACTGATCCAAAGTATTGATAACATCAAGTGTCCTATTAAAAAAAATGTACAACAAAAAAGTGCAATGAGATGCATACCATGCTCTCATAAATTTATTTTGTGAACATAGTGCGTTTAATCTGGTGCAAGTAAAATTTAAAATACCCAAGAATACTGCTGAATGAACTGAATGCTTTAATGCTTGCAATTAAGTAAAAACTAGTGGTATTTTTAAATAATTGTTTTCTACTTCATAAAGCTTTTCTACTCGGACCGCAACAAGGACTAACAGAAACGTTCAAACATTACATTTTTAAGTTGTATCGTGTACATTTTATACACAGCCGGAAAACAATCTTCGATTTTCCAATAAACTATTCTTATTATGTAGACAAAGAAAATCGTTACAAAATTTTATATACTTCCAACTTATAGTTTAGTATTTTAAAAACGGTTTATTAATATTTTATGTTTGTTTATAGTTTTGAAATACAATATAGTGAAACTCTTAGTTTCAGTTTGAATGTGACAACACCTTATTATTATCATCACAATTATAATTATTTTTTATCAACAAAACTATAATTATCTTTCAAATAGTAAAAATTATTTTTCAAATTTCGTCTTTTCGCTTCCCATACTCCGTATGTCAAAAGACATAGGGTGACCATGATTTGGCTACTTTAAGATTATTTTAATTGAAAAAATAAGAAATGATAAATAACTTTCTTTTGATAAAATACTAGGATAAGATAATATTAACCAGTCACTGAGTTAGAAAAACTGGTTCTGGGTAACTAAGAATACATATAGTTCCTCACATCTAAACGTAAAATACAACGGTATTCCAATCCAACATGCTAAATCGCGAAACTTTAAATTTCGAATACAAGCCGAAGCCGTTGCGCTGTCACTTGAGAAACTTTAAAATTTGCTTCTGCCGTATTCTTGGGCTGGTTCTATGTGCAATTGTCATGTGTCTAGTGCAAGTGGTGCTTCGTGTGTTCTAACTCTAAGCTATTTTGGACAAAATTACATTTCATTGTGCAATTACAGTTTTAGTGTTGCTCTATTCTAGGATAGAGATAGGTCTATAGAGTAGTGCGAGTGGGATATAACATTTGACAATGAACTATAGATGTAATAAATCTTTTGGTGGTATTTATTTATGCTGTGTAGACAAGTATCAAACTTAAATAACAACCCTCCCCCCCATTTTTGCGACGAGATTTAATGCGTATTAGAAATTTCAGTAATTTATAATTGCTTCTAATTGTTTGATCTGATCCAGCATTTTGAGCCTAAATTTGATTTTCTTGCTTGATTTGTTTGTCTACTCTGTACGAATTTAAATATTATATTAATCGCTAGAGAAACAAGCGCTGTTAAAAATCTTATTATGTAATGATCGTTAACCACATTTAATATACGACTCGTTATTTATTCGTAAATGACATTTATTAATGAAATACTTTCACAACTACACATTCAGATTTTTGTCTGATATACTTCTAAATAAAACAACGAGAAACTAAGACAAACAATTAAATGAGTAATATTCTCATAAAAATAATGGTGTCCATAGTTCAATGACAAACGTAGCCGAGTGCTGAAGAAGTGCATAGAAGGTTGTGTGCTAAAGAAGTGTGCAAGAAGTGTAGGAGTCAGTGCAAAAGACTATTTGGTGAGATCCATAACTCGATTGTCAGTAATGATAAATCATGTAAGTGTTCGAAAACCTTAAATCCAATTCGGCATAGTCCCATCAACGATTTCCATTTAACATACGTTTACACAATCATAGTTCTTAAACGGTCTGTTAAAAACATTCCCATATAATATATATTACTATGTAATTTTCGCCAAGTACTTAAAAAATATGTAAGAAAACGGGTGTCGTTATGACTTTCGGAGAAAATAAATAACTGTGTATTAATTTGGTTCGAAACAAACAAAATAACAATATTACTTTTATCATGTTGAACACCAACTATAATTATCGTTGATGGAACTATATTTGCAATGATACATTTCTAAATTTAGCCAAGACATAAATTGTATTTGTGTAAGGGTATTATAGATCTCAAACCAATGGTGCTGTAGTGCTCCTCTATCAAGTGGCTATCTGGACTGTGTCGGTTGGATACACACCCTGGCAGTGGCGGACTCGCCACTCACCCTATAACCTCCAAGGTTATTTACTACGCAGGTGAACATCGCATCCCGGCCCTGGGCGATGGTCACATTCTCCAGTGGGAACATGAAGTCGGGTTCCAGACCTAGGGCTGAAACAAAAAACATATTGAAATTTACGAAAATTTTAGAAATATATATCAATGTCAGTATAGAACTGTTTAGCAGCTTTAACCCATTTGCCAACTTCTGTCATAGTTACTAAAAAACTCACTATAGGATATAATGTAAGTCACAATGTTATAATTTTTTTATGGTATACTGAAAATGGTGTCAAAGTGCGCGTATCTTAATATCCTGCCTGTTCTATTTACTTAGTTTTTATTTCTTTAGGTAAAAGTACGAAAGTAAATGATTTAACAATATGTAGTTGGAATGGTTTGAAACGTTGTGATTTCACGTTTCCATATAATACGATATAATCTGTTTATTATACGATATATTTCATGTAGCATGATCATCAGTAACATTATCATGGCAAACGAATGTAATATAGATTGAAATCAGCGATGTCACAATAAAACCAATAACGGTTTTTACACATAATTACAAGTAAATAGGACTAAATCACGTAATATAGATGGACTTTGGGGGACCTTGCCACTTATATTAATTTAAAAAATATAATACGTCGTTTATATTTTTTAAATTAATATAATTGGCAAGGTCCCCCAAAGTCCATCTATATTACGTGATTTAGTCCAGTAGTAAAGGAAAGGTCCCGTTTAGTTTTAACAATACGTAGGTCCCGTTTAGTTATTTTTATGTCACACTCGGCGGTAATAGATATTTACCGCCCTAGGGCGCGACGGAAATCTCACTTTACACCCAGATGAGGACGTAAAACTATGTACGCACCACGGGCAATAATAAAGAAGGCCTCAGATCGCTGTTTTTTTATTTTATTTCTTTTTTGTACCACAAAGGTGGCAAACAAGCATGAGGCCCGCTTGATGGTAGGCGGTTACCGCAGCCTATGGACGTTTACAATACCGAGGCATCATTCACGCGTTGCCGACCCCGTAAAAACCTCTTTACACCCTTTTTGAAGAACCCCATACTGTAGTCCTTTGGGATGAGGTACGCGACCATTTTGGTTTTAAAGTATGTGGGTGAACTCCCTGACGGTGGTGAGCGGTGCGATGATAAAAAGTAGCCGTGGGCATCATACCAAACAATTCCTCAGAACAAAGCCCATTGTACAAGCGGTAGAACACACATAAGGAGGCGAAGTCTCTCCTAAGAGTTAAGGGTTCAATACCACTTGTAAGCCTGGCATCGTCAACAATCCTCACAGCACGTTTTTGGACCGAGTCAAAAGGTCCAAGCTGGTACTTAGGTGCTCCTGCCCAGAGATGGCAGCAGTACTCCATGTGAGGTCGGACTTGCGACTTATACAGCTGCAGTCTTTGCCTCGCAGTAAAGTACTGCTTTGCCCTGTTGAGCACACCGAGCTTTTTCGCAGCCAACTTGGCCTTGTCTTCCAAGTGACTATGAAACTGAACGTCGCTGGAGATATCGACACCCAGGACGGCCAGGCTCTTGGAGATGGTAAGGGGCGTTCCAAGGAATTGAGGAGCAACAGTAAATGGGGTTTTCTTAGTGGTGAAGACGCACACTTGTGTCTTGGTAGGGTTGAATTGGACCATATTAGTGCGACCCCAATCGGAGACACTGGTCAAAAGACTCTCGATTTCAGACACAAGCTGCTCGCGGCTTTCTTCCACTATAGCTCGAGGGATGTTAGCTCGGCCCGTATAGTACGTGTCTCCAGTGCTATGGTCTGCATGCATAGCAGTGAATGCTATCAATGGACAGCATATCATTGATATGCAGCAGAAACAGGGTTGGAGACAACACGGAACCTTGCGGGACGCCTGCATTTATGTCCATGGTATCCGAGCAACTGCCATCAACTACGGCGGTCGCTGATCAGATCGTGTTCTTCTAGGTATCTGAGGAGTTTCGTGTTGATCATACGCTCCATCACCTTGGAGAGAAGGGAGGTTATAGCAATAGGCCTGTAGTTCGACGGGTCAGATCCGTCACCCTTTTTTTTACTGGATGTACATGGGCCGTCTTCCACGAAGTTGGGACTTTTCTGGTAGAATATGAAAGCGCAAGCAGGCGCGTCAATACAGGACACAGCTCAGGGGCACACTGTTTAAGCACTACTGCTGGTATGTCATCTGGCCCACTCGACTTGTGAATGTCGAGAGAACTTAACTCCCGCCGAACATCACGCTGCGTGAATACGATCTCCGGCATGGAGCTGCCGCACCACGGGATGTTAGGTATAGCGCAGCCTCCATCGTCCAAAGTCGAGTTCGAGGCAAAGAGAGTACCCAAAAGATCGGCTTTCTCCTTCGCACTATGGGCCAAGGTGCAATCCTCTTTACGCAGTGGTGGCAGCGGCGGCCCACAAAAGTTTACTTCGGCAGCTTTGGCGAGCGACCAGAAAGCGCGATTCTTCCCAGAAAGCCTTCACATCCGGTTCGGGCCACAAATACCCTCGATCTGAGCCATTCTTTGTTTTGCCGCCCTGGGTACGTAATATACTATTGTAAAAAGGATGCAAAATGTAAATTTACATATTCTTACATGTATATTTTTTGGAGTATAATAATAAATATAATGATAAGCACGCATATCCTTACCATAAACACTTAGAAACTAACTCAGCTAGAAAACTGTTATTAAATGATAGAAAAGATATTAATTCGTAAGTAAATAAATTTATTTACCAGTCAGCTTTCCAAATTCATAGCGAATTTGCCACACTCCAATTGACTAAATCACATATCAATGTTTGCACTATTCCTCGATGGTTTAATTAATTAGTTAAATAGAATAGCTATGGATTGGTCCCTGGAATAGAGTTATTGTGAATCGTTTCGGGTCTCCGATGCGAAACTGATTCAGTCAGCCATATCATCATTAAATTTGCGTAAATACATAAATTTTATGTACGTGACTTGCTTACTAATTTTAGTCTATATAGTAAGGTGTACTATTTCTGAATAATTAATGAAACCATATGTAAACAATTCCAGATTCGAGTATCGTATTTTAGTAGAAAACTTAATACTATATTTACCCACAACACAAGCCTTCATGAGCTTACAGTGGGGCGCAGAACATTTTAAATACACCGAATGCATTGTCAAAAATAAAATATAATTAATGTAAGTAACTATTAGATCCATCTGTCCCAAATAGTACAGTTCGCCTGCACATAAGCATTTAATGTTACTATATATTGCATTGCCAAGGGCGACTAGACTTATGATAGGAAGAATATACATGATAGGAATGTATGAATGTCGATTGTTCAAGGTTACAAAATCTACTGTCCATCATATTAAACAACCGATGCATGTCCCAACGTTGATTAATATGATCAGTCGATTTTAAAGATTTTTCGGAAGCTTTGTACCTTACTCCGTTGTAATAGGATGTTAAAGGGTAAACGTATATTAGGTACAAAGTTTTCAAATGATATCAGTTTTATAATGCTACTCTACAACCGTTCGTTGAGATAAGGGGTAGGTACGTACGTGCGGTGCACGTACGTAAGTTTCGACTAGATCCTACATCGTTTGCGAACCGGAGAGAGTTAGTTTACCTAACCAAGTATAACTGTACCCATAGATCCGTAACAACTTTGGTTAATCGGAGATCACTCTTACATTGGTTGGTCTCAGAGTCACGTTCGTGAACGGTATGTCTTAGAAATAACAGCCCAGAAGACGGTGTCGCCGGCTTATTGAACCGGTAAGTGATTTTTGCTCCCGACGGCTCCGCCGCGCCGTTACCGATTTGCATAAATGGAGAACCAGCAACTTTGGCGACGAATCGACTATATTTCCCGGCAACGTGATAAGCATTAGCTTTTATTTCGTTAACAGCCAAATTGAAATTAAAGTTATGGAGAATTTTAACTGCTTTAATTCGAATTAATATAAACTTACTCGTATGATCAGCTAAATCTATTTCGGGGTCACTTCATTTGTCACCGCTACATTCATGTTGGCTTTTATATAAATTTTCACTGTGGTTAGGTACGAAGCATGTTACATGGGGCCCTCTAATCAAATTGGTTGACCGTACAAAATAAAATAATGGTCATCGTCACTAATAAATTTTTAGAATTTTAGATAAAATTGCAAGTTTCAACTTACTACTACCGATAATTCGGTTAAAATCTTATATGCAAGGTAAAGGCTAGTAATCCGAGGATCGTAAATTTTTTACCTTAATATAAAGTTAATAATTAGGTACGAACTCTTAAATTACCCATAATACTAACTCTAAAACACTCGGTCCGCTTGTCTACCTTCAGATATCGTTTTTCGTATAAAAAGCTAAAAGTGTTATTCAGCGTAAAAATATCTTACAAAGCGGCACCTACATAATATGCTGTAAATTGGGTGAGAGTAGGTTGCCGGCGAACGGATAGCTCGAGGCGTCAATATTCTACGTGACCAGTTCCATGCGTCGCGCCAGGAAACATGTGTCGGAAGTGACGACTATCTATTTGCCCATAGAATGGCGATCATGCCTCTGATTGTTTGCGTGGACTCGTGCGTGGCGGTTAGTAGCTCAATCACATCTACATTCATAGGTGTTATGATAATGATAACGGTATTATGAATTAATTGATATAATGCGGATTTAATCTAGTATGGGTATATGTATCAGTTGTATTCAAAACCTTGATTCGCTGCGTTCGTTTTAAGCTAAATAAATATCCTATAATAATGCAGAAATTAATATTTATTTCTTTTGTCGCTACTCGGAATTTTTGTTTCTTGTGTACGATACGCACGCACGTAATGTACGATATCATAAGGTAAAATTAACAACTTTATTATATTGTGTTAAGAGCTAAAATAAATTATTTATTTATATTTGTTTCAATGCGTGTTTTTTATTTTATTTTTAGGGCATAATACGTATAATAAATAACACTTAGTTTTAAAACAGAAAATACGTAGAACTAATTCTAGTCTAGTGAAACAAATACACGTAAAAAACTTCCTAGTAAAATTTCACTCGTTACTGAATTTACTCAGTCTGGGTTTCAAGAATCAAAAACAACAAAGAAAATTTCCCAAACGAACAAAAACCACGAATCTAACTTTCGTTCATCGATTGGCTGCGCTGGCCTCCACACCGAAACGGTTGGTCGAATAAAAATAAATTGTAAACACATTTCACTTCGTTGTAGATACTTGGGAGCAGTAGTGTGTGGCTAGCCGAATCGGTCAATTGAAACACCAGTGCAAATGTCGCGGCCGAAATAAAAATACAGTAGGTTCTCTCGCAGTAAAGGGCTCATTGTCGGAAATCTAGATCATTTTTATTTTCGCATAGTAATTACACGTGAGTTTATCCGTTTGTAACTAAGTAGTAGTAACATGGCTCACAACAGGTTTTTTAATTATATTTTTTTTGTTTAAAAAAAAATATATTTTTTTTTTCCGTATAGATTCATAAGAAAAGAGTGAAATAACTAGTGGTGAAGCCTTTAATGAAAAAACGAGCTGTAAAAGGGAGTTTTCAGAAAGAAAAGTCCTCAATTAGTGGAACAAGTATAAAATGTAATTATGTCAGTTTTGTATTGATAATTAAGCATTAAAATTATATAAGTACTTGGATTAGGTGATAATTTCAAAACCTACAAGTAAAATAATAATGCAAAAAAAGGCAAACATTTAATTTCCATACAGATTTCATGCTTAATTATTGTCACAGCTTTGTGACATAATTTAAATTTTGTGTACTTAATTAGCGACACTACTCTCACACTTTTTTTAACTCCAAAAAACACTGATTATGGTACCCGTGTAATATGTAACGAATAGTTTCCCAGGCTCATCGTTTTGAAGCATTTATTATATAATGATAGTATTTTGTTTGTTATTGTATTTTATTTTTATTTCACGTCTTGTGAAGATAACCACGTGGCGTTCTCCGTAATCCTTAGTTTTAAGGCCAGCTTATTCATTCTAAATTGTCTGTATCGGCACTATTTAATAGTACATTAGTACAGAGGCCGGGAAGAAACGAGTTACTGGCCGAGTAAATTTAGAGATTTTTACGAGGACGAGAACTCCTTTTCACGCCAAGGTATGTATATTTAGTGCTTTACTCAAACATGCAATAAAATAGTAAAAAAAAACTGCGACAAATGCCAAAAAATAGCAAAATGAACAAAAATTTTTTTTTAATAGTGGCAGAATGTCATAAAGCTACCTATATTTTTTAATGGCTAATCTCCAAGAAGCTGTGTCACAAGTTGATGTGAAATGCCAGTTAGAAAAGAGAACCCTGCCAAAATTAACGACCTGTTGTGCCTCTCGCCTAGCCAAACCTGCAACCAGATACTTTGAAGCCTATTATAAGGTACATAATGTCAAACATTGTATTGCACGTTTATACCTCAATGTCTAGATGTGCCATCTAACACCCACAGCAAATAAGTGGCCTCGCCTTCTTATGCGAATTACACCATGCCTGCATCTAGTAAGTGTATGTGTAGAAACTTAAATAATATCTTATAAAAATTATAACAAGGTGTACTGATTTTTCTCCGCTGTCTATTTCCCAGCCTGATGCCGTAGATACACACATGTCCACGTTCTATATTGGGAAGCTACCAGCACATTGCATGTCGTAACTTGTTTTTGTAAAAGAAAATACTTCAGACCGTGTTCCAGTCTTCAATTGAAATTCTCGGCTTTACCCGTATCATAATTACTGTACAGTATTTTGATACTAATTTTGTTATTTTGAATTGACTCTGCATGTTCAGAGTACTTTTTAATACATAGATTTATGTAGGCCTCCCCCATAGATCACCACTGGGTACGACTGTCATCACTCTGCAGCCACCGACTCATCCGAGCTCATCGGTCCATCTCGTTAGTGACTTACAATACATGAATATACTAACAATTATATTGTGACTATATTTATGATCTATCTGTAGCATTAAGCAATTACTGTAAAATCAAGGTAAAAGTGAATGTATTCCTTATTATTATTTATTTTTATAGTCTCTTATACTTATTGGCACTTGCTACACAAATAAAATAGAAAGTCATCCTATGGATCCTTCGATACGAAAAGATTTCTTTAAGGTGCTTTTGTAAATAAAATACCTGTATTCACAAACGTTCCATAATGCCCTGCGGAAACAGCCTGAAACGTGAACGCTGCTTACATTCGGATACGATTTTGTAAGCGAGCCGATCTGCCCGCCCGTTTCGAGTTGCAAGTGTCCAGGAGAGAGGATTATTTAGAAAGGGCGTAAGTTCTTTGAGGTATTATAGGTACATGTGCCTTTATTAGTTAACAAGCCGAAGTAGACGTTATGAAAGTAAATAGGGCCGAATTTGTATAGCAAGCGATCGGACTGCCAATAACCGGATAACTGGCTAAGCAGCCAAAGTTAGAGTTGTGTTTACATTTTACATCGTTATGTTTACGTTGCGTTTGGATGATTCGTTTTATGTCATTTTAAGGGCAATATGTTAAACAGAAATAATATAAATGTGATTAAATGCTGTATATTTGTAACGTTCCGTTAATATTGATGGGTAAAGAGCTATATTCACGCGCACTGATTTAAGAGTAGCGTATCAGTCTTAGACCCGTGTAAACATTTTTTTACATTTACATTTCAGCCGGAAGCAGTCCACTGCTGGACATAGGCCTCCTACAAATATGACTTGTATCATCTTAGGGGGTAGGTGCCATAGTCACCACGCTTGGCAGGCGGGTTGGCGACCGCAGTAGCTGTAGATTGGGCTTCGACGGTCGCTGCTACCCATCCGTGGGATTTTACCCTTTGTCGCCTCTACGACACCCGCGGGAGGAGATGGGGTTGGTGCTATTTTAGTCAGCGGTAGCGTATCAGTTTTAGATCCCTGTATTGTCCCTAAACTGCGACCAGGCATAACCCGAGGACGGGCAGCAGCGTCCTTTAGAGCGGTGGAATATAGTGCGGTTGCCAATCCGCCTTCCAAGCGTGGCAATCAGGACATTTAACCCTCCATACTACTTATCGTAGTCTATAGGGAAGGCCCATGTCCTGCAGTGGACGTACGTGGCTGAATTAGTAGTACCAGTGTGGTAGTCGTTTTATGCTCCAACTCTTGTGAATTCACCTATGGTACAGTCAGCGTCATATAGTTGGCAGCATTCAAACTAGTCAAATAGTTCGGTACACCATATAAATTCTATGGTGTACCGAACTTTATGAGTACTTTGGATGCTATCTATATGACGCTGATTGTACAAACCTGAATGCGACTTTAAAAATCGTAAAATAGGCTTGTGGCATCGGATCAACAATAGGGCATAATTCTCTTCGGACAGAGTACGGACCGCTCTGTCGAGAGGCCGGCCGAAATCACTGAACCAAATTGCAAATGAAGCCGCGTAACGGCGCAATATCTGATCTTCGTTGGTACACTGCGTACCGACGAACCCCGTCAATAAGTGCCGCCGGTTCTATAAACTGCATAATGTTGGCAACCGACAAAGAGAATCATTCAAGGGTCCAGCTAGTGCTGAAAGTTTAACGATTGAGATAATTGAAATGGGTATGGAATTGTGTGTTTATTTTTAACCAACTTTTAGATTTCTAAGAGGCTTTTTTCGCGATTTCTTCGGGAGAATCTATTTATGCATGATCGTCTAGATCTTGTGTCCGTTTCTTTTATTTGATAATTGAAACTTAAAGGAATCGTGGCAAATCTTCAAACACCTGAAAATAATTGAAACACAGGATACTGTACCGGATGCCGGAGGTCCTCGTCACTTTTTCTTAAGTATATGTCATCTAATTCAATTTTTTATTTATATAGTAGTATTACGAGTACTACTTAAAAATTAGAGCAAATAAAAAATGTAATAAATAAACATTTGATTTGTTCTTAGTTCCAAACACCTGCTTTAAGTATTTTCTACCTATATACTATGCCTTATGCCTTTTGCAAAGTGGTTTAATAATAAGTGGAAATCTTTCTGAAAATCATAAAAGGTGTTTTTAATGAGTTGATTCGTTTTTTGAAGATTAAAAAAACATTTTTACAATAATATTACTAATTGAAATGGGTATGGAATAATAATTGCTATAATATTAAAATATCATATTTGGAAACTTCTGTATTGGTATGCTTGTCATTCCGAGTAAAGCCTGCACAGCTAAATTATCATAATATATGTAAATACAGTTTATCACTGAGCCGACTGATATCAATTGACTTCAATTACATGGATATTGTACGTAATCAATATCGTTAAAATGAGCAGAAAATGAATCGCGCTGGGTATATTATACATAGCACAAAATATAATAAGTATATATATCAAAAAGATTTACTACTGTGTAAGCCAAATATGGACAGGTATAGAAAGACGTTAGCAATTATTACGCTATTGAGGTCATTGTAAACATTCACTATGGATGTCGCTATTGACGATAAGTGAATTATTTGTTTTAATTTCCCTCCGACTATGAGTATCTGAATAAATATATGAATTAAGAAATGTTAATTGCTCATTTGTGCATTCTAACTGGTTTAAAGACAAATGCGATCTGTAAAGCGTTTCGATCGTTTTGTTGGTCTTTGCCGGCAAACGATATCTGTTGTATGACAAACACATACATTTAAATATATGTATTGAATTGGAATTTAAGTTATAATTTGAGGATAGTACCTATAACCAGTGACGTGGTACATATGGCAATTGTACGAAACCAGTGCGGTGGTAAATACAGATAAACACATCATACCGTAAAATAGGGTGAGTGGGGATTGCGATGGCAGATGTAAATAACAAATTCTTATTACACATGGAGCTAAAGACGTAAGCATAAAGTTTCGATCCAAAACTTTCCGCAAAGCAGCCTTACGCTCCAAAATTAAGTTTTGCATAAAATGTAAAAGTATAATTTTATCGAGGCTTGAATGCCAGTTTTGGTGCTACTCACCTCTTTTATGGTATAGTAATTGAAGGATTCTTACTGGGATTATAATAAAATAAAATAGAAACCTGAATACCGATATTGAAAATATAATAATCTGTAAAGAATTCAGAGATCTGTGGAAGACTTAGTTACTTAACACTTTCACTTACAGTGTGATAGTTAAGTGTCATTAAGCCAACGTGCTAACATAATTAATCGGTAGTTAAGCCTAAATAATATTCCTAAATAATTTCTTAAAAAATATTGTATCAAGCAATCATATCGCCTCTGCTTTTTCTGTACTTTGCCTATTCGTGTACGTAGTGCAATGCGATATTTGGCGAAACGGTAACCGAAACTCGATCAACGGAGGATATTGAGGCTGAGAGATGTGACTACGTTTTGGCCAGTTTATCGTATTTATAAACATCCAAAATAGGGCCATATTTTGTGAATTTTCTAATAAAGAAAGTCTTGTTTCTTTTCATAAGCTTCGGTGGTCTCATGTACTTTCAGAACAAGACAAAAGTCCAATCTAATTTGCAGTGTAACTTTATAAAATATTTTCCTAGACGTTTTTGAAGTCACTTCGGGGAACTTAGTTCAACGGGACGGTCCGACCCGGGCGTAGTTCGTGTCACTAGAGTCGCACTTTGGATTTGTTTGTTCCAACTAGTTAAATGTTGGCCTAAACTTTATTTCGGTTGTCAAACTCCGGATCTTCGAGATGTTGTAGCCTTGTTATTGTTGTTTGCGGCTATATTAGATAGTTGTAGATCGAGCTCAACGCATTAAACGGTAGTAGCTGCAACTGTAACTCTTAACTATGAATATGAATTCAAAAATGGCATGAAATAAAGAGCCGCGTTTATGGAATCTATAACTTGTTTGCAATCAAGAAACAATCTGAAACATAACCAAGAATTCTGGCAACGGTTTTGAGAGAACTTACTCCGAGTAAGGAAATTGTTGTACAACATTGTTTCTAAATTAAAACAATCTTATAATTGCACATTCTCCAACTTCATTGATGCAGCATATCTTTCGAAGAGGGGTGAGAGCAAAGGCTCGCGAGGGAAGAGGTAGATGGCTCGGGGTAAGTTTTGAGGCGAAGTTAAGCCGATTAAGTGTCATTTCCGGCGCGAAACTAGCACTGTTCATTAAATATTTCGAGCGACTTAATTGCCGAGGTCGGTCCTCTGCCGAGTTTTGTTCGCAACATTCTTACCTTTTATTCAACAACGCCGCAATCTTCTTTTAACGACTCATTTGATTCACTTTGATCGCAGGTTTTAACTAACTTACCGTGACAATCTTAACACTGTCTTGTACAATTGTCCGTAAAAATCTGAGGATGATGACGGAGTGTTTCCCGGATTGAGGGCAAATCGAACAAAATAAATATTTCCTTCTTTGATTAAACACACGGAAAACGGGCCGCATTCGTGCGGGCGCAAAGTCCATTACAGTCAATTCGTCTAGACGCAGGCACGTGTTGAAACTATTCTCACGGGTAAACGAATTACCTGCGCCAGATAAATAAAAGGAACTGCCGAGCTGAGGGCCAAACTGAATAACAATTAAAGTAAGAGGATGAAGTGATGTGAAGCTTCATTATTAAGATGCTTTCCTACTTATTACAGACTCTTATTGGGTTCACGGTTTTCTATTCTTATTGCAAAAAAGGTTGAGCAGAGATTTGCGACTATGCGATTATGTTTATTTATAAACATATAGAACATGGTGGTCTTAAAAAAAATACACTGATTCTTACCCTAAGCGGAGATATACCGACAAGACAATCAACATGACTTGTTTCTTTAAAACAGTTATATCTTATATCATAGAAATAGACATAACTACCGACTGGGACACCATAGATTATCTTTTCAAAAAAGTGCAGGCCGTTTTTCTCAACATGCATCATTTAATAACATAATCCGTCGGTCTCTTGCCACTATTAATGTACCTGCTCTTTTTGAGCAGACCGGCATTTACAGAGATGATGACAAGAGGCCTCATGGAATGTTTTTGGTTCCCTGGGGCTTGAGACGGATGCTGGTGTGGGATGCTACTTGCGTAGACAATAGTATGTCCATGTGCCCCGTCCCATCCCCAACTCACTAATGTAAAAGTGGGCACAGTAAAAATGTTAAAAGTAACAAATATAAGAGAGTGAGTACCATCTTGTACCATTAGGCGTAAAAAGGTCCATGGGGTCCGACTTCCTCACACAATGTATCAGAATTGCGATTCAACGAGGAAATGCCGCCAGCATCCTTGGTACAATGCCTCAAGGGCTATTTAGATGTAATGTAGTAGGTAAGTAGTTAAGTTGACGAAACCTGTGGTGGATGCATTTTCTATGGAACGACAAAACCTGCGCTGTGGATGTGATGGCATGCATTTATTAATATTTTATACAATAAAAATATTTTTTTATAAAGTAGTTATTATATTGTTGTAAATTTTGTATTTGTATTTCATAAAATTCCCCTGTACCGAAATAAAATTGCACGCTGAACAAACGTGTACAAATTTTTGAATATAAGCTTAAATCGAATGAAGCTTATCATTTGGCAGCTCAACTAAATTTACGAGTTCATAAACACGCAATAAACGCAATAAAATCAAATTTCAATAGAAAGGAGAAATCACTTTTGCCTTGTCACGAGTTTAATATGCAGCATTGCGCGGGTCATAATGGGAACATGGGAATTAACTTGCCCTATCTATCCCTCGGAGCATCTAAGGCGGCTGTGACCTGCATCGCAAGTTGTTTCATCTACGTGATTTGTGCTTGCTACATGTTTGCCGATATCAACCAATTTGCGCTCGATTATTGCATTATCCGAATTATTGGTTATAGCCGTCCTCTTATAGAAAAATAATATTGATGTAGCGTGCTATCTATGTTAGGTCTGTAGTCACAGAAAACACCTTATTTGTTTTATAAAATCATGCATGTCATTTATCTGTATCTCATTGAGGACATTGTGAATAGTTCAATTCGTTTGCGGAAAATCTGGTTAAAGTACAGAGTGCCATCTGCTTTTGACCCTAATGATGATTAGTTAGCTACTAAGAATCATCATCAGGAACAAGGAAGTTATCTCACAATCAAAGTTAAGAAGTTATGCTCATAGTGTATGATTGAGAAATTACCTTAACAGTACCTTACATTGTAAATCAAAGAAGTCATTTTATTTATAACAGCGTTTGTTACAAGTAGTTTGTAAGTTTAGGTATCCTCATGTATCGTGGAAAGGAAGTTATTTTTCTTTAAATAGTTTAAAAGCAAAGATGTAATGAGCAATTAGCCTTGTTTAAATTTTTTAACATAATTGGATCCTAATTTGTATGAAAACAGAAAAATAGAGCGTAAAAATAATGTCAGTCTTCTGTATATATAACGTATCTCCTAATTATGGTTCGTTGAGAGTTAAGGCGTATGATATTACACTATCCATACTATGTAATTGTTAAAAAATATAAGGAATTAGAGAAATACTATCCGCGACCACGAGCAACAACTTATTTCGTTTTTCAGTAATAACTATCATAACAATATAATTCTGGATTTCTTGGAGGTTTATGTATAATTATTCGACGCATACATATAAACAGTAAAATGATTGAGGGCTATTTTTCAGTAGAAGATTACTGCTCCATCTTCCCATTCGATTGATACGTCATCTCGTGCCTGTGACTCTTATAGAGTCATCTATAATTAGTGAAATAACAGTTTACATACAATATTCATTTTGACGTTGTACAAAACGAGTATAGGTATTTTAATCAGTTCAAAAAAGGCCAAAGCCCAAAGCCATTAATTTTTTATGTTGTAAGAAAACTTTATATGTCTGTTTTCATTGTCTATGACAATTTTTTGGTCATTCCAGGCGGGCTGTCTATCTATCTACACATGTATACAGTTATCTGTTCGCGGACCGGTCCAGCGGCTCACTTTTTCAATATCACGGACCTAATGGCCGCCAGATGGCAAGTTGGGTAAAGTGCTATCAAAAAGCGATAGGCTGCGGCTTCGCCGGTTATCGGGGCACTTTGCGCCGCCACCGTGACATGGGTTGACTTATACAGCGTGTACACGACTTTACACGATCCTATTTCGATGTGCTTAGTGGTTTTTTGGTTACAAATTTGATATGAATGCAGTTATGTTTTTCTTTGATCGTTTAATTAAGTAGAGCTTGTATCTAATTTAAAGAATGGTGATGTACAACTGTGATACTAAACCAGAATTAGTGAAAAACCACAATTTCTAACTCGAGAAACAATTTAATTTTAAAATATTAAGAGTATTGTTATATAAAATAATAGGTACCTACATCTTACTTGTAAAAAAAATTGGACATCCGGGTCGCCCTATATTCGAAAAGTAAAAAAAGTTATTATATTTACACGCGACTATTTATATATTACATTTTTTCCTGGTATGTATGGAGCAGAGGCACCGTATATAGTACAATTTCCACCAAACAGCCGGCATCGGATCGGATCGAAACGAATTTTATGCTGTTTAAACGATACTGAATTATATACGCACTACTTTAAAGTCTAGATTACCATGCTGCGCACAACAGCCCGGCGACGGCCGTCGCCGGCGACATGTGAACGTAACCGAAAGTACGCTGTGACACGTAACCGGCTGCGTTCGCTTGTCGACGTTTTCCACGGCACGCGATCGGCGCCGTTCGTTTGTCGTCGGAACCGTTCGACTGTCGACGTCGCGTCATGGCCGGATCGGCCGAGCCTATTCTTCAGTCATATTGGTCGTTCCTACGATACGTTCGCAAACAACGGTGCCGAACGTCGACGTCGACATCCTGCCGGCCGCGATCGGCTGTTACCGCCCGATCGTATGCGGCGACATACGGCCGGTGACGTTCGGATGTCGACGCCTCCGTTTGTTTTTTTTCCGATCCGATCCGTTGTCGGCTGTTTGGTGGAAATAGTACTTATAAATTAGTTTTATTTTGTAATCGTAAGGTTTCAAGTACGGAATTACTATAAATTGTGCATATAGTTTGGTATGTTGCAACTTAAGCCTATGAAACGTATAAAAACGACAGAAATAGCAATCGAAGCGCGTATTTTACCTGCAGGATTAACCTATGAAAGGGATAAAGTACAGTGTTAAAAAACAGCTAAACGGCTATGCACTTTAAACTCGCTATTATATTTATTCAACACATTGCCATGCGCGGTAAATTCTCGCCGTCCGTAATAAAAATTCATGCTAAAGAGAAAATTAAATTTACAAGTATCCGGCTAAAACAGCTCGTCGTCTTTCTCGGTAAGTAGCTGCTAATTTTCCGCTAAGTCTGGCACCGTCCCACTTTTCTACTTTTTTCCGCAGAGAACTCTTTTAAACGTAATCCCATTACATGTCAGAGTTCCGTCATAGTTAAATTTAGGAGGTCTGAACAATAAAATGCCGTTGTTAGTCGTTGGAAGGCTGAAAAATAGGAGTGTTTTCGTGCTTCAGTTTATGAAAGGTTAGGTTTATGTGAGAGCCAGCGGCATTTTAGCGGACCGGCTGCATTGTTATTCAGTCGGCGAAGTCGGCGTCGCGCACGCCCCGCAGCTTATCGCCGGGCCCCAGTCGTTGTAAATTAAATAAATATACACCTAATGAGCGGAAATACAATGCATGACTAAGCTAAATAATTGCTTCATCTCCTTATTCGCAAAACGTTCTCTTTATTCACACGCGTTTGTGTAATGTAAGCTGTGTTATTTGAATGCCAGAAAGGAAATTATAATACTAGCATAGTTTGCTGAGCGCGAGAATTACCGCAATGGTAGCGCTTACTCTGTGGGAAATATACAAATTTGTTGTTGACTTGTTCCGGAAACATGTTGTTGATTTATTAAATTTTTAAGTTAAACACGTATTAAAATGTAATCACTACTTATACACGGTGTTCTTTTTAATATTTCCATTTCTGTGACACGTAGTAGTACTTCACTTAAGTGTTTGCTAAATAATAAAAAATAATATATTTAACGTTTTACAATTATAATAAACCAATTTTATTTTTACAGTGCCCTAGAGTTACACCAAAGTTATGTTTACTATTGTGACACATGTATTATAAAATACAAACTATGTAGGTAACATCGAAGTAATTCACTGAGTTACTGAGATGAATTACTTCATAACAATTCTGTTATGAATTTAAAACTTATTAGCGACGGAATCAAAAAATAATTATCAAGTCAAGGGTGCAGAAGAACTTATTAAACCAAATTGTAGTAAGACTTAATACTAGCTTGTTAGATAATACTACCCGTAGCTAATGAAAAATATTTGTATATAGCTCACGGCAAAAAACACAGCAAACAAACACACCGTGTGTTAGGTAAATATTTAAATCTAAAAAAATTGTGTGTTGACCTATATTTAGTATCGCCGTTATTACCAAACAGGTCTGCTTTTATTTTTAAGTATATCGTAAATGTACCTGAGCTCATATTTTATTACGACCCTTCGGAAATGGTTTGCATATTTAGGGTAGAGGCTGATTGTTCATACAAACTAGGCAACTGTTTTTGATTTAGTGGAAAAACTGATTTTTTCAATACCAAAAAGAAGGGTTTTACAAACGCATGTTCTCATTTCAAAATGGCTAGTTCGATTTGGTTTTGATTATCAAATAAGTTTTGGTGATACCTACACCAAGTATAGTCACGTCATATAGTTAAGGTTTATCTCGACAGACGGCGCTGTTATAATACTAGTTGTGGATTTTGGATACTATCAAATAAGTATTAACTGAATCAGTCGCTAAAACCTATGACTTGTTTAAGCAGTATATTTTAATAGAAGCATGATTAACTCCAGATTCAACACAGTTAAATCTTCAGAAAATCAGTTTTAAAGCTTAGTCAAAACTTGTGAATTACATTTAAATGAAATTTCTGATAAACTACAACAATTAAATACAAAAATAAACTCGATGCATTAAACACCGACTTCTCCTCCCGCGGGTGTCGTAAGAGGCGACAGAGGGAAAAACCGACGGATTGGCAGCGGCGTGCGTCAAAATGTAATGTACAGCTATAGGTAGTTTCACGAGAGTTGAAGTCACTCACACAACAACATCTCATGTAATGATAGGGAGATTACTCATTCATTCCATTCGTTCACTCTTTTCCAATCAGTACTTTATATAGTTGTGTGCGTAATCCATTCGTCTCAACCCTCGTGGAACTATCTATACTGTGGTCGCTAACCCGTCTGCCAAGAGTGGCGACTATGGCACCTACCACCCCAAGATGACAAGTCACATTTGGGGGAAGCCTATACTAAGGGGAAAGAAAATACTTCCTTTTAAAATATTAACAGTTTAATGTAAAATCGTGATTTGTAATGATAAATTTAGCTACATTGCGTATGTACAGTCAACAACACTCCTAGCTATACATTGGTAGACCTTATTATATAAGGCATAAGGTCCACCGATGTATAGTTAAGAGTGTTGCTGTGTGTACGTAACCAATTACCTAAATAAATTCGAAGCTTTTCGATACTGCGACCACGATGATTGCGCACTTGAGCGATCAAAGCAGATAAGTTGTATAATACTTTATAGAAGGATCAACCTAACGTGAGTCGCGACTTATCAGCTTCTACCACCCACCCCTCCTAAAATCCTAAACCTACACTATGAGATATAAATCAAACAATTCAGAATATAAAAGTAGTGAACTAAACTACATTTGAACACCATAATTTAAAAATATTACTCGGAAACGTCGTTATTTATTACAAACTTCCTATTAATGTTTATTCAAAGGACAGAGATAAGTTGAAAAATGTTGGGGTTCGAGATCTACTTGCGCTCAGACGGAAAGTTATGATCGAGGGAGTCTTTATGTGATCTGACTGGTTAGTAAGAAGTTTGTTCTCTGGACGGATTACTCGGCCGTGTCCCATCCAGTTGATCCCAACTCGTCTGGAAACATTTATCACGGGAGATGAATTGTGATTTTATTAGGTTTGGCGCCACTGAAATACGCTGTAAGTACGTTTTAATATATTAACAATGTTTTTTCTTTGTTTTTAAATATCTACTATAATGTATTTTGCAGTGTTGTATAAAATGTTTAGTGTTTCTTTTATATGGTTACATATTATACCTAAATTTATAATTTAAGGTGACGGCACCAGTAACGGACAAAGAACCAATCATGAACATTAGTGCTTATTTCGAAGGAGTTAAGTGTTGTGCATTTGTTGGGACATATTCAATTTATAACTTTTGAAATAAGAACTAAGTGTCCATCACTGATGCCTGTCAGCTAAAAGTGTCCAACATTGGTGCTATTTAATTTAATTTAATTTAATTTTAATTTCACAAAGCATTACAGTTTTACTAAAACTAATACACTTCGTATTACAGTTAAGTATAGTTAATTACATTGAGTAACTTAAAACTATCAATTAAAAACACTTCACACCTTGTCGTCCATCGCCTCACAGAATCTCAAACACTGCAGACACACCATAACCTCTATCTATTACCTTACAATGATCGTTACTGATAATCGTAACGAAAGAAAGAGAGTAAACATTATCAGAATGGCAATGTATATACATAGCCAGTTGCTATAATGAAATTAACTTTAACTCTATACAAAACTTAATATCTTTTTAGGGTTGGTTACGAAATCAACCCTCATAGTTTCGCCATTAATTTCTGTCTGTCTCCGGCTAATTTTAATTACAGTAAGTACAAGAAAGCTAAAATTTGGCATACATATGTACATTATGTACATATAAATCATGCCGATATCGATACAACAATAAAATTTAAAATACAAAATTCTCCCCATTGACTCCCTAAACGTAAAGTGGGGAAGATATTTTTTTCACTTCCTTCCTATGTTGTGAATGTTCTCCACCATTTTTTTACTATGAATATTTCAGAACTTAAAAAAATGCTTTAAAACTTAAAGAACAAAAGAAATAAAATTATACAACCGTTGTTGCATAATAATGGAAAGGTATGCTCGCGTCTACTGTAAAGTACCAATGCAATGGAATATCTTAACAATGTTTTGTTTTGCAATTTAATATATTTACATTGTCTGAAAATTGCACTGCACCGCGTATGTCATAAAGAGATGCAGGAATTAAGTCATTCACTTCCAAGTTTCATTGTAAATTATGTCATGCCTTTGAAGGCTAGAAAGGCATTTTAGTGAAAACTGTTTGTAACAAAAATGTATAAAGAAGGTGAAAGCAGGCCAATAACGTACGAAATAAATAAAAAATAACAAGATTGGTATGTATTTTTCTTTATAGGTGTACGAGAAAATTCATAATTCTTTTTTAGGCAAGTAATAGTAGATTGTTAATCAAGGGTAGAAAGGCACTCATTGACGACGAGGTAGTTTGGCGCTCGAACAAAGTGAGAGCGCTAATAGTCCGAGTCGGAAATGAGTGATTTTTACCCGAGTTAAACATACAATTTTTTATTTCGAATGCGAGGAAAGTAAAATAAGAGCAAAAAGAAAGTAAAAAAAATGTCTCTTAGATAATAAAATGACTGACTAAAAAACTAATCTAACCGCATCAGCTTGTTTAAGTTGAAGCATGGAGCTGAAGGTTTAAGTTGTATAGATTAATTATTGAAATATATTTATAAAGGATCAGCACACATTCTGACAAAGATTTCACTATTTTCTCGGACCGCCATTGCATACAAGTTAACTGATACGATAACAATACTGATACGATTTTCTATTGAAACTTGCGGTAGGAGGCTTTCCATGATAACTTGACCTTTATTTCTAATTCCGTCAGGTGTTAAGTCGATTTTAGAATCGCTTGAATATCCCGTAATTATTAATTTCAAAATATAACTATACTTTGTTAACTATCTAAGTGTTTTCAATAGTTGCGCAGAATCCAGCCTCTAACTTTTTCCTTGCAGCATAATTGTCCACAGATAATTGTCATAGCGCACAGAATCTTTTTATTTCGCGCGCGTTATTGTCGAATTAATGGGTGTCTTAAATAGCATTTTAGTTTTATAGAAAAACCCAACCCTTTATTTTTAAAATTTAAGGCTTGTTTTATGTATAAAGTAATATAATTTGTAATAAAATGGTCCTATTCAATGTAATAATGACTAATAAGAAGGTAATATTTCCAATAAGTAATTATACATTCATGTTTGGCTGTATAAGTTACTGCCGTTGCTTAGCTGCGCATATTTAAGTTTAAAAAAACTTCGTTGGTTTATTCCTTTTTGTTACTGACAACTTTGAGCCAAGACACTTAAAAATTTGAACCGAATAATATAAATATTTGAATTAATTGACATATTTTATGCATGATAATCGCTACAATAAATTGCTATAATTTGTTTCTGGCGTCGGTAAATAAGGTTATTTTCCCCACTTTGTTCTACTGCGTGCTCACAAGGGGAGAACTAATAGGAACATGTCAAATTGCGACCCTAGGGCGGAAACGTATCACTTTCCACCCGCATAGTAGATAAACAATGACCCACTTTCCGAGCATGAGAAATGAAAACAATATTTATGTAACATATTTGACGAGAGGTCTGACCTTGGGGTAGTGACCAGTGAGGGCATTTATTTATGTGATGAGCACAGACAATCTGACATCTGACATAGGTATGTATTTAAATACTTGTATATAATACGAGTATCCATATTATAGAGTAGGCAACGCCCATGTGAATCCTCTGGAGTTGCAGGCGTACATAAGCTACGGTAACTGCTTACCATCAGGCGGGCAATATGCTTGTTTGTCACCGTCGTCGTATCAAAAAAAGTATCTTTGGCTGGACTATGCACAGCATAAGCCTTCTTGAGCTTACAGTGGACCACAGTCAATTTGTGTAAGGTTATCCTGTAATACCTATTTATTTATAAGTTAACATTTTATAAATTTAAAAAATAAAGGTAATATTATTACCATCTTTCTTGGCATCAATTATTTAGGGTTCCGTACCCAAGGGTAATATATTATTACTATTACTAAGACTCTGCTGTCCTTCTGTCATTCACAATATACATTGCATATGTGTATACAATTCAATAAATAACATTAAAAAAAATTAAATACACTGATTGTCTGAAATTATTACAAATATATTTTGCACAACTGGCTTAAATTATAAATAATTAATAAAATTGTATGTGATGAATAGTTAGTTGATTTTTTAGTGATTATTTATTTATGATGACGATGAAATAAATATTTGAGGGTACTTAAACATTCGCGTTTGTTGTATGGGAACCATACAACAAACGAGGATGTTTAAGTACGTACAGAGGCTCTAGTGTAAGTTTCTTTTGACGTAAAAAAACGTTTACGAACGCGTAAGTGGTAATGTTATTGATTTATATGGGAAATGCAAACGCGTTCATGGCGTAAAGTTACGTTAAAAACTTACACTCAGGGCTTCTACTCTACGCCTAGTATGTTTTTTGTGTATATTAATAAATATAAATAAAATAAAAGTAAGAATTATAAATTAAGTAAAACCATTTGAGTCTACTACTAACTACTACTAACATGTTCGATAGTCTCGGGCTAAGGATAAGAAAGGATACTTTTCGCAGAGTGTTCATGAAAGCAGAGGAAACAAGATCTCTTACACCATTGTAGGTATATTGATCTGGGAACGTACGGCTTGTTTCGTGCGAGTAGATCCTTTGAGGCGCTCTGGCGGACGGCCTTTGAACAGAGCTCGGGCGCATTTTAATAGCAGTATAGATTCCAACATTGAATAGATTTTTACTCTATTTCTCACTTTTTGTGGCATGAATAAACGGTGTGTATGTTTTTGGTTCAAAATAGATTTTAATCAAAGGTAATGTGATAGACTTTCCTTAAAAAAATAAAGTCGACTAAGTATTCATTTGTGTGACGTTTGGATGAAATAATATAATATGCAATAAGTTTGATAAATCACAAAATAGAAAACTTAGATCACAACAATATATTTGCAGATATGCAGGTTTGAATTCCTAATTTTCAGCTTTCACTAATAATTAGTGAGTATTGTGATTTTAAGGTCGTTTCAATAGTGCCACTAGTATATATATGTCACCGTAAAATTGTAAAATCCGTTAGTTTATAATCTAACTCGCGAGATTGTAAACTACCGAAATATTGTGAACTGTCACACACTGTTCACAATTTAACGCATTAAATTTAGTTAGATTATAAACTATCCGCGAGAAACCGTCAAATTGTCAAATGACACGCCCCTCGAGTGCTGATTGGCTAAGACTTTCGGTAAGTCATTCTGTGTCCATAGAATTAAGAATGGAATATAGGTGTCAGTTAAAAAAACTAAATGCACTACAAAAGCATGAGAACAGGTATTTATTTATTAATGAAAAAATCAATAGTAAAGTGTAGAGAAATCACTAAAATGTTTATAAATAAAATAAAACCAAAATTGAAAAAATAAGTATTTTTTGGTTTAACACATATTAAAAGTAAAAATGACACAATGTTACGATATTTTGCATCAAAAATCGACTCGCAGCGGGACTCGACTAGCCCAGTGCCTCTTCCGTTGAAAATATTTGTACTATAGAATCTGAGAAATTCTTTCTTTTTATTATTAAATCTTTCTGATATTCAAAAGTTCATAACATGCTTGGTTGTTAGTCGCTTACCTTGAGATTTGATTGTGTTATACTCCGGGTCTATATTGACTCCCATAATGTTAAACTTTCGATTTTTTTAATCCATACCGATGTTTTTCATACACGTTGGTAGACATATTGTCATTAGTCATAACTTAAAAAGTCAGAATTTTCTTTTCTGGTAAAAGTTCTTGTCTGTGGGGGTCGCAGTTCTAACCTAACCTAACCCACTTTTCCGGTTACAGTTCGTGTCTGTGGGGGTTGCAGTCCTAACCTAACCTAACCCACTTTTCCGGTAACAGTTCGTGTCTGTGGGGGTCGCAGTTCTAACCTAACCTAACCCACTTTTCTGGTAACAGTTTTTATGTGTACCTAGGGGTCGCAGTGCAACCGTAATCCACTTTTCTTTTCTTTTTTTTTAAATAATCGTTATTAATTTTGATATTATGCTCATTAATTTAATGACTTTTGTCTTATATTATGTGTAACATTATGGCCTTTAATTATGATGTCAGCCTTCGGGGCACTTTGCCCTTTGGCAGCGATTTGGGGGATATTTTTTATTTGTTATTTTAGTTTATCCTTTCTTTATAATATTATTGTATTTGTGTTTCTTATGTACGAATAAATACATTTTCTTGTTTGTAAAAGAATTCCTGAAATCTTAAATTATTATATTTATTTAGTTATATGTCTGATAACTATTATGACTATTGATAGTTATGTCTTAAAAAAATATGCATAACAATTTCTGACTTTCGAAAATCGGAATAATAAAATTATGGGTATCAAAGATATCCCGTTATACTCCTCTAACAATGTTATTCCATTCTGTATTTTTACATAATATATGTACATTCAATTTTTTTACTACTCGTATTGTCACTACGTCAACTGTAATAGTTTTGTAACTCTATGGTAAATTTTTCCTGATCGTCAATTTCTGGTATTTCTAAGTTATGTTGGTGTACAAGTTGAATATGTGACATTATGACACATGAGAAATCGTATCAAAAATGAGAAATATTACTTAGGTAGCACGGTAACTAACACACACTTAAAATTGCACTTTCTTTGTTATTTGCTGACTCGTTTAACTTACAAAAACAATGACACACAAGTAATTCTAAAGGTTTGAGTTATTTATAACGGTAAATCTACTTATAATCAATAAAACACTGTTGTTTAGATTCGGTAAGCGCGCTAAATTGACTAACAAACATGGCGCCGCGGGGCCCATGACATTCAACCAATCAGCATTCGAGTAGCGTTCTAATACATCTCATTTCATAATTTAACGGTTTCTCGCGGATAGTTTATAATTTAACTAAAATGAATGCGTTAAATTGTGAACAGTGTGTGACAGTTCACAATATTTCGGTAGTTTACAATCTCGCGAGTTAGATTATAAACTAACGGAATTTACAATTTTACGGTGACATATATATAATGTATCTATATTTTTGGAACCTTTGGACCCAGGTATTTATGTTCTTAAACTACGTCCAACAATGAGAGGTAGGGCACAGCGATGACCATCACGCTTGAATCTGGAGCAGCCCAACTGGGGAAGTATCTGCTCCTTACAGAAGGCCACAGCCATAATAGCACTGCTACCTTTCAGGTATGTAGTGCTGTGTTCCTGATGGTAAGTAAGGTTCCCAGAGCTCCAACCTTCCTGAAAGACCGGCAACGTGCTTGTGACTCCCCTGGTGTTGTGAGTGCCTATGGGCGACGGTTATTGCTTACCACCAGCCAATCCGTCTGCTCGTTTGCCGCCTATGTCATAAAAAATATGTTTGATTTTCTCCTCTCATGACTAATTTGATAACGCTACAGAATTAGCCCTTTTCGTATTGTGGATAAATAAAGCTTTAGGTATTTGGCTTACTCTTTGTCAAAAATCATGATAAGCATGTTTGTACGTGCCTAAAAGGAATGATTTTGAGAAGAAATGTCATGGTTTCTTAAGGAAAAATAATATTTGATCGCATTAATCGAAAATTCTATTTGTCTTTTGACTCCTGACCCCATCCCGGCAGCGAGGAGCGTTCGAGAATTTCAATTTAGGAGAAGAATGTGCCGACATAACGTGTGGACCGAGATATTTTGATAGCACATGTTCCTCGTGAATAAATTTCTTCTACGCTTTAAAACTTTTAAACGATTTTTTATTCTGCCAATATGTAAAGGCACTGAGAAAGTGTTTACGAAGATCTCGACATATTTTGGTTCAGAAGACGGCTGTACCGGATAGATATGGATTGTACAATTATTATACGAGTACATATAATTCTCACATTAACGAAGGGAGGATAACGGAGTGGGGATAATTTCCCATAGTATACATTGTTGTACATTGTTACATAATACCAAAAAATATGGTAATTAGCTTGTTGGAATTGATAGGCTGGATGTACACATTAATGCAGAAAATAAATGACGATAAGTTAACGTATGCGGAGTGAAATTTGGACAAAGGGCAATGTCGTTTTAAATAAAAAACACCATGATTTTTTTAATAGTTATGTTTTTATAATAAAGTACCTAATAATGATTAATGTAAAAGTTTACTCCCATGCGAGATGCTTTACGGCAGTTCTGAGGAACTTTGTCCATCACTGTCGAAAACATAGATGTGGGCATTTTATTCAACTCCAATTTTATTTTACGAATCAAGCTTTGCACATTTTTGGACCGAAAATTATTGCAATATACTCGCCTCTTTATATTTGCCCAAAAATCTTCAATAGAGCAAAGTTGAGGAACATTAGGTGGATTTCATGTCTTCGGTACGTATGGGATGTTTAGCTCCGCCATTTTGCTAAGTGTTTTTTTGGAATAATGGCTTGAGGCTAAGTCTGGCCAAAACACAACATTTTCTCCTCTATGACTCGTATTTATGAAATCTCGCACTAATGGCAAACAACGCTCTATGTAGCGATCGGCGTTCACAGCTAAACCTGATTCAAAGAACACCGGCTTGGACATTCCGCGTCGACTGATGGCAAGCCATAGCAAAACTTTTTTAGGAAACTTGGTATGCTCAACATATTTCACGTTCTCATCAGTTGGACCATTGGTGTTCTCAAAATATTAATTGCCTTGCCACTCGTTTCCATCTAACGTGTAATATGACTCGTCATCCATGACGCAAGTCACATTGTTTTTGGCGTAAATATTTCATTGACCAATTTACGCAGCCGTATTTTCTGAGTGGATTTTTGATTTTCGGAGACGGTGAATTTAACTTTTCTACACCGCTTCTCGATGCCCATGTCTTCAAGATATTTTTTGACAGTTTTTCCGTCACATTAAAATTTTCTGTAAGATTTAGCAACACGGCCGGCGGTAGTTTTCTTTAGTCGAGCTCTCTCAGAAAACTTGCTCAAGCTGGGATAATTTCCAGAACCAGGCTTTCTAGCAGTGGTTGTTTTTAAGGTAACAGACGCTAAAATATTATAAATGGTGCTTCGACTGTCACCCATTTGTACAAAATGTTCCACCACCTTCGATTTCGGCCATAGGGGATGTATACTGTAGAAATTACACACAGTTTTACGACGGCGTTCTTGGTTATTTACCATAATTACAAAATCAAACATCCAATCCTTATGAAACTTACCAGATTGATTTACAGATATATAGACTTGACATTGAAATACACACATATTTTTTAGATTTTTGTTTTTACATTTTATATATTCAAACTTTGTCCAAATTTCACTCCGCATACGTTATTAGCGAATTATTATGTTCAATGACGAATTGTTGAAATTGAGTACCTATACATGTGTATCGTAATTTGTACAAAGGTGAGCTAGTATGTAGAACTTTGTATTA